>OY282515.1:68441561-69641561 GCA_958296145.1 Hydrotaea cyrtoneurina
GGGAGAAAGAAGATCACACTCGTGGAACTTAAATTGACTTTGCGGATCGCATGATTTTTTTATTTGGTGAATTCTTAATATTAATCTTAACTTAATAGGATTTTTTTAAGATAAACGTGAGTCGCTGTGGTCTGAAAACATATCGCTCATTTACCTTAATAGTGTCAGCATTTCTATTGCGTCTTACGTGAAAAGAATCATACGGTTCTCGAAGACCAAAAGTCAACTAAAATAACAGCAAAAATAGAGTGATATGTTTTTCGTGAAATCGTGTAATAATATCAATATGACAAACGCGATCTTGCCCAAATTCTGTATTTAGTAAAGCTATTGCTAGACAATGTTTCGGACATAAACTTGGAAGTCTGGCAAACCCCTTCAGGTATCTCCCATACAAATGTACCATCCCGCTTACCATAGAAATCGTGTAATAATATCAATATGACAAACGCGATCTTGCCCCAATTATGTATTTAGTAAAGCTATGGCTGGAAAAAGATTCGGGCAAAACTTGGAAGTCTGGCAACACCCCTTCTGGTACCTCCCATACAAATATATCATCCCGCACCCTTAGAAATCGTGTAATAATATCAATACACCCAGTTCGATCTTGGCCAAATTCTGTATTTAGTTAAGTAACAACTGGGCAAAGATTTCAACACAAACTTGGAAGTCTGGCAACACCCCTTCTGGTACCTCCCATACAAATGTACCATTCCACCCACTTTAGAAATCGTGTAATTATCTAAATTTCATCCAATGGTGGTAGCCACGCTCACTTTTGACTTTCCGAAACTTTGGAATATGAGACTTGTATCTTTTTACTGAGGGTGAGGGTATATAAAGGTTGGTTTACCCGACTGCAACTTTTTCACTGGGTAAAATAATATTAAACTTTTGTAGTAGATTTTGGAAAAAAAAATATTTTTTTAAAAAAAAAAAAACCAGAGGCCTGAATGAGAGGGAGATCATCTGCAGCACATACACTGTTTTTGGTCATACATAATTATTAGAAAGAATATGACAATTAAAAAGGCTGCAAAATAAACGTTGACATGGGCAAATGACATATTATAGGAACTGGTGGTCGGAAACCATTTACAGCATTAACAAAATTACATACTTTTTTGTAGAAGAAATTTACTACCGAAATTCTGATGGAATGTTAGAGGTTGCTAAATTCGTGGCTCTTCTCAGTTTTTTTTTTTTTTGGGCAGCAATGTTAGAGGTTGCCATATACGTCACTGGGGTGTCGGGGAGTGATCACACAATATGTTCCCGATCATTTTCTCTATAAATGCTAATAACTATCAGATATAATAGTTTATTTATGTAAATTAATCGTGAGAAATAGAATTCAATCAATATTGGCTCTGCCGGAGACAACAGCATAATTGTCTCTAATGGCGAGCCCGGAATTTTTACCAAGCAAATTGAACAAATCATTCTATCGTAATACGAACGTGGAGGGAATTATTATGTCCATAGTATCACAGGCCAAATACAAACATGAATCCCAATAAATGTGTCTTGCAAATAATTTCTCGAACTACCCTGTAGCACATCGAGGTCCATTCTCATTCGTAAAACGTATCCACACTTTATCACCCTCTATGATTTTAGTATCATCGTCATTGCTCCAACGTTACCTCAAGCTTATAATAACAAAAGTTAGCCGGTAGCATCCAAGAAAGTCAAACGAAAAAATTTACGTCGAAATCGAAACAGAACGTCCACAGCAACAAGCCAAAAATTACTTTCAACTGTCATTAACTCAGAAACAACATTAGAGCAGCAAAGGAGAACTACGTACAAGTAATAAGAGTAAAAACAAGAACAACGTCAAGTAACTATTTTCTATTGAAGATGTTAACATTAGTAAAAGTATTGTTATGTTATTGTTGAGTTCCTTCAACCACTCGCCAGTAACGATCTCCGCCCAACCACCTCTGTCATCGTCCTTTCAGCCACATTGTATTGTGCGCTCTTATAATTCGCACAATGACATTATGTCAAATGTAAATGTTGTGTCCTTTGACTTGTTTCAATGTTTTTGTGTCGTCCTGAGATGTCTGGCGTTGTTTCTAAGACATCTTTGTTTTGCTTTGCTTCTTCCTTTTTGTTTTGTTGCCATAATTTGTGTTATGTTCTGAATAGAGGATTTCTTATAGTTTTCTCCTTTGCCCCCCCCTGCATTGCCTTCATCACCACCGTTAAGGACAACTCGTGTGCTCCTGTAAAGCTCACTTTTTGCTCACATTAAAGTAATGATGGGACTTATTACGTTATTAGAGCAGGGGGGTTGAATCGAGAGAACTTATGAAGCATTAAATATAAACAGCCGGGGCAGGACATTTTAGTTGTCTGTGAACTCTTTGATGGTGAAATGATAATTTCGCTGTAATTTCAATTGTCATTGTTCAATGATGCGTACTTTGTAATTATTGCTCAAGTAAAATACTTTCATATATATTGCAGACATTTGTTTTAATTGCCTGAAATATTAGCGGAATATTTTAACTTTCGGTTTAACCGTTTTGTTTAAAGTGTCGAGGTTGTGGAAGGAACTTGTGTAACCATTTCTGTGAATGTATTAGACTGGGTTAGGTTGAGTATAAAAAACAGCTGACACTTAATACTAAATGAGATTATCAACATTTCTATAATTTATGATTTTTCTACGGTGACAGTTATAGAGTTGAATCTACTTATTTGAAAACAGATCAGTACAGTGAGTTGTTTCATTTCTCTCAAGTTTTCAATAATCCGAAGTTCATTTGTTCATATGCAGAGAATAGAGTTGACACTAGATCAATGATCGGAGGCTTCACAATTTCTGCTCATACCAATGAAAATTAGTCACTTCGTAACGTTGCCAAAAACGAAAAAAATACCGCTTAAGTCCGCTTTCTCGATATCTCTCAAATAACTTCTTCATATCTCCACTAATTCATTAGATATGATGGATCACCTAATGTATATGGATCATCAATAATCACTTAATATATAATCGAACAGACCCCAATAGCGCCAGAGATATGGGAGTTTTCAAATATGGGTTTAATTATCACCTAATACAGCCAGGAATTTGTTTAAGATCATGTTCGTACTCGAATGCAAACTAATAAAGGGATTTCCCATAAGAGGTGTTATTTTGAATCATCCGGTATTTCGAAAGCTGCCACTTTTGAAGTTTTTATTCTTTGACATTTGACAAGTAGAAACTACGCCATTACTAAAAATGGAACGACACACGCTTCAACAACGCATTGATATTATTAAAATTCTTATTAAAATGTATGGGTTGTCGTGAAGCAACTTGTCGGACCGCAATATAGAAATTGGTAGACAAATTCGAGCTGTTGGATCAATTTAGTGATAAAAGAATAAAACCCGTGCAAGAACAACTGAGAATATTGCATACCTTCCTCTTTATTATGAAATAAATTTATCTCAAAAAATTTCATTTTTCTTTGAATACTAAAAAAAACACCTCTTGTTGGAAATCCCTGTATGATTTGGGTTTGTTGTTGTCATATGTAGGGAAAGGTGGGTCAGCGAAGACAACCATATTTACTGCGTTTCGTCATTGGTTACGTGACTTATTTAATACCTTCGTACTGTAGTAGACCCGTTTGTTGTAGATTTTCTTCATTTGTCTATCAGCAGTAACGTCCAGTTAAACGTCGAAGAGGTGTAGTGCGGTGCAAGACCATTGTCCAGTAACAGGGAATGTGTTCGTTGCTGTGCCATTAAATCTTGCCCAATAGGAATTGTGGCGGCCACACTATTCTGATCTCAGCTGAACCAGAATCACTATTGTTCGACGCGAAAGACTTTTCAACTGAGATGGCACTGCAGGAGGATCGTCCCGAGTTGGACATTTATAGGGACAGCGTTTAATGCTGCTGCGATGAATTTCATGAATGCTGGTCAGACCTGCCTGATACGCCCTCTATCTATAGATATTGTGAGATCTATTTCTGTATCTCTTTCTCCATTGCCTTGGCTGGGAAGCAGCTTCGTGATACGCTGGTTCGTGTGACTCTCACAGTTGCACTTATGTACAAACTGCTGCGACAAAATTTACTTATGCTCTCGCACAGAGATAATCTTCGTCTCCTCATGTAGGTGCCGGATCGAAGACATGTGAAGACAGTGCGTTTGTGTTCTTAGGACAGAGTTTTCACAGGTCTGGGTATTTCCCTACTGCGTATTGCGTATTGTACCCACAAATGGTTATTTGTTCCCCGAGTGCTGCCGGTGCCGTGATGCATAATTTAGTCTTGAAAGTGACCCTCCAGTATTTTGAGGTAGTTCACGGCTCAAAATTGTCGTGTCATGGACAATCACATTCAGTGCAATTTTGATTCGCGCTGATCATACAATAACAATTATGACCGAGGGTTTTGTGGCGCATATCTTCATATTCCTCGCACTGTTGAAACGTGAAAGAACGGTGAGATAACCATTCAGTCTTTTGCAGATGTTTTCGACCTCAGGGCTCGATGCCAAAATCATGCTATTACTAGAGAATATTCGATGCAATGCAGAAACGTGCAAGATCTGCCTTTCGCAGATATTTTTGACCCAAGGGTCTGATGTCAAATTCGTAAATTCATTAGAGTAAGATACATATTTTTTTGGCCATCAGGTGGGACTGCATAAAGTGAGAGATTAAAAAGTGCCGCATATATCACCCCTCTCTGGGGTACTCTCTGGCCATTTTGTTTCTGAATTCCTCATAAGACTGGTATCACATTTAAGACATTTCAAGCTAAACGTAAGCCACGTATTGACAATGTATTCGAACAGCAAGGCATGGCCGACGGTATCGAATGCCTTCGATAGTTCGAGCGGCACGAGGACCCTCCTATCATGCGGTTTGGTCAGCGCAATCATCGTACTGTGCTGCTTATGAAATCCATATTGATGGTCGGCAACTTGAAACTGTCCATTGAGAATGGGGTATCGCCTTAAATGATTTTGGTAGTAGAGAAAGGAGATATATTGGCATGTATGCCGGAATGTTTGTCTGGCTTCAGTAGCGGATCCACCTTGCCTATCTGCCTGTCTTTGGGTACTATAGAGTGTCCAACGATAAGTTGAGAACACTCATCAGGAAATCTACTCCGGGTCACCACTGCATCAACATGGCTTGACATTTCAAATAACATCACCAGCCTCGCCGGATGCAAATTGTGGTGGTGCATCCTCGACACGGAGTCCATGTTTTCGACGCATGACTCTCCTTTTCGCCTTGTGGTTCTCCGGGTGATCTGCAGTGTGGTAGAGCCAAAATCTGTTTGCTTGCTTTCGAAATTGCATTACTCGGCTGTGATTCTTTCTAGGCAATCGCTATCCTATCCTATGTGTTTCTTCCCTCGTTTTGTACTATTTCTCCTTCAGAACTTCAAGATTTCCCCCCCATTTCCTTCCATTATATCCCGTACATTATGAATTCATTTTACCGTTCACCATCTTTGGAAGGGATTTTACTATTTTCGCTCTATTTGTTCCTTCTGGCCGTGGAACACGTTCTAACCTAAAATAATCTTTTCACCACAAACATTTACTTTACATACTTTTCTGCATGTAAAATTAAAGTTTGTGAGTTTGCAAATTCCAAAGCTCCCTGCTTTAGTAAATGTTTACTCTGTAAAGAGTACTTACAGATAAATTGATGTTTCCTTAATTTTTTCCTTCATATTTAAGTAATTTTGAGCTAAAAAATCTTTAGCCCAGTAATTTAATAACAGGTGCCGGAGCCATTAAAGTAGGTTAGATTGAATATAATTTTTTTTTTATATAATTTAATAAAACAATCTGAATCCCCTAAAAACGCTAGTTAATAACATTACATTGTTTTCAACTGTGTATATCCAATTATGGGGCAAACTTGAAGCAGAGTTGAGTGTGTCCAATTATAGAATAAAATTGAACAAAATAGCCGAATTTGGCTATTAAATATTCCCTTTCTGCTTTTAGAAGGACTATACTTCAATTAAAAACCAATTTTATGGCACTTTCGCCATCGTTTCAGTTCTTTTCCTCCTCTAATATATGTAAAATACAACAACCTTAAAGTTTGGGCAAAACATTGAAACTTCGCCCACAATACAATGGAAATGTCTTGGCAAATTTTCCATAAAATTGTGCACATTTCGCAGCAAAAGGAAAAAATATACATTGCAAAACCCTCACCGCAAAAACCAAACTTCACTTACAGAAAATTTGCCAACAATTTCAATACATCCAACATTCCCTTTATTACGAAATAGAAAATAATTGTTCAACTCTGAAGCTCTTGAGCAGAACCAAAAGCAAATGCCGAGAAGAAGCATCAAAAAGGAAAATAAAATCCTTAAGAACTCTTCAAAATGAAAACGTTGGAAAAGTGTTAGCGACAGGGGGACTGGGGAGGGAAGGAGCTCAGGGAAATGTAAACTTTTTATTTAACTTTTGCTTAACAAAATCACTTGGGCTGCTTTTTTTCTAGTTCTTCCAAAAATAAGCTCAAACTACAGCTACACTTTTGTAGAAACAAAATAGAAAATTAAAATGCTAAGAAATTCAAATTTTCAAAATTTTGATTTGCCAGTGGTCGGTTAGAATGCGTGACTTTTAAATGATATGGAAGTTTTAACAATAAAAATATTTAAATTTCGTTTTCATACCCTTAAATCAAGAAAATGAAACATAAACAGAGAAAGGTTTGTCTTTACTTTTTTTTTTGGGTACCAGTGGATATCGAGTGAGTTGAGTTGGGGAGAATATTTGGATATTTGTTGTTTTTCCATTTGCATAATTTCCTGATGAACAGAATTTATTAGCAGAAAAGGAAATGAAAAACAACCACTACGTGGCTTTTATGTAATTTCCAGGGTATCACACAATCGGTTAATATTATTTTGCACTACTTGGCGTGGTAGTCATTCAAATCATGTAGTGTTTCACGCATAATGTCAACGTTCAAACTTTATAATAAAAAAAATAAATACCATTATTTAGGCTTCGATATTGTCTTGATTTTGTCAGTGTCACAAAGGTTCGCTTTACTGAAATACGTGGGTTATGAATTGTGCGGTATTTTCGACGTTCAAATCCATCGGTCTGATGTCTTTGCTCTATGTGAGAGACAGGTGTGTAGGTCTTCCGATCCACATGATTTCCACAGTCCTATTTCGTTTCTCATAAGCGTCTTGTGATTTATATACGTATTCCTGATCCGTCTGAATTTGGTCCCACAAGATCCAGAATTTAACTCACTTTGGGTTAGTTCTGTATTATGGAAACCCCGACGTAGCCTTCCTGTCATCAACAAAATACATGCAGTGACAAGCATATATTTTGCCTTGTTCACCATCAGATCCATCTTCGCTGATTCATTCTCGATTCTGGAAAAAGAATTACTTACATCGCATTCTAGTTTTTCAGACGAAATCAATGTAATCTTTCGAAGACCTTGTATCACTCGGAGTCTACACAGGCGTACACATTTTGAATAGATCTCATACAGAGTTACTCATATGGGAGTATTGTTTGAAAATTCTTACTTTTTTGCGAATTATTGCCAGTTTATAAATCCACTCCGTGCGATGCTTCAAATGGAGTAACTTATTATACTCCGCCCATTGAAGAGAACACACGTGTTTACCTTGGTGAAAATCTCAACCCACTGATAAAATGTTACTTCCCAAGGAATTCGCATTTACATTTTTGATAATTTATCAAGAGCTTTGAGTGCGTGTTGCGGCAACATTGTTGCCATGGCTAAGGATTTTCTTATTTGATTACCAGCTTTTCTGTTTGTTCACATACCTTAGGCCAAGTTGGTCTCTAATGGCACTACAAGCAATCATTTACATCAAAGAAAAATTTGGAATTTTTCAAACATATGTCGCGTGTTTTGAAGATTTTAAATTAGATTTATTTGTGAGTATCATGTATTTCAAGCAATAAAATGATCAGTATGTTTAAATTTTTTTTTTAATTACAATAAAAAGTAACTTTATATTATAATTAAGGGTCCAATGGTAATCCGGATGACACAGACCATATGGCTAGATTTTTGCAGCGACAGACCAAAGCATCTTGTGGGAATCGCTGATAGGCAAGCACTCTTCCAACTCACCTGAAGGGTGAATTGAATCTACTCTGCAGGAATAGAACTCAACACATAATTCACATATCGTCGGTAAGCAGCAAAAACATCTCAAGACACATAATTGTGTTTCTGAGTTATTGAAGAATTAAAATGAATGTATGTGTTTGTTTTGGACAAAAAATTAATTGCTTTGATGCAGTTACTACAACAGTACTTTAAATAGATATGGGATTTTTTTACGGGACATTGACAATCAGTTTTGGGACTATTTTCCAGCATCAGAAAAAAGTATACATGAGCTCTTTTTGCAGCAAACCGATGGTATATAACAATAAGCACTACTTTCGCCACAACTTTTTCATAGGACGTCTCTTTTTTTCGGGTAAGGTGGGGAAAACGATTTATATCTTTACGAAGGTCATCGTCTACCCGGTATATCTCTTCTTCTACGTACAGACAGTATTGGGTGGCACACTTGTCCCTTCGGAAAATTTACATGCAATCAGCATCTGGGTCAGGTTGTAATCCACTTTTCCGTGTATTTGATTCAGCCAGTTATCTAACAGGTGGCGCAAAAGTAAAATTCCGATGTTTTTTGGCTGTAATTAAAAAAAATGAAAAACTTTGATTCTTTTTGTGGATTATTTTTATACCCTCACCCTACGGGTAGGAGGGTATATATCATTTGATACGACCCAAAAGTGTAACACCTAGAAATATTCACATTAGACCCCAGGTGTCTTTGAACCAAACTCGATTCATGACTTTCTGAATCGTTTGAGCCATGTCCGTCTGTCCGTCCGTCTGTCCGTCTGTCCGTCTGTCCGTCTGTCCTGCTGGTACGCACGATAACTTTCGAAAGAGTTAAGCAATCACTCTGAAATTTGGCATGGCTTAATATTTTCCCAAAACTGCTTATGGGATTGCATATGGGCTATATGGCCACACCCCTTCGGGTACCTCCCATACAAATCTGCTATTTCGCCCACTTTATAAATCGTGTAATAATATCAACACGCTCAAGTTCGATCTTCGCCAAATTCCGTAGTTAGTAAAGGTATAACTGAACAAAGTTTCGGACAAAAACTTGGAAGTCTGGCAACTCCCCTTCTGGTACCTCCCATACAAATGTACCATCCCGCCTACCTTAGAAATCGTGTAGTAACACCAATATGACCAACGCGATCTTGTCCAAATTATGTACTTAGTAAACCTATAGCTAGACAAAGTTTTGGACAAAAACTTGGAAGTCTGGCAACTCCCCTTCTGGTACCTCCCATACAAATGTACCATCCCGCCTACCTTAGAAATCGTGTAGTAACACCAATATGACCAACGTGATCTTGCCCAAATCCTGTATTTAGTAAATCTATAGGTAGACTAAGTTTTGGACAAAAACTTGGAAGTCTGGCAACTCCACTTCTGGTACCTGCCATACAAATGTACCATCCCGCCTACCTTAGAAATCGTGTAGTAACACCAATATGACCAACGCGATCTTGCCCAAATTCTGCATTTAGCAAATCTATAGCTAGACAAAGTTTTGGACAAAAACTTGGAAGTCTGGCAACTCCCCTTCTGGTACCTCCCATACAAATGTACCATCCCGCCCCTGATAAACCGTCTAATACTATCAGTATGACCAACGCTATCTTGCCCAAATTTTGTATTTAGTACAGTTATAGCTAGACACAATTTTGGACAAAAACTTGGAAGTCTGGCAACTCCACTTCTGGTACCTGCCATACAAATGTACCATCCCGCCTACCTTAGAAATCGTGTAGTAACACCAATATGACCAGCGCGATCTTGCCCAAATTCTGTATTTAGTAAATCTATAGCTAGACAAAGTTTTGGACAAAAACTTGGAAGTCTGGCAACTCCCCTTCTGGTACCTCCCATACAAATGTACCATCCCGCCCCTGATAAACCGTCTAATACTATCAGTATGACCAACGCTATCTTGCCCAAATTTTGTATTTAGTACAGTTATAGCTAGACACAATTTTGGACAAAAACTTGGAAGTCTGGCAACTCCCCTTCTGGTACCTCCCATACAAATGTACCATCCAATATTTTTCTATAGCATTCGGTATTTTAGGTTGCTATTATGAATTTTCATCAGATGTTACATCAAATGATGGTAGGCACGGTCACTTTTGACTTTCCGATACTTATGAGTATGAGACTTGTATGTTTTTACTGAGGGTGAGGGTATATATAAGTCGGTTTACCCGACTGCAACTTTTTCACTGGTTATTTGGTCTTTTAATTTTTTTTTACATCAAGTCGAGAATATGATGTCATGTAAATAGCCGCCGCCAGAGTTGCCAGACGTTTTCCTCTTCTTCCACTTCATTGCTTCTTCCCAATAGAGATGGATGATGTTGCCGGTTTCCATCAAGGATTAATATTATCAGGTTCCAAGCTAAAATGCGTGTTCTGCTTATGGCTGCTTCAAATTTGTCGTTAACATCATTCAGGGCTCCTACGGTAGACCTCCCAGGTCTAAATGCATGTTGCCTATTCGCGAGTATCCCTTTAATATTTATAACTTTCCTTAACGTGGGTTTCAGAAGCCTTTCAAGAACCTTTCCTGCGGTAGAGAGGAACGCTGATGTCCAGTCTCTCTTGCAATTTCCCGCAAGTTGCTTTACTTTCCAGATTTTTGGAAATATTCCATCCAATAGGCATCTGTTAAATGTATTGAGTAACCGTAAGTGATCACCACCTCTGCTGAGGTTTACAGGGAACTTTCTGGGTTTTAATTTACCCGCTGTTTCAGTCAGTTTTTCTGTTGTTATTGACGGAATATCAGTTTCTGCTTCAGCTTCCGCTTCTGATTTTCGTTCAATCGACGGAACTTCTTTGTTTGGGAAGAGAGATATCTTTCTCGCACATCGTTCATGTTGGGTTTTTATTGCAGAGGCCATTCGCAATTATTTTGTAGCCTGTTTCCATGGGTTAGTATTTATGTCACCGTTGAAAAAAAAATATTCTTTTACGGTTGCAGATTATTTTCTCTTGAAGTTCTTTTTTTGCCCGTTTTTCGGTTTCGGCAACTCCTCGGCGTAGGTCTCTTCCAGTACTTAAAACACACGTATCTCGCTTTAGCGATGTCTTCATTTCACCAATGATCTGGCTGTTTCCCAACTTTTGTTTGGCATTGTTCATGCTGATACCGTGATTTCTTTTGCCCTTCTGTCACTTTCAGCAAAATGAAATCTGTACGTATTTTAACAAATATCAACCTGAACCAAACTTGACACACAATACCGCCAAAACGCATGATTTTTTTTCATAATTTTCCTTATTTTTTTCCCCAATATCGTCACTTTTTCTGACGGAAACTTTTATTCATGTTTTGCTTGAGCCGACCTATTAATCTGGAGCACTGTCCAATCCACATAGACTACAAATCCAGTGACCAAACGATAAAAATGCCACCAAACTGTTGAACAAAATCACATTATTTTATTGTTAACAAAGCTTTTAAGAAACCAAAAAAAAAAAAAGGGAAAATGTCATCAATCCAACAACCGTCTCTCCTTTCATAATCACACGCCATATGATTTATTACAATTGTATGAATTCCTTTTGTTAGCTGTTTGAAGTCTTTCACAATTCTTCAGGGATTTAATTTCTTTCTCAGGTGTTTAACGTCAAACGAAGGGCAAATAAATCATGTGATCTCCCCTCGGCTGTTCTGTTCGTTGCCTCTCTTTTGCTTTTTCTCTGGCTTTTTTGTACGAGTGTTACATTTATTAAGTGTTATTTTAACGCAATTTCTTTGTAATAAAGCAACAAAATATTGTGTTTTATGTAAGAAAACTATACGTCTGTAGGTGGAATTACACCATATTGTGGAAGCATTGTTTCCAATTAACGCCACCACAAGTCATGAGTTATGGGGATTTTAATTAAATAACACTCATACGCCTGCAGGGGTTATTTAATGGCAATAAAACTAAAGCGTATTATGCCATGAAATGCCTTTGATTAAACTAATCACAAAACCGGTGGCGACGGCACGAGAGTCTCCAACAACACATTACTTACGTTACTGCTGCGTAATTATAGTGGCTTCAGTGCTATTACACAAATTAAATGCTATCCAAGGGGAAACACGTATAATGAGCATTGCCCTGAATACTTATTAAACATTTAATTCAGGTAGCAGAATACACATGAAATCTAAATTCTTGACTGTGATCCACATGGAACTTTCAATTGTGTATAAGAAAATGAAAATTGTTTTGTATCATCCATCATAGGAAAATGGATTCCCCGTAAGTATGAGATCATTATAAACGTGTCCGAAAACCAACAACTATTCCTGTTTCCCTCGCCACTATTCGCAACTTCACAAACAGACAGCTGTAGGCTTTATGCACATCTCGGTACCTACACGAGTAGCTGTACATTACAACATTACACACATATAGCCGACGGCTTGCGTGCTACTTGAAGCAGATTGGTTGTGTTTACAACCACCTCCAACAAATAATGAGGGAGTCTCGTTGTATGCTCTGCTTAAGCAAAGAGGTGTCGTACGAAAATTAACTAAAATAATGAATCAACGAAAGAATGATCATTCAAAGTTGAACTGAACGATAAAAGCTTTACAAAAGTATTGTATGTGATTAGTGACGGCAATTGTATGATGAATTGAAAATGATTGATTTATATTACACAACTAGTAATAAGAAACAATGATTAAGCCATTCTGCGCATAGAAAAAAAGTGTTCTGCGCAGGTTGATCGAATGACGTCACGCGTAATGTATTCCTATTGGTTGATAGTCAAAGTGGTTTCAATTGCAGGGTTGCCAACATTAGTTCTTACGCTGTGTTTCAATCATTGTAAAGTTTGATCCCTTTGAAATTCCGGGAGTAGAGAGTTTCTAAAAGTTTTGTCCAGACAGATTGGAAACATTCCTGAAGGCCCAAACTATTTTTGAAAAATCCACAATTGAAGATGAAATCCAAATGAGAGCAATTTGTACAATATTTCCTTATGATTTGACTTCACAAAATACAGTAAATTTACCATTCCTCAGGTATGGTAAAACATAACTCTGGAATTCGAGAAGGGATCGCCAAGATATTTGAAGATTGGTTTGCTGTGTGCCTGACGACCTAATTGATTTCTGAGATGTTCCCCCGTTAGTTCGAATTAACTTAGTTCCCTTAACATTCCAAGTAGGGAGAGACGGGAAACATCTCTCGAATCAGTGACTTGTGAACGAGTAAATTTAAACACCCACTGACCGGTACTTGCTGATAAATCCGGCTCAGAACTACTAATGTTTTTTCTAGAGAGGTATTACTTGGCTTAAAGATTACTCACTTACTCATAAATTCGCAATTACTTGGGGTTACCAAGAGACAAACCGGCTGTGTTTTCTCAGGTCATTGCCTTTTTAGTTTGTTTGCTTAATGAAATGATAAGGTGAACTGACTCTGACAGATGTCACGAATTTCGCTCGAACCGGCAAAAACATAAGACTTTAGTTACTATATCAGATAGAAGAATGAAAAACATTCTGGTTCACTGAAGTAATGGGATAAATGATTAGAAAACCAGTGAAAAAGTTGCAGTCGGGTAAACCGACTTATATATACCCTCACCCTCAGTAAAAACATACAAGTCTCATACTCATAAGTATCGGAAAGTCAAAAGTGACCGTAGCTACCATCATTTGATGTAACATCTGATGAAAAGTCATAATAGCAACCTAAAATACCGAATGCTATAGAAAAATATTGGATGGTACATTTGTATGGGAGGTACCAGAAGGGGAGTTGCCAGACTTCCAAGTTTTTGTTCAAAACTTTGTCTAGCTATTACTTTACTAAATACAAAATTTGGGCAAGATAGCGTTGGTCATACTGATAGTATTAGACGGTTTATCAGGGGCGGGATGGTACATTTGTATGGGAGGTACCAGAAGGGGAGTTGCCAGACTTCCAAGTTTTTGTCCAAAACTTTGTATAGCTATAACTTTACTAAATACAGAATTTGGGCAAGATAGCGTTGGTCATGTTGGTGTTACTACACGATTTCTAAGGTAGGCGGGATGGTACATTTGTATGGGAGGTACCAGAAGGGGAGTTGCCAGACTTCCGAGTTTTTGTCCGAAACTTTGTCCACTTATACCTTTACTAAATACGGAATTTGGGCAAGATCGCGTTGGTGATATTGATAGTATTACAGGGTTTTTAAGGGGTGGGATGGTACATTTGTATGGCAGGTACCAGAAGTGGAGTTGCCAGACTTCCAAGTTTTTGTCCAAAACTTAGTCTAGCTATAGATTTACTAAATACAGAATTTGGGCACGATCGCGTTTGTCATATTGGTGTTACTACACGATTTCTAAGGTAGGTGGGATGGTACATTTGTATGGGAGGTACCAGAAGGGGAGTTGCCAGACTTCCAAGTTTTTGTCCAAAACTTTATCTAGCTATAGATTTACTAAATACAGAATTTGGGCAAGATCGCGTTGGTCATATTGGTGTTACTACACGATTTCTAAGGTAGGCGGGATGGTACATTTGTATGGGAGGTACCAGAAGGGGAGTTGCCAGACTTTCAAGTTTTTGTCAGAAACTTTGTTCAGTTATACCTTTACTAACTACGGAATTTGGCCAAGATCGAACTTGACCGTGTTGATATTATTACACGATTTACAAAGTGGGCGAAATAGCAGATTTGTATGGGAGGTACCCGAAGGGGTGTGGCCATATAGCCCATATGCAATCCCATAAGCAGTTTTGGGAAAATATTAAGCCATGCCAAATTTCAGGACAGACGGACAGACGGACATGGCTCAAACGATTCAGAAAGTCATGAATCGAATTTGGTTCAAAGACACCTGGGGTCTAATGTGAATATTTCTAGGTGTTACACTTTTGGGTCGTATCAAATGATATATACCCTCCTACCCGTAGGGTGAGGTTATAAAAATTAGATTATTTAAGATACAAATTCATGAAATTCGATTTAAAATCCACTCTTATAAATTTATTAGATTCACCCTAATTAATTTCCAAAATCTAATGAATCTATAAGAGCGGATTTGAAATCAAATTTCACGAATTTGTCTCCAAACGTTTACATTATTAAATGTCTCAAATAATCTAGACTTTTTCTAACCATTTCCCCATTACTTCAGTGAACCAGAATGTTTTCCATTCTTCTATCTGGTTTCCATTCGTTAACATATCATGGCTATTGGTACTTATTCTATGATAAATTTTCTCATTTGTTCAATATCATTTCCATAATATATCTCTAAACATCTACACTAGGGTGGAGTGAAATAAAAAAAGTCACTTCCGAAAGTGATGTAATTTGGTACACATAAAATGGGAAAAATTAAGATTTTTTTTTAAAATTTTTTGCTATTTTGGGCTGATTTGAAAAATTTATTTTTCCAGCCATGAAATGTTCACAATTTTAATATCAAAAAAAAAAACCACCCATGATAAAATTAAAAAAAAAGTAAAATAACCCGAATAGTTCCTTTTAACAATCGATACCAAAGCTACAAATATTATTCGTTGATCCTCTTCTTTGCCTCAAATGCTTCTATTTGGATACTAAACAAAATTTAAAGAAAAATTGATTAATTAATTTTTAGGTTTTTTTTTTCAAATCACCTCAATAGGAGAAATTTCAAAATTTCAAGGGAGTGGCGCGATCATTATTAAGTATCCCAAATTATATCTCTTTGCGAGTGTGAAATTATCAAATTAAAAAAAAATATTGTCACCCCACCCTAATCTACACCCCCTGTATTAGATTATTAATGTTATCATTGATGGGAGTTATTGTTATTTAAATTCCATTTGCTTATTTACCATGAAATACATAAATATAACTGTTTCCCACAAATTTAAAATCGTTCTCTCTCTCTCTCTCTCTACTGCGACAGCGAAAACCTTCTTTTGTGGTCTCCTCTAAACACATACCACAAAAACCACACACCCTTGTGGCAATTTAACAAAGATTCCAACACTTGAAACAAAAACGTGGAAACATTCAATGGAAACACAAAGAATGGAAGAAAGATGAGAAAATAAAAAATAAAATGAAAAATCATTCATATTTCACTTTCAACCATTCATATCTTTTGCATTGAAGACACAAATAGAAAACAAAATGTAATGGGAAAATCGAGATTGGTATCCAATTGAAACAGAAACGGAAACAAAGCGCACCCAGAAACAACGAAACAAAAGATTGCCATAAATTCGATGACCATTCATTTGCATTAGAATTGTATGAACTGTAGCGGGCCGACAGTCGGGCTGGGCAGGAGGAGCATTAATCAATATTCTTTATGATTATTCCTGGAGATGATTGCTAGTCTAAGCTTTTATTTACCGACCAACGTTTTGCTTGTTCTACATTGTTCCATTCAATGCAATCTAATTTTACAACTGCCAATTAACGATTTGAATTCAACAAAAAAAAAGAAAAAAACATAATTGAATTTATCCAATGAGGTGTGAAAATTAGGTTGAATTATAAATGCTTTATAATAATAAATTCGATATTGTGGGTGATTTGTTTTGTAATCAGAATTAACATAACTGATAATTTATATATTTTAATTAAAGAGCCAATTCATATTGTTTTTGGGGGAAGATAATACAGGTGGCTGTGTATAATTTCTAAAATTTTGCTTTTCGTTATTTCTTTGATTCAACTTTATCGGATCTGAGAAACATTATGTGAAGTCAAGAAAAATGTAGACTACGAAATGAGAACATTATTAGGTTTGGGTTTAAATTAACTCAGTAATTGGTTGAGGAACAGATAAAAAATGGGCTATGAATTTGAAGAAATTTGGGCCCTAATAACGTATACGCCCCGTTACATATAAGTGGTTACTCAAATGAAAGGAAATTGAACCAGAATTCCAAATATGCAAACAAAAATATGGCGCAGCTTAGTTAAGTACTTTGTTTCGAAACTGGTGTCTAACGTATGGACCGTCGCCAGGAGCGTGCAATCATCAGCATATGCCACCATCTTCATGATATACAGGGGTTTCCAACAGTAGGCATTATTTTGGTTTTCAAAGAAAAATGGAATTTTTTGAGATAAATGATCGGATGTTTATTTCATAATAAAGAGGATGGTATGCCGTTAAAAATGAAAAATAACATCAGATAAATGTCCACCGCGACCACGATTACAGGACCATATCCTTATCATGAAATTTTCCATAACCAAATCGCAAAGTGAATCGACGTTGGGCTGTTGGAGTAGACCGTATCTTTCACGTGGGCCCAAAGGAAGAAGTCAAAAGTAAAATCACAAGATCTCGGTGACTAATTGTGATCACCTCTTCGAGAGATAACACGGTCCGACACCGTGATCTTCCAGTAAAAGATCAATGGTTACGTTGCTTGTGCGTCATGTAGCGCCGTCTTGTTGTCCAGGTCAATATCATCCAACTCCGACCATAAAAAATCATTAATCATCTCTCGATAACGCAATCTATTCACCGTAACTGTTGTTCCAACCTCATTTTTGAAAAAAGAAAGGTCAAATGACCCCGCCGGACCAAAACCGCACCAAACAGTCACACGTGGGATTTTCCGTGCCCCAGGTGCGACACTAAAGATGATTTTTCGATGGAATTCCGGATCATTTGCATGCATTTCAAGGATCCAATCAGCAAAGATGCGACGTTGTTGATGATCCGCCGGCTTCAGTTCTTGTGTTAACTGAACTTTATAAGCCTTATGACCCAAGTCTTTTGTGGAATGCCCAATTCCAAAGAACGACGAGGAATGGACAAACCTGGGTTTTCTTCAACACTTTGGGCTACAGCAGCAATATTCTCAGTTGTTCTTGAGCGACGTGCGCTGGTTTTATTCTTCACATCACTAACTTTCCCCAACAGCTCGAATTTGTCCACCAATTTCTGTATTGCGTTCCGAAAAGGTGCTCCACTGCGACCTATGACTGCTAGATTTTCACCATTTTTGTAGTGAATTTTAAGAATTTCAATGCGTTCTTGAAGCCATGCCATTTTAATGGCACAGTATTTGTCAAATGTCAATGAATAAAAGCTTCAAAAGTAGACCTCTTGTTAGAAAATCCTGTAGAAGAATGCCTTGGAGAACTTACTTAGTTATTAATTTCCATAACTTCTCTCCATTAAGTGGGATGTGCAAGATATAATTTGAATACTCACTGATCGGGAAGTTTTGCTGCTTACGGAATCCATGCTGATGATGGGCAATAGAGAGGTGTCCTGTTAGGCTTGGAATAAGACAGTAGGCAGATCGGCATATAAGATTCACCTATGCAAGCGTCTTTACTTTGCTTCAATACCGGGACCACCCCGCCAATTTTGCAGGTATAACACTGAGGGTGGCTCATTGAGCATCAGGTACTCAACTCCCATATAAACTCTGTCTGGGATCAATGCTCGAGATGCTTTAGCATTGTGAATAACATTTGCAACGTCGGCGACGTGGTTCACCATGGACTCCGAGGTATGTGACGCATAATTCTCTGTCTATAATTTATTACCGTTCGTTTGCCAAATTTTATAGCTATCCGGTCATCCAGCTTGGTGGGATTTGAAAGTGACTTAATTGTCGACCACAATTAGCTTAACACAGAACTCAGTTTGAAGTCTTTTAGATGATCCAGCGACTTAATCCTCTTATGTTCTTTGGCAAAACTATTGAGAATAGTTTAATCGACTCTGGGGTCACTAGGATTTTATTGGATTTTTGAATTTAGTCACACTCATTAGCGAGTTCCGCTGCATCTGCTGGCAAGTTGGGTATTCGACCCTACATTAGTTCTGCACTACCCCCTCATCACTGGTATTGGGAAGATGATGTAAGTGGCGAATTGAGCACTCTCGGAAAACTTCCCAGTCTGCCTTGTGAAGGTTCTTCCCTCCGAAGTGATAAAGTGTCTTGGTCCTGAAATGCATTTGATTATTGAAATGACATGTTTAATAGGATGATGCAAGTGCAGACAGAACTAGATTGATGTGGGTCTTATAAATAGAAATCACGGTATTGTGATCACACACCAGGGTACACAAAAAGAAAAATTACATTCTAAATTAAAGCCGAATATTCTAAATTTTAACTATAGTCGTACTTAAAAAATAATACTCTGTTACTCTTAAAACAACTATAAATGGGATAGTTATAAAATCAAATACGAAAATTTGTATAATAAGAATAAAATACGTTATTTATTTAAACAAAGATTTGTTTGGCTTACTGGTTGCCGTTTTTCGGACTATGCGCTGCTAACCGGTAGAGAAGAGTATTAATTAGAGAAGAGTATGGGCCATAACAAACCAATAATTATTGAATTATAATTGAAGAGGAAATCATTGAAATTGGGTGCCGATGTTTTTAAGTGGAGTTAAATATATATAAGGAAAAGTAAGTTCAATTTGAATTGAGGTAAGAGAAAAAAATCCCTATAACTATTTTTGAGAGGGAAAACTGAGAGCGGATGTATTCTCTTTAAATCCATTTCGAAGTCATCATATTATAAATTTAATATTCTTAGAACAAGAATATTGTGATATCAATTTAATCTAAATTTTCCTTAAATCAATCCCAGTTTCCGATAATTGCAAGTATTTATTTGGGCTTAAATTAAGTCCAATTTGAACTTATTTCTATCCTTAAATGAAACAAAATCTGTTTTGAGTTTCTTAAAATGGGCAAAATGAGGAGCTACACAAATTCGTACTTAAATCAAGTTTTTTAAAGTTGGTTTAAGGAAAACCGAAAAATGTATCGCCCGATGAAAGTGGTAACATTTAAAATAAATAATTAAAAATGTAAAATCTGTGGTCACAACCCATAACAGCCTAAGTCTGTTTTTCAATATTTTCAGTACAGGAGTTTAAAGTTTTGAATCTTCACTGAAAATCAGGAGAAGGTGTTTTTTGGAAAACTTTGCTACAGATTCCAAGGAAACGAATTTCTTTACTTAGTTGTTAACAAAAAATAGTTGTTTATTCTCGCAGTCAAAAGATATTATCGAAAAAGACACTTAGGCTCTTATGAATTGTTGAACGAAAGAAAGTCAAAAAGTTCATTCCAGATTAAATAAAAAACTTTTTGTTTGGAGAAAGACCTTAACTCAATTTATGTTTATCAAAAAACGAAATTGTAATTCGGAATAAGAGATTAACTCAAGTTAGGAAAATAAAATTGTTTCTTTGTTTTTTTGGATTAACGACTTAAGTTGATTTAGGCAATAAGGAAAAAATAATGTTTATATTTGTTGTAATCCTAAATTGACTTAGGCAGTTATGCCAAAACAGTAATTTAGAAAAATAACTTAAGCTATTAGGTTTTTTAGGATTAATTGCCTTCTTAGAAGAGATACAAACATGAAAAATTTTGAGCAAATAAATTTAGATACGCTGAATACGATGGTGCTAATAACTCAATTGTGTCCTAACTCGAGTTAGGCTGTTAAGGGTTGTGACCACAGAAATAATTTTCTATGTTTTGTCATTAACGGGAAATTTTTGCCACCCAGTAGTAGTCGTTAGCTTAAGTAATGTGTCGTCTACTTGCTGTCTTTCATCCAGGGAAGAATGAACGGCAGATTGAACGAAGGGTCTGTAGATTTCAAAGATTCTATTTAATCACACAGTTTGGTTTTACAGGTTTTCTATATGTACTTGTTTCTCCACTTAGTTTGCCGACTCACACATTTTTATCTGACACAAGAGTTTTGGGAAAAATCATTATATCTGTGTTTCAAATCCAAAAATATTAAACAATAAACCAACAAACCGAAAATAACTAACATAAATTCCATAGTTAAGCGTTTGACTACCACATTCCCATCCATTAAAACCGAGAGTCCTGAAACACCGGCAACAGACGCCATAATATAAGATAGCTATCCTAAACTCATTCCCTTTTATTGCAATTAAAAGTAATTTGAAATTGCTGTCGTAATATCATAAACCCATTCCTTAAGATGTCTTACTCATGAAAGTGCCTATTACGAAAACGTAATGCTTGGGGTTTTGATATAAAAATCCCTCTTCTCATGGTGAATTGCCGAAAGGTTAGCGATACAAGACCAGAACTACCACAAAATACTTCAACTTTAATGCTTCCGCCACATCCCCACCGGTGCCGCCATTTGAACAATACTTACCGGCATCGGAATCAATTAATGTCATCTCCTCCCAGGTATTATGAGGGTGTTCGCATTTTTATGTGCGCCAAAGTCCACCAAATAGTGAGTGACATTATCATGAAACTTCCTGTCATAAAAGTAGAAAACAAACAAAAAAGGAAGAGAAAATACGTAGAAGGCTTAATTTTATGGTACGGTGGGTAAATTTAATGACAGCGATATACTCTTTCTGTTCTCAGGAAACACAGTGGTTTGGCTATGCCAAAATAAATTGTTAAAATAATTCAATGTGTTAGATGTTGGAGTTTTATATTTGTAAAAGCTGGACAGTGGCATAATAAAACATGAAACGATATGTCTCAACATCAGTCGTCGGCGATAATCCACATTATCTAGTTGAATAAAATTTGGACCCATAAACTACAGGACCTAAACCAATAGGACTTGCGGCCCTCAAAGTCTCGGTAAAATGGAGATGTACGCTAGCATGTAGTGAATTCCTCACCATAATAACAGCACGAGACACTACTTACTGAGGTCGCTGTTTATAATGACATAGACATTAGAAATCGCTCTGAATCGGTGGGTGTGCGCGGAAAACTCTTGGCTTTAATGCAATTTTACTATATATTGATTAAAATATGGCAAATATGGCGACAAGACGACGGTGGGAGTCTATACAAACCTGTAAGGCAAGTCCCTGTTTCTGGCTAGACCTAAACCTTCCTCACTGGGTTTTGGGAAAAAGAAACTCAGCAAGTCACAGGATTCATTACAGGGCACTGTACGATAGGCAAGATGGACATATCTCGAGATGACTACTGTAGAAACTGAAACGACCTGAAGCGGAGGAATCTGAAGAACAAATATTATACTACTGGAGAGGTCTACAGGAACGGGCTGACTCACCTTGAAAGCAGGTTCATTGACCACCTTAAACAGCTGGACAGTGCACCGCTGACTTCACTAGCGAAATTGATCGAAAACCCTAAATGGTTTAATCCGAACAGTAGTACTGATATACCAATCCTCTCCATATATCCTCTACAATTCCCCTCCTTTTCCAACCTAAGGTATCACAATGGACCAAGTTATGGCTTCCAAGTGTACCCGTTTCCTCGAGAGGGAAGCCTCTTAAACCTAACCTAATCTACCGGGTGGTGCATTAAGTTGTTTCTATTTGAATCATTAGTCAGTGATAGCTCTTAATTGCTTGCAATCCTGACAGAGAGTCAGTATCATTTGACACTGATAAGAAATGAAACGCTTTACGCTTCAACGAATTGCGCAAATAATTCAAACTTTATTTCAAAGTCAATACTGTGACAATTGTCAAGATATTCTGGCCGAAAGGAGACACCCACTGCGGCTGCTGTACGCAGGATTGTGCAAAAAGGCCGCGAGACTGGCATGCTAGTGGGAAACACTCATATTCCCCGTCATCGTAGGGAGTGCGCTGAAGGGAATGTGGCTTTTGTAGCTCAGTTGTGAAACATCAACTCGCCACCGATCTCAAGAATCCAACATTTGCCGCGGCAGTCTAATGCAAATTTTACATGTCAAACAGACACAGCAATTAATGTCACACGGCCAGCCGCTTCGTTGTGTCTTCTCAATTTAAACCTAACAGCTGGACAACGATGGTATATTCCGACAAAGCGTATTTTCATGTCGACAGATCTGTTAATAAGCAAAACTGTCGCATCTGAGAATTGAAAAACTCGAACACGTTCGTCGAGAAGCCGCGTCCTGACAAACAGTCCACGTCTCAATCGATATTTTGCTCACCATGTTTCGTAATCGTGTCATCAGCCATGTCAGTGATGTCAATTGGACAGTTCGGAGGTGCGTCCAGCCGTATCCAGAAATATACATTTTTTTTAAAAAATAATCATTTTAATTTATTTTAAATATTTATTTATTTACATATTTATTACGATAAAAAAATTTAGTAAACTAAAATATAAGGCTATCGGCCTCTAAAATAAACATATAACACTAGGTCACAAATAACAAAATTTTCTCTGTTATTTGTTTCTAGCATACTTTTTCCCATTGATTTTGACCTACTAAACACGAAAATGAGTTTTAAAAATTTTTCTGTCGATTGGTTTTCGAGATAAAAATTTTTGAACTTTTTTTTTTAAATTTTTGGAGGTACACTTACAATTTTGAGCATATCTTTCGTCTTCTTTGACCTATTTGATCCTACTACTACTCAAAAAGAAAATTTGTTTTTCCACATGGCATAAAATGTACAGTTATATCTTTGTTTCTACTCATTTTTTTGGGCGTTGATTTGGTTAATTTTGTTAGTGAGTGCTCTAAATACTCAATACATACTACAATACATACATACTCAATACATAGTATTTAGAGCACTACATACTCAATGTATGGCACAATTAGAAACGGATGTGCCAGGTTAGCTAAACTAACAAAATTAACCAAATCAACGCCCAAAAAAAATGAGTAGAAACAAAGATATAACTGTACATTTTATGCCATGTGGAAAAACAGCTGACTTCTTCTTTGTTTTTTGTATTCGCTGCAATTGATCTCACGTATTAGGGTCCAAATGTAGTCACCCATCATAGCCGTGTCATAGATGTCCTGATAGCGTCGTTCCATAGCCTTCAACTCCTGATGAAAGCGCTCGCCGTGTTCGTCGCTCACGTCTCCTAAATTCTCAGGGAAAAAATCCAAATGACAATGCAGAAAGTGTATTTTAAGTGACATGTGCACTCCTACCCAAAAATGAAAAAAAAAAAAAAAAAAAAAAAAAAAACGAGAATTAAAACGCTATTTAAATTAACATTTGTTTCAAAAAAAAACCTACCCATTGCTTCATAGTTCTTTACCAGATCCTCAACTATGTCCTTATAATGTCCAAATAATGACCACTCATAAATGTGGGGGGAATTTCTGTAAAAAAATCCGATACAGGTAGCCATCGGGAAAACACACATCAATAAAAAGGTGTAAAGTAAAGTGCTGTGACATTTAAAAAAAAAAGTAACGAATTTTGTTTTCTCTGTGTAAGCTGTGCAAATAATGAAAATCAAAATATCGTGAAATAGCGGAATTTCGGTCTTTTACCAAAAAAATTATAAGTCCGCCATTTGTTGTCAGATTTTGTTAAGTAAGGGCTTATTTTCTTTGTAAAAATGCCAGCTATACGTATGCTGTTAACATCGTGTTTTATATTTTATATGAATTTTTATATGGTTTTTTCTGCCACATTTTTACTAAAAAACGCAGTTTTTTAACCTTTTTAAGCCGCCATCATCAAAACTACTTACCCGAATTGAAAATTTTGAGTTGTAGACGGCTCAATTTTCTTTAATTTGAGTTGTAGTAGGATCAAATAGGTCAAAGAAGACGAAAGATATGCTCAAAATTGTAAGTGTACCTCCAAAAATTTAAAAAAAAAAGTTCAAAAATTTTTATCTCGAAACCAATCGACAGAAAAATTTTTAAAACTCATTTTCGTGTTTAGTTGGTCAAAATCAATGAGAAAAATTATGCTAGAACCAAATAACAAAGCGACTGTTGGCTAGTGTAATAGGCGTGTTTTTGTTACACTGCTAGCTTAAATAATCACTTAAAAAGCGTAAGTGAACTAATACAGAAGAAGGACAAGCTGATTTTTGGCAGGCAGCTCGTGGAAATGTCTGTATCACATCAAATTTTTTAAAAACAATTTTTATCAATTCTCTGATTTTCCCCAATTTTTATTATTTTTGAAAAAAAAAATATTTTTTTCACTTTTCTTAGCATAACTTGAAGAGACTTCAAATTTTTAAACTACTTAAGCGTTACGAAAAAAAAATGTTTTTTGAACTGAAACCTTAAAAAAAACGATAACCATTTAAAACAAAAAAAAAATTAGGAAAATCTGAGAATTGATAAAAATCTACTTTTTAAAAAATTTGACATTTCCACGAGTCTGCCTGCAAAAAATCAGCTCGATTGGATCACTGAAAAAGGGTTAAAAATCGGTCAAAGGCTTTCACACAGGCTACAACGAGCTTTATACTCCAAACTTAAAAAAAAAATTCTGACGTGTACATGAAAATCGCCGATACACGTGTATTTTTATTTTTTCCCCTCTTTCCGAATATGGGCATTTGGTTCATAGGACTGAAAAAAATCAAATTTTTGTAACACGGTGTATTGATTCAGATTTTAATGAAAATTTATTCATATTTTTTCACAGCGTTCTCCAAATGCTGCCTAGGTTGTGTCAAATGACAAGCGTAATTCAAATTCTTGTATATGTGGGGACGTGTATTACCAAGTGTCCTAACGAGAATTCTACAGATTTTTGCCAAAAAAAAAAAACCTCCAAAGACGTGTGGTACACGGAAATTTTCTGGAAAACTGCCGATAGTGTCCATATTAAATTGTATGTGGCTTCGACAACACAGTACGATACATCACAGAGTCAATGAAACAATGAATTTAATGCCAATGAATTTCCCGAGAAGAATAATTTCACGAAATTGTATATTTTCTGTGGGAACATATCATCCATTTTCTTCTTTTGACTGAACTACAACAATGTACAGTTTGTTCAGTTTTATCCAGTTTACATCAGATTTTTCGAGCAGTGTTTTGCGTTGATTTAAAATGTTTTTTTTTGTCCATCAGAGGAGGCTTTTAGTACAAATTGTCATTCTAAAAATGCAAACAGCAACACAGTGCTATGGCTGACACGGGTACCTCTTGGTCGCGTTCGACAATTTAAAAGCCATTGTACCACAATCAAACCTAAATGTACTCCTTTTCAAAAATACACACACACACATACCGACACACATTTAAACAACAATTTATTGAAAATTAGTTTGGTTATTACCAACAAACACATGTACTCTCGGGCATCGACATGGCCACATCTGTATGTGTATCTGTGTATTGCCGTGTGTGTGCTGCGTTAGAAACTTTTTGCGATAAATTTAAGAGATGCTGTTGTTAGTGGAAAAAGAGCGCTGTGATTATGCCACACTTTCTAGAGTAGGACTAATGGCTGGTTGGTGCAGGGGTCTGTACCCAGCATTACCTGAACCGGCCCGACAATGGAACATGATGGCGAGTAGCTATTTTTATTTTATTTCACGTTTGTTTGTTGTTCTTGGCTGTCGCAGCCACTGCCGCGTTGCTACGATTGCCTCAGCGCTGTAAATTGTTGCTTTTAATTAGCGTGAACGTGTTAATGGCAAAAAGTAAACGAAATCGAGAAAAAAAAGTACTACGATAACAACACCGATGGCAACACCAACCAACATCAGGAACAGCAACATCACCGCCCTACCGCCAGCAACAATGTAAGAAAATACAATTAAATAGAGCAATTTATTTTACTAACTATGTCACGGTTACAGTTTTATAACATCCTTCTCGATACGAAAATACCCACACACACATACACACCGGGGAACAGTCATATAAACCTGTACACATTCGTATGAAAGTTTGTGAGCCTTTAGCAGGTGCGCTTGGAAAAGTGTTGGAAAAGAAATCGCAGTACGGATAAACGTGAAAATATAATGAATGTCATAAATCACCCAAGAAAATGACACAAATCCGATATTTTCGAAATATTTATCTTCATTAGCATTAAATATCAAATTTGCTATGCTGTGGAGTGAGGTGATTGACAGGCGATGAAAACGCTTGAAAGTGCTACTAGTAACTGCCTTAGGGAAATCCTCCGTGGACACACAAATTAAACCGACTTGCTTAATTGATTAAGAATGATTTAGGGATTTACGTTAGGCCAATGTCATGGAATCATAACGGACTCACATCATCACTAACCAGGATCTGACATAATTTAGGTGACATAATGTATGCCCTATGATCTACCTAGGAACTACGGTAACTATATATATATATATATATATAATTATTGTCTCATCAGCAGACTCCCATGAATTTAAAGGACAAAAATGCCAATTATTGCGATATAATTTCAAATAATGTGAGTGTAATTCATAGAGAAAGGGTTTAACACCCAGTGCGTTCTACTCCCTCTCTAATCGTCTACCAAACCAACACGTATTTTTTCCTTACACACTAGACTTTAACAATAAAAAAACATTAAGGACCAGGGTATACAGATATGAACTTGGTAAGTGTAAATACGGTGGATGGCAATGGTGTGGTAAGTAGTGTGTGTGCTAAGTAAACATAGGTTCAAAAGCCGGTGGGACTATCAAACATTTTTCGGCGGCTGCTTCCACCTCGTTAATGCCGGCGACATGACGAGTAAGATAGTAATCCCTAAGCCATGGACAACTTCTCTAGAAAGGCATTGATCTACAGGAGCCGGCTTTAAACCGTAGGTCTCGACTCCGATTCGAGAGAACTTCTCCGTCAGTTCATTCACGAAATGTTAAGGGAAATAAGTAAGTGAGTGTGAGCAATAATTAAGTAAGTGTATGAGTGGAAACCGTCCAGGGGTAGAGTTGTCCTTCTAACTTTCTCCGGAAAAAACCACACAATAAAAGTAAACAGAAATGAAATAAAACGGACTCCATCTAATACTGAGACTATCGCAAACATTTTAAGGGCCATGATTTACAGATATTCACTCGGAAACTACAAATACCCCAAAGACCAGGTGTCTCTACCGGAACGGCGGATGTCCTTGACAAATATAGGACAGACATGGCTATCATCCATTAAAGGCAAAATAGCCAAAATTCGAATTGAATCCATCGCATCTTTTGTGTATAAGCTGTGAGTGTCTGAAGCTAGATCTCGAGGAACTAATTCAATTATATTAGTGTGGCTTTAGGCCAAAGAGGTTCACCACGCACCAATCTTGTAATCGATTATAAAATCACATTCGACATAATCGAAAAACATGATGTAAGTGGAGCTTTATGAAGAATCGGCGTAGGTGGCTCTGGTGTTAAACAAAAATAGTGACTTGAGAAACGTCATGATTAATTCATAGCTATGTCAGCTAATTTGTCTACCTCGGGTAAGACGTCACACCACGAACAATAAAGTCTGCAACGGTATAAGGCAAAATATTGTGCTGGCTCATAGCGCGACCTTAGAACAACAAGGTTCCAACTGCACCAAAGTAGTTTTGAGAAAATGTGTGTAATATGTTATAGTTCCTATATGTGAACCATTATTAATTAGTTTGTTTCAATTTTAACAGTAATCAAAAGATCTTACAAATTATAGTACGATTTGATATACAGGTCAATTTACCAAAAACTTTCAGTTAGAACGTTGTTGTTCTAAGGTCGCGTTAGGTAGATGCCACGTCTGACTGAACAAACAATTCAACAACAATGCCTCCTCTTTGCCGAAGACACTCATTGGACGTTCATAGTCCATTGTCGGCCTCCACCTAAACAAAATAAATAATACCAAACGCTAATTAATGCAAAAACCTGAAGGTTTGCTCTGTCTTCGAATTCTGCAGTTCTTGTGATTTGATATTTATTTAACGAGTAGCTTAATTAAATGCCATCATTTAATGTTGGCCAAACCCTATTTATTATCATTCATTCGACATTGGAAACCTACAAGGTCATCAGTATTACAATTGTTCATTATTTCAGCGAAGAAACAACAACAAAAACAGCCTGCTGAAATAATTGTTTTATAAATCTACAGCCCACAAATCTCCTTTTTAGCCAAATGAATGGCTGACATAATGAAGTCTGATTGTAATCACGCATGGCTGTGCACTAATTCAAGGTGTGAACGAAAGGAATGATGAAATTAATTTGATTTGTTTTTGGAATAAGATCTATTGGTACAATATTCGTCTGGAGAAAGGCAATAAACATCACTACGACGACATCATATTCGCATTTATTATGTCTGCCCTACACGGGAGAGTGTGGCACATCTAGTTTTATAGTTGAGATGAATGTTGTAGTAAATTTCGCAGTCATAGGAGCTCCAACATAAACGAAATTTAAAGATATATGTACTCAGTTGAATATAGGTGCGAATGGATAAAATGTTTTATACTAATGGCGTTCTTGAATTTCGATCGATTCAGATTCATAGGAATTCGGTTTTTTGGTAACATTCCACAGGAATTTGGCCAATTGGATTCTGAAAAACTTTTAAAAAAATCCTTAATTTGAAAGATTAACTACATTCCTGAATTTCCATTAGACAACCGTTTGACAACTGATGGAGCCCCGGTGGAAGGACCATCACATGTCACGTCCAAAATTTAGGTCTACCAGAAACCTTTTATACACACACATGCAATGATATTGGAGGTTGGGTTGTTGATTCTGTAATTCTATACACACACTTTCCATGAATAGTTGGAGATGGGTTCCGCAATTACTAACAATCGACCAAAATCGCAACCGTGTGACCACTTGTTGGTCATCCTCAAGTGGTGATCCTCAGTTTGGAATTCAAATAATTTGGAATATGTAAGAATATGTTAATAATGAAAAACTACATCAGACAAATGGGCACTACGACCACGCTTACAGGACCATATCCTTTTCATGAAATTGTTCATAACCAAATCGCAAAGTGGCTACAACATGTCCCCGAAAGCCTCACGATTTATATCTTTGAGGTCTTGAATCGACGCTAGGCTGTTGGCGTATACCTTATATTTTACGTGGCCATAAAGGAAGTCGCAAAGTGTTTATTCACAAGATCTCGGTGGCCAATTGTGATCATCTCTTCGAGAGATAAAACGGTCCGGAAACTTTTCCCGTAAAACACCAATGGCTTAGGTGCTTCTGAGGCACATAGCGCCGTCTTGTTAAAAGTAAACGTTGTCCAGATCAAGCCATCCAACTCCGAACATAACAAATCATTAACCATATCTCGATAGCGCAATGCATTCTCCGTAACTGAAGAACAGAGATGTTCTTTATTAGTCGGGTTCTGTTCATTTTGAAAACTATAAAAACCCCATGACCTCCCAATTAACCTTTGAAGTCGGTAGGGTGTGTCTAATCTGGCTAGCAGACATACTTACACACACACACAAGCGGGCACCCAACACCTTCATTTTTGTTTAATTTGTACGAGACCTTAATTTATACGAAATCTTTTCAAACATTATTCTACGTAACACCCATAATCACCCCGTGCATTGTGGGCCAACTCGACTACACGGAGACTCCGTCCCGTTGTTTCGACATCCATTCAATCAAAGTCTTTGTCAGAAGAGTGTTATTGCTGTAGTTGTGACTAAGTATTATTCCATTCTAATTAAATTCAAACTGTGACATCGAATTCATATGGGATTTATTTTCGCAATTAACATGGAAATCAGGGCAAACAGAGAGCTAGAGAGAGAGAACAAATAGAATGCCTGTCCTTTTGAAGTGGTATTAATTTTGAAAGGCATACGGCAATTATTAATTGAGTGTCTAGTCGCCGTTAGAAACGAAAACGAGTAAATGAAAAGGAAAATGAAATTGAAATTAACAAACATAAATAAATCTCCGGTGTCCCACAGTTCTTAAGTCTCTTGATAAATTGGGAAAAAGGTTTCAGCAATACCGACAGACAAAATTTGCATACATTTGAACAATTCCCACCATTCACACAAAGTGTTTAAACATGACTTACGTTCGTTGGTTAGAAGGTGCTGTGGGATTTAGCTTTTTGTTTGGCTTTAGAGGACATTTCGTTAGAGAAGGAACTTGTCCTTATTGTAATTATTTTTTAATTAATGGTTGGAAAATTAAAGTGAATTTTGTACCTGCGGCTAAAATGAAAATTTATATTTTATACAACATCTGGACGTGGTATACTAGAGGTATGTTTTGACTATTTACAGACGTGCAGTTTCTACCGCATACAAAATTATTATTAAATAAAATTTACAATTATTTTTAAATAAAATTATAGCAAAGGGAACAGATGAGACGAAAAGTTAGTTCTGGGTCGGGGTAATAAGTGGAATTTTGGAATTGGTATAAATCACTTATGTGTTGTGGATGGTCAACTGACCTGAATGCCTTTAAACTCGATGGTATTTTACTTTCAAAATATCAATCAAAAAGAAATTCGACGGAGCTGTATAAGACTGAAGCAGATGGGTTGATGTTGAAGGTGCATATTTCACATGGTCTGCACAATCTGGAAGAATGAATGTAAGCCGTATGCTGTGAAACTTCGGAGACAAGACCGTTTACACCAACTAACACCTAATAAGTCTCCTATTCTTCGCATATAAGATATTATTATAAAATATATATTTTTTAATTTATTATTTAAATTTTCTGTAAAATATTCATCATAATTCGAAAGGAAAGATTCATCTAGAAAACTAATCACTTCTAAACTACCTGTTCTGCAATCTTAGTTTTTTTTTATAAATTTTGATAAGAGACACCAATTTTCGATGCATATTCTCCATATTTTGTGGAATCAAAGTTTTTGTTGCAGTTTAAAGCGTTCCCGATTTGATTGTGAAATATTTGAAATCATTGACAAATTTCCTATAAGTTGGGTCTATTCAAAATATCGTCGGCGACGAGGATATTATTATTTTGGCAACCTAGTTTGCGTGTTCTACGGGCGCCACTGTGAGACAATCGTGCATATGACATTGGGGAAGCAACTAGCCTCATAGCCTAGGCTACAACTCAAGCCGGCCGATCATCAACAACGTCGTGTCTTTGCGGATTGGGTCCTGGAAATGCATGGCTATGTCAACAAGCAAAATTGTCGTATCTGGGGCTAGGAAAATCCAAGAGTTATTGTTAAGAAGCCTTTCCATCATCAACGAGTGACTGTTTGGTGCGTTTATGGTCCGGCGGGGTTATTGGACCTTACTTTTTCGTAAAGGAGGTTGGATCAACGGTTACGGTGAATGGATGGCGCTATCGAGACATGATTAATGATTTTTTCTGGTCGGTGTTGGCTAATATGGATCTGGACAACGTTTACTTTCAACAAGACGGCGCTACGAGCCACACAAGCAACGAAACCAATGCTGTTTGACGGGAAAAGTTACCGGACCGTCTTATCTCGCGAAGAGGTGATCACAATTGGTCACCGAGATCTTGTGATTTAACACCTTGCGACTTCTTCCTTTGGGGCCACGCGAAAAATACTTTATCTGAAAAATACCATTTTTCTTTGAACACCAAAATTTCACCTCTTGTTGAAATTCCTTTAGATATGCCCCAGTAGATTTTGTTATTGATGATTTAATTTTTGTAGGTGTGTATGTTTTGCGCATAAAATGAATTGTTTTGATACATTAACTGCAAAACAACTTTAAATAGACATTTGATTTGTTTACAGGGCATTCACTATGTCATTTGGGACACTTTTGAATCATTAAGTCCATTTCAAAAAAAAAAAGTGGACCTTTTTGCAGCACACCAAGGATTTGTGCTGTGCTAACCCCGTTTTAATATTCGGGTTTCTAGTTCGCTTTCAATAAAAAAAAATACTGGACTTATTTCAACGTTTTTGTTGTTGTTTTCTTTGTTGTTGCATTCACTTAATTCACTGCGAGGTCACTGCAAAATCGTTAACGCACTCATTAATAACGAGGTCAAATAAGAGTTCAACTATTGCAACTATAACCGTTTGATAACATCAAAAAGGTTCTTCTTCTTTTTTTTCTCGTTTTTTTCTTTTTTGCGTTGTGTTAACATTTATGGTTCACAAAATAATTAGAACACTTTTCCACTTTTGTTGTTGGTGCTGTTGTTGTGGTTGTTATTGGCTGCACGATTTGCATGTTTGGAAAACAGTTTTTATAGCCGGCACGATGGGAAGGTATGTTAAGTTATGTGTACAGTTGGGTAATTTCTAAAAATGTTCGACATTGTTGCAAACCGAGGTCGTTTTAAATCGACTGAAACAATTGCCACAACAGCAACAACATCAGATGAGGTATTAAATTGAAAAGTGTTTTTGTTTAGGGCGGAATCTCTCACGATGCATATTAATGAGATGATTGTGGGATTGTCAAACTGTATGGATGGCTCTCGACGTTGGTTGACAATTGCATGACGAGTGTGGCAATTCAAAAATAAATGCAACATTTTTGGACAAGTCGCGGAACCGTCACCTGAGTGTCAATATTGGCTGGTTAGTCTTGTGTGTCGATGGCTCAGCAATGCGTAGTGTTTCCAATGAAACAAATCAGCATTTTATTTATTTTTTAATATTTGTAGTCATTTTTTATGAAATCGAAATTAGAAAAAAAATTATTTTGAAATTGAAGTAAAGTATCAGCTCTACGGTGGATAATTGAGATCGTCAAGACGGCTGGTAACACGACTACCTAACTTGGTGCACAGAAGATCGTTTGTTGCGTGAGGGGTGTGGAATGAATTATCATATCTCTGTAGCACTCAGTGTTAATTTTCAAAAGGTGCCACCGCTACAAAATCCGCACCAAACAGTGCGTTGTTTGCATTGACTTCTCAACGAACACGTGCAGATTTTCCGATCCCCATATGCCGTTGTTTTGCTTGTTAGCATAGCCGCAGTGATGAATATGCGCTTAGTCAGAAAATATGTTTATTTCCAGCTGCTGATCGCAGATTGTCGTGTGCTTTCAATTTTGATAAGTCAATTGGACTTTGAAAAGAAATAATGTGAGACGCGGTAGTCTGCGGCGTGAAATGTAGTTCCAGTTCGATGTTCCAGAACTGATTTGTCGTATCATCAACTATATTGTCATCAATTCACAATGTTTCAGAATCCATTTCCATCGGCCAAAAGTCAGTAACTTTTGATGTATGAACTTTTTTTGGGTTCTGTAAAAAAATGCATTTGAAACTGGACCAACTTTGCATACACAAAACCCGAAGAACTTTAAAGTTAATTCGTAAATGGATCAAGATCTTATCAATCCTATATTGTTCAATTTACTCCTATTAAATGTAGGGTATTTAATATTCGGCTGAGTACTCCATTCGTTGCTATTTAAACCAAAGCCTTGGATTTTTTTTTTTGCAATTTTGCAGACACTTCCGTTTCCTAACAGTTTTATGCAAATTTCGTGTAAGAGTGTATTTAGGTACATGTGTGTGTGTGTGAGTGTGTATGTGGTCGTTTGCATGTGTATATGTGCATATCCGATGAACCAAATAAAACTGAAACTAAACACATTTTTGGCGTTTCATTATTGCGTTTCCCAGAAGAAGAAGTAGAAAAAATGAAAAATACACACACACACACACACTAACTCCATCATATTCTGAGCACAACAAAAATGGAAAATGACGTGTTTCCTAAACTTTAGCTTAGAACTTTTAAGAAACATAACATTTTCGTCAAAACTTCCTGTATTTTGGCAGATATGTTTCTTTGGAAATGTTTTTGCTGTTCACTTTATTAGCATAAGTGAAATAAGACGCATGACCAAAATCAAAACTGTAACAAGAAAAACACTACTTTTATGGATCAAAGTTTAGGTTTAATTTAAAGTTTTTTGTTTTTTTGTTTTGTTTTCACAACTTACGAAAAATGTTATGTTTGGCAAATTAGTTCAGTTTTATTTGTTTAATTTTATTTCAAGGAAATAAAGTTTTTATAGTAAAACAAAAAAAGTGTCACACACTAAGCTAAATTGGCAGAGAACTACACAAGTATAAGATGAAATTAGCAGAAGTTAGCTGGAGTAAGTCCGGATAATTTAAAGAGTACAACATCTCTAAGAAATTAGTTGGTTGACCACTTCAACGACACTTGCGAAATTGCCAGCTGTTTGTATTGTATTTAGATTTGTTAAATTCTCTTAGGTTAGGTTAGGTTAGGTTGAATGGAGGATCGGTCATGGTTTCTGTCAATTAGCGGATTCTTTTGGACTGCTATTGCTTTATAATCCAGTATAACGTTGGATAATAGCCAGAGGAAAATTGACCACAATTAGCCATTTCGCGAAATTGTGGATGTCGTCCATAAGAAATTTATCGTACCTTTTCAGATAATCAATTATTGTGATTTTTATGGGAAAATTTGTCCACGATTACGATAGGCAACAATAAGTGTTAGAAATGTTAGGAATGAGTTAGAGTGGATCGAAAAAGGGGACAAGGCGGGAAAAAAGGGGAAAATAAAAAAAAGTTTAAACAATATTTTTGGCAAAAACATGTGGATAATAGTTTGAGAAAAGGACCAAAAAGATACCAAAACGGGATAAAAAGATACAAAAGGGGAAAAACAAAAAGGTGTAAAACGGGCCTAACACTGGTATAATATAAAGGGGAAATAATCTAGATACGAGTATTTGTGTCGCGTGCGCGTAAAATGTGTCCCCAAATCCCTTCAAAACTTGCAAAAAGACAAGATAATGAAATATTAGGATTTTTGTTCGAAAATTCGTCCACGACTAAGATTGGCAACAACAGTTGGAAATGAGTTAGAGATGGGACAAAAAAGGGCCCAAGACGGGATAAAAATGAGATGAAAAAGGGGAAAAAATATTTGAATATTGAAACAAAATTTTTCCAAAAACATGTGGACAATAGTTAGAGAAGGGACGAAAAAGAGGTCAACACTAACGAAAACGGGATAAGAAAGGTACAAAAAGGGGGAAAAATAAAAAAGAATGAAACAGATTTGTGCCAACAACAAGTGGATAATTCGCTGACATTCGAAAATGATTTCGGACATCTGGCCACTGCGGCTGCCCATGACGAAGCACATTCTGGGTGATGAATTTTTCCACCAGCCTGTAAACCGCACCAAACTGTGCATTTTTTGGATGTAATATATTTTGTTGCGTATTAATTCAACGGCATATGCGGTAATTTCGTTTATTACCCAACCAGTTAAGCCAAAAATGAGCCTTATCGGATTTGTGCGATTGCGTGCGTCTATAAGTTGCCCGAATCAAAAACTGATTCTTAAAGTAAATTTGGATAATATAAAAGCGTGGTTCTAGTGTGAATCTATACATGATTTGCCATTTGTCAAAAAGTGAGAGCAGTTTGACAATTCGTTAGACAGCTACCCAATTCGTAAGTTCTATCGAAGGAAAAACAATAAAACACACATTAGTTAGCATCACTCCCTTATCTTCTTGTAGTACAAAGTGCTTTTAAGTAAATTTTCTTTCAATTTAACATTTGGACGATGGCAAATCCTTTATAATTCAAAGTCATTAACTGTATGGATAGTTCTTACTGTACATTGTGACATTATTTAAGATGTTTCGTCTCTCGGGCATCTCCTACTACGAGTAGGAAACATATTCAATAGCACAAGCATATTCATGTTTTCAGTCATCTAGAAACATGTTTGCCCGAAAATGCTTCCACAACAAAACGAAACGTAAAACCTTGGCAGTATTTGCACTGCATCAATCATTTTCAAGGCACAACCAAATAACTGCATAAATTGCATAAACTTGGTAGTTTATGTGTGATCAACTCCGACTGCTCCTAGTTTATGATTCCATTTCGCATCATAAAGCATGCGATACATCAAAATGCATACCACGGCTCACTTTCCGAGCGCAGAAAAACAGATGACTCCATTTCCTTGCCACCGAAAAACTATACCCAGCGACAAAAATACCAGAGAACATGTTCGCATAACTTATGACACTATGACATCCTCGAAACCTCTATACATATTCGAGGTGGCATTAAAACGACCTGGGTGTTTGTGTGCGTGCGTGAGTATTCGGGCAGGTGTGTTCACATTTTTTGTTTCGTCATATGTTTGTTTTTTTGTGTGTGCACAAACTTTAAATAACTGGGCTTGGTATATGTTCAAAGATGATAGCAGCATAACTCATACTCTAACGCACTTCCACTTCCACACAAGCAAAAACATGACAGAGTGCGGTGTTTGGCGAAACAAAAAATGAGCGAAACCTTTGATACGATTTGTGACAAGAGGTCACTTATATAAAGAGAAATGGCCGCACGGCCACACATACACGCTGACAAAAGAATCCATCGAAATACATGAACCTTCTGCGGGTATGATTAGCCAACACCGAGGTACTCTCACATACTCGTGCACATGCAGAGTGTGTTAGCTCACAGAATATGGACAGGCCACGTATATGATTTGTGTTAGAGTGAGGGCGTGCCTGAACGAGGGGGAAGTTACTCGCATGCAGTGATGCCAACATAGAATGATCCTATTTTACTCTGTATTGTATGAAGGGTCTGAGGGGGAATTTATCTCTATTCAGTGTACTACTGACGAAATGGCACCTGCTATTTTCGAAGATGAAATTTGTTGTAAAGGGTTTTCCAACAAGATATGTTATTTTGGTATTCAACGAAAAATTACATTTTTTGATAGGCGCCCCGGTAGGCGAGTTGGTAGCGTGCTTGCCTATCAGCGTGAGGGTTGTGGGTTCGATTCCCACCAGAGGCTTTGGTCTGTCGCTGCAAAAATCTAAACATATGGTCTTTGTCAACCGGTTTACCCTTGGACCCAAAATTAGAATATAAATTTACTTTGTATTGTAATTAATAATAAATAAATAAATAAATAAATTTTTTGAGATAAATGATCGGATGTTTATTTCATAATAAAGAGGAAGGAATGCCGTTAAAAGGACCATATCCTTTTCATGACATTTTCCATAACCACACCGAAAAAATTCCGCCGAATCCGAAGATTGATAAACCCGTATCAATTCTCGTATAAATTGAAAAGTATCAAATATAGATTAAAAAATATCAGATTGATACTAAAAATATCAAATTAATAGTTTTTAATATCTATCTGATACGAAAATCATCATATTAATACTAAAGTGTTTTACACTGGCGTATTAATTTTTCGTATTAATATTACATTTTCAATATCCGAGCAATTCTTTAATGAAATTACATTTTAATATCATTTTTATGTTAGATCAGTATCAAAACTATATTTTGCGTATCATTATTTCATAAATCTTATCAAATAGTCATTTCTAGTATCAATTTGATATTATTTCGTTTCAAATAACGTTTTACCATAATATTACAATATTAATGTATATTTCACATTTTTCGTATCAAAGTTGACATTGATTTCGATTGCCTTATTTACTCTCTATAAGTGCGAGAAGGTAAGTGATCAGTACCGTTATTATATTTCATGCAAGCGTGCTCATAGCGTCATTGTGATTTTGTTTCTGCAAGTAGACGCGTGTAAACCTGTGAACCAGTGAGGATTAAACTTTAAAAGTGTAATTGTGAACAAATCAATTCGATATAAAAAGAACAAACATTTCAAAAATAGTTCTAAATAAGACAATACAAACAATAAAAAAACAATATACATAAAACTTTATTTTGTGATAAACATCTGAAAATCATCTGAAGATGTCGTTGATTCTAGTGAAGATGAGAGTGTTGAATCGGCCAGGAATAAGATGCGTTTCATGAGTGGAGACGAATGCGAATCTTTGGAAATATGTGCATCTACATTTGAATATCGTCTTAAATATGTAAAAAGTGCCAAATCAGTAAGCCAAATTGTAGACCATTGGCATTTTTACTCACAGGCAACTGCATATAAATTGGTAGGTATCATGTTCTTAATTCAAGGCACTATTGAATTATTATTATAATAGTATTATTATATCTATATATTTCAGATAAATTTTGATTTCGAAAAATTGTTTCCTTTGTCAGAAAACAAATTAATGGATAAATGGCAGGAATTATGCTCAAAGTTGACAATATTTTACAAGTCTAACGTGAAGGAAAAGACCTATCGAAGTCTTCTTGAATCTCTTTCCAAAGATGCTGTCAATGAAAGTAATAAATACCGATATACTTATATATGTATGTATCTTAATACAAACTTAAAATATTTGTATTATACACTGGATGGAACTCGTCTAGTTAGAAATAAAACTTTTTAAAATTTAAATTACTTATATAAAATTTTGTTAGTTAAGACGCAGATATGAAATGTAATAATGTATTATGTATGCATAATGTATTCGCTTCAATAAAGACAAAATTTAATATAAAAAAAAAATATTTGATACAAATTTCGTATATTTTGGACATTGCAATCGTATCAAATTGATATGCTTTCGTATATATTTGATACTAATTTTGTATATTTTTTAAATTGAAGACTTATCAAATTAATATGTTTTCGTATGTATTTGATACTAATTTCGTATATTTTGGACGCTGCAATCGTATCAAATTGATATGCTTTCGTATATATTTGATACTAATTTCGTATATTTTTTACATTGAAGACTTATCAAATTAATATGTTTTCGTATGTATTTGATACTGATTTCTGATAATTTTACAATCCGTTTAATACTATGCAGTATCAAAAAGATACTATTATAGTATCAATTTTACATTTTTCATTTCAAATAAAGAAATATCATATTAATACGATGGCTAGTATCATTTTAATAAGATTGCGTATCGGCTCAGATCTGTAGGTTAAAAATATCAATATTATGACGATTTCGTATACATTTTTTTTTCGGTGCAAATCGCAAAGTTGCTGCCCCATATCCTCGATAGCCTCCCGAATTCTATCTTTGAGGTCTTGAATCGACGCTGGGCTGTTATCTTGCTTCATTTTCTGTGTACTCTCAAACATCGAATATATTCAAATTTTCTTACGTTTTGGCAATAGGTGCATTTTCAGTTGTTTCTAAAATGGTTGAAACTGCATGAACACTAGAAAGGATAAAGCAAATAAAAAAAAATTGTTGATCGATAAAATTGGATGTCTGAATTTTGGACGGCCGTGGTGTGGTACGTAGTGTGTGTGAATAACCAACAGCGCAACCCTGGTTTGGAAGCTGGTAAAACCATCAAACTGCTTCCACCTCTTACAGGCTAGAGATAAGAGAGAAATCTCTAAGCCATGTAAAACTTCTCTAAAAAAAACATTCGCTTTCGGAGCCGGTTTTAAAAGCAGTAGGTCTCGGTCACTGAGTATACAAATTAGATTGTGCATAGCTCAGTGATTCGAGAGAAGTTCGCCGACATCTTCTTCATGGAATGTTAAGGGAAATAAAAAAGTAAGTGAATTTGTATAATCAAGAAAAAAATACACTAAATAGTGTAGTTGGACTAATAAGTAAGAATATTAACAGTGTCTCTAGTTTTTTATTTTTGGTTTTTCTGGCATTCAAAATTAATTAAAACAGAAAAAATTAATTAATAAAGTTTACTCACATATCCAGATTTTAGTATTTATTTAGCTCATGATAAATTTTGTTATTTCTAAATCTACTGCGAAGATAATTGTTAATTATAATCAGTTTCATGAAATATAAACACATTTGAATTCCCTTAGAAATATTGAAAAGTTCTATTCGTAATATATATATGAAGTAGTTCATAAAATCGTTCAGTTCCTTTATAGATTACACCTAGTCTCAATGTTGTTAACTCTGGTGGCTACCAAAAAACAACTAGATATCACTGTTCTATGTCACCTGTTATTTTGGGTAATTTTTGCTCTGTTTTTTCAGTATTTTTTTTTTGTTGCTGTTCAACTTTAATTTGATTCTTTTGTTGCTTGTTTTCCGTTTCGTTAGACAAACAAAAGAATTTAGATGTAAAATGTAAAATGTGAAACATGAAAAGAAGCTTATATAGACTTTTAACAAGATTCTGGTGAACAAGCGAAGTCAATTTTCCTGGAGAGATGTCGTGATGAGATTTGCTTTCACAGAGAAAAGATAACATTTTATGAAAATTGCGAATGGGACGATATTTGTTATGCTTGGAAGTTAAGTTCTCGGGATTTAAGATTATTTATATGAGTTTTGTGATGATGAAAAATAAGGATTTAAAGTTATGAAAACATTGGATAGAACAGAAGGATATGTGGATGGGCAGAAGTCACCGTTGAAATCGACGACAGTTGTTGAGAAAATGAATTCGCATGAGCTACGACTTAAAGTCATACACATTACATACCAGTCGAGAAACATAGTTTCACTGCAAAGACATAATAGTAACTTTTTGTTGAATATTTCCACAATATTTCTCTTTATTTTCTGGGTAAGAATTTAAAAATAATTGTTTTGTGGGAGATTATTTTCTTTAACGAAACCTCTAATAATACAAATGAATAATCCAATATAACGTTGACGATTTCTAGCATAAAATCATGAACACTATTTGGAACCTAAATGGTACGGATGCTCTGGATCCTTCAGGTCTGCAAAGAAATGGAAAACAACAACATTTTGTTCTTGGGGATTTGTGAAACTCGTTGGTTTCGTGGGAGCCAGTAGGGGACATCGCACATCTTACTTACATACAATAATACAATCCAAAAGACTCCTTCGATCAAATCAATAGCCCCAACAAGGCCATAACGATAAATGAAACAGAAATCAGCCAAAAAGAATGTTCAAAATGCAATATCAACATCTTTTGATCTGATCTTTAAATTCTGTTAGTTAGTTTGTGGTCTTCCGTACTCGTCTTTCAGCGCCCTTGGCAACTTTTTGGTTGCTTCTGTCAGTCTAAGTCTAGCCCCGGGCGATATATTTCGCTGTCATTTACGCCTACTTTTCTCATTTAGTTAATGGTGTTTGTATTCGAATTTTTCTGCGAAAATTTCTGTGGCAGAGAGCCGCTTATTCTAACATTGAATTTACACTAAAGACGTTATTGCCCAACTAACGCGTAGTTCGGATGTTGGTCTCTTAGTAGAAATTTCCGTAAAACTCAGTACAAAACGAGCCTGTAGCAGGAGACTACTAACGACAGCGCAGTCTGTAGCAGGAGACTACTAATGTTAAAGGTGCTTGTAGCCGGAGCCTAGTTACGACGGAGGGCATGTAGCAGGAGACTACTAATGTGAGATATGTCTGAGCCAACTAACAACAGATAGGCCTTCAACAGAAGGCTACTAACGGCAGAAGGGGCCTCTAGCAGGAGACTACTAATGTGAGAGATGTCTGAGCCAACTAACGACACATGGGCCTTCAACAGGAGACTACTAACGCCAGAGGGGCCTGTAGAAGTGGACTACTGTTGATATTAGTCAGGCCTTCAGTAGGAAACTACTCTGACAACGCACGGATAGTTGAAAGCGTAATTTAAAGAGTAAAGACGTACGGGAACAATGAAGAAATGGTTTGTCAGTAAAAATGTACGTATATAATTAATATCAAACAATTTGTAGTTGGTTTTTCCTTATTTTTTGCTTAAATGATTTCTCAATATTTTAATGTGGAATTTTGATTAGCTAAACCGGCAGGGGATCACTGGATATTTAACTAAATACAGATACCTGGACATTCAGGTAAAACATCGATAAGGTCACAGTGAAAGCGATGCCGGTGCGAGTAGCAATAAAATATGACAGGATTAACAGGAAAATATGTCCTGATTCACAATAGGTAATTTTACTTGCGGTAATTTTTATGATTCCCTTTTGAAGTTGCCTCTTGTGTTCACACAAGGAAATTCTTTTTCGCCAATTTATATTATATTACTTTCAAAATAACAAAATATCCATTTTCATTCCCCTTACCTCTCTTTCCTACAAACTGAGAATTGCAGCAATTAAAATAGCCTAGTGTGATTTGGGACTAAGAGAAATAATTTATAGGAATCACTCGTCACAGCATAGAACAGAATAAGGGAAATAGCTCAAAAGCAGAAGTAATTAACCGATAAGTTATTTTGTGCCGATAATCTATACTGGTGAAATTGAATTTTTAAAGGGCATATTCTTGGTTGCTCTTGCAATTATAGTACTGATGATTCCAACTGGCCTGGAATCATTCTGCATGTTAAAGAAGATAATCTCACAAATAATTTGAAAATGGATATCAAATAAAGTGACGAGTCCTCACTTTCCCCTTAAATGCACTACAGACCAAGTGTCTCCACGAAAATTCCATCTGTAGCGTAAAACTTGAAAAAACTTGATGTAATCCAATTAAAATCCAATCATTTATTTAATATAGCAGCCAATTCTATTCTGAAAATAGCACTAAAAACCATAATGACATCACATAGGCACTACAAGGTTGCCTAAATGATCTGGACAATGCAGACGATATTTATCCCGTAAACCACAACATATCTTATCTTACATCAAAGCTACGATATCAGAGGATATCGACCTGAAAATAAACGTTTCAAAAAGCAAAAAACGTTACGTGTAAATTCATCGATCACTGCACAACTTGTAATATGAAATAATCCGATGCAGGACAGTTGCTATATGCCAAGGATGGCCAATGTGAGTGCTATCTGAATTTGCCATCACAAAAACTTCCACGAATTATTTCGACCTAAGTCAAACGATATACTCGTATTACCCGCTAGTACTTGCTCTCTCTACTAGAATACACTCGTTAAATTTCATCCAAATCGTAGACGTCCAACATTCAGACGAAAGCTAATTGACTTTTATGGTCATTCCAGTAGACACCACAATCGGTGCATTTTATTCTGCTTATATTTGCTGTATGCTTCAAATGCATGACATTGTAACACCTCTCGAAGCATAACCAGCTGCTGCATCATGCTGCCTGGCATTACAAGTGTACTTCTTTTCAACACCCAATGTTATGCTTAGCCAATTACAAGTCAATACCTCCAATTAATAAGCACACTTCAAAGGCAATGCTACAAAAGACCACTGCATAATAACCGATTTTCCCAAAGCACAAACCAACCAATATTTTGACTAAATTTAATTAAAACTTTTAAAGTGGTATGGTTGGTATGATGGGTGGCTTTTCAATCACCGACTGGCTGCCAGTGAATCTAGAACTTCTGGAAGACTGAACTTTACTTGGTTTACAGTGGAAATTTCATAATTGAATTATCGTCAAGACCACATGAAACATCATTAATATCATATAAATTATGTTGTTGCAGCTACTCTGTTGCTGTGTAAATGATTCTGATAAATTAATATGTGTTGAAAAGTATGGAATAGGGTTATCGCAGTAGGGCAGAGTATTTGGGAAAAATGTCAACACTGAACTGCTACGCAAAAAGGCAAGATCATCGTGTGCCATGGTACTTAGGGGCGTCTTCGTGCTATAGTCCTTTCTTCTCCCAGGGGAATGAGCTTTTGGGCATTTGTTAGAAGAGTAAGGGACCATTCTTCATCTTCTATTCCAACTCTCATTAACGATGACCAGATATTCATTGACCCGGTTGAAAAAGCTAACCTTCTGGCTGAAATACTGGCAAAGAATTCCGCATTACCAACAGGAGTCAACCACTCCACGTGATCGAGAACACGTGGTGTGAAAATGGTTCTTGCAGATCTCAATGTAAAGAAAACTTAGGGCCCGGTTGCTATTTCAACACTTGTCCTATGTAAACGCTCTTCGACGCTAGCTCGTCCATTGCGCACTCTTTTCAACATGCCGAATCGTACTGGTATTAACCCCACACGTTGGAAAGTTGCCATTGATAGGTCTTATTTGATAAGCCTTTACATAGATGAAAATTACTTGAACACAACTACAAATTTACCACAAAAGACACTTGCCAGCCAATGCGGCATGATACACTTTGGTACACTGGGGTAGGATAATGATGAGCATGATGGTCGTATATCGGGAACACAAACAGCAACTACAACAACACCAGTCCAAATGTTAAACGCTTGAATGAATATATGAACATACTCGCATCTTTGGATTTACTCATACGTAAAGTCGGGTCTTTATACCATTTTTCGGTAAGAACTCACACATTGTTCATATTCAGTGGAAATATTCTTAGGTCTATCATGGAAACTCGGGTATGGTTGATTTTTGAAGTTTGATACAACAACATCATAATATGTACAGTTGTTTGTTATGTTCGCTTCAGTTAAATCAGCTTTCCTGGGAATTCAGTCATTGACCAAAATTTGCTTACGTCGGCAAGTGTGTGTGCGTGCGTGTATGAGTGTGGATGACTTGGAATTTTGTCTGTGGTTTTCCACACATGTGCGTGTCATAAAGCATCGTCCGCATCATTGAGTTTTTATTTAAAATTACCCAAATATCAGAGGAATGATTTATTCTTTCTGGATAAAACTCAGAGTCGGGCAATGTGGGTTTGCAGAGCATGACAAAGTAGAAGTGGCCTGGCTCTATTCTGAAAGGCTCTATTTTCGAAGTCAATATAATTAATGATGTTGGCATTTTCCTGGATTTTGCAAAGGGAACAGTTTATTTTTCTATATTTGACATATTTTCAAAATATGTTCTTTAATTATTCGTTTACATTGTTCAAAAGGTTTTATCTATCTCTAGGAGTTAGTTTGGCTTCTAGAGGTTAAAATGGTAAAAAAAAATATTAGATAAGTCCGTGGAAACCCATTGCTACGTTTTTTGTTTTAAGGCATATGATTTATATTTTTTATTTTGTATTCTACGTGAAAAATAATAGGGTCAGTGTTATTATAGACGCTAATGTAGCTAAAAGCAAGTAAACTTTAAATACAGACCTTGGCTACATCACCGAATCTAGTATTTTTGTTCTATTAAAATGATTTTTTCACGCTGTTCCCTATAATTTTTATAAATTTATAATTTTAAAAAAAATACATAAATTTATCGTGTGAAAAAAATGGGGACACCTCTGGTTCATATACAAAAAAATGGTGAAAATAACAAAGTGAGGGATAAATTTCTGCAGCAAGTGTTTTCAACACGTGTTATACGAGTACGTGTGTATTATAGCACAGCAATGTTATTCTTAGCACAATCCTGGAAATCGACTCCTTTCAGGGCGACTGCAACTGGCATAGAGTACAAAACGTCCTCAAAAAGTTGTAAAACTCCATGAGAGTTGAACGAACAGTTGTTTCTTATTCAAGTTTTGACGACATTTTACAAATTCTTGATAGGATTTATATCTTAAATCAGGGTTATTTTTATTTTGTCGTATATTTCAGATCATTATCTTGTTCTAAGTTATAAATTATCTTTAGATTACTATTTCGAAGAATTTCAATACAGTTTGAAGATAATCTACCACTTCATCACACATAAGTACAAAAATTATATTAAAATTATATAGGGTTATCCATTTCGTGGTTTCAAAAGTATAGGGCTGGAATTCGACATCTGTCAAACTAAGTTGTTAAACCAATTTTATTTATTTTCAATTTGAAGTCTGACATTGACGAAAATGGATCGCTTACTGGTGATTCTGGCACAGCCACATATCGTGCTTTAAGAAGAGATTATAGTTTATGGTTATGAATCACATTTCTCACTCGGTGGGTTTGTTAATAAACAAAATTGCCGAAATTGGATTTCTGAGAATCCTCAAGAATTTGAAGAGATGCCATTACATCCACAAAAAGCCACTGTTTGGTGCGCTCTTTAATCCGAAGGTGTGATGGGACCTTACTTCTTCGAAAACGACAAGGGAACGACTTTCACCGTCAATTCGGAGCGTTATGGTCGTATGATAACCGACTTTTTTGCCTGCTATTGAAGAATACAACTTGGAATACAATATGGATTTATTGCAAGAGACATTTCCTGGCCGCGTAAGTTTTCGTCGTGGCGACATCAACTGGCCACCAAGATCATGCGATTTGACATGATTACACTTTTTTTGTGGGGCTACGCGAAAGACCGTGTTTATGCAGATAAATCGTTAACTCTTGAGCACTTAAGAACCAACATTCGTCCAGTTATAGCTGAGATACCGCCCAATATGTGGCAAAAAGTGGTCCAAAATTACCTCAAAAGAATCAATGCTTGCAACACTTCGCGTGGTTGTCATTTACATGTTGTAGTGTTTCACACATAATGTCAACGTTCAAACTTTATAATAAAAAAGAAATATCATGAAAAAAATATGATATTTACGTTTACTTTTAAAAAGCTAAATGGATAACCCTTTATTAAATGTTCAACTCTTGTTATTACCTGTAAACGGAAAATTTACTCATTTTTATGTCCTGTAAATATTAAATTTTATGGAATTTTGTAATATACAGGGTTTTCCAACAAGACGTATTATTTTAGTATTCAAAGAAAAATTAAATTTTTTGTGATAAATGATCGGCTGATTATTTCCTAATATAGCGGATGGTATGTCGTTAATAATGAGAAACAACATGAGCCAAATGGACACCACGACCACGCTTACAGGACCATACCATTTTCATGAAATTTTCCATAAGCAAATCGCAAAGTGGCTGCTCTATATCCTCGATAGCCTCACGAATTCTATCTTTGAGGTCTTGAATCGACGATGGGTTCTTGGCGTAGACCTTAGCTTTCACGTGGCCCCAAAGGAAGAAGTTGCAACGTTTTAAATCACAAGATCTCGGTGGACAACACGGTCCGGAAAATTTTTAGTGAATGCAAGATTTTCACCATTATGGTTGTTAATTTTCATAATTGCAATGTGTTGATGAATCGTGTGTCGTTCTATTTTTAGTAATGGAGTTTCTTCTTGTCAAATGTCAGAGAATAAAAGCATCAAAAGTGAGAGCTTCCGAAATACCGGGTGCTTCAAAATAACACCTCTTGTTAGAAAACCCTTTATTAGAACGAATTAACCTGCTGTCCCTATTATTATGCACATCCAATCTTCTATTTATAAAAGAGAATGCCGTCCGTGTGAACACGCATAACTTTATAACGGATCGTCCGATTTTCACGATTTTGGGCTTGATGAATTCGTGTTAGCCCAAGGAAGGACATAGGATGTTGGACAATTTCCAGAAAAATATAAAATCCTGGAAGATTTTAACTAAAATTTTACTCTTTTTTTTTTGTTAGTTTAACAATACCATCGAATCCTAAAGATTTGTGGAATAAATACAAGAATGATATGACCGACGATATTTTGCAAGGAATTCGCACTGTGACATCGGATAATCAACTGGAGATGTCAGATGAAATGCGCAACGAAAGTTTGATTTTGATCGAGGATATGTGTCTGCTCATGAGTGGCAATTTGTTGTGCAAATTGGGAATGCCATCGCCGAATCGTTCAATGCATGACGCATTTAATCGAGAATTGGAGCGAGAAATGGATTTCGATCGAAACGCATTGAGTCAAGCAGTTCAAATAAATGTGCCACTGTTGAATCCAGAACAAAATCAAGTGTATGATGAAATTATGCAAGCAGTCCATAACGGAAATGGCGGATTTTTCTTCCTTGATGCGCCGGGTGGAACTGGAAAAACATTCCTGATTTCACTGATTTTGGCTACAATTCGATCAAGATCTGAGATTGCTTTGGCACTCGCATCTTCTGGGATAGCGGCTACGTTGTTAGAAGGCGGTCGAACAGCTCATTCTGCATTGAAATTACCATTGAATATGCAAGTGGATGAATAACCGATATGCAACATTTCAAAGAACTCTGCGATGGCAAAAGTATTGCAACAATGCAAGATTATTGTGTGGGACGAGTGTACAATGGCTCACAAACGCGCATTGGAAGCTTTAAATCGCACATTGAAAGATTTACGGAATGACACACGACATTTCGGTGGCGCATTGATTTTGTTGTCAGGCGATTTTCGTCAAACGCTGCCTGTCATTCCAAGATCAACTCCAGCAGATGAATTGAACGCTTGCCTGAAGGCGTCGGCTTTATGGCAATACGTGAAGAAATTGCAGTTGAAAACGAACATGCGAGTTGCTTTACGAAGTGACCAGTCCGCTGAGGAGTTCTCTAGGCAATTGTTGGCGATGGGTAATGGCGTGATTCCAGTCGAATTAATTACCGGCTTAATTGAATTTCCACAGAATTTTTGCAGCATTACAACTACGCCGGAAGAGCTGATTATGAAGGTTTTTCCGAATATCGCGCAAAATTATGTTGACCATGATTGGCTGAGTGCACGAGCGATTTTGGCTGCGAAAAACAAGGATGTCGATCATTTGAATTTCGTCATTCAAAATGATATCTCCGGTGAGTTGCATTCATACAAATCCGTCGACTCCGTGATGGATGAAAACGAAGTCACGAACTATCCGACAGAATTTTTGAATTCTCTGGATGTCTCGGGCTTGCCGCCACACTTTTTGAAATTGAAAGTCGGCTCAATTATAATTTTGTTGCGTAATCTCAATGCACCAAAACTTTGTAACGGTACGCGTTTGATTGTGAAGACACTCAAATCAAATGTCATTCAAGCGATGATTTTGAGGGGAAAATTCAAGGGCGAAGATGTTCTCATTCCGCGGATTCCTCTTATTGCGAACGATTTGCCATTCGTATTTAAGCGTCTTCAATTTCCGGTGCGTCTCGCCTTCGCTATGACAATTAATAAGGCGCAAGGACAATCGCTGGATGTTTGTGGAATCAATCTTGAGTTCCCATGTTTTTCACATGGTCAATTGTATGTGGCGTGCTCACGTGTCGGCAACCTTCCGCTTTATACGTGTACGCGCCAGAGAACAAAACGAAAAACGTTGTGTACTATAAAGCACTTCAGTGAAAAAGCGGAAGGTTGGCTGATAACTCAATCATTGCGGTTTGATTAAAGAACATCGTTATTCTTTTACTTTCGTTATTTCCATTGTATTTAACACAACTTTTTAATAAAGAATTTGAATTGACTGAGTTATATAAAGCAGCAAGTGCATGCTCGGAATTATATTTTCGTTGCATTAACGAATTTAAGCGGAACGAAGTTCGCCGGGTCAGCTAGTTATAGTATAATTAAAGATTCTTATGAATTGTTAATTCTTTTTTGACAGCGTAAACATGGTATTTGTTATGGCAGAGTCTGAGCAATAATTAAAATGCTAATCCATAGATTGTTCCCTCATTTTATTTGATTTATCTGGCCATATTCATCTTATGCAGCACTGTCCTTATATTTTTTTCACATAACTGTATGTACTACCCTTTACGAATTGTGATGAATATTTTACTGAGAATTAAAAAATATAATTTAAAAAAATATATATTTTTTTTAATTTGTTTGGTAATAATATTAATACATACAAATCTTAAACAATTTTTTTTTAAAAAAACTTAAATTGGAAAAAAAAATTTTTTTTGAGTTACTATACTTTTTTTTTATACAACTTTTATCTACGATAACCCATAAGGAAGCACCTAAAATGCGTAGAACCCTTTCCAAGCACTCATTTCATAACTATCTATCATATACCATTTATATTATTAGATTATCTTGTTCTGCTCAAAAGATATGATTTTTGTAACGAAACAACTCAAATGGCGCGACTGGGTGTTGTATGAACGATAATTAGAAGTAATTGATATTACGTATACTACATGTTGGCCCATAAACAGCGTGTTTGCTGTATTCAGTGGAGATGTAAACATCATATAAATGTCATCGACAACAGGTAACCCCCTCTATCATTTGCCATGTGGAATCATACTTTCTCCTTAATAGGATACATAAACACACTCGTCCATGAACTGATGGGATTTTCTAAATCAACTACACAATCTAAATTGTTTTTCCATTTTCAACTTTTCCACTTTTAATTTTCAATTATGACGATAATCTTGACAATCGCTTTCATAACTCTGTCCTGCCATTATCTTTGAGCAGGACTAATTAGGGAACCAATCGTTGTATTTCACGCCGGCTTCATCTCTATTGCCCTGTCTCTCTCTCTCTTTATATGCCAGTTGTGTTATTATCATGTCTTGTGTATGAGCGTGTTAACCAAATTGTAATAAAGATAAAATGAAAAAGCAATAAGCAATAATTAGTTTTGTTCGCCGACAAAGCAAAAACAAATGCGATTATCGGTACTAATGAAGGGGAGAATGGCATAAAGCACAAACAAAATCAACGTTATTGTTAAGTACAGAGTTGTTGGCGTCGTTCGTGTTGGTGTTGCATTTATTTGCAGAAGTAGTAGGGCCAAGACTATCAGCAAAAGCCAAAACGTGGTCTAACAACATAATTACATTCATTAGTATCCCAGTGAACTGTGGCCCGAAATTACATATTACTTATTGGCAGTTATTCTTCTAAAAAAAAAATAGGATGTTCTTCACTATTTGTATTTAATAATAATTTAATATTTTAAAGTGCAAGTGTGTGAGAAAAAGAACGAAAATTTGCTAAATATACAGAACTTCATTTGTGTCTAAAGCTTTCGTTTTGTGAGATCGGCTATTGGAGGCATACTTAGATGGAGTGAAAAAAAAAGTTACACTCAGAAAGATCAGAGCCTCTAATTGGAAATTAAAAAAATATTGTCGGAGAATTGTAAAATAAAATATACCCAAATTGATTGGAAAAATTAAATAGGGACTAAAGCTACAAATATTGGTCTATCATCCTCTTCTTTGCCTCAAATACTTTTATTCGGGTACTGAACTTGTAAATTATGAATAAGTTGATTACATTTTCGAATGTTTTTCGAATCAAATCATTTGGAAACGCAATTTCTGTAGTGAGCACTACAGAACTAACCAGTGCTTAAAATCTCTTTCCATCGGTCAATTCAGTAGCAACATAAATAACTCTTATAACAGGTGGCGCAAAAGTAAACTTCCGATGTTTTTTGGCTGTAATTAAAAAAAATGAAAAAATTTGATTCTTCTTGTGGATTATTTTTATTTGGTCTTTTAATTTTTTTTACATCAAGTCGAGAATATGATGTCATGTAAATGGCCGCCGCCAGAGTTGCCACTGACATTAGGGGCCAATCGCAAAATTTATAGCATTTTCTGATAGGAGGATTACTTTTGCGCCACCCTGTATTAAAGCACCGCTTTAAACTAGAACATCATTATAATATATTGGCCAGACAAATATTCAGTATAGGAAGCACTTCAAGACGTTGGCGAAATGGACGCCAGGTTTTTGGAACTGAGTATATCAGGCTTTAAAATCGCTGTCTCCATTCCGACATGTTTAAACCAAATGTAGTTTAAAATTTCTAGAACTAGTCTACTTGACTACCCCACTTTACGGTATGCTCTACTCTGCCTCCCGATGTTTTCAATCCAACTGGGTTAACAATTCTCTAACGAATGATACAGGTAACCGTCTACACATCGCATTGGAAGAAAACTAAAACGAGAATGCGTCTCTATACGAGTGTGGCTGTCCAGCGCCTCTATGTCACGATGTGAACAACAATATAAAAATAAACATATCATTCCAGACCATTCGAACGGCTAATGCTTTTTCTAGATATATTTCACATGGCTTAGACATTACTCTGCTACTTGTAGGAGCCCCTAAAAAATGTTCAACGTTATTACGAAACAGGTTTGTTAGAGGATTTAAAATGCAATTCCTACCTTCCAAATCGTCGGCATTTTATTTTATCAATTTGTGTATTTGAAGTTATCGGTTATAGTTCAAAATGCTGCTCAACGAGAAGATAACCTGATAAAGGGAAATATTTGTCATGATATCCAGACAATGGTCTACGAATTAACCGTCTAAATCTTGCTCTATCACAAATCCTTTTCCTCTAGGACTGCTAGAAGTCTGGAGTCAACATGGACAAGTCGACTACGACTGAGGAATTTGGAAGCCACCATTTACTCAGAATGCTGTAATGATTCATCGAAAATGTAAGCCTCAACATAAACTTGTTATCCAAAATTACGACCACCAGTTTAAAGAACAATCTCATGCATTATTATGTTGTGTTTAAGAGAACCCCTGGAGATAGTACCCCAAATACCCTAAACAATTCGCCTATATCTCGTCGATATGTTTGCTGGGTTGTAATACCCATTGCTATTGCTAGACGTATATCCGATAATGCTCGCACTCTGTGTGTGGTGTATTACAATTGTGCAGTAAAATTCGTATTTAAACAAAGTCGATGTGTATTGTGTGTGAAAGATAAATAATTGAATTTCATTAATTCAAGTTTATTGTGGAAGCGTTCAAACTCAACTATTTTGTTGCTGTCATTTCTGTGGTTGCTCTACTTGCTGTCAGCACTAGCGCCGTACTAGCCTGAATGTTATTATGCCGTCGATAATATCGGTTCATATAAACTTGTGAGTGCAATCCATTTGAAGTGTTAATGGCACCCCGAGAGTTTGTTGCATGGGGGTTAATATTCATACTGATGGCTGGGGGGTGGGGATTATTGTTGCCCGATTAAGTTTCGTACACAATGTGACAATTTAATTGCAAATTTTTATCGTATTTTATTTTGATTAAAATCAAATTATGCATAAAGTGTAGAATATTTAATTTTATTTTGTATGTGCCATTAATGCATGAGTTAACATTTACCATTAATCGACCTGTTGGGGCGGGGTCTATGACTGATGGGAGGCAAATTGCCCCAATTATGTATTTAATGAAGTAGAAAGTTTAAATCCAGCATGATATGCAATGGTTAAGATAAAGTGCCACTTAACTGTGCCTGGACATGTTTTGTGCGGAGGACAAGGATGTTGATACAATTATAATACACAAATTGAATAAATATTTGGTCATGGTTTGTTGGCACTTTAACAATGACTGGATTGCCGGCAAGTGTGATGTACCGAAGAGGTAAAACAAATGTGAGATTGTTTATTTACAACTCCATTAAATGTGTCACGTACATATTTGAACATTCAATACAAATATGGCAAGGGTAAATAGAGCAAGACAACTATGACTGGTAGGAAATTCTTAAAGAAAGATGAAGAATCGAATAGGAATTACATCAAATAGAGATGCAGCTGCTTTGTGATTCTTAGATTCACAACATTTGGGTAGTTGAAAAGAACAAAAATGACACACCCATATGCTGCAACATTGAATGTCATTGTTGTTGAAATAGGTCAACATCGGCTTGAGTTTTGCTACGATCAATATATTTCGTATTGAGGTGGTGCCACGCTAGCAACTACATGTAATGGCCAATCGCAATGAAATTTATTCTACCAGGCGGATTTGATGACATATAGCTCGCATTCAAAGGTGCCTGCATGTTATTTATCGCATGTAATTTTTCTTTGAATATCAAAATAACACCTCTTGACGGACAACTCTGTATAACAAATAAACATTAGTTTTCAAAAAAACTTTATAATTTTAATGTTTGTTTTTAACCAAAACTTAAACATTCAGTTGGGGGCATTCACAAATAAGCAGAGTCAGCTACGCAGATGACTGTGTAAGGAATCTCATAAACAGAGCGGGACATACATGTGCATTAGGGTGGAGTGAAATTCAAAAAAAAAAGTTAACCTCGGAAAGAGATGTAGTCTGGGGTCCTAATGAGGGGAAAAATAAAGAAAAAATTTTTAAAACAATTTTAGGGGTCGCGCCACTCCTTCGAAATTTGGAAATTATCGCTATTTTGGCGTTGATTTTTGAAAAATCCTAAAAAGTTTTATGTCAATAAATGTTTGCAATAGCGTAAACAATAAAATAAGGGCATGAACAAATTTAAAAAAAATTTTCTCATTGTTCAAAAATTTCAAAAAGTAAAATAAGTCAAATCGTCCCTTCTTCAGAAAATTTACTGAACAATAAAATCGCCACCAAAGCTACAAATATTAGTCGATTATCCTCATATTTGCCTCAAATACTTTTGTTTGGGCACTGAACAAGCTCAAACTTTTAAATTTCGAATAAGTTAAGTCGTTAATTTTTAGGATTTTTCTAAAATCAACGCCAAAATAGCGATAATTTCCAAATTTCGAGGAGTAGCGACCCCTAAAATTTTTTTAAAATTTTTTTCTTTATTTTTCCCCTCATTAGGACCCCAGACTACATCTCTTTCCGAGGTTAACTTTTTCAAATTAAAAAAAAGCATGTTTTCACTCCACCCTAATGTGCATCCCTCGGACGAGTGCGGAGATCCTCGCAACTCTCAAGAAAACACAATTTAAGAATATTAACTTAAAGTGTGAAATTAATGTGAATGTATGGCAGCGAGACGTGGAAAGGAAAACACACACTTTCCAATAGACTTCAGGTCTTCCTATATAAATGCCTGAGGAACATCCTCCAAATATTCGGGACATTAGCAACCAGGAATTCCTACTCCATCGGGCCAATAAATGAGATCGTTGTTAAACCACGATTATGTAAAATTCAGTTTCCAATAAAACTGAATTTAAACTTCAAATAGGTTTTTGAGTGGTCAGTCAAAATAATCCATATTTTCGACTGTTGATGTGGCAACACTAAGGCTTTTATCAGAGAACTTATGTTTCCGGTGAATAATTAAAATGATATTCAACTTTTGTGGTGGCTTTTGGTCTCACAAGATTTTTAGAAAAAATAAGAAAATTTAAATAACTCTGCTCGATGAACTTTGACACGGACAAAAGACATCCAGCACCAACAAAATTACACAGCAGCTTCATTTATGTAACGTATTTTATTTGTGGATGTTGGTGAAACAAAATAATTACGATTCTTCTTCTTTCGTTGAGTGTTGTCACAATCATATGGACGATTAAACTGCGTTTAAACTTTCACTGAAAAAAATAATTTGTTAAACAGCAGTTTAAACGAAAATCGTACACCAACCTTGACTCATTTAGTGAACCTTAGAGAGATACTAGTGACATAGCCAAGACCTCCATTCAATGGATCCCACTGGGCAGAAGAAACCGAGGATGCCCTAGTAGAATATCGGCAATGATAGCACAACTGACAGCGAAAGGACTTTATGGCCACAAATGCAAAAATATTGCCCTCAAATGAAGTAGATTTAATAATTTTGTAAAGTCTCTAATGCAAATTGTGCAAATGTAACAGTTTTTTAAGTTGTGAGTTTTATGGCAATTCCCATTTACCCCTCAATCAGTTACCAATCGCCTGTAACCCTGCGATATGGTCAGTGAGTTGAAATATGCAAATCGGCATCCGTAGCTGCACAACACAGGCCAGCATTGCAGAGCTGGTAAAACCGTCATAAGACTTGGAAATACTTGCTCCATGACCGGCATTCGTTCATAAATAATACTCTTTATGATGCTGCTCCTATTTGCCATAGCCCGACAATAGCACCATTATTATTTCTCATTTGAGGCGTTCTACACAAAACCAAACTCACTTCCTATTTGCTGCCTAATGTGCATTTTTAGGCAGCTCCTTTCAGTACAACGAATTCAATCATCCACTTTTTTTTCGACCCACTATGCCCTTAATTCATTTGCTCATCATTATCCTTCATTTATCTTCATTTCCTCGTAAGTACGCAATTTATGTGATCAATTTCCACTCCCCCTTCAATCAACCACCATGACAGGATGACCGCAACCCATAATCTCTTTCACGGTATGTGTTTACATATCTGGTAAAGTAATTAATTCTATATTCGTGAGTATTTTCCACAGCAGCAAAAGTTCAAATACAAGCGTTAAGCATCCGTACATCCATTTCCATGCTCCCGAAGACGGTCGTGTATTAAATTTGATGGAGCACAAGGTGCAAGTATGGTGGGGAGCGGATGGTTATTCAGGCTGCTCCATTACATTTAATGTAAGCCGTCATTGTTGCTTGCTTTGCCGGCCATCAAAGTACAATTTATTTTGTGATGTACATAAAATAGGAATCTTTAGTATCATTTGAACTTAAAGACCGGGCTATTTTTGTCCATTCTTATTTGGTTTTATCTTTCGCCAGCCATAATAAGAGTATTGCGACTACTGATATCACAAGTACTGCACTACTGCCGCTTGTGATATCATTAAATGGACGGCATTGGTATGATCAGGATGGTGAAGAGTATGGTTGATGGTGGCGTAGTTTTACAGTCATGGAAACACCAACCCGTTCTTGTTACCCCTAAGTAAGACAAAATCATCAACATAGGGTGGTTAGGAGCCCCTGGGATAAAATGCGGAAAACTCTGACTGATAGGACAATATCTACTCTTATGACACATATGTATATGTATATCGTTTTGTCTAGCAAGAGTACTACATTGCTCTGCTCTGTGAGTTTATTAGGTGTTTGGTTGATTGTTTTTGGAGCAACACGTGCAATAATCAGGATGGGCTGAGACCAGTTGATGGCCTAGTCCTTTTCCATAATCTACAATCCGCAGTTTGGGTAACGCTGCGAGTGAATTGCGTTGTCCAACACCACCATTTGAAAGGCCAATGTAATGGCAGTCTGTGTTTAAGACCGGTGGCCACACTACGTCGCCATCAACTAATCCAGATTGAGGACGCCTACCCTGTGTCAACTCTGCCTGTATTACAGGCCGTTGCCCACACTAGGTCGCCTTTACAAACACTGCAATGTCTTAAGGCAGCTGCCTGATTTTCTTCTCTGTCTTAACAAAGAAATATACATAGAAACGACCTTGACCAACGCCGATTTCTACCCCCACCTTAAGTGGAAAATCGTCTCCCGAAGTTGCCACAAGTTTCTCATCATACACAGCCCTCGTTTTTTCGATGTCCCCTCTATTCCTATTCACCCAGTTCATATATCTTTTCAACTTTTATCACACAGCCCTCGTTTTTTCGCCTCTATTCCCATTCACCCAGTTCATATATCTTTTCAATTTTTATTTGGCCAAAGGTCAGACGTTTGAAATTTGGCATTGTGTAATTGTCTAATTGCCCACTGCAGACAGTGGGTCAAGTTTCGTCTTTCGCCAGTACGATGACAAATAGTTTCCCTTCTTTCGGTGTTCTCACATTCTCCGTTATCACAGTTGGTGTTTGCTATAGACCAACAATTATTTACGTATTTTTGGGGCGACTTGTTGTGTACGGCCGTGTGTCAGTGTATAAATTAATTCTGTGTCCGTCGACCAAACAATTAATAACACTACCAAAGGTTAAAAGGCCAACCCCGAAAGAAACTACCAGTTGTTGCTAAACTCATCGAGCTTCTTCCTTAAAGTGTCCGATATTACTTAGAGATTAAAGTGAATGTGCGCGGGACGTAATAAATGGTATGGCAAACACATGCTTCTCGCTTATATTTTGTGGACCCATAAATATTTGCCATCTCATGTGTGAGTTTGCTTAACGGGTATTACTGAGTATAATGCTGGAGTAAGTGATGTTGAATTATTGATTTTATACAAACAATTTAATTGGGATTAACAGGAAACAGCTGTTATTATCTTTGCAAGTATCTTTAATGATGGTCCATGTTTTATAAATGGAAATAGTGAGGTATTGACCAGGTGAGTTAATTCAAAAGGTTAGGAAATCGAATAAAGGTTTAATCGCGAAGGAACCACTTTCAGATTTTTTAAACAATCTGCCAACACATTAGTTGGTGGCCTTATCAGATTTAGACCCAATTTATTTAAAATTTTTAATCATGTTATTCTTAATTCAGAGTAATGCAATTTGGTCGGTGATGTTTTTTCTACTAACTTAAGCACTCCTGCTGAAGGTAGGTCAGTTCTGTTCACGGTTTTATATGGCCCCTCTAACCGACCTAAGAGGAAATAGTTGTATAGGATATGAATTTCATGAAGCAATAGAAGGAGTACCATTCTCTCAATTCATTGAACTGTGCACGTTATAATCAGTAGACTTACTCACGGTGACGTAAACGCTACGCAGTTTTACACGGCTTCAGGTACTTTTACACTGAGCAAATATTTCACAAAAATGATCAATTATTTCTTTGCCACAATCTGACCAGAAAATAATTTTGAGTGTCAAAGCAAATCAGCTGATTTTAGTCAATCAAACTTATTTATATTGGAAACAAAAATTGTGGCCATAGTGAGACCTCTACCGATCAAATATTATCCTCTGTTTTTGCCCACTAATTATTTGGTCTTACAAATAGGACGTCTGGTAAGTAGGCTCTAATTTACCAAGATGTTTGTCCAAACCAGCAGACACAAGTGGGTCGAAACGCGGCGCACGAACAGATCCAGCTATCCGACCCCTTCATTTAAGGCTTGTGCTTTTATAGTCTACACATATTTTTAAAACACTCTTAGTGGTCTAGGATTGAAAAACACACGATTAATTTACAATATCTGAAATATGATATTTTCATTACATGTTTTTTATGGAAGCAAGTGTTATATTCTCACCTAACTTTAGAATCGAATGTCTTCCCTTAGTTATTTACATCTAATCCCCGAAACATTTTTACGTTTTGTTGATATTTCCTCTTTCACTTTTGCTTCGTTAACATATTTCAGCTTGACACAAATTTACTTTTGACGATATTTTCATTTGCCGCATGTGACCATAATTCCCTTTTTTTTTTTCATTTCATTTCGTTTTCAGCACAAAAACACAACAGAAGAGAACACACAAAAACAAATATAATTACACATACACAGTTGCTCCAATGTGCAACTAAAATAAACCACGAAAGAAAAACCTTTTCGTTATAAACGCGCAAATATTCACAGTTTCCAGTGGAGAATTCGAGGCCCACATAGGGGGGCCTTCTTAAAGACATATTACTTGCAATCTATCATCACTTCCGGGAGGATTGTATTATAAGAGCAATTATAGAAGAGGCAGGATGAACTGTGCTTATTCTGGTTTATTCGAATAAAGATACTGAGAGGAAGATATTTTTTTTTTTATTTGTATTCATTTTCCAATGCAAAGTAAATTTATATTCTAATTTAGGGTCCAAGGGTAAACCGGATGACACAGACCATATGGCTAGATTTTTGCAGCGACAGACCAAAGCGTTTGTTGGGAATCGAGCCCACAAGCCCCACCCTGATAGGCCAGCACGTTACCACTTCGCCCAACGGGCTGCCTGAGGCAGAGAAATTCAATGATAGAGTTTGAATAACTTTTTTCTAAGGAATTCAGTGTAACGCTTGCGATCTGTTCAAAGCCGTCAATGATCCAGCGCTCGGCTGAGTCACAATTTCAGCTGTGCTGATCCATTTTATCCTCATCGCTACAGCTTCCACAGAAGTCTTTACAAGACAAACCCGAATTCGAATGCCAAGTTGATGGAAAGTAGGATTGTGTTTTCTTTTAAATAATTTCTGTCGCGAGCATTTTCTGGCCTTCTTCGTTACAATTTCAAATCAGTCTCGTTGACACTTTCGACCCATATACTTACTTAGTTCCCTTAACATTCCATGAAGGAACAGACGGGGAACTTCTCTCGAATTAGTGAGCTGTGTACGATATAATTTAGTATACTCACTGACCGGGACCTACTGTTTAAAGTCGGCTCCGTACGGCTAGTGCTTTTCAAGAGAAGTTTTACATGGCTTAGAGAATGCTCTCTTACTCGTAAAGTCACCAACATTTACGGGTTGGAAACAGCCGCTGAAAAATGTTTGATGGTCTTACCCGGTTTCGAACTCGGGTTCTTCTGTGTGATAGTCGCACACACTACCTACCACACCACGGCCGTCCATGTAGCAAATAAAATTCATGTGTAAGATATTTCCAGTTCATCCACTCTATTAATGCAGAATCCATTCCGGAACATAGGTTTCCTTACCTTTTCCTGTGTCCCTGGATCGAGATTAGTGCGACATTGTGTAGTTCTGTAGATTTGGATTAAAAATAAACATCCTTTAAAGAATATCTGTATTTCATCGTCTAAGTTAAACGTTTTCCGAATATTTGCAATCTATTCGAGGTCTCCATTTTAAGTGTTTCAGCATTATCTAATTAGCCAGTTCCTGTTTCCCTTTCAAACCATCCGTGGAGATCTGGAATTCCTACATGGCTGAATTTCTCGTCCATTTTTCCCTGGTCGACGCCCTGGCATTGATTTAGGTAAATGTTAGTCCAACGGAAGGTAGTGGTGTGTCTTTCCACTTACACATCTTTCAATTCGTGTTAAATAACATTTAGTTCGATTAGCAGGAATGCGTACGAGATTTTCACAACTTAAGAATTGTTATATCCTTCTAAAGGTCTTCTTTGAGAAGGCCTTGCCAAACATCCCACTAGGTTCCACTGTTGCACCATAAATTCCACCATAAGCGCTGTTGTCGTTGATGTTTTTTTGCATTGCATACTTTCGGGGCGGTTAGCATCAGCAAAAAAGAAGTGGGCAACAAAGTTTGGGTCTGTGTATTTCTTATTTTTTGCTTAGTTTTGCTTGGCTACGCTGGCGCTTGTTGCCTTTGCTGCCTTTACCGATGTGGTATTTATTTATGCTGCAGTCGTAAATTGCATGCCTGTGTTGGTCGTAGCTCACGCTTTCTGTGCCGGTGTTTTCATTGTTCCGCTCTTTTCAATGTTTCCTTTGAAGCAGGTGTTGCCAAAGACGTTCTGCTACACATTGTAGAACTAAATGTGGTTACTGTGTTTTGTGTTGTATGTGTATGTTCGTGTGTGACTGTGTGTGAAAGAAAATTCGTTGGCTTCCAAAGTACAGGACATCACTGTAATAATAAAACCTTTGTGGGAATAACAAACAGTAGCGTTACGTAAAAAGGGCTGTGGTGACTGAGCACTTGCCGACTTTGTGCAAGTGTGCATAATTGCGAGATCCTTATTAAAGGAATATCCCAAAAGTAGGTGGATATAATGCTACTGTGCAGTTGTTCATTTTGTGTGTACAGACATGTGCGAACGCAGGTTAGAATCCAGGTAAGACCATCAAACGAGTAAGAGAGTAATATCGAAGCCATGTAATTGGTAGGTCCCGGTCAGTGAATAAAGAAATTATATCGGTCAGCTCAATGATTAGTGAGAAGTTCCCCGTCAGTTCCTTCATGGAATGTTAAGGGAAATCAGTAAGTAAGAAATTTTTATTTTTCCAGTAATAAAGGGTGTTTTTTATTGAGGTATAGAACTTCGAATTGAAATAAAACACAAGAAAATCGTTTTAATGTCCATCAATTTGGCTGTATTGGAAGGATAATTTTATGCCATTAATGTTTAAATATGATTTCGGGCATGTGGCCGCCGCGGCTGGCTCGAATAAAGCCAATTCTACAGGTCCAATTTCACTGAACAAAATTTTGTGATGAAAATCAGCATCGAGATGAATCTCATTTTCAGCCCATACACCAAAATCACGACGCATTGCATGGTCTCGCGGCTTTAATTCTTGCACAAGCTGGATCTTGTAAGCTGAATCTTCCATAAAGTTGATGAACAAAGCTCCAATTGCTGTGCACGGTGGCGAATCGATTCATTCGGACGGAGCTTGCGGTGAACTTCGCGAACTGAACCATTACTTTCGAAATAAATTTGCACGATTTGCAAGCGTTGTTCTTTTGTCAACCTGTTCCTGATGAAATGGCAAACCAAACTAAATATTAATCACTTGACAGCTGACAAAATGGCCGCCAAGTAAAAAAGTGATGCCAACTTAAAGTTCTATACCCCAATAAAAAACACCCTTTATATTTCAAGTATTAGAATTGTTTTGACAGACCCCCTTTAATTCTGAAGACATTTTAAAAACAGAATGTTATTCTCAATGATTAGATAAAAGAATGGTTACTTACTATCAACTCAATATCAACCCAATACCAACCCATGGCCATTATTGATAAAATCTATAGCTTGGCTTGTTGTTAGCAATATATGTGTTTATGAATATATGCCATTTTTCAACAAAGGCAATAAAGGAACGTTTTATACGACGTTTCATTGATACAATAGTTCAGTTTCATGGGTTTAGTGACATAATTTTTTTTGGAGAAAATTCTTTCTAAATTTTTTTTAGTTTAATGAATAGTTTCTTATATATTTAAGCAATGCTGTACTGTGATAGGCTGTGGTGTGGAAGCCAATGTGTGCGAGTATCACACAGCACACCCTGATTCGTATCTTTGTAAAACCATCCAACAGTATTCAAAGGCCGTTTTGACATCGAAAAAGAAATTAGAAAAATTTAAAATGGTGAAAAATTTATTTTTAGGCTTTACTAAAAATCTTGCTGTTTTGGAACAGATCGACCGATTTTTTTAAATTTATATTTGTTTCTTTATTTTGTCCTTTTTTAAATACCTTCGATTTTTTTTAAACATTTACCATAAATAATTCTAACAAATCGAAGACCATAATACGATTTCTGTGACCGATATAATTGTATAAGCTATGGGAAAAACGCTGACTTTAATTGTTAATCACAGCATAATTTACAAAAAATAATGAACGTGAAGTAACTGGTAGGCCATACTATTTTTGTTGTAGGTCTTATCGGATACAAGAAGAATCTGTCGTGGATTTTTCCACATCTACAAAAACCAAATTTACTTTAATTTACTTTTAGAACAAGGATGCGTTTTTTTCTGGTCTCAGTAGATGTCATTTAAAAAAACCACCCCACAATGTACGGTTATCTTACAAAATAAAATTATTTAATGGAAATTTTGACCACGGCTATGCTTTTGTGGTCCATTCTAAAAGTCAAATTTTGGCACACTTTTTTTAACATTTCGGTCGGTATCTCACCAAAAGACGCTTATCCTTATAATTTAAATGTCAAATTAAAAAAAAAAAACTGAATCTATTCAGTACATCAAATGTCCTCTCGATCGATAAAAAAAAGCATGTGCCCCTCATATAAATTTTGTTTCCATTCGAACTTCTTCGTTGATGAAGTGTATAAGCGTATTAGTGATTTCAATACAAATATCAAATTAGTCATACGCACCGTGGTACCAACAAGAAAAGCCAGCCTAAATATTATAAAATACAGTGTACTCTCTCATAAGCGGAAACCTAAGGGACTGAGACTGAGATTTTGTACACAAGAGGAATTCACTGAAAAAGTGTCTGTTTATGTGAGGTGTCCCATTACGGGAGGTGTCCGCAAGGAGATATTACACTGTATGTGGTAGGTATGGATCCAGGGGAAACCAGGAGTTTAAAAAATCACTTTTGAATAAGTATTTGCGTTAATTCAATCGCAATAAGATACTATGAAACTATTTTCAAGATACGTGTAAATTCGACTTAAACCGATAGCATACACTATGCGACAGAAATACAATTTTGTAATGATTAACCGCTATACAATTCTAATGTACTGTGGCCCCCTGAGTAAAAAAATTGTCGATTTTTTTATTTTAAGATGTAATTTCAAAGATGTAATTTTTTGGGACTAAAATTGTCATAACTCGAAAAGGACTAGCCCGATTTTGTTGAAATGAATTACAGTGGAACTTCCATCACTCGCTCGTCCATAAGTCGAAGCACTTCTAGTGGCAGTTAAGGAGACAATTTTATAAGTAATTCCATGACTCAAAGTATACGTATGTCGATCTTTTCTACGGGATAATGGTGGTTCGAGTTATGGAAGTTTGACTGATTAAAAAATTATCCCTAAATTAGTTTAATTTTGTTTATGTTTTGTTGATCTATAATCTTCATTCAGCTTTGTTTGTGATAGTAGAGTTCGAGATCATTTATTATTTCTATTTCTTTGGAAAAATAGAAATTTTTAAAATTGGTTTAATATTTAGTTTTTGTGTCCTGTGGAAATAAATTGTATAAATAAGTCGAATTTTTCGTAGTTTTAAAATAAATTCATATAAAATCAAAAATTACAAAAAAGTGCACATTTCAAATATTTTATCATCAAGTTCATAGAATTAAAATGACTTATAAAGGGTCCGCCATCTAACGTTTTTTTTTTCAACTAGTGCTTATTTCGTTTTCATTATTTTCGTTATCATGGCCATGGTGAACGAATTTTTGTTTACAAAAAATGAAGGATATTAGCCACATTTGGTTTCAACAGGACGGCGCTACGTGCCACACAGCCGAAGCAACACTCGATGTTTTGCGCCGTGTTTTTTTAAAGATCTTATTATCAGCCGCAGAGCTGATGTCGTTAGGCTACAGCATGGCCAGCCGAGACAGCCATTTTAATGAAATTATTTTCCACCAACCAAGGTGTTCACTATTTTCTTCAAACACAAGTTCTCCCCCTGTCACTACAAACTTGCATTTTATTCTTATTGTGCTCTTTTCTACCGAAACTACATAGAATTACGGACCTATGTTTTTTCAGTAGCCAGACTCCGAACTGTAGTAACTTTAAATATCATAAATAAAGATGTCAATAAAAGAATAACTGTCATAAATATAGGCAATACATAGCAAATAACAAATCATGTACATGCTTTGTTGATTTTAAAACGTTTCTCTATTTGTAGCTAATAAATACAAATCATTTCAACTCAACCAAAACAATTCTTCACTTTCGAGTGCTACATGGAGCACCCTTCAAAACCATAACATCAACTACGCTCTTATGTTCCACACAAAAATTCCACCTAAACTCGCAAATAATAATTTACATTTCTGGAGCTGAAGCTATTTTTAATGAATACCACAGAAACTTCCTTTGTTAATCCTCAAGTGGTCATTATAACGAATGGCTAAAATAACATTACTATATGTGATAGTTTCAGTGGAATGGCCGACAAAAAGGATAATAAACAAACAATTCAAGTGTTTTGCAATCGATAACGCTAATTGACATTATTTCTATAATTAGGTTAAAACTCGTAAAGTGGATTACAAAGATGAAACTTTTGTTTATGGCTGAGAAGCGGAAAAGGAAAAACAAACAAAAAAAAAACTAAAATTGGAAATGGCAAGAGAGGAGAGGAAAATTGGAGTCGTAATGTATAGGACACACCTTACACAGTGGGGCTATAATTTACATGAGATATAATATGTGCTAGATTCTCTTTCCTTTCAAATGAATGTGTACTATAAATTTCAATCAAAGTTTTACCGTAAATGTATATGTTTGTTAGAGTAATCTTATTTCCAAAGGTAGTCTGCTTCTCTGAATATTAGTGTGTCGTATTTCTGCCATCACGACGTCCGCCTTGCAGTTGCTAGCATAACTTTGGTCTTGTCCTCGTTCACCATCAGACCCATTTTCGCATATTCCTTCCCAATTCTGGAAAAAGCACCAGTTACATCAGGATGTTTAAGAAGAAGTTACCCAATACACCAACCACTGAATAACTTTGAAGCGACAAAAGTAAAATCCAATTTTTTCAATTTTAAATTATTTATGACTTTATCTTCTTTCGAACTGCATTACAACATTTTGGCACTTTCATGGCTTTTTAAAAAGTCATAAAACGTTTTTTCTTTTGAACTGATGAAAATGCTTTTTATTGAACAACTTGTGATTGGAATACGAAAAACCTACGAAAACCCGGTTTGTGGCAACTCTAAACCTTTTCGAAAAAAAATCTTAAAAATTCTCAAAAATACTTTCAGGTTGAAACATAAAAAAAGTTTTTGTTTGGACACCCTAATGTACATAGATCTTAAATTTCCAATTGATAACCATTTATGCACCAGTTTGTAGTTATTGTAAGGGGCTACTTGAATTAATAAACAAATATTTTTGTCGAGAATGCCGGCTGTCTCCGGGGCATACTGGGAAACATTCGTTAGTTACACTTATATAGGATCATGGGCATAGATGGTAACTGTACAGCTGATGCACTTACGAGAGCACTACCCTGAAGTCAAGAGTGTTATGATATTGCCAATGCCAAATTGGCATCTCTCTCACGGGGAATAAGTCACTATATGGCATTGCAGAAGATAACCACCCATCTTCTGCCATATAGTGACTTAAAAGAAAAGAACCTGGAAATCAGAAAAATCTGATGTTTTATAGAGGACCACGGTTAATCTGTCATGATTCCATTTGAGAAACCTCATTGCGGTCGTCACGGGTTACTGACCTCGGAGACTACGTATCGCACAGCCGAATATCTTTTCCGCCAATGCCCCGCTTTTGTGGACTTGAGACGAAAGATATCTGGTCTTCAATTTCTGGTAGACAAATCCAAAATTGTCGCGGGAAAAATCCATTACTTCATTTCGGCGACGGTTGGGTTAAAAAAAGGCGACCGCAACACAGAAACCTAGGATATATTTTAACTTGACTTAACCTAACCTAAATATGGCTATTAAAATAGGACCCAAGAAAAATTTCGCTCCACTTTCAACAGTTTGGGGCTCATTTTCTATACGCAGTAGAACAACAGTAGATCCACAAATAGTTAAAGGCGGAGGCGTGCCATCAATTCACAGAAGCATTGGTTTTTGAGATATGACTGAAGTTGTAGTTTAATTCACCGTCTAAAACTGTATTAAAAAAAACGTACGTTGACTCCCCTTGTGTGTCAATTTTGCCACATATGGGTTTTTAGTACATATTGGTGGCAAAAAATATTTTATTAAAAACTCTTATGGCACCGTGATCTACCTTTAATTAGTGGTGGGGCGGTTTTTGCTATTTTTGTTGGATTTGTACTTGTTGAAGGAACATCTGCAGAAATATTTGAATGCAAACTCGCTGATGATTAACTTTTTTCTAGTTATAGCTGCTATGTATAGGTTTTGCAAGTGAAAATCCGAGATCACGAAGAAAATTTCTTCTTATTGTTGTTTTGTGCGATCAAGGCCGGGATGTCGATCATCAATTGAAAATACCATTGACTATCTATTACTTTTTCGCCTGCAACTAATACAGGACAGCCTCTTATCAACAGTATCCACACCGCCTACATACAACAATAAGATACAAAAGTTGACTGAACGGTAGTATTTGCCGTATCAAAACCTATTAATGTTAGCATCGATTATTTCCACCACCCTAGAGCGTAGAATTTAAGTTTCCTGATAATAAACCTACTGAAACATCCTCTGTCCTTGAAATGTTCTAGGCCTTCTTCTATGCCGAACAACTTATGTGCGTTCCCCATTTATATTTCATAAAGTTTACTTGTCTCGTGTTTTGTTTTTTATGGATTCATCTTTTACTTATTGTTTATTTGTGTTTCAAATGTGGAGCACGCAGTCAATTCATTGTCCTTGGTCCTTTCAATACTGATGGGGTCAATACAAATGAGAACTGCACATCAAACATTTTATTCCTAAGAAATTGGTCCAAAAATGTGGCAGCAAAGCAGCGACACGAACGCACATAACAACACATGGCACAGATATATACACACAGAACAAATATTAACACTTAATTTTCTAATATAAGAAATGTTCGCCTATTTATTATAAAGGAATGTCATTTAATTCGAACGTGAGGGGATTGTTTAAATCTTAAGTGAAATGGGATACGAAATTGATTATTTATGCCCATATTCATAAAAGCTTATCAAAGGTTTAAAGTTCAAATTTCTTTTATAAAAACTTACTTACAACCTATTCTAAATGTTTCTGAATACGGGGGTTAATGTTTTATGAAAATGATTTCATACTGAAATAGATGGATATTTCAAAAACATAGGATAATACCAACCAATACTACTGCATAAAATTGTGGTTGTGGTTGAGCTATTTACATGGTGGCAACATCGACATGTGAACCAAATCATTACACTTAACTCTCAAAGCAGGCTGATCTTAACTATGTTCGACCTTATTTCCAGTTCTTCGAGGAATTATTTAACTGCGATCTCTGAATAATTTCAACGAACTGGGTGGTCTATATATAATGCCAGAGACTAAATGTAACTAAAACTCATTGCAGCCGAATTTGCTTTTTTTGTGAACATTCAACAAAATTTTAAATCTTCTCTATCATTATGCCACAATGTGTGTGCGTGTGTGGGTGAGTGGGTTCGTGTAAGTGTAATCATAAATTTAACTCTTTGTATGTCAGATTGTGTGAAGCCATAATTCTGTGTTACATTATGTTTATAATTAACATAATGTGTGTCAGAAACCATGGAATTTCTCACATAATGCTCATGCAGGATAATCGGAGGATAATAAAACTGCGCGCATAACACATATTCACATATTCCAGCGCGGCAAAGTATACACACACACAGACACATACGCTTATTCAAGGACATATTTCAAACACACTTACACAGCTTTATTTTAGCGTATTTAGTTATTTTAGAGTTAAGCTTTATAATGGCATTAGGCAGACACTAACTGACACGTACATGCACACATATGTGGGCTGGAGTGCATGTATGTGTATGTGACAAAATAACGAGGTTTAGATTTTTAATACGTTTTGCGTGGGTTTTTCTTTCAGCATACTCTGATCCGCAGAGTATGCTGAAAGTCTTGAAACACCATAACTCCAGATTACTAGCGGACTAAGATCCAGCCGAAAATATTAATCGGCGTCCAATAATAAACGGTGGTGTGGAATGTCCAACCCACGGCAATAAACTCACAGGTGTCGGCGGGAGAACGACAGATCTGTATAACCTGAAGAGACGAGCTGAAAAAGTGCGTGCATCCGCTAGTTTGCACAGTCTGGTTAAATGAAAGCAGTATTGAAAAATGCAGAAGATAACAAAACCGGCACTCTCACCACCAAGAGCCACATTCTCCTCGCATATTCGGGCGAAATTCACATCTCCGAAAGGATAGAGCGAGATTTAAATGGCGCTTTTTCTAGAATCGAGAAGGAATCGGCCAAGATGAGTCTGATGGTGAACGAGAACAAGAGAAAACTTATGCTTGCAACGGCCAGACAAACGTCGTGATGACAAAAAGGCGACCATTGCTGGCTGTTGCAACATCGGGGCAGTGGACGAATTTAAATACCTCGACTGCGCCATTAATAGAAAGAATGATGTTATCATCGAAATAAAGCAAAGTATCGTGCTGGCAAATATATGCAATTTGGGATTAACGAACAATTAAGGACAGATTCCTCTCTCATCGAACTAAAACAACACTGTTAGTCGATAATCATCTTCTTTGCCCCAAATAATTTTATTTGGTTTCTTCTAAATTTGAAATAATTCGATTCATTAATTTTTTGGATTTTTCAAATCAACAACAACATGCGAAAATTTCCAATTTTCAAGTGAGCGACCTCTAATTTTTTTTTTTAAGAAATGTTTCCTTGTTTTTCCCTTAGTAGGGATGGCCAACTACATCTTTGTCGGAGTGAGAACGTTATTTTATCTCAATCTAAATTACAGCACAAACGCTTATTCTACCTGAGCTTTTTTATGGCTACTTGTGTGGGTATTTAATTTTTTTTTTAAGAAATGTTTCCTTGTTTTCCCCTTAATAGGGATGTCCAACTACATCTTTGTCTGAGTGAGAACGTTATTTTATCTCAATCTAAATTACAGCACAAACGCTTATTCTACCTGAGCTTTTTTATGGCTACTTGTGTGGGTATTTGAGAGAAAAATTTTCGCAAAATATATGGCCCGATCTGTGTTAACGAGGAGTACAGACGTCGAACGAACCGTGAGCTGCTTTACATAAATGTAGTTAAGCGCATCAAAATATATCGCATGCGTAGGCTGGGCCGAAACTCCTGTGGAGGGATCAAGTGGAAGAAGACATGAAGATCCTTTTTATCACGAACTGGAGAAGCCAAGCTGAAATCATTTATTAAGCAGTCCAAGACAAGGAACAGGTTTTAGAGCCAACCTAAGTAAGTACGTAAGTACATAAAAAAAAGTATACTTTCTTTTTTGAGTATTTGTACAGACAAAATCCGGTGAAAGTGAAATCTGCTGGATTGTGATTCTATAGGGTATGTCAAAAGTTACCATGGGTGACTTTTTTTATTTTTGGTCTCTAGTAAGAGATAACTTTTTTTGTTTTAATTAAACTCGTATATAATTTGCAACATTTCCATCATTGGACCATGAATTTTAGTTATTCTTTACAGAAGGTTTTTTGTTAATCAATAAAACATTTGTTATTGGAACACTGGGTGTTTGAATTTATTAATAGACGTTCATTTTAGTGATAAAACAAAATTATAGTATTCGAAAACATGAACACTATCAACCATAATTTGTTCATGTTTCCGCGAGATTCAATTAAAGTTATTAGATTTTTAATCCCATGGTGACTTTTTGTGATTCATCCTGTATATGTGAATATGTATAATAATACTTCAAAATCTACAACCTTTCTCGCAATGAGAATCATAGATTCAGATCTTTTACTGGATTTTCCACAACATTTACACTTTATAAAATACGAGCATTCTCTATTGAAATATTCTATTTGGAAAGATTTGCCAATTTTATTCTAAAGACTAGATTTACTCGAATCATAAGGCCTGAAACTTATTGCGCCATCACACTTGTGGTAACTAATATACGGCCACTGAAACATCCTAACACTACTCCAGCCTTTATAATCTTTTCACAATTCAAATGTATGTTAGCAATATTTAAATCCTTCTTCTGATTAAGCTGAAATAAAAAAAAGTTTGTTTTTAGCCTGCCTGGGCGCAAAATGTCGTCGATAAGACGTCTGCGAATAGTTGGACTAGGTTAGTATGCGAAGGCTATGTAAACCATCTTTAATGGGAAATAATGCGGCAAATTAATCATTTTATTCTAATATGAGTTTTTGTGACATTCTATTTAAACTTACAAAGCTTTAGCAACTATAATTCGAACTTCGAGTGCTGCAATCGGGCATAAGAGTGTATGTGACGTCCTCTGCAATTCATTAGTGTCACATCTACAAGGAGGATTTATTTGAATGAATGCGATTACATCTGAGATACACAATCACACAAACCGACCAACCGACACAAGCGAATAAATATATTTATGATTTATGATAAAATTCAATGATAAAATCCAATCAAAATGATCTAACTTACATTGAACGAGTTAAGAGATGGCGAGACACAACTACGGTTGAATTGAAATTATTTTTGACATGAACTTTACAGACGCAAAGCATTTGAAATGTCTACAATAAGACTTCAAGCAATTCGAACTGATTTGTAATTTAATTTTGTACAAGAAATTTAAATTATCCTGTAATCCAGAAAAATAATAATTCAATAAATATTTCGTCTGCCAGATGAAAGATATGTATGCGAGCAAATTGTTTAATGAAAAGCAAAATATCGTAAATAATATTTCTTTTCCCTGAAGATTAGAACAAGCAAATTCCATTGGAGTTTCGTGGACCCTTTAAATAATGTGAATACAGTAATTTAGAATTTGTTTCGATTGTATCACTTCTCACTTATGTCATTTGGCATTTCAGTTAATGTCGATACAAATAACCGAGGTCGTCTAATACAAATCAATCTGGAGAATGTAACACAATAATAACAACAAAATTATTTTAAATTGAATTATGAGAAAACAAGTAAAACAATGTCTGTGTACACACAGACTCACATGTTTTCTTTCATATTTCATAAAGACATAAGCGGAAAATTTGTCTCGAATCAATGAGCTGTACACGTTGAAAATTTGTATACTCACTGGTAACACATTTGGACAAACATTCAAGTAAAGTATTTCTATTCTAGTCGTATTTTGCACATTTTCATAGTAGAGGGAGGTCCTGAATTAGGCGTTAACTTGGAGGTACAAATTGTACTGGATCTATAAATGATTTTGTTGTATTTTAGAGTCGTGATCACAAAATAAAAATGTCTGAAAATATGTAAGCTAAAGCTATTTTGAACAGGATCATTATATAAAATCAATAGTAAAAATAAGAGGGAAAAACAATTTTTTTATAAAAAAAAAGGCGAACTTGTACCCACAATAAAAATAAAAAAATATACACTTTTTTTGACAATATGTTACTCAAATTAAAGGTAATGTCCTCACAAGTTAAAATATGTACTTTTTCTAAAGTGGGCGTGGCATCGAAAACAAATTTCTATCATGCCTCAGTAGTCAGTTAACCAAATGTCGTTTCCAGTAAAAATTCCAAACAAAAATGGGACACTCTCTGAGAATTTAACGTTGAAAACTTACATTGGCCGATATCAAAATTCGCTTCATGAGAAAAGATGATTTTACGATTAATATTAACAGCTTTACTTGTTTTAATACATTTTACTTGTTTTAAGGGAAATGTTAGTAAATAAAACTTGGAGTCGAGCAAATTTTTCGATTCCAGGCTCCGACTCCGGGTAAATTTGTCAGACTCCAACTCCAAGACTCTGACTCCATAGCACCCGGTTTGATATCCCTCACAAGCAAATTAGCTAGACTCTGCCATTCAATTCAAATATACGATTTTTACGAATATCCCATTAATATCCTTTATCGACACAAATTGAAATCACAAACACTTCCTGCCATTTCTACAGTCAAACATTTAAGTACCAAACTCAATAGGATTTTGGACTATCCCCACATACTTTAAAGTATCCCGAAAACATTTCAACCATTCTCACCACATTCATCATGCAATTCCCTTGTCTTTTGTTTCCCATTTCAGTTTTCTTATGTATTTTCTTTGGTTTGCCGGCAGCGAACTCATATTTTTCTCCATGACGATGCTAAACTGGAGGCAAACAATCTTTTAAATGTTAACGACATATAATCATTCAAAGTTAAAGATAATTTCGAAAAGTTGTATATTTGTTGTGCAGCGTTTGAGAGTGACTTTTTTGTCAACCAAAAAAAGAAACACCCAAAATGGAAAGAACGATTGACGAAAAGGCAAACAACAGCACAATGTTTCAAAGTTTCTGGGAGCAATGTTAAGGGAGGGCAACAAATCGTTGGCAATAAATCAATCAATTCTACCATGAGTATTACCGGAACTGAAACACAAACGGTTTTGTTATGGCTGCGTTTGTTTAACTAGTGATAGAGCTTTGAGTGAATGGCGATGATGCGGAGCAGCATGAGAGGAAATTTTAAAATCTTTTTAGAGGTTTTTGGTTTTAGGGAGGCAGACAGAAAAGATAGAATATGAATTGATTCTTTGTTCATTAAAATTACAACTTGAATTTACTTAAAAACAAATGTTGAATATTGAAAATATCGGCGGAAATTTAACAAATGTTGCTTTACAAGAACCTGAGCCCTATTCAAATACCCCGGTAACTTTTAACACGAGCCAATTAACAGACTATAGCCCTGAGTTATTTTTAAAAAATTTCCCGCCGGAAAAACCACAATGAACTGAACAACCAAGTTCGAACTCAATTATTCTGTTTAAGGGCTTCCTACCCTCGTACTAATCATGTGTACTAATGAAATATTCAATTACGTTTTATTCGTTACAAAAGTTTAATTATTAGGCCGTAAATTTAATATTCTTGCCGCAAAAAGAACACGTTTTTTGTTTTGGTTGTCCGTCCAACGTCACATCATGTTCAGGCTTAGAACCAAATCAACTCTTTCGTGTTCGCCTTTTTGGCCATATTATATTTTGGTAGTGATATATCAAAGCCATATGTGACAATGTACAGCCAACAGTCTATGGTTGAATTACATTACCAAACACACTCACTCACACATAGCCACGTATATACGCACATGCACACACACAGACACATATGCCTACCCACAAACACACAGACACTTATTCAATTTATGACTTTGGCAGAAGTTGCCACCACCATCACGCTGATGTGAATATCGCAGAGCCAAATATTTGATGTGGTTACGAGGTACACTTGGTAAAATATTTTATGGCTTACATACATACAGTGTACACATACATATGTATATTATATATGAGCATATGTATGTGATTACTTCACAGTGACAAATGTTTCGCTGAGGTGCCGGAAAGTGCTATTTTGTAATATTATACACATGCACCAGTAGATTCATAGGCTCTGCTGAGTAATTGGATTCTGAAATAGTTGAACAATAGAACAAGGGAATCCCATGAGCGAGTAATTAAAGGCAAGAGCACTATTGAATTGAATAATTTAATAAATGAGAAAGAGTAAGTGCTGGAATATGTAATTACATTTGACTCTTTGATAACAATAATTACAATAATTGAAAGATTTTAGAATTAAATTATTGTTTAACTCTTACATTTGAAGCACAATCTTACGCACTTTGGTTTTGTTAGGATTCATAAGATCTTCTGGTAATTGTTCTTCAACAGGAGTAGGCTGCATTTACTTACATAGGCCAGCTCTACAACCTGTTGTTGGACTGGGCCTGTTGAATGAATAATTTGCAAGCACTTCGATCATGGGAGGGTTTTCTTCAGTTCATCATACCAAGGTTTTGCACGTCTTCTTCCATTCGGTCCTTCCACCGGAGTCTCACTGCCTGTTTCCATTAAACAAAATTGTTCGTTAGTTACAAATTCTCAAAATTGAGGCAGCAATAAAATTGATTTTTTATCCGTAATGAGAGCTTATTCCCCTGATATTGTGTTCCATATGTCGGTACCTAACATATATCTGAAAATTACAATTGAATAATGTCTGAAACACATTTTATAATGCTTCCAATATTGACGATTTGTAACCAACGAACAAATTCGTTTTATGAAAACAGGAGGTCAGTCTTCTCTGTCTGCGCTGTCTGTGGTAGTTCTGTCTGGAGATTCGACCGACATGGCCCTGCTCGCGCAATTGCTGCATTTTTATGCTCTTAACAACGTTCATGTCATGGATACAGCTCAGGGTTCGTTCGACATCTATACTCCATCTTAACATGCATCGAGCCATAGGTTTTGCAAAGGATTTTTCTATCAAAAACAGCAGACACAGCTGCATCCGCTTTCGCAAGTACCCATGCTTGGACAACATAAAGAACACAGACAGAAGAAGCGTATTGTACAGTGTTGTTTTAGTTCGACGAGAGAGGGCTCTGCTCTTGAATTGTTCGCTTGACCGGAAGCAAGTTTGCCACAACAATCACTCGCTTCACTCTTTCCATTGTTGGGGGAGCCGAGCTATATTTAAATTCCATAACTATCTCGACTGCCGACATACACTTTGTCGCCTTTCTGTCGTCGCAACGTTTCCGAAGCAGTTACGAACATAAGTCTTATCTTGCCCTCGTTCACCATCAGACAATCCTTAGTTGAGTTGGTATCAATGTGAGATAGTCTCACACACTACATACCACATCTCGACCGTCCCGTGACCTATTTAAATATAATAAGAGTTTTCTTTTGTGGAAATTGAACATATTACGCTGTCGTATACAAAGACTGTGCAAACTAGCTGATGCATGTCACTTATCAGTTCGTCAGCGGTCTTAAGCCGGGCTATTGCTACTTTTACCTCATCGTGGGTAAGACGAGGAAACCGCACACCATCGTATGTGATTTTTCGCGGGTTACTATTTTCGGCTGGATCTTCGGCCGGTAGTAATCTGGGGTAATGTTGTTTCCAGACTCTCAGCATACTCGTTTTACCAGAGTCCCATTTTCATCTATATCCGAAGTTATGCCCGTACTCGAGTCTTTTGTTTGATTGTTGATTCGACTGCATAGAAACTTCTGCCACCGTTTCTATTTCTCCGCACACAGTCTCATATACATCTTGCTTTTCCTTTTTTCGAATAAACGATTCTCCTCGGCTTCTGGTATCGCTCCAACATAGCTCGCGTTGCCATAGGCTCGAGTGTCGCATTGTATGCTGCGTTCTTATCTCATTGGCATCTTTCAACTCCTCACCGTACGATTGGTTCTTTTGTGAGGTCTTCGAGTAACATATATCTTCTTCGGAGGCTTGTGTGATGGAGTCTAGTAGGTGTTTTCATTGAGCGGGAATGTCCTCGGGAGGGGGAGTCTTGGCGAGGAGCAGTTGGATTAACTTCGTGGAATAACCATGTACTGTTGTGAGTGGAGTTTCTTGACTTCCAGCTTTCTCTTTTAATTTGATTCCTTGTATTTCTTGTAACAACCACGTATCTTTATGGATATCTGGTACTATTAATAACCATGTCTCTTGCGGCGGCGAAATCGATCAGCCTCATTCCGATGTCGGGTGTATCTTTGTGGAGGCGGAATTTTCCGATGGTAGGTTGATGTCCTCCCTGCCTAGTTTAGCACTAATAAACGATTTAAATGTGATGACCATGGAAGCGGTCTTTAGTCTCTTCATCTTGATCTTTATTTTCCTTTGCTGTCGGAGCACAAATAACAAATGTTTGCTGTAATGCAGATTGTGGGCAGGTTTTTATCTACCGGCATCAAACCAGCGACACGGTATCGTATTCAATTGTTCCGCATTTGAATTGGTGCTTATTTCTTTATGGCAGCTGCAGAATACCTCGCAAGTTTTCATTTTCGTCACGTTGTATCCTTCCTGAATGGCTGCGATGTCAGCCGTGTATTCTTCAAGGACATCCGCTTGTTGGATAGAGGCACCTGGCCTTGGGAGTGTTCTTACATTCTAAGTGCAGAAACGTAAATCATGTTCCTTTAAACGTTTGCGGTAATAAGTTTCTTGTTAATATCAAGTTTTCTTTCTATTCGAAAGTAAACCCAATAAACACGGTATTAGGACTTTGTGCATTTGAGTGCGGCGGCAAAATAGTTAGCCGAGGAAGTAAGAGTAGGTACCGGTGGAGGTTTTGATGGAAGGACCATAAAGTTAATATAGACTGTGTAGTCACTACTGAAACCATATAATGTGTCACTTCATTAAACAAGTTAACAATATATTAACAGGGTGGTGTGCTTGCTGGATTATCAAAGCCAAAGACTTGTGAGCCAACAAACAAATCTGAGGAAAATAAATGAGGAAAGGTGATCATAAGGTTTGTAGGTAGTAAACTCACCTGGAGCTGATTGTGCATTTAATAAATAAAAAAATCCATGACATTATTTTAACAAATCTAATATTGATTCAACTAGCACCACATCCATCACGCACTGGTAATACTTCACAGCTTATGCTGCTCTCGGAAAATATTTACATAATTACAAAGTATAAAACGTTAAATAAATTTGAATATTCAATTTGCTGCAACACCTTTTTCATACAGTCAATTTACTGAATTTTACGAAAGGAAGAAGGAGAAGTAACAAAAATAATGTATTTTTCAACATTGTTAATGTCAAGTCATCAACAAAGTAAATATACGCGAGCTTACAATGTTTTGTATGATTACAGATCAGGTTACATACATACAGGCATAAACTTATTCCTCGAAACGTAGCTTGATACCACTTTTTGGGTCTAGAACAGATTAAACCACTTAAAGTTTGATACATTTTTAATGGCTGTGACTTTGCCAGAAATAAGCAAACAAACAAACAACCGCCATCGTCAGCCATACCCTTAAAAATTCCGAAGGAGGAGGAACTTCAGTAAATGAACCGCGACACTGCAAACATCCTACTACTCATTGTCGTCGGCGTCAACAATATCATCATCATCATTGGAGTTGCTGGGCCATGGTGTGAGTAAATGTGAAAAGGTTTACCTTAAAATGAAAAATTCCATACTTTTCCAATGTTTTCATAAGGCTTAAATATTCAGCAACATTTAGCGACAGTGTCAGAGACACAGCCCAAGTGGATGGAGCACAACAACCAGCAACTGAAAACAAAAAACAATACACAAAAAAATGCCGCTACCTACATTCAGGGAAGGTAGACTCATGATACTGGATAGGTTTTTAGAGAGTGGCAAGATAAATTACCTTAAATCTACAAAAACTTTGTAATGTTACCCAAAATAAAGTTTTTGTGTTCATATCGGAAGGGGATTGAGGCAGACATCCTTCCAAAAAAAAAAAAACGACAAGGAATGGTTATGCAAGTTTACTTCATAGTTATCGCGATGGCGAATTATCTATTCATACCCATCCGTCTGTCCAACTAGTAAATGAGGGTAACAAGGAGCAGGAGTTGATGTAGATTAAACAAAAACCAAAGAAAATTGGAATAAAAACTCATTTATTTGTTCGTAACAAAAATTACTATCTCTTGTAAAGTTTTGTGAGACAGCCAAATGTTAATCAGTTTATCAATAGCTATTGGGGACCAGCATAAGGTGAGCTGTGCTCCACTATTGATATAGACACATTCCAATGTGCCACTACTTTAAAGTAGCACCTTTGTAGAATATTTAATTCGTAAAGGAAAATAGGGCTGGAATTCGCAAGGAAGCTTTTACAGAAATCAAAGCGTAGCCAAATCGAAATTGAAGAGGCCAACCACTCCGCGTCGAGCCGAACTCTATCCACGATTTAGGTGGTCAAGCTAAAAATTCCTCCAAAAAATTGGGGAATTCTTCATAATTTTTAGGTAATACTTATTTTTTTGTTTTTGGGGCAGTTTCCATATGAATACGAATTTTTTACTATTGTTTGTTTTTTATTTTTCTTTGGAGTTTTTTTTTACATTTTAGGTAGGAGTGATATTGCATAATGAACACTCACCCCAAAATTTCGGGCTATTCTTCGTAATTATAATTTTTTTATCTTTTGTTATATTTTTGGGGTATTTTTCATAAATTGTTTGGGACATTTTTCAAAATTGTTGGACTTATTTTTGTATTGGTCTTGGGGGGTTTTAATTTATTTTGGGGAATTCTTCGTTTGGAAATTTTTTAATTTTTTAAGCATTTTTCATTTGGTTTTTCTATTTTTCATAGAGCCGCTGGGAGAGTATATAATTCCACTTGTGATGGTCGCGCTCGTCAACTCGTAATTATTAAATTAAATTAAATTTCTCGGCATAATATTGTTTGATTTGAGAGTGCAAACATCCTCATTGTTTATGGAACACCATTTCATTCACGTTGCTGCATTGGCAGGCTTCGCAGTGGAGCATCCAAAACCTTGGTAACGGTTTCTGGCTGTATCACACGAATGGCTCAGATCAATAGTTGCCTCAAGGGCCTCAGACATATTTGACATGATTAAAATTTCTATAAATACTGAAAGTTAAGTGCTTATGTAAAGCTCTGTTTATTTTGCTTTCATAAGCCAGAAAATGCTAAACAAAATAATTCTTGGCACACAAAGAGCAGTTGAAATAATTAAATATAAGTATTAGCAGTAATTATGCCAGATTAAAAAAGGGGGAAATGACAAATGCAACCCCATGTCAAATACTTTAAGTCAAAACATCACCAACAAAAAAAAAAAAAAACTGCGAAATAGGCTGCGGAAAGCGTTTTCACACAAGTTTTGATGTGGGTCGTTATGTTTCATGCCGTTTCATGTAAAAACAAAAACATTTTTCGTATTTACATGTAAAACATAACGAAATTAATTTTTTAAATGTAGGGAATATACGAAAAAGACCCAAAACATAATTTTTCGTATCACTTTTGGAGTAAAAAGTCAGGTGTTGAGTAATGTCACCAAAGGCAAAATTAAAAAAATGTTACACTCTAAATTGGAGAAAAAAAAAGTAAAGAAACGGGATCAAAACTAAATAGCCCAAGGTAATTATAAATTTTTGAGAAATGCTTTACTTATTACTGAAGGAACCACGATATTTCTCAAAACGAAATTTCGGTGGCGGTTCCTTAATGGTATGGGGAGCATTTTGTAGCGACGGAATGCTTGATTTATTTTTATTTATTTTTATTTTATTTTTATTTAATTACAATACAAAGTAAATTTATATTCTAATTTTGGGTCCAAGGATAAACCGAGTGACAAAGACTATTTGGCTTGATTTTTTGCAGCGACAGACCAAAGCCTCTGGTGGGAATCGAACCCACAACCCCCACGCTGATAGGCAAGCACGCTACCAACTCGCCTACCGGGGCGCTTTGCTTGATTTGGCATTTCCAAGTTGTCGGATGAATCCAATGGATTACGTTCAAGTCTTGGAAGATAAATTATTGGGAAAGCAGCAACAATGAAGGACTCATTTTTCAGGATGACAACGCGTCAGTTCATAAAAGTCGCCATACTCAGGAATGGTTACAATCAAAAAATATTCAAACTATGAACTGGCCCGCATGTTCTCCTGACCAGAACCCGATCGAGAACATATGGGAATTTTGGCTCGTCGTGTCTATGCAAAAAACCGCCAATACCAAACTGTATTTAACCTCAAAAAAGTGATTATCGATGAATGGCGGTCAATCGATGAAGATTTGCGAACAAATTTGATAGACAGTATGATGGTTAGAATTTTTGAACTTATTCAAAATAAGGGAGACCCTACCCATTATTAATAAAAGTGATTTTATTTTATTTAAGTTTTTAAAAATAAATTTATCTAATTTTTTAAAAGTGCCGGTATAGTTATGAAACACCAATAAGTTTGAAAGTGTAGAATTAAGCGAAAACCATAAAGAGTAAATGAATTATTTTTGTTGAATAACATGTGTTTTGGATCATTTTATTGTATATAATAACTAAATGGGTCCAATTTTTTTGTCAACTAACATACCAATTGAATTAAAGATGCGTCTATAGTTATGATACGCAGTGTATATGAAAACCAACTTTGAATGAAATAAGAAACACATTTTATAACGCTTTCAATTGACGATTTGTAACGAATTATCAAATTCGTTTTATGGAAACCGGCATTTAAACACTTTACTATGCACACTGAGCCATTTTGTTTAATGATGAAACTCACATAACCAGATGTCATATAAAATTCTAATAATAATTCTAAAACATTTTGTTTATTCTCATTCCGGGTCTATAATATTAATTTTTGAAAAATGTTAAATGTTTTAGTAGCTAAAACATGGCCTTATGTTTCATTACATTTTTCAATCTTTTGGTCATTCAAGCAATTTCACCAACATAATTTCACCTCTAAGAAGTCATGCACTATTTAAGGGATTTTCCGTTTACTGATTCAATGGCAGCGCAGCGCCTTATGCTCTTCCACTTCACAAATTCCAACAAAGTTTCAGTTTTGCCCTCAAAGTACCATTAAAAGAAATTCAGTGTAATCAGATGACATCGCAAAGGTATCTTCTCGTATATGTTCCACACTGTACAGTCTGTCTAAAGCCGGAGGATATAAACGGTACTCATAACAATAACTATACTGTGTCCGTATATTGTGTACCTGTACCTATATTGGGGGGAAATTTTTGTTAACACCTACGATACATTCTAGCACTTTTAGTGTGTGGCAGGGTTACCCATTAAGTTTTTGTCCTTCCTTAACTATCTCGGAAATTGGTCGGGAATTGTTTCCCTTTTTACCGAACAGAAAAAAAAAACAGAAAGTTGAGTGAAATAAATAAATACCAAGACAAACATTTGAGTGCTTTATAGTCCATTTGCCAGTAACATATGGGTATTTTATCCTTACATTATTTTGAAACCCACAACACATGAGTATGGCCGCACTGTGGTTGAGTGGGGCACTAAGAGACTTTTTAAACCAGTGGAAAAGTTGCAGTCGGGTAAACCGACTTATATATACCCTCACCCTCAGTAAAAAAATATAAGTCTCATATACCATAATAGCAACCTCAAAATACCGAATGTTATAGAAAAAAAAATATTGTAGAGTTTTTTCTCGAAAATTGTATGTATGTACCAGAAGAGGAGTTGCCAGACGTCCATGATTTTGTCCAAAACTTATACCAACTATAGCTTTACTTAATACAAAATTTGGGCAAAGTCGCGTTGGGCATTTTGGTGTTATTACACGATTTCTAAGGTAGGCGGGATGGTTCATTTGTATGGGAGGTACCAGAAGGGGAGTTGCCAGACATCCAAGTTTTTGTCCAAAACTTAGTCCAACTATAGCCTTACTTAATTCAAAATTTGGGAAAGATCGCGTTGGGCATTTTGGTGTTATTACACGATTTCTAAGGTAGGCGGGATGGTTCATTTGTATGGGAGGTACCAGAAGGGAAGTTGCCAGACATCCAAGTTTTTGTCCAAAACTTAGTCCAACTATAGCCTTACTTAATACAAAATTTGGGCAAGGTCGCGTTGGGCATTTTGGTGTTATTACACGATTTCTAAGGTAGGCGGGATGGTACATTTGTATGGGAGGTACCAGAAGGGGAGTTGCCAGACATCCAAGTTTTTCTCCAAAACTTAGTCCAACTATAGCCTTACTTAATTCAAAATTTGGGAAAGATCGCGTTGGGCATTTTGGTGTTATTACATGATTTCTAAGGTAGGCGGGATGGTTCATTTGTATGGGAGGTACCAGAAGGGGAGTTGCCAGACATCCAAGTTTTTGTCCAAAACTTAGTCCAACTATAGCCTTACTTAATTCAAAATTTGGGAAAGATCGCGTTGGGCATTTTGGTGTTATTACACGATTTCTAAGGTAGGCGGGATGGTACATTTGTATGGGAGGTACCAGAAGCGGAGTTGCCAGACTTCCAAGTTTTTGTCCGAAACTTTGTCCACTTATACCTTTACTAAATACGGAATTTGGGCAAGATCGTGTTGGTCATATTGATAGTATTACAGGGTTTTTAAGTGGTGGGATGGTACATTTGTATGACAGGTACCAGAAGTGGAGTTGCCAGACTTCCAAGTTTTTGTCCGAAACTTTGTCCAGTTATACCTTTACTAAATACAGAATTTGGGCAAGATCGCGTTGGTCATATTGGTGTTATTACACGATTTCTAAGGTAGGCGGGATGTTACATTTGTATGAGAGGTACCAGAAGGGGAGTTGCCAGACTTCCAAGTTTTTGTCCGAAACTGTGTCTAGCTATAGCTTTACTAAATACAGAATTTGGGCAAGATCTAATTGGTCATATTTGCGGGATGGTACATTTGTATGGGAGGTACCAGAAGGGGAGTTGCCAGACTTCCATGTTTTTGTCCAAAACTTTGTCTAGCTATAGCTTTACTAAATACAAAATTTGTGTAATATAGAGTTGGTCATACTGATAGTGTTAGACGGTTTATAAGGGGCGGGATGGTACATTTGTATGGGAGGTACCAGAAGCGGAGTTGCCAGACTTCCAAGTTTTTGTCCAAAACTTAGTCCAACTATACGTTTACTAAATACAAAATTTGAACAAGATCGCGTTGGGCATATTGGATATATTACACGATTTCTAAGGTAGGCGGAATGGTACTTTTGTATGGGCGGTACCAGAAGGGGAGTTGCCAGACTGACAAGTTTTTGTCCAAAACTTAGTCTAACTATACGTTTATTAAATACAAAATTTGGGCAAGATCGCATTTGGCGTATTGGTGTTATTACACGATTTCTAAGGTAGGCGGGATGGTACATTTGTATGGGAGGTACCAGAAGGGGAGTTGCCAGACTGCCAAGTTTTTGTCCGAAACTTTGTCCAGTTATACCATTACTAAATACGGAATTTGGCGAAGATCGAACATGCGCGTGTTGATATTATTACACGATTTATAAAGTGGGCGAAATATCAGATTTGTATGGGAGGTACCCGAAGGGGTGTGGCCATATAGCCCATATGCAATCCCATAAGCAGTTTTGGGAAAATATTCAGCCATGCCAAATTTCAGAGTGATTGCTTAACTCTTTCGAAAGTTATCGTGCGTACCAGCAGGACAGACGGACGGACGGACAGACGGACAGACGGACAGACGGGCATGGCTCAAACGATTCAGAAAGTCATAAATCGAATTTGTTTCAAAGACACCTGGGTTCTAATCTGAATATTTCTAGGTGTTACACTTTTGGGTCGTATCAAATGATATATACCCTCCTACCCGTAGGGTGAGGGTATAAATATTGTATTACACGTTTTTACAAAACGGGAGGAATATAAAGAAGAGTTTTTTCTCGAAAATTGTATATATTTAAAGCTTTACTAAATATAGAATTTTAAAAAGATTCGTTGAGCGAATTTATATAATTACCGATTTCTAAAGTGGGTGGAATGGTACAGTTGTATGGGAGGTACCAGAAGCGGAGTTGCCAGACTTCCAAGTTTTTGTCCAAAACTTTATCTAGCTATAGCTTTACTAAATACAAAATGTGGGCAAGATAGAGTTGGTCATACTGATAGTATTAGACGGTTTATAAGGGGCGGGATGGTACATTTGTATGGAAGGAACCAGAAGCGGAGTTGCCAGACTTCCAAGTTTTTGTCCAAAACTTTATCTAGCTATAGCTTTACTAAATACAAAATTTGGGCAAGATAGAGTTGGTCATACTGATAGTATTAGACGGTTTATAAGGGGCGGGATGGTACAGTTGTATGGGAGGTGCCAGAAGCGGAGTTGCCAGACTTCCAAGTTTTTATCCAAAACTTTATCTAGCTATAGCTTTACTAAATACAAAATTTGGGCAAGATAGAGTTGGTCATATTTATAATACTACACGAATTATAGTAGGCGGGATGGTACATTTGTATGGAAGGTACCAGAAGCGGAGTTGCCAGACTTCCAAGTTTTTGTCCAAAACTTTATCTAGCTATAGCTTTACTAAATACAAAATTTGGGCAAGATAGAGTTGTTCATACTGATAGTATTAGAGGGTTTATAAGGGCGGGATGGTACATTTGTATGGGAGGTACCAGAAGCGGAGTTGCCAGACTTCCAAGTTTTTGTCCAAAACTTTGTCTAGCTATTGATTTACTAAGTATAAAATTTGGGCAGGATCGCGTTTGGCATATTGATATTACTACACGATTTCTGATGTAGGCGATATGGTACATTTGTATGGGAGGTACCAGAAGGGGAGTTGCCAGACTTCCAAGTTTTTGTCCGAAACTTTTTCCAGTTGTACTTTTACCATATACGGAATTTGGCCAAGATCGGAGTGGGCGTATTGATATTATTACACGATTTCTAAAGTGGGCGAAATAGCAGATTTGTGTGGGAGGTACCCGAAGGGGTGTGGCCATATAGCCCATATGCAATCCCATAAGCAGTTTTGGGAAAATATTAACCCATGCCAAATTTCAGAGCGATTGTTTAACTCTTTCGAAAGTTATCGTGCGTACCAGCAGGACAGACAGACGGACGGACGGACAGACGGACATGGCTCAAACGATTCAGAAAGTCATGAATCGAATTTGGTTCAAAGACACCTGGGGTCTAATGTGAATATTTCTAGGTGTTACACTTTTGGGTCGTATCAAATGATATATACCCTCCTACCCGTAGGGTGAGGGTATAAATATTGTATTACACGTTTTTACAAAACGGGAGGAATATAAAGAAGAGTTTTTTCTCGAAAATTGTATATATTTAAAGCTTTACTAAATATAGAATTTTAAAAAGATTCGTTGAGCGAATTTATATAATTACCGATTTCTAAAGTGGGTGGAATGGTACAGTTGTATGGGAGGTACCAGAAGCGGAGTTACCAGACTTCCAAGTTTTTGTCCAAAACTTTATCTAGCTATAGCTTTACTAAATACAAAATGTGGGCAAGATAGAGTTGGTCATACTGATAGTATTAGACGGTTTATAAGGGGCGGGATGGTACATTTGTATGGAAGGAACCAGAAGCGGAGTTGCCAGACTTCCAAGTTTTTGTCCAAAACTTTATCTAGCTATAGCTTTACTAAATACAAAATTTGGGCAAGATAGAGTTGGTCATACTGATAGTATTAGACGGTTTATAAGGGGCGGGATGGTACATTTGTATGGGAGGTACCAGAAGCGGAGTTGCCAGACTTCCAAGTTGTTGTCCGAAACTTTGTCTATCTATAGATTTACTAAATACAAAATTTGGGCAAAATAGCGTTGGCCATACTGATATTATTAGACGGTTTATAAGGGGCGGGATGGTACATTTGTACGGGACGTACCAGAAGGGTAGTTTCCAGACTTCCATGTTTTTTGTCCAAAACTTTATCTAGCTATAGCTTTACTAAATACAAAATTTGGGCAAGATAGAGTTGGTCATACTGATAGTATTAGAGGTTTATAAAGGGAGGGATGGTACATTTGTATGGAAGGTACCAGAAGCGGAGTTGCCAGACTTCCAAGTTTTTGTCCAAAACTTTATCTAGCTATAGCTTTAATAAATACAAAATTTGGGCAAGATGGAGTTGGTCATATTTATAATACTACACGATTTATAGTAGGCGGGATGGTACATTTGTATGGTAGGAACCAGAAGCGGAGTTGCCAGACTTCCAAGTTTTTGTCCAAAACTTTTTCTAGCTATAGCTTTACTAAATACAAAATTTGGGCAAGATAGAGTTGGTCATACTGATAGTATTAGACGGTTTATAAGGGGCGGGATGGTACAGTTGTATGGGAGGTGCCAGAAGCGGAGTTGCCAGACTTCCAAGTTTTTATCCAAAACTTTATCTAGCTATAGCTTTACTAAATACAAAATTTGGGCAAGATAGAGTTGGTCATATTTATAATACTACACGAATTATAGTAGGCGGGATGGTACATTTGTATGGAAGGTACCAGAAGCGGAGTTGCCAGACTTCCAAGTTTTTGTCCAAAACTTTATCAAGCTATAGCTTTACTAAATACAAAATTTGGGCAAGATAGAGTTGTTCATACTGATAGTATTAGAGGGTTTATAAGGGCGGGATGGTACATTTGTATGGGAGGTACCAGAAGCGGAGTTGCCAGACTTTCAAGTTTTTGTCCAAAACTTTGTCTAGCTATTGATTTACTAAGTATAAAATTTGGGCGGGATCGCGTTTGGCATATTGATATTACTACACGATTTCTGATGTAGGCGATATGGTACATTTGTATGGGAGGTACCAGAAGGGGAGTTGCCAGACTTCCAAGTTTTTGTCCGAAACTTTTTCCAGTTGTACTTTTACCATATACGGAATTTGGCCAAGATCGGAGTGGGCGTATTGATATTATTACACGATTTCTAAAGTGGGCGAAATAGCAGATTTGTGTGGGAGGTACCCGAAGGGGTGTGGCCATATAGCCCATATGAAATCCCATAAGCAGTTTTTGGAAAATATTAACCCATGCCAAATTTCAGAGCGATTGTTTAACTCTTTCGAAAGTTATCGTGCGTACCAGCAGGACAGACAGACGGACAGACGGACGGACGGACGGACAGACGGACAGACGGACATGGCTCAAACGATTCAGAAAGTCATGAATCGAATTTGGTTCAAAGACACCTGGGGTCTAATGTGAATATTTCTAGGTGTTACACTTTTGGGTCGTATCAAATGATATATACCCTCCTACCCGTAGGGTGAGGGTATAAAAAGATAGGTGGTAAGAGGTTAAAGGGTGGCATTATCCCCATTGGATGGAGGTGGTCTTTGCTTTGGTTAATTGCGGTATTGAGACTTAATGCATATCAGTTCAATGACAATATATCGATCGTTTACCTCGAAAAAGATATAAGCTCAATTTTTTTCGAAATTCGCTTTTTAATGAAATTGTCCGACGCTCTTAATACCAAAATATTAAATACTAAAAACAACAACAAATACTTACCATTATACTATTAAACAAAATATAAAGATTTATTTTCACAATGATTTAGCAAATTAAATTTTGTCAAAAAACACTCTCTCGTAAAATTTTAATTTTTTTGCCCACGTCTTTTTTGCGGTTAGTGCTCGATATTTCTATTATTTTCCGTAACTTATCCAATTCTCGAAATAAGTAAGACCAAAACAATTTGGGACGAGATTTTAGGAAAAATATGGAATCTCTGCCTTGGAGTAAAAGGCGAACTAGCAACAGTCTGATCAATGGGTGCGGCATGGTAGTCATTAATTTACAGACATGACTTCATAGAAGACAGTATTTAATTGCAATGTTATTGTGCATCCCTGGTACTCTCAGGTTGATGGCTATCATAGCCAGAGTATTCATGAGTCTATTTTCTACAATCGCTCCCAAATTGTTTCGGTTCCCGTTTGAGATGTGTTGAAAGAATAAATGTAGCACCTAAAGGACCACGTCAGCTGAACGCTAAGCTGTCGATGATTGCGAAGAACTACCTTCGACTTGTATTTCAAAGCGACTTCGGAGCTTCTGGACTACTGATAAAAATGGAAAAAATAATTCCCCAAAAAAAATCTCATACAAAACTGGGGAGTTTTTCATAATTTTTATGTTAAATTTAATTTTTCCTATAGAAAATGTCTTTCTATGAAAAATCACCCCAAATTTATGTCGATTCTTCATAGTTTTAAAAATCTATTGTTGTATTTTTGGAGTATTTTTCCTAATATTTGGCGGATTTTGCATTGGATAATTTTTCATAAATTTTTTGGCGAATTTTACATAAATTTTAGCAAAATTTTCATTTATTTTGGGAAATTCTTCATTTTTAAGGGGGCATTTCTTATTCGAGTCGACACAAACAGATATCGTTTACAGATAAGCAGATCTATCAAAAAAAAATCAGAGTCTATAAAATAATTTGTGGGATACATACCTAAACAAATCTGAAAATCGTATATCACCACCAGTCGTCTGTAACACCGTAGAACACTCAGCATAATGTATGTACATATTGGAGAGAACTAATAGCAAGATTCATATACTTCCTTAGGCTGATGTCAGAGTGCGCACGACAAAGAGAACCAAGCAAAAAGCTATATAAGTTGGTTCTATATCAAATCTAGAGATGACTTTAAACTTTTAAATTGTGCTAACAAATTTCTTTTCTTTCGTTCTTTCTAATTTATCATCACTGGCGTTAAGCCCGTATTTAATACCCAATTTGAGACCCAAACATACGCCGCACCGAACTCATTTTGGTCTTCCCTTCATATCAATTGTCGCCTCATATCAATTTGTCGCCTTGCGATCCACTGTGCATTCCAAAGATATCAAAATGATAGCACAACTTTCATACACAATAAACATTAAAGTGACATCAAAAAATGTAAACAAAGTATTCCGAAAAACATTTACTATGTATGTTTAGTAGTTGTAATTTACTAACACCACCAGCCTGCCTGCACACATACGTACACTCGCATACGTATGCGCTTATACACAAATCCTTATATCCCCAAAACAAGCATATCCTTACGCGTACATTAAGCGTATCCCCAGTCAACACCAACAAAAAGCCATCTTTATATCGATGTACGAGTATGGGACAGACGGTGTGCCCATGTAACATGTGCAGATGTCTGTGTGCCACACTAAAAAGGGTTCACATTTTTATAATGGTTACCATATTTACACAAAAAGCAATCCCTTCTGTCTTTCTCGACAACATGAAACGGGCCCCCCATAAATCCAAACAAAAAGCCCTGCACATTTTGGCCAGGCCGCATGAAGAAGGGAAGACCGAAATGAGTGCGGTGCGGCGTATGTTTGGGTCTCAAATTGGGTTTTAAATACGGGGTTAACGCCAGTGATGATAAATTAGAAAGAACGAGGTAAAGTTTTTCTTTTCGGCGCTGCTGTACAAATTAAATTTGTTAGAACAATTTAAAAGTTTAAAGTCACCTCTAACTATTCTGGGGCAAGAAATGTTCTATACGCTTCCAAGTTGGGACTTTAAGGTCTGCAAACAGAAAAAAGAAAATAACAAATGGATTTTGTTTTTGAGCTAGCAATTGCTACGGTGTTGTTGGACATGATGTTGTTTTTGGCAAATATTTTTTATTTTATCTTCCATTTTTGACAAAACCTTTGGAGCGCATCCATCTCCATCAATCACTTGGGCTGCAGATGTGTAAACATGGAAGTCTCACTAGCACATATAACTTGATATGATGTATAACATAAAGAATGTTATTTACTTTTGCAGCTCCCGCATTTTAAATGCGAAACTGACAAGTGCTGAAATTTGTTTGAAGATTTCCCAGAAAACAACAATTTTTCTCAAAAAAAAAAAAAAAAAAAACAAATGATTACAACCACAATTTTTAGTATGCGTACTTTCAGGAGAACCAGCCACTCGTTCGTACAGCTACTGCTTTGTGTAGGGTGGAATTGCCGAAATTCGAATCCACAGGCAGCACCAACAAAAATAGAATAGAGCAGTATATGGAATTATTAGTATGGAAATCGAAGCGGTTCTCAGTTTTTGCACGAATTTCAATGACTCAAATTAATTTCGTTTATATTAACTAAATTAATCTTTTATTATTTCAATAATCTTGGTACATTTTTTTCAATATAAAATAATGATAGATGAGTATGTACGTTAGACAGGGCCACGGCCTAAAGAACAAAACTCTACGCAGACACCGCACAGTTTTGTAGCTTATTCGAAGAGGAATTCGGAACACCTAAACCTTTTTTTTTTTCGTCCCTCCGAAATAGCATTTATTCAGCTTTGTCGTCATTTTAAGTCCGATTGAATTGGTTTAGATATCGTTGTTCATATTTAATCAATTTAGATTGCCTCAATTTAAATTTCCTACTTCTAATAACGTCTGTATTGATCTCAGAAAAATACGAAACCTTGGCTTTGGTAGTATTTATTTTTAGTCGTAAACAAAAATGTTACCAGGATTTTAAATATCAGTAGTTAGTATGTCAGTTGATCAGACGATCTGCTCGTCTGTATAAAAATGCAAACAAAGGGCATCTGTTGCTTGCAGATTATCCAAATTTATTGTCTAGGTGCCACAATCGAAATTAATTTGCTGTTTTGGTATACAAAATCTGTCAAAGTTATCAAATTCTTCTATCGCTTTTTTACGCAACTGAAATTTTTAAATAACTTATCATTATATGTAGTAGAAAGTTAAGAACCACCGCGATCTGTAGTTGGCGGCTCTCAAGTTTAGAAAAAATGTGGCCCGTGCGTTGTTCATCGATGACCGCTACACAACATGAAAAAACGCTCGTGTTTTGAGAATGGCATATATAGGCTGTAATAATAATTAAGTTTAGCAAAAAATCCAATAAAATTACGTTATTTCCCTTGCGCTAACCTGCTAAATCTATAATTTCTTCTGAACAATGAAATGTTTCTAACGCGATGAGCAGCCGTACTGTTCGCATGTGGAATAATCTTCCAGTAAGTGTTTTTCCTACCTGCTATGATATTATCAAATTCAAGGCAAACATCAACAAACACTACTCCCTCTTTCCTCCCTCCAATACCCTTATTTCCTATCGCTAACACAGTGCATTGCATTCATAGGGGGCATCCCCTGAGTGTTAGTCAAAAGTAAAAGAGGGGGGTTCTTGAGGTCAATGACAGAAAAAATAGTCTCTTCGACACAAAAACATTGATATTTTACTTTAACATCTGACTGTAAACACCGAAGATACAATGAAGAACATAAAAAGACAACCCCTTCCTAGGCAAAAAAAAAGCAAAAAAATTAAAAAAGAATTTCTGCTGATATGATCAACATACTTCCTTAGCAAAAGTTTAATGATTATGTGGGAGCTTTAAATTGGGTGGTACATTAGGGTAGTAGCAACTGAGATATGATGGGTATGTAGCGGAAACGGGTACTTGAGGCCAATGACTGCAATAACAGAAAAATTTGTCTCTTTGAGACAAAAACATCGATGTATCAAACTTTCAGATACGACTGTAAATACAGAAGATATAAATAAATGTGTAAAATCGGGACCCCTACGATCGGCAAAAAACAAAACAAAAACTACTTTGCAATATTAGTTTATATTTGACGGTGTACGGCGAGCTTTGTTTTCGAGGTACGGTCTAATGTACATAACATATTATATGTATTATATGTATGGGCGGTGACAAGAACTTTTTTTACCAAATCTCATATTCATACCTCTAATAGTTCACGAGATATGTATGGGCTATGCCACGCCTCTTTGTCCAATTAACACCTGATATAGCCAGGAACCATCTGTCTATCAGCAATAACATCCTAATAATATTCGAATTGTTCCAAATAGCACCGTGATATTAAAGTTTTAAAATATATGTTATGTCAAAATGACCTGTGCATGGGCTGTCTGACATGGCGGTCCATCTTGCCGAAACAAAATATCGTCCAAGTCTTCAATATTTCCCTAAACACGTGAGTTGCTTGCATTATTTTTTTTTAAAAAAAATTGTATCCTTATTTTTTCCCTATTAACGATCGCAAACATCTCTTTCCGGGTTTACCTTTTTTTACTCCACTCTTGGGTTATTTTTTTTAATTACTATACAAAGTAAATATTTATTCTAACTTTGGGTCCAAAGTAAACCAAGTGACACAGACCATATGGCTAGATTTTTGCAGCGACAGACCAAAGCCTCTGGTGGGAATCGAATCCACAAGCCCCACGCTCATTGGCAAGCACTCTACAAATTGTAAAGTGTAAATTGTATTAGGCAGCTCACTGTTAAACTGTTTAAATTGAAACAAACAATTAATGACTTATAGGTACTATAACATATTTACACAATGATGTTAAGTTTTCTCAAAACTACCTTGGTCCTGTTGGAACCTTGTTGTTCTAAGGTCGCGAGCTATTAATAAAAAATAATTTCCAGTGCTCATCAAGCATTCCTATTTTGTTCTATCATTTTCTTCTTATTTAATTTCACTGACTGTTCCAGCTACTCTCATTTCCAAACTGATATATGACGTTTAATATAAATTTTGTTCAACGACTAAAGGCTCTGTAGGTAAGGAAGATAATTTTTAGTTTCTACTTGGAGTACTCAAAGTGCATTTAGACAACTTACTTACTTATTTCCCTTAATATTTCATGAATGAACAGACGGGAAAATTCTCTCGAATCAGTGTGCTGTGCGGGCTATAATTGTGTATTCACTGACCGGGACCTACAGTTTGAAGCCGGCTCCGAACGGCTAATGCTTTTCTAGAGAAGTTTTACATGGCTTAGAGATTGCTGTCTTAGTCGGTGTCGAACTCGGGTTCTTCTGTGTGATAGTCGTATACACTACCTACCACACCACGGCCGTCCAAATTTAGACAACGTACAATAAGAAATCCCCCTCGCAGGGAAAATAACTCATGATTCCAAATATGATTCTCGTATTATCAATCTGATCGCCTGATCGCAGAAACACTTTTCTTTACTTATACATTTCCTTGCCTGTGCCTCTACTTGAATAGGGAAAGGCTGCACAAGTCTGCACAACGAATATCGTGATTCGTGTAAAAATAGACTTCAATTTTCTGTATGTGTTGGTGGTTCCGATTTGAAAAACTCAGGCCCGAAAAGCTTACAGCCGCATGCTCTAACATTTTCATTAAAGCAAACACATGTTATATTTATGCCATCGTACCCAGAAGGCTGCTGCCAGATAAAAAAGAATGTTTAAAATTTAAATTTTCCTACTCGACCATTTTGAATATGGGAATAATACGGGCTTTTTGTCTGGCGCTTTGCAGCTTTATTAACTCACAATATTTTGTGTTCGCATGTGTGCTTTGCTGTGGCAAAGAAGCGCTACTTTTGCCACCGCAGCGCCATTAAAAGAGTCGGGTTAATTAACAGGCAATTTCTTAATGTTGTCGTTGTTGTTGTTGTTGTTGCTGCTGCTGCTGTTTGTATCTCTTGACTTTTTTCGCATACACTCTTCTCGAAAAAACACATTCCCACTGAAAAAGCCAAACTAATTAATGTTGATGGCTCTTGACTTTTTCTCTGCCGCTAGGCTGCCCTGCATTTTTACATGAATTTGATGACAGAAACAGAAACAAGGCCTTGGAACTGAAAATTTAATTTAAATTTTAAAGAAATTATTATCACAAAGTAAAACACTGCCAGCGAAAGTACTGTCAAAACAATTTGTTTCCTCTCATCCACGTGCCAGCGGTCGATAATGGTGGAGGGAGGGGTGCTACGATGCGATAGGAATTATGAGGAATCATCGCAATTAATCTGATTATGAAATGTTTCTAATTAAATTAAGTCCTAAACGTTTGGTGATGTTAACAATTTCTACACAACTTTCATTTGTTTGTAATAGACACGCAACCAACTTTCCGCAGTATGGATGTCTATGAAGGCTGCTGTCGACTGGCAATGTGAATACTCTACAGAAAAAATGATGTTCCAATGAACGTGGCCCGTTATTATATGAGGGCAGACATAGCGAAGTGAATGGAAATATTTGCAATATTTATACTTATTTACTCACAATGTCTCCTCAAAATTCTAGAACCGTGGGGGCTTTGAAACAAGATTCAAATGAATTTTGAAAAATTTAAACTAATTTTTGCCTTTATTGGTATCCGCCTGTGTATTTTGGTTTGCGTGTATTAGATTAACTATATTAAACGTTTAGGTCAACAAGACTTCTGCTTAATTTTTGCTCCATTTGACCACAACTAAGATTATGTGGGAAAGTGGGGTAATGGAAAGAGGGGGAACATCCTCGCTTAAATACTCTTCCTGCTATGATTGTCTTCTTATGCATTGATGGTGTTACGCTTTAATCACCTGTTGTAACATGGACATGGACTTCTTTGTCATCGCTCAGAGCAAGAATTGCCCCTACTAGTTCCCCTCAGCGCCTGTGGTCGAGCTCCCAATAAAAGATCATAAGATCTTTTCTATGGCAGAGTGAGATCTTGAGAAAATCTCATTGTCTCTTTCCAGGAATGCCTCTGGTCAGGTTTCGTAACTAAAGTTACTGCAAGTTTCCGCCCCATTTACCAGGGTATCCCTCGGAATCAGTAGAAAGCCACAAAACAGTTGGTTACAATATACAACAACCAATCGAAGATTCTCACAGCATCCGACAAATGAATGGAAAGCATATTGGGTTATTCTGAGGTGATATTCGGTTGTGGTGAGCTCCCCATTGAACATGAGCTAACCCTACAGCCCTGTCGTCCAGGGCTCTGGATATTATCGTACAATGGACAGCGCACAGGACATGTAGTCTACGCTACACAACTACATGTCAGAGGTTTTTTCTTCTAAAAATCATTAAAAGACCTGTGCCCATTCAACGAGAAACACAGATAAAGGCCGAACCCAAAATCAGGACCTCTTTTTCGAAATCACCGATGAACCCGTACGTCACCCGACCATTAACGCTGGATTCCCATCTAGATTGTCATCCATTGGAGACAACCTCACGCAAGCTCGCTTTTTGTTCCTCAACGTTTATGCTCTCCATACTGTCAATTGCTCAATTGTCGGACATCATTGTCAAGCCCTACAAATATTCCTAACACATATTTCCTCATGGACTCATGTACGCAACTCTTTACGCACATCCAGTCAGTTGTGCTAGAAGATAGTTGGCGACTAGCGACTATGGTGATGACCAGGAGCTTGTTTCACTAAAATACATTCTTTAATCTTGCCCTGGCCTGGAGAACGAGCGGGAATAAACACCAGATTCGTACATCTTTTTAGACATAGACTATTTGGTGATATTGGGTTAGGTCAAATGTGGAGCTTTTGACGGCGCTCTGGATGGTTCAGCGGGTGGAACTAAGTTCACGATTTCTCCTTATTTCCATGGTATCACATTGGACTACAGAGTGTTAGCGAGTCTAATTCTAAAGACTGACACCACAACCAATCAAAACCATTCCATGTTGTTACCTTCTGTTGTAATACTTTTCAAAGAGGTTGTGATCTGTGTCGCCGTATTCAAAATATTACTTTCATTCCTATCCCCATCAAAACCAACAAGCCAAACCATAAACGTGATTTTTTTTAAAAAAAAAAAATACAAATATTCCTGGTATCCATAAGATCAATACACTCACTGTCCGCCTGTGTGCATATAATAATAAACCGAAATTATTCGCTTGGTCAACAGAATGCGTACAAATTGTCCACATAATTCTGACAAGTACTTGTTTTGTTGCAAAAGCTGGAATAAAGCTGTGGACAGACACTTTCTATGGAAAAACGAAAATAGGCTTTGACAAATAAGCTAAAGTAGATTATTGTCGGCGTGTGAATTGTGTGAACTTGTATAAACTTGGATAATTTCGTGTGAACAACATTATCATATTGTGACAAAGACAAATTGTGTTTGGGTTTCAGACTTTTTGGAAAATGATAACAGAAATCCACAATTGAATTTAAAATGGCAATTTGTGTGGAAAATTTCAACATTTACAGTTGGTGCATAATATCAGCACGTGTTGTTTCTGTGTTTAGTTGAAAGAAAGAAATAGTTTGTTATTATTTATTAATTTAAAGAAGGAATGAAAGGCATTCCAGCAAACGAACTCTTGGCGATAGCTGAAAAGTGGGGATGTACTCATTATTATTTATGAATTATTATTTTGAACATTTTTGCTTTCGCCAACAAATATATTTCAATATTCGCTTTAACAAAAAGTATACTTCAATATTATCTTTCCCTAAATCCACATTCGTTACAGCCCTAGAAAAGATGTGAAAATCAGCTGGTGTTCGAAAATTATATGATGCAACATAGGTTTAGTGGTATGGTTTACAATTTGTTGTTGTAACAGCTCGGTTTCGGCATTCCCATTTTCATTTTCATCTTCGTCTTCTAAATCTGTATCTCAGGAATCTGGCCACCTTCAATGGATGTGTCCAGAGTGAACTTAACAGGAGCTGAGTTGGCTCGACGTGTGTAGCGTGGTTGTCCATCAGCCGGGTATGTATTCGGTGCTGTGACATCAATTCCTGTCCATTAGAAATTGGGGCGAGTTTAACCACAATCACTGTGGTTCGACGCGGCAGACTTCCCTAATCCGATGCCACTGCAGGACGGTAGCCTCGAGTAGTAGGGTGATCGATTAATTTTGATGTAACCGTATCTCTGTAAATGTCCTTCAGACATGCCAGAAACGCTCGTTGATCTAGACGATCTCCTTTGTATTCCTGCGTCTCTATCTCTAGATAGATAGGATATCTTTTCGTGTACCTTGGCGGGGGAAGTCAAACGAAAACATGTAGTTGTGGCCCGCACTGAGATAATCTTCGCCTCCTCAGGCAGGTACCCGATCGAAGACATGGGGTGACAGTCCGTTGCTGTTTTAGGGCAGCGTTGCGGCAAGTCTGAATTTTTCTCCATTGCATATTGCGTATTGTCCATTGCGACTAGGAATGAATAGCGCATCAAGTGTCTTGGCTACTGGCGAAAGGAGAGACAGCCCTTTCCAGGCTTCGGATACTATTAGAGCCTCAGAAATAGACTGAGGCTTTCGTCAGAACTTCTACTACCAGTTGGCAAAATTGCTTCAACATCGAAATTGAAATCCTGACGGATACCAATGCCTGGACAATTAAAATAACATCAGCAAACCTCCCGTTTTCGACCCGGGGTCCATGTTTTCGATGTATGACTCTCCAAATCGCCTTGTTGTTCTCGGAGTGCTCTACGAACTGTCGGTTAAAATAACACTCTCACCTCTGTGTACCAGATAATGTTCTTTAGACAAATATGATTGCATTCTGATCATCGCCTTTCTTGGGAGTCGAGAGTGAGTTAACCATCGTTCATAACTTGCTAATACCAAAACATAGGTGGCATTAATTCAAATAGTTTAGTCACATCTTCCGCATTTATTCATAGACCCATTTTTTTGATTTCCAGATTTCGTTGCCAGTTCATCAAAGTGATGTACAATGTTCGTCCAATTGATGTCTGGAATTGAGGAAAAATTAATGAAAAGTTCTACATCAAATTGAAGAAAAGTATAGTATGTAGTTTGGAAAATGATGTCCAGATTTATCTGATGATCGTTTTTTTTTCAATCCTGCTTCCTTGGATGCTGTGTTCCGTAAGATGGCCCAGGCCTGAGCAACTCCGAAAAGGCACCCACTGCAGCAGATCCTAGGTCCAGCTCGGACCAGTATCGATATGACCATCCTTCAAAAATGTGAAATAAATTAACAAAAAAAATTTAAATTTAGAAACATAAATCCCTTAGAAACATATTGGCCATTTTAGTTACAATCACTTTCTATAGCATTTGAGTCAGACCTTTAAACATATTTTCCCCACTTTAATTAAATTTAAATCATCTTTTTGTTCATGGCCATTGTCTCTGCAATGTATTTATGTTTTGCATCCTAATAATCCATTTTAATATTTTGAACATTTGTTGTGGGTTTCTAATGCGGTTTGTTAGATATTTACAAATTCATGTTTATTTCACGCTAACACCAGTATGAACAGCCAAACAAATAAAAACATTTTAGCCACAATTAAAACAGATTTACTCGTAATGATCATCGTTTAATTTGTTCCGAATAAACAAACAAATGAATATTCTAATCAGAGCAAATTAATGCACGTTTACAGAGGGGGGCGGAATCAGTAAGGCCTGAGAAGGCATTTAGGACTCGGACTTGCCTCTTTTAGACTTTAATTCTAATTAAAATCATGTGCTACAAAAGTGACTATGAAAACATGTGTATGACGGATATTTAATCAGATGGGCTTTTATGGCTTATTTGTTTCAAGTGGAGAAAAATTGTAATGACCCGAATTTAACTGGTTTGAATGATTATACGTATATATTAAGTTTATCATTCCTTTTGTTGTAACTTAAAATAGTGGGCCTTATATATTTCTGTTGAATGCATGGCGGAGTCCAAACAATAAGAGATGCCATGAGTTTTGGTTTATTTTATGATAAATGTTTCTATTACGTTTTGTTTGAGAGAATGTTTTGGGTAGTTTCCATATAAATACATCTTTTGTCCGGTCGGTGCTAAAAATTGGCCAAATCGGTACAAAAAAAACTCTGAACAAATCTAATTAGCAATTCTGGGCCAAATTGTATTAAATGCCTCCGTAAGTGGCCCATAAGTCCTTGCGATGCAATTACAGAGCACAGTAAATATGGACACATGGGACTCACATTACGTAATTTCTTAAATACCACGATTTATAGCTTCGTTGATTTGGTTTTTCCATCGGAGTCTGAGTCGTCTTTTTTGGGATATCTCTCAAATTCCTGGTTTAAGATTCTTACAGCACAACATATCCCAGTAATCGTTGGGATTTTCTTGATCAGCACTACAAATAAGGACAGTTATTATTTTGCAGCAGAAGGGTTCGAATTTTTCTTTTTGTTAGCCAGAGTTATTGTTCATACACGTACAAATTTTGTGAGGATACAAAAGTCCATCGTGGTTTCACACAGGTTCGGTCGAATCGAGCGGATGAAAGCGGCTTTATATTTATGAAAAGTGTTTGAGTGTCGTGGGTCCTTAACAGGATTTGAGGCAATGTGAAGATCTGGGTCGATAAAGAGAGTATTGTTTGCGATTTGTAGCAAACCTGTATCGCAGTAATACTGTTTGTAAAGTCATGCAAATAAACCATAATAATAAATCACTACGTGATAAAATATAAAAAAAAGACCTGCGTCTCCGAGTTTTGCCCCAAAGTCATGCAAAGATTCGGGGCCTCATTTTTTTTAAAAAACTAATAATTTTCTCAGGCTCATATCATGCAAATTGTTTGGAATTTCGATTTTTTCTCTGAAGTAATTATAGATCTTGTCAGAAAGAACAAAAAGTCTGAACATATAACCATAAAAACTTCATCTTCATGATGAAAATCACAGAAACTTTAACCTTTTTCCCGTGTTTAGGTCCATAGGTAGCAAACCGTTCAAAATTAAAGAAAACTAACAACTATAAAATTGCACCTAAGATCTCAATAAACAACTTTCTAGATTGATTCTTATCAATTCACATTTGCTTTGCAATTTTCGAAGAGTATGAGTAATAATAATTTGAAAGCCCAACACTCATACGTACAGGTGGTTAATTAAATTGAATTGATGTCATTTTGATGGCAAATTGAATCGTAATTTGCATAGTGGTCATGTCCTTGCTGGATCTCTGAGTCTGATGGAATATTTTAGTCTAGAATTTCTAACATTTCTTCCACGCAGATCAGATGGGCAGCATTCGTATCATTGGTTCCATGGAGTGACGTTTGATGTTCGAAATATATTTAATTACTCTATAAACTAATTCAACGAAATAATTGTATTGCCATATTCGAAGGATATTTCATTGAATGAGGCTCACAATTGTCTTCCCAACATCTACCCATATATTTTACCAATACTAGTTTTATCATCTGAATAAGGGCCACCCCAATGTACATTTCTGTGTGTGTGTATTGTGCAATCGGCTTTAACATTTAATTAAATGCTTTGCATTTTATTGTTTTACAAATACAAGGGATTTCTAATTAAAATATATTCTAGTGGTATATTTATTTCAATGGCAAGTATATCCTGCACCACACTGTGGTAACGTTTATTATAATTGCGTGCTGACATTTAGGCATCCAGAAATTGAGATACGGTGGCAGGCTGAAAAATGCTCACCATGTGAAATAATATTAACACAGTTTTGTTGGAATTAGTCCACTCGATTGATGCAAATATTTATAGAAAACTTATGTATTAAGTTGTATTTTCATTTCATTTCAGCGTTTATCACTAACCAATATTACGTGAATGAGTTTTTTTAGTATGAACGACCCGCATGTTTTATAGTGAGTATTGGAATTACATCGCTCATTGATTGGACAGAAATTCTACTGTAATCTAATATCCTAATAAAGAATCTAATTTCTGTGGGTTTCGATAGAAACTGCACCTGCTGTAAACTTTATTCTAAACAATACTTTAGCCAGAAAATTAAAATCTCTTTAGGGTAAGGATTGATAACCGCATTGTATTCATACCCTGTGTGATGACGCATCATGGTTCAGGTCATTACGGATATAATTATATAAAACTATCATCAAATATCAATCCAAATTATAAAACTCAGTGTCCCGACTGCTGACTCTCAATCATTTTGTGTACGTCGGAACATTAGATGTTCGCTTACTTTGTATAGGGAGTTAAGTGATTTTATGCGACATTTAAAATTCTAGCATACGTTTTTGTGAGTTACGTAGGCATGGAATAACAAAATGTCAATATTAATTGCCGCCATGTCAATTATGTGGACGATAGCTGCAAACACAAAATAAGAAATGTAGACAAGGATCGAGAGACATAAAAAAAATGTCACACTCAGAAAGATATGTAGTTTGTGATCCTTAATAAGGGAAAAATAAGGTCTGGCCACGGCCTTAACATTTGGAAATTTCCGGAATTTTGCTGTTGAGTTAAAACAAAATATATTTGTTTTTAAAGTTTGTGGTCAATAAATGTTTACAATTTAAACACAAACAAGACCCTCTAATGGAAAGCTTTAAACAAATATTTATGGTCGAAAAATTCCAAAAAGTAAAATAAACCAAAGTTTCTTCTCCAAAAAACATTTAATGGATATCATGAATATTGGCCATTAATTGTCTTATTTACCATAAATACTTTTAATTGGGTACTGAATAAGTTGATTCATACAATTTTAGTATTTTTTCCAAAATAGCAAGCATTTAAAAATTGCTCTTATTAAGGATCCCAAACTTAACCTCTGTCCGTGGTGATATTTTTTAAATTCCAAAAAAAGTATGTTTTCACTCCACCCTAATATAGAGCTCATGCATTCCACCAATTGTTCCCTTTAAGTACCCAAATATAACACCATCAGAAGTTCTTTATTCGCCATATATATCGGAGCCGCTGCTGTTCGTGATATACGAGCTCGTATACGAAGCTTCCATTTGGGAATATAATAGAAATATCACCAGTTGTACGCTCAATTGCACGACTTTATTCACTTTCAGACAGTCAGAAATCGATGAAAGAAAGCCCATTGAGAAATCGATCCACATTAATACGACTCGCAATCAATAAACAATAGCGGTGGAGAACTTTAATAGCAACATTATCAATGAGTGTTTGCGGGATTTACCTTGAAACTCCAAGTTTTTCCCGAATTCTATATCCTTAAACTTCTGATTTTTTACTATTGAAGACAATACAGAACATTCGAACGAGTGAATGAAATATTTATTAGGATCGATAAACATTATTTCGTGCAAATTTTGTCCACGGCAATGCTTCAGAGGGTCCATTCAGAAAGTGTCCTTCTGCTACTTTCCCTACCATTCCGTTTTTTTATAAATCTTAACTAACCACAAATTTGTATGAGAAATACCAGAAAAGAATCCTCCGATTTTAGTTGTAATATATGATAAACGATTGCAAATGGACACTTTTCATTATTTTAATGATTTAATTACAAAAAACAAAACTCTGTCAATCACATTAAACTCTCAATCACATTAAAAAGTACTAACGGCATATCGGTGGAGAGGTCGGTAGTGTGTGCGACACTCACAAAAGTTAACCTAAGTTGGAAACCTAGTAAGACCATCAAACAGTGTCTGTTTTCCACATCGTAACTTATCTTTTAACATCTAGGGACCATTTTTATTAAACAAAAAATTATTACCAAAGCAATGTTTTTTTCTAAATTTTTTAATTGCAATACATAATATATTTAAATTAACCTTTGTTAAAATGAAAAATACTAAGTATTTGAAATCAAATTTGTAAAACAAATGTCTATTGTATGATACAGATAAGTAATATGTTTGAGAGTCCGAAATCGGAACAGTACATTCACACACTATATATTAAGACTATTAGGTTTATTTGTAGTAATATCTTTATATACTTGAAATAAATAAACAAATCTAAAAAAAAAAAAAAAAAAAAAAAAAAAAAAAAACCACATCGTAAATGCTAATGACTTTTTATGACCCGAAACTATAGAAGATAATGTGGATGCTCATACTCAGATGAGGCCGGAAAATATGAGGGCGACACCAACGATATTCATGACTGCATCCAACAGACTCTCTGTCCGCATCTTCCCTTCTACCCTATCCAACGCCTTTTTGGTTGGAAAATTTGGATTCATGTCTCAGTCCGCGAATTTGATTTCGATTTTGGTTAAGCAGGTTTATATCGGGATATAAGGCATTCAGCTGATGGTTCGTTCGATGTTTAAACTCTTTGTTAAAACAGATTGGGCCATATATGATGCAAATGAATTGCGAAAATGCATAGCAAAGCTACATCGCTAAGCATACATGTTAAAAACACACTGGCAGAACAACTGTGTTATTTTAATTCATCAATAGAGAGCTCAGTTATTTTGTTGTTAGATTAAATCTTCATCCCCATATTCATATAAAAGCTTTGTTAAGAAAAATGTCGGAAAATTGTTTTTTATTATCATACATTTTATTTGTCAACGTTTTGTAAAGCTGTTTTAAACTTTTATAAATACATTTACGCTTTCATTACCTCTACGCTGAAACTGACAGCCTGCTTTGTGACGGTTATCCGTTGCACAGTGGCGCCATTTGATTTTTTCGTTACAAAAATCATATTTTTTTAAACCCAATAATTTAAATGATAGATAATTGTTCAGCCTATGAAATGAGCGCTTGGAAAGGGTGCTATGCCTTGTAGGTGCATACTTATGGGTTATCAGAGTTCAAATTTTTGGAAAAATAAATTTTATGGTTAGTAAAAAAATATTTTTACCAATTTTTTATTTTTTTTTGATTTTTTTAAGGCTTTTGTGTTCAAAAAAAATATATTTTTTTAATTTTTTTTTCGGAATATTCATCACAATTTGTAAGAGATGGTATATCTAAAAGACTAATCATTTCTAAACAACAGATAATTATTGTCTAACTCTACTCATGCATTCTAAATCTACGCCTTGTGTTCTGCAGTCCCCATTTCATATACAATTTGTTAAGAGACTCCTTCAGGAAGCTCTCCAATTGGTTGATTCAATTATATCTTTGCCATGCGCCATATTTTATGAACTATCGGCGTCAGCTTCTTCTGTACATACATTTCCGCTCAATGTGATGCAGTTTCAATGCATATTCTTCATATTTTGTAGAACTCACATTTTATTTGCAGTTTAAAACAATGAAGCTCGTTCCTAATCTTTTCACGATTTGGTTGTCAATTCCAGTTATTATAGTTACTGCCTCATCATTGAATTATTCAATTGTGGTACATATGGGCGAATAAGATTTCTGCCTACCTGTAGGGATCATTGTTCTGTGAATTGATGCTTCACTAAATTTGCATACCAGCTAACTTTAAAGAGTATTTTTTGGGGCTTCCTGTGTTTGTAACAAAATATGAGGATCAGAGTTTGGCAGAGAGACTCGGTAAGCAACCGACTTAAAATGTAATTTTCAAACTATTAGATGAAACTAATTGTCAGTCAAAAATTTACGTAATGAAAAATGTAAATCATATAATTAATAGTTTTTATCTTCAACCATTAAACATGGAGCTCGAGCTCTTATGTTACATTTTAATTATCATTTCCCGATATTTCACAATTCTTTGAATTGCATCTTCAGGCAATATACACAACAGACGATGATAGTCACACTACACTACTCAATTTATATATTAATCCCCGGAAGATGCAATTCAGACCTCGAGCTCGATGTTTAATGGTCGAAGATAAAAACTATTAATTATATGATTTATATTTTTCATTACGTACATTTTTGACTGACAATTAGTTTGATCTAATAGTTTGATTTTTATTAACATTTACCTAAATATAAATCATTTACCATAAAAAAGAACAATAACGTAGCAATGGCGTCCTACGGACAACCTGTCGAAGACTTTTTATAGTTGTTAATGGTTCGGAGAGGTTTGTTTGGGCTATATTTTTGGCACAATCTTATATGCCACAGAATAATGCGCCCCGGTAGGCGAGTTGGTAGCGTGCTTGCCTATCAGCGTGGGGGTTGTGGGTTAGATTCCCACCAGGGGCTTTGGTCTGTCGCTGCAACAATCAAGCCAAATGGTGTTTGTCACCCGGTTTTCCCTTGGACCCAAAATTAGAATATAAATTTACTTTGTATTGTAATTAATAAATAAAAATAAAAAGACGAAATTCACGGTAGTTGGCGAAAACGGTATTGTCTTCTTTCCTGTAAATCGACCTAGTACAATCCGGTAGACATTCATCCCTCCAGATCGTGTAGGCAAACGGATAAATGCACTATATCTGCTCATCTGTCGTATGAAGGGTGAAGGCTGCAATTTAGCTTCTAAATCCACAGTACAGCGCATTTCTATTTTTATCTAGACAATGTAGACAATTTAAAGTAAAGTGCTGACATAAGTTCATTTATTGTGTCTTAAGATTGGACCTAATTTAAGACATATGCAATATTTGTCATTATCGTCCATCTGAATATTCTCTGCCTCAAAATGAATATCTGTTGCCACTCAGGACTACGCATTTTCTCATTCTAACTTTGTTTCTATATTTTCAATCGATTCTCTCAACAAATGATCATAGTGAGCTTACAAAGTCGGTTGGGTATCAAAATAAATTACATTCAATGATTTATTTCAAACTCAGCTTGATTATGTCTCATAAACTTACCAACTGGAACTTGTGATAGCCTTTTGTCGATTGTAATTGGTTTATATTGTGTCATAGCAATATGTTGTCCCAAACAATTTGTTGGATTTCAGCCACAAAATTCAACTCGTTCTAGCGGAAAAGTTAAATTAACAACCGAATAACTTCACAACCACTATTATCAATGGCATGTATAATCACACCGTAGTTTTGCGGTTTCTCATATTTCCATTGACAATAACTGGTTGACACATAATCCTTTCCTCTAATGTCTGGTAAGCCAACAACAGCATCTATCATCTGATCCATATCCCCATACAGAACAGGAAAAGTTGTTGTTAACTTTTCAAATTGTTCACAACCGAAAAGTTTCATTTTACCTTAAACAAATCGCAACTTAATTACAAACAGCTTCGGAAACTTTAGTTTTTACGCAAACATCGATGACAAACAAATCCAATGAGGGGCGGTGAAGGCGATAAACCGAAGCACATGCAAATCGTTGCGGTTTAGCAGGGCAAAAAGTGAGCTTGGCTGTGGTTTTGCCGAGAAGTGGAGAATTCGGTTATCACAATTACTATTGTCACATTTCGACGATAAAAGTTGAGAGAGTTTGTGGTTGTCGCAATTGTTCAATGATTGAAAGTACTTGGCAACGATACTCAAAAATTGCATTGCATGGAGACAACAACTGCTCGGCAAATAAACTACTGAGAATCAGCACAAAGTTAAATCCTTAAATATTCAAAATTGACTGGAATATTTGCCATGTTGTTGCAACTCAATGTATTCGGTCGTGGTTGTTATGCACTCGGAGACAATTAACTGTAAATGATAGAATTTAACACTTTGTATACGCGAAATTGAAATCTCAGGGTTTTAACGTGTAACCGCATATGAGCGACTGGCATGTATGGTAAATATCTGCACTCGCATGTAAGGGAAGCTCTTCCTGAGCAGAACAGATCAAATGCTGGCAGTTTAAAGTTGTACAGTTTGGGATTTGAGTTGGGTCTGGTTAGCATTATAAATGGGAGGGAAATCTGTGGTCATTTTGTGTTAACGTCGCATAAATTAATTACATATTTTTTGGAATAGCTCGCTGTCATGGCGAAGAAGATGTAATTGTATCGATTGTAGTTAAACCGATAAACAAATCTCATTTCAGTTCACCCAACCGAGGTGAAAACTGATATTGCCGCGCCTGACATTTTACTTTGGGACCGGTACCGTTCAGAGACAACCTCGCGTACGCATGTACATTGGCACTGACATCAAATGGATGGACACAAGTTACATGGTCAACGTGTTTCCCCAGTTACGAACAGGCATCAATAATCCTGTCAACTCAACGACATTAACAACAACAACGTCAGCCAAAAGAGAAGATATCAAGGATGTCAATGACAACGTACACTTACAGCGGACACCAGCAACCATGGCAGAGCTACAACAACAACAAAAAGCGCATATGTTATTGAAATTAACACCGTAATGTAAATGAAAGTAATTGCACACACTTGTGCTCCGGACCATGTATTTCGTAAAAATGTAAAAATATTAAATAATTATATAAAGTGCTTCGTTTTTTTGTTTTTTTTATAAAAATCTTCAGGGGCATTTGCTCTGTGTTTGGATGTTCAGTGGAGATACCATTTTCAATATTAAGGAAGAAAATCTGGAGAAAAAAAAGTGTTAAATTGAATATTTAGAAAACAAAAAATGCATCATCTTTGCAAAATTATTGTTCTTCAAAAACGTTAAACTGAAAATTTAGAAAACAAAAAATTCACCATCTTCTCAAGTGGATACTGACCTCCGAGCTTAGCTGCGAATGTAAGACAACAACCACACGAATGGAGTATTAACAAAGTGTATTCCCCCCGCAAGGTGTTAAATCACAAGATCTCGGTGGCCAATTGTTATCACTTATTTGACAGATAACTTACTTACTTACTTATTTCCCTCAACATTCCATAAAGGAACAGACGGGGAACTTCTCTCGAATCAGTGAGCTGTGTACGATATAATCTTAATATATATTTACCCTCGACACTGATTCACTGATACACGATTCCCTGATTCCCTGATTCACTGATTCACTGACTCTGTCACGCAGTACGTAGGAATTTAAATAGGCATTCTATAATAATTCTATAAATAATAATAATAAAAAAAATAATATTTTTTTTTGTACAGAAATTGTGTTTCCCCAAATTTTTTTTTTTCCAAACATTTTTTTCCAAATTTTTTTTTTTCAACAAATTTTTTTTTTCCACTAAATTTTTTTTTTCAATAAAATTTTTTTTTTTCACAAAAATTTTTTTTTTCAACAAAATTTTTTTTTTTCAACAAACATTTTTTTTTCCACAACATTTTTTTTTTCAACAAAAATTTTTTTTTACACAAAATTTTTTTTTTCATCAAACATTTTTTTTTTCCACAAAATTTTTTTTTTCAACAAAAATTTTTTTTTTACACAAAATTTTTTTTTTTCAACAAAAATTATTTTTTTACACAAAATTTTTTTTTTCAACAAAATTTTTTTTTTCAACAAAAATTTTGTTCCCACAAATTTTTTTTTTCTCAAAATATTTTTTACAAAATTTTTAAAATTAAGTAACAAATACTTTCTCAAGCAAATTAACGGGCGCCATAGGCGCATTACAACTTACTAGTTGTGTATATTCACTGTCCCGGCCAGTGAATATACACAGTGAATATACACTACTGCTGTTTAAAGCCGGCTCCGAACGGCTAATGCTTTTCTAGACACCACGGCCTTCCAGATTGAGAGATAATAGGGTCCGGAAACGTTGTCCGTAAAAGATCAGTGGTTTCGGTTCGTAGCGCCGTCATGTTGAAAGTAAACGTTGTCCAGATCAATATCATCCAACTCCGACCATAACAAAATCATTAATCATCTCTCGATAGCGCAATCCATTCACTGTAACTGTTGATCCAACCACATTTTCGAAAAAGTGAGGTCCAATGACCTCGCCGGACCATGGCCCTCATCAATCAAGATGATTTTTCGATGAAATTTAAGATCATTTTCGTGCATTTCAACTACCAATCAGCAAAGACACGGCGTTGTTGATGATCGGCCGGCTTGAGTTCTTGGGTTAACTGAACTTTCCAAGTCTTCAGACCCAAGTCTTTATGCAAAATACGGTGTAAAAAACGACGAGGAATGGACAAACCTGGGTTTTCTTCAACACTTTGGGCTACTCTCAGTTGTTCTTAAGCGACGTCCACGGGTTTTATTCTTCGCATCACTAATTTGTCCAAACAGCTCGAATTTGTCCACCAAGGTGATTCACGACGACCCAGAAATGCTTTAGTTTTGCAAGATTTTCACCATCTTTGCAATGAATTTTTATAATTTTAATTCGTTCCATTTTTAGTAATGGCGTAGTTTCTACTTGTCAAATATGAATAAATGCTTTAAAAGTGACAGTTACCGAAATACCGGGTGATTCAAAATAACACCTCTTGTTGGAGAACCTTGTAGAACTAAGAATAGCATCTTATTTTTTTCCCCCACAACAATTTCAGGGGACTGCAAAATTGCTGCCGTCGACAATTCTGACGTCAATGTGTGTGTATGTATGTAATAAGACTAAATACACAAGTATTTTTCTACAAGTGTGATATGAATTGTTGAAATTTCATAAAATTCATTATACATTTTAATTAAAATTAAAACTTTACCGAACAAAAGTATATATCCGGTAGCTAGCACGTTCTCTCCCTCTGTGCCACGATCTCCATCAATACCAATACAGAAAACATGTTATTAATAGTGAAACTGGAAAGAAACAGAAGGAAAACAAAACGACCAAATACGAAAAAAATGAAAACATAATGTGATGATACTGAAACATTTTTAATTTTCTTTCTTATCACAAGTTGGTCGTGGCGGTGGTGGCTGCGGCTGCTGAGCGGGTGGTGCCATCACCCAAACACAACCACATTTCCTGGGCGGTTGGCTATAAGCAGGAGTGTTTGTACATACTCGCGACCGAATATGAGTGAATGTATTCATCGGTTCCGATAGCACCACTATATTAGCACATCGAAGTGTAATGCAATAAATTTTATATTGCCTTTCACACGATCTGAGGCAGACAAACCTAAAAAAATGGATGAAAAAAAAGAAAAATAATAATGAAACCAACGCTACAGCGAAAAAAAAAAGAATAAGAAATCACTGATGCTACTGAAGGCTGCTGATGATAATATTGATACTGATAGTTAAGAGTATAAAGAAAACAAATAATGGACAATTTTTTTGGAGTGACAAAACTTATAAAATATGTAAGTCTAGAAGATTATTTACAAAACATTTCCATATCTTTGTATAAAAGTAAATGTAAAGTAAATCGAAGTATATTAAAGGTATATTTACTACAACTCTAAATATTAAAACATTCTTTGGAGATGTTTAACAGAACCATTTCACAATTTATTTCGATCTTGACACAATGCATTGACTTAAGGCCACTCCAGCATGTTTACCACACAAATTGCTTCTCCTCAAACAACTGGGAAAAAGTACAGGTACAAAGCGAAAGACAAAACAAGAGGCTTGGAAAATCATGAGTGGGCGTACGAGGAACGCAAGAGGATGCAAGGATCTCTGCATCAGACGTCTCCTTTGTCACTTGCATGGGGTGATGAAATTTGATTGAATCACATATAAATTATTCTGCACCACTCCGCAACAGCCACCGATGATGTTCTGCAGTTCATGGGTAAGTTGTCCTAGTTTAGGAACCCCAGATCCTGGAAAGCAGGGTTCGTCGACTTAGATCACGCAATATCGAGCTCTTAACCCCGAATATAGAAGCTAATATAAGAAGTTGGAGAGTAGCTGGGATAGGTATAACTGTAACTACTTAATGGTAACTACATTACTTCAATGTGTCGACCATTTTTTCCATTTGTTTGGATAGATAATTTGTAAAGAAGAGTTTTTGTATTCTTAACTTGATGTTGGAGTAAGTTCAGGTTTCGGGTCAGCAAGTGTACGACATAATAGCACCGTTGTTGTTGAACAAACATTACTTTACAACTTTGTCCAACAGCAAATCAATAAATTCGCAAAACTCCGATTACTCTCAAAAAATGACCCTGTATAAAACTATGAGTATGTATGCACATACTGTGTTTATATGTATGCACATACAACAGAATTGGTTCGAGTTGTTGCCATAAATAAAATTATTTCTTTCACAGCGCTGCTGTTGGTGCTGCAACAATTTAATATTTAATTAAAAAGGCATCGTGTTTCATATTGTAGGAAATTGTGTGAGAAGATGCCCAGAAAGGAAATGAAATTAATTTTAAACATAGAGAATTCTTATTAAATTTCCACCATATAACTTTGAAGACTGCGAACCAGAGCATGGTTGGTTGTACGTCCTAGAAAACTTTTGACGCATTGTAAATATCACAAAACCAAATAAACACTCTGTGGCTGTATTTCTATGGAAATGAAAAGAATTTCGAAAACAATTAAAAATGTCCGTGTGAGTCAGTTTTGTCATCCATCAGTCTGCACGATGTCAGAGGACAAATGATTATGGCTTCAAATTTCGTACAGCTTCTAAAAAAAAGTTTTTTAATTTGTTTACCAGCGGGTGTCTAAATTGTCAGTGGACTGATACAACAGAAAATGTATTCACCGTTTGACATGAAGAATTAGAGTTTCATTGTTATACAAACTAACTGTGTTTATAGATTTATATTGATATCAATATGTATATCGATCTGAAAACATTTGATTGAATTAAGCATTTCTTATTAAACTGTACATATTCTTTTAAAAGAAAAGACTAAATTCTTAATTAAATTTTTAGTTTTGTCCTATAAGAAAAGTTTATTTTGATTAATTATAAAAATATTGGAAATAAACCTACCATTTCCAATTTATATTTGCTGACGAAGTGTAGTTTCTTCTAGGATCAAAAAACGTCTTCAAGAAAAAAAAAACTTCGTCTTTGCGCTAAAGTTCTATCTTATCCCCAGGAAAGAAAGAGCTTTTGGTCATTCATAAAACGGGTGAGGGACAATTCTGCATCTTTTATCCAAACTCTCATGAACGATGATCAGATATTCACTGATATTCACGGTTGACAAAGCTATCATTCTGGCCGAAATATTTGCAAAGAATTCATTCATTTGCCAGAAAGCACAAATTGATACATGCTAATTTTTTTTTCCAACTTTCAAAAATAACTTTTATTTGAGCCTCCCTATATTTTAATTCATAAGCAGTTGCGTTATTCGTAAGCGAGTTTATTGTTGTTTTGATGTCATTTTGTCGGGGCAGGTCCACGATCGTTACATGGACTAATGAATAAATAAATAAAAGTTGTTTCCAGTTCCACGGAATCCTCAACATATATGAGTTGTCAGATTCCGATGGTCATCTGTACACGACTCCAACACTCTGGATGCATGAAAGTGTAGTTGGTTTGATTTTAGAGACACTTTTAAATCGATAACAAACCTCCGAATAGTGGCCTCAAATTCTTTAATTTTTGTATTGAACAAGCCCAAACTTGTACATTTTTACAGAATTTTTTTATGATCTTTTTTTACAGATGAAAAGAAAAGAAATATCCAGAAACACCATACCCCTCCCCAACTATCCTACGCTTGGACTTTTGTCGATGTATCCAATTCGATGCTTTGAAATCGAAAATGCCACCAGTGTGGTTGAGTTAAATGCTATTCTTAAATGCTAGCTTAAATGTATTTATTCTTCTATTTTATGACCTTAATACACTTTCAAATTCAATTACGCGCTATTTAATTTTCCCTATTGCCATATAAGCAGCATGGGCCGTTCAATTGAAATGCTTGATATTGATATTTATCACGGAAGAACGTATCAAAATTCCATTTGATTTCTTTCAACAAAATAGAAAAGTATTTCCTCAAACACCATTTAACTCTGTTCAACATTTGAACAAGATTCAATTTCAATCACATCGGTCTCTGGCAAACCCAGAAATCGAAAGAAAAAAACATCCATTCGGTGGTACACATTTGTCACTTGCCGCAAATACTCGTTCATTTCAGGTACAACACACCGGCTGTGACATACAACGCTGACCTACAACATGTTGTGGGATGGCATTCAGTTAAGTGTTACTCGACGACTGGATAACAATTGATAAGTAAGAAAACTAAAGTGTACTTTTGAGCACAACTATCACACCTTTTGCTTGTCGTCGCCGGTATGGATGTGTTTGTTTGGGTGTGTGTGTGTGTGTGTGAGCACAGAACAGAGATTGATGTAACGAATCTAGTGTGTAAGTACTCCTCCACAAGGAGACATACAGGACAAAGTTGTTGCCAGGATGTTCGACGGCAGGTGTAAAACGATATGGTGGCAAACAATAGGAAAACTGTGTAAAAGATAAAGAATTTTATTTACTTTTTTTTCATTGTCAACAAAACGGAAGGACATTTCTTATTTTTTCTTTAGTTGGGTCAACCAACAAACAAAAGGAACGGAATAGTGTGGCAAAATAAAAATAGAAAGTGATAAGGAAAAAACATCAGCAAACTTTGGAAAGTAATGAAATTTATTATACAGTGGTCGGAGGAGAGTGGTCGAGTGGCCGTTGGCGGCGATGGCGAAGACCAATGGATAAGGAATGTCCTTTTCAGATTATCAATGAGATTGACACCAAGTTTGGAACCGATTTTCAGCTGATATGATCTGAAACAACTTTTTGGTATTGAATTTCCATCTCCTGTCTAAGATGTGTCCCGAAGAGCAATAGATCCATCCAGTCCGGTGTGGATTATGCGAATGATTATAGGCAAACCATGACGAAATATTCCAACGCTTTGATTCTGGCAATAGGCCGAACAAATCAATCGTGAAAATCCACATGTGAAGCAATCACATCGTTTATAAAGTTGCCCTCGATATTTGTATAACAAACCAATTGTTCGAAACGTGTCAGCGTATGATATTACTGGCAAACTGTAGATCGCCATGGGATGGATGTGATTTCTCCGATTCACCACTTCAAGATAACTTTTTTTTTCAACCAAACCGAAAAGAGGGATTAGTGTTTGCTGAAGATGGCCTTGAATTCGGTAACATACGAACAGATCGACTGAAGAACCAATTTCCTCTATAGCGCTTCGTCGGTTCACCCGGCCATTTGACAATGAATCGATATGGAGTCCCTTGATAGCCGCATATTCCGGCAAATTATCAGGAACCAGACGACGGATATCTGTCGAAAAGATACAGTTCACAGTCTGACCCAACCGGTCGTCAATGAAAATATGAAATAGAGAAGGAGAGAGCAGAAAATCTTGTGACACTCCTATTTCTCAGAGATCGCATATACGAGTTGTTATGGGGTCTCAATATATAAAAACTCGTAAAGGGTGTTTTTTATTGGGGTATAGATCTTTAAGTTGGCATCACTTTTTTAACTGGCGGCCATTTTGTCAGCTGTCAAGTGATTAATATTTAGTTTGGTTTGCCATTTCATCATGAACAGGTTGACAAAAGAACAACGCTTGCAAATCGTGCAAATTTATTTCGAAAGTAATGGTTCAGTTCGCGAAGTTCACCGCAAGCTCCGTCCATTTTATGCCATTACATCCACAAAAACTGACTGTTTGGTGTGCTCTATGGGCTGGTGGAGTCATTGGGCCATACTTCTTCCGAAATAATGCTGGAGAGTCAGTTACCGTTAATGGAGACCGGTATAGAGCCATGATAACCGACTATTTTGTTCCCGAATTGGATGGCATGAATGTGGATGAGTTGTGGTTCCAACAAGTGGTTGAAAATTGGACCTGTAGAATTGGCTTTATTCGAGCCAGCCGCGGCGGCCACATGCCCGAAATCATATTTAAACATTAATGGCATAAAATTATCCTTCCAATAAAGCCAAATTGATGGACATTAAAACGATTTTCTTGTGTTTTATTTCAGTTCGAAGTTCTATACCTCAATAAAAAACACCCTTTATATAGCGATCTCTGATTAAACTCGAAATGAAATTTTGGAAAATCAAACTAAGTTAATAAAATAGACATGATTAGGAGATAGACGCGAACCAGAACACGACACATACACCCAAGATGGGGGATTACTGGAGTGCTACACAGACGCATCCAAATACGATTTAGGAGTAGGCATAGAGACCTACATCCACAATCCGAGGGCCGAATTGGTATACCGGTTACTCAACGATTCTACAAGCAGAGATCAGGGCCATCACATAAAGCCTAAAATGGCTGCGGAATGGGGTCACAGACAAAACTATCTGTATTTTCACAGACAGTCTAAACGCAATTAGATCCTTCAGAGATGATAATGTCAAGTCAAGGACACACATGGACTCTAAGGATACGATAAATGACGTATCGAGAGATAACGACACCACCACCAAGGTTTTCCAGGCAATGTTAGTGCCGACGAACTGGCTAAAATTGGAATGATGCCGACCAAAATAGTCTGCAACTGCCTAAACATTTTCTAGAGACAAAAAAGGAGTTGGAGGAATGGATGAGGAGGACCAATGCCTTCAGATGGCAAGACGTACAGGTGGGAAGAACCACAAAGGAAACCTGGGGAAATATCAGTTACAAGAAATCAAGGAGAAATCTCGGTTACAAGAAAACAAGGAGAATACTCGGGTTTAACAAAAATGAGTTGAGCTAGCTACTTGGGGTCATCACAGGATACTGGCATACCTTTTTAGGTAAGGATGTTCCGAGAGCGACGAATGCGAGGCATGCGGAGAGGACGACGAGACGGCGAAACACTTCCTCTGTCAGTGCGTCGCTTCCTCCAAGATTAGGAAAATCCAATTAAGAGAGAATAATACGAATAATAAGAGAGAATGTACGAAACTTTTTATGGGACCGAATTCCTAACGTAAAAAATTGTGATTTCAGATAGAATATAAGCAAATTATTCAAATAGAGAGCCTTCTCTCAGCGTACCTAAACATGAACTGGACCATGCCGGCAGAATGAATCCATACAATTCGGTCCAAAAAGCATTAGACAACAACTACCACCGAAACTCCTGTAGAACGGCCATGTTGTAGAAGACATGAAAATCCGCAGTATCGGGGTATGTAATCCCTGGGGGAAGGTAAATAATATTCGACGCCCGGTAAACTCTAAGACTTTCCCCACTTATTTACACACACTGCTTTCCTGTTGCAAATGTATCTGCCAAATATTTAATTATTACAGATGAGCCTCTCCTAGATCACTGTCTAGTTTCCAACAACATTCTTTACTAACCTCGAAAACTTAACGTTGCGAAATGTTTTTGATACCTCCTTTAAAATGGCCAAACACTTGCAAAAGTAGTACAATGAACTCATTATAACAGATCTCATTACAAGACAGCGTAAATAATCACCCTTGTCACATTTATTGAGCGTGCTGGCATTACAGCGAATAAATATAAATTACACACTTAACAAAGTACAAACTGTATTACAAGGATCCTGCGAATCACCGGCGATTATAACGCCAAAATTCCTACATTACGTTTCATGTTCGCGCCGCAACACTTCCTCCACGGAAACGAGTTTAAAATCAATAAATCTGAACTTGAACTTGTCATTCGTTTTCACCGGTTACACTGCCCCACAGAAGTTTATTGTTAACACACCAATTGTTGGCTGCTCGGATGGTCGTGACCGTAAATCTCAGTGTTGTAGAAAGCGTACGCAAATGTTGCACTCTCCTGGGAATTGAATGGAGTCCATTCCAACATGACAAAAGTACAGAAATTTGACACGTAGTGACACTTGATAAATAATTCATTTGAATATCTCCTCTGTTGTTGTTGGTGTTGTAGTTACTGTTCTGGCATTTGGCCCGAACGAGTGGTGTGTATCGCTGCCATTGTCATTATGTTGTTGTTGTTTTTTTTTTATCATTTCCTAGAGTCTTTTTAATTGTTGACAGTATGACAGTTTTTATGAATGTATAATTGAGTCACTAAAAATGGGAATGTTGTGAAGATTTTCATTGCCGATTACGAAAGGTTTGCGCTGGCTAGGTAATGCTTTAAATTAAGTTGTAGAAAAGGTGAAATTAGAATTGTAATTTGCATATAAAGAGTATATTAGGTTGAAACTGATGGAAGTGGTCGCCATAAATCCCTGGTGACCACGAATTATGGAAGGTTTCTCCAACCAGTCCGTCAAAAGTATTCGCCATGAGGAATTATTGAATCTATGATGTGGAGTCTCATTCTAGAAAAGCGTAAGACATTGTGAAAAAGATGTGTCTTTAGTCTCCACTAAACACACACCCATTTAATACACACATCTTCTATTACCCGTAGCTCGTGCTTGTTCAGTCGCTTAATGTTTTTCATTCGAGTCGCTAAAGAGAATTTTTGTTTAATAGCCCTTTCATTTGGTGCCATAATTTCATGAGAACGGATGTGTATCATCGTTTAATATTATCCGAGTGATGGAGTATTTCCTTGCCAATTAGTTTGACTTTTCGTTTCTTTTGATTCCTCAATTAGCATAAAACGTGTCCATTAAATACAAATACCTCGGCAATCGTAGAACTTAATATATATTTACCCTCGACACTGATTCACTGACTCTGTCACGCATTTACCATCGACACTGATTCACTGACTCTGTCACGCAGTACGTAGGAATTTAAATAGGCATTCTATAATTCTATTCTATAAATAATAATAATAAAAAAAATAATATTTTTTTTCCCCAAATTTTTTTTTACCAAAAATTTGTGTTTTCCAAATTTTTTTTTTTACAAATTTTTTTTTTTTACAAAAATTTTTTTTCCAAATTTTTTTTACAAAATTTTTTTTCCAAATTTTTTTTTTCAACAAAAATTTTTTTTTCCACAAATTTTTTTTTTTCCACAAATTTTTTTTTCCACAAATTTTTTGTTTTCAACAAAAGTTGTTTTTTTGAAGAAAAAATTTTTTTTTCAACAAGATTTTGTTTTTCAACAAAATTTTTTTTTCCATATTTCATTTTTTTCCATATTTTTTGTAAAGCCTTCAATAGCAATTTCCTCAAAAGAGAATATTTTCATTTGGCCCTTTTAGCACCAAGCCACAGAAATATATTCTAATACATTTTTATTTCCCATCAGGAATTTCATGCATATTAGCTCAGACTGCAGGGTGGTGGATAATTGTCATATTTGCATCTTTTTGTTTTCCGATCAACGGGCCACTTCTAAACCAGTCACGAAGCAGACAATGTACATATACCATAAGGCAAGTTGGACGGAGATAAATAATTTTGATCAACATTTTAAGTGAAAATTATGTTTCCTAAAAAGTAATGTCGATGCTGAAATTGTGAGAAACCAGAGTACTTAGGCAAATGGCGACTTTATGCTAAGTCGTCATGGAAAGTAAGAGCTGTTGGTTATGTTTCAAAGTGTTCAGTGGCAATTCCACATCTTCTATCCCACATTTCGTTAATGATAAACAAATATTCACTGACACGATTGATAAAGATAACGTTCTGCAACATATTGGACTGCCTAAAGACAGTCAACCGCTCCCCGTAATCGATAAGGTGGAGATAAAATGGTTCTGCTGATCTCAATGTAAACAAAACTCCGGATCCGGATGGCATTTCCGCACTTGTAAGTGCTCCTTTCGGAACGATGGAGTCGGACCGGCATGGGGAAAACAAGGCTGTGGCTCTGGATATTTTCTAGACATTTGATAGAGTCTGGTGCTGTGCATTCATTTTTAAACTTATTGCATTTGAAGTTGACAATATCTTCTCTCCATCTATATCGAGTTTTGTCTGAGATCACACTGTGAAGAAAACTACCACAAAAAAATAAATATTTATAAACAGTACTTTTGAGAATAATTTAATTGCAAATATAAATTTTTTTCTATGCTAGAAAATACCTGACATATTATGTTTTTTCAATCAATGTTCATCTATTTTGATAGCCTTGCATTCGAATCAAAACACAAAGAGTTTCCAGTGACCCATGACACCAACTGTATGAAAGAAAAAATTCTCTATCGGAAATTACAATCCCTATTATTATTTTTTCTTCATCAACTACTACTACTCCTACATGCATATAAGACTAACTAACGCACCTAAAAATCCCATTAATTTCTCCATTTAAGAACAATTATATATTTATAAATCACAGTAGCCATTTAATAGCAAACATCTACAACTTAAATAATTCCAAATAAAGAAAACGAAATGAATTTGCAAATGTCATGTGCAAACTCAATTTAATGTTGAATATCAAACCACCCTCATACATACTTCAAGGTCATCCATGTGAAATGTGCCGCCACACTGAAATCCGTTTAAATCAATTTATTAGAGAAACTTCATCCAATTTGTGTAACCCCCACATCCATTATACAATGTATTACCGTATTCTCTATTACAATTATATTTTAAATCCCACTAGGAAGAGTTGGATAGAGCCCAAAAGAGATGTGAAACGAAATTAAGGTCAGTTTGAAATATTCTACATTTCAAATATTGTGAACGAGAATGAATGGATGTACGGCCCAGCACATTCATTCAAATTCATTCGTTTATCTGTGGATATTTGCAAAAGTGAATTTTTGGTTTAGAGAGAGGCCAACAAAAAAAAAGGTTCGTTCTATTGCCTCAATACCCATTAAATGTCAGTGAAATACTTTGTATGCGTGTGCCAACAATACAACAACAGCAACTAAAACGCGCTACTGAGTTGGAAGGATTGACTGAATGAGTGCTGAATTAGCCGGGCGGCCGGGGCCTGACAGATTGGTGGGACTAACGTGGCTCACTGAGTGGCAATCCCTTAAAGAATATTATTGCCATCTACGAACCGTAAAGCTTTTTAAGTGGTATCCAACGTCCCATTAAGTTGTGTGTGTGTGCAAGCAGGACATCTAACCAAAAAAAGGGGGGAAAGACAAACTACAACTAAAACGGAAGAGAAAAGAAAAAAAACCAACAGAAACTACATATTAAAGTGGATTCGCTACGACGCATGTTTGGCTGTGGGTAGATGTGAACGTGTGTACACTATCCTTGCTTAAGTTTGGCAAAAAAAGGACCTAAGAGAAATGGAAAGTAGGTGTATCCTTACAATACATTTATATTATAAGACCATCGATGCGTTTATTTGCGAAGACGAAGGGAAAGGGCAACGAAAATCTGTTTTAGCGGCTAGAGTGTGAACAAGGTTTTGCAGTGGTGTGATGGACGTTAATAAATGCGTTTCATACAATTCAGTGTAGAATTAAGTTAGGTTAGGTTGGAGTGGAAGCCGTATCATCCACAGCACCCTAAAAACCGCGTGGTTTGTCCAATACCAGTCTTATAGTCAAGCCCCCCAAACAAATAAGAAACCAGTGGTGATACCAGCCCGTTCACCAGGGCAAAAGACAGTTGATTTGGGCTACTGAAAGAACTATCTAGATCAATGCGTCTAGATACCGACAGCCTTGTATGAGAACTTTTGTTATCTAAGCGGAAGATTGGGCAAAATTGAATATTAGTGTGTCCCACAATAATTCGAAAAAAGATAACACTCTGCCATTATCTTCTTCTGTCAAATGTCCTTTTAAGTCGGAGTGGGGATCTGTAGAGTTAGAGATGGAACACGTACTCTTCAATAAGGTCGTATCAGTTGTACGCTTCGACTTCAGTGAGATTTACAGCAATTTCAATCCAATGTATGGACGGTCCATTAAAATAATTCCTTGGTAGATGTATCACGAAGCTACGTGTTACTGGAGCTTATCCCTGCCAAGGATATTCCGCAGAGACCCTAAACGAGAATTTGGTTACCTAGGATGGAGGCTGCTCAGGGAGCAGAATCTCACTGTTCCAATGACAGAGATAGAGCCTGCCGCTCAGCGACTCCGTGCCTCTACTCCTAGCCATATCCAAAGAAGGTGCGTCCGCTTAGATAAAAGCGAACAACAAGCTATTCTTTGGTGTGAAAGAGGCAAAGGTGGAAGTTTTCCAACCATATGTCCGTGGTGCAGATGAAATCGACAGCGTCAATCATCTGCTTGATAAAAAATGCAGCTGTCCCCCCTAATTTATCCTCTACTCTAACAAACGACTCCCAATGATGCTGAACGTGAGTCAGAGAAATTGGAGAGGAGGATCTTCCCTTGTCATCATGCAAAAATTCTGGGGTGTTAATCCGAATAAGTTACTCTGGCTCTCCACACCCATTGAAAGACCGACTCTAGCCTAGCCTAGGGATCAAAAAACTCCTGGCAAAAAAAAAACTCAAAGATCTGGGGCAATCAGCACTTGCATTACAGAGGCCCTGAATGCAATACTATATCTGATCCCAATTGAATTACAAATTACGGCCATGGTGCCTAGAATTGTCATTGGTTTAAACACAAATGGAATCCTGAGGTAAAGAGACATATGGTTATATGTGGATTCTAGACACCATTCCAGCCGAATTCAAAATATTTACAGACAACCGGACCCCTCATCTAAGCTTCGGCCGACCCTTTGATGTTGTATTTAAATCCAGAGCGGAATGGAACCGCGGTGGTATTATCCGTGTCGTCGACGTAAAAGGCTTTGGCATTTTCTGGAGGGAAGCCAACATGGAACACTGCTATCGTCTCCTGAATGGCTCCAACGTCTTCCAGGCAGAAATTGTTGCCATCAAGGAAGCCTGTCTGCTGCTACTTCATTAAAACATTACTGGGCTCATCCGAATCTTCGTTGACAGCTAAGCGATCTTATCTATCTATCTATATATGAAGGGCTTATTGCAAAAACACGATAAGCCACACGATTTCAAAAAGTGTTTTTTTCAGCTCATTCAATTACTTTACACCATTGCAACGTTCACTGAAAATATTTTAGCAATTGTCCGTTTAATTTCTGACCTATAGCAAATGTTACTTTTTACATTTCGATTTTATTCATAAATATTTTTTGTCAAAAACTCGATAAGCCACAACAATTAAGAAGACCATAATACAAAACGATGGATTCTGGTGAAGATATTAGCGAAAGTGACTATTTTATTGATGATACTGATGACAGCGTGGTAGACAAAGGCTTTTTGCCGACTGGGTATGAAGTAATTTCAGAAACCTGCGAGGTATGATTTATTTTATCTGGTGTGGCTTATCCTGTTATTGCAAAAAAAAAATCTAATGAAATTACATATGAAGGGCTTATTGTAAAAACACGATAAGCCACACGATTTCAAAAAGTGTTTTTTTTCAGTTCATTCAATTACTTTACACCATTGCAATTATTTAATGTAATTAACATTTTAATATTTATTTCATTTACTTTTTTAAAAAAGAAAAATAAAAAATTTTGTACTGCAAAAACACGATAAGCCACTTTATTTCAACCAAAATAACAAAACTTTTGATATTCAAAATAAAAAAAATTTAAATAAAATGTATGCAATAACTCGATAAGCCACACTTTTTTTTTGAAAATAGCGGTTTCCGAAGTTTTCTAGGTATTCATGGACTGGTATGTGATAGTAGTCTTCCTTAAACACTAATTACAAGTATTTAAATCATGATTTCATCAAACCCCTATTTTCTGCATTTATTTCAAACTTCAAAGGCGATTTTCTCAGTATTTTCATTTTGTGGCTTATCGTGTTTTTGCAATAAGCCCTTCATATATAAAATTGGATGTATGTGACTATGTATGTTTGTATGTATGTGGCTTATAGACTCCTAAACCGCTCATCCGATTTTAATGAAACTTTCAGGGAAAATTCAGCATACCACAGCGGGGGATCCTGTGAAGTTTCGTTGGAAAAATTGGTCTGTGGGCGGAGTGGGCGTGGCAAAAGTGTTTTCTAAAGCTAGAAGGCTATAAGTTGGTACATATATGCTACTGCTGATGTGGGAGACTAATTTAATGTTGGATTTTAAATTTTCGGTTTGTGGGCGGAGAGGGCGTGGCAAAGCTGTTTTTGAGCAAGAAGGCTCACAATTGGTTTTTATATACTACTGCTATCGGAGAGTTATGATTGAGGACTTATGCATATCAATCAACAACAAAGTCCTTCCTCAACTTGGTATGCCACCATCTATACGAGATAGAAATGATATGCAAGACAGAGATCTGGTGCGAGAACACCAATTCGACGTAAACCAACAACAAAACTTTGTAGACACTCAATCAAGACTCTTAGTTCCTGATCAAAGAAATGCTTATGACAAAGTCATGCAACGTGTAGCCAATGGAAATGGTGGAATTTTTTTTCTAGATGCTCCAGGAGGCACTGGCAAAACATTCCTCATTAATTTAATATTGGCGTCAGTTCGAATGAAGAATGAGATGGCACTGGCAGTGGCATCATCAGGAATCGCATCAACGTTACTGGATGGTGGACGTACAGCACATTCAGCGCTTAAGCTTCCATTGAATGTGAACCACACGGAAACACCAACATGTAACATTAGCAAAAAATCTGGTATGGCCACAGTCCTTAAGATGTGAAAATCATCATTTGGGACGAATGCACCATGGCCCATAAAAAATCGCTTGAAGCAATTGACCGGACTCTGCGCGATTTTCGAGGGAAACAACTACCGATGGGAGGTGATCTAATACTTCTTGCTGGTGATTTTCGACAAACTTTGCCCGTTATACCTCGATCAACACCTGCCGATGAGCTAAACGCATGCTTGAAAGCATCATATTTATGGAAGCGAATTGAGAAAATTACACTATCAACAAACATGCGTGTCCATTTAATGCAAGATGTGTCTGCCCAAACCTTTTCAATGGCAAAATTCCAACTGATCCCACAACATATGAGATTTCATTTTCGCCCAACTTTTGCCAAATGCTACCAAATATTCAAGCCCTTTTAGAAAATGTATTCCCAAATTTAATCAACAACTACAAAAATTCAGATTGGCTCTGCGAACGTGCAATTTTAGCACCTAAAAATGATGATGTCAAGAAGTTAAATGAACAAATTCAATTGAAATTGCCCGGAGAATCAAAAAAATATCATTCAATCGACACAATGATGGATCAGGAAGAAGCTGTAAATTACCCAACAGAATTTCTTAATTCACTAGAGCCACCAGGAATGCCACCACATATATTGACATTGAAAGTTGGGTCACCGGTGATGCTTATTCGAAACTTGAACGCCCCAAAGCTATGCAACGGAACCAGGATGATCATTAAAAATTTGACACCAAATTTGATCGAGGCAACAATAATCAGCGGCAAATTCAAAGCGGAAGATGTGCTGATCCCACGCATACCGATGATTACGAATGATTTACCATTCGAGTTTAAGCGGATTCAGTTCCCTGTGATTCTTGACTTCGCGATGACCATAAATAAAGCACAAGGGCAATCCCTCACTGTTGCTGGTTTGAATTTGGAACATTCATGTTTTTCCCACGGCCAATTGTATGTTGCTTGCTCAAGAGTTGGTACACCAAAAAATTTGTACATTTATACACCCAACGGTACGACCAAAAATATTGTGTATCCATTAGCATTACAATAAATTACACGAATTTATTTTCACATTTGATATACTTAGGTGTTACTTTCTTTGGCGTAGCAACGCACGCCGGGCTCCGCTAGTTCTCTCTAAAATCCTGTGTAACCTCCTTGACTTTCATAAAAGCATGTCTAGACTGAGTTTCACGTCAGAGATACCTTTGTGGATGCCTGGTCACCGGAAACTCGACACAGTTCACTTGGCCGCATTATCAGTCTAGCTCATGACTGATCTCCAGATGGAGATCTTCTTTCATGCCCAATCTCAAGCAAAACAGGCCCTGAATATAATCAAAGGAGATCCAAATCTCTCATCGTCCACAACAGAAAGAACATGTCAAGACGGTTATCCTTACTCAAAGGACACTGGTTGACAGGCAAACACGCTCTTATATAACGACCACTGCCCTAGCTAAGGCGATGCAGACGAGGAGGAAATTTAACTTTTTTTAATTTAAAAAGCTTAAAGCAACAAAAAATAAAACAACCCTATATTTGCAATGCCGGTTTATTCTGCTGAATCATTTTTACTGAACACTTCCAAACCCATTTGAAACAGCACTACTGCGTTTCTTGCTCATTTCTAACTTCTAGCACCCCACCACAAATACTTTATTTCGTAGTCCACTCCAAGTCGCATAATTGCCATTTTCGTCTTTCGCAGGATACCCACTATTTGTTGCATACAAATTGATTGTAAATGCTGGGGTGGAACTGAACAACAACGAATTGGTTTCATAATGAAATCAAATATTCAATTTCGTCGAGTAAATATAATATTTTTACGTAAAACAAATGATTGTAGTATATGAGTATGCATATTGTTTGTGTTGTTAAAGGCAATTAATTAATGTTAATGAACAACATTCACAGTTTATTTGGGGCATTTCGAGAAACAATGAATTTCATTTCATATTTTCAGGCGATGACATAACACGCCCACACCGAATTCCTTTAGGCAAACAATCTTGTCGGCTTGGCAGGATACCATTACTCACACGTGTAAATATTATTCAACTCATTTCAGATGAGGATAGTTGGTCGTCATGAGTGCTTATGTGCTTCAGTGAATTTTAATTTATAATTTGCTGTCTTTCATAATTGGCACCGAAGGGAAATTGTTATGTTACGGACTGGTTTTTCTTTTAACATTTCAGTTGAAAAACATTTCAGACAAATCAGTTGGGTCTGTTCCATGTAAGCGGGTCTAGTGTTCTCATCGACAAATATATTAAATAATAAAAATATTTGTTTGACATCATAACAAATAACATCATCCATACACCCGTAATCCTTTTTGTAGCTACATATATTTTTAAATCATATCTTACATATTTTGGTATACAAAATTGTAATCCATTGTTTGTTTGTGGCCATAAAATACTTTTTATCATTCTTCCAATTCGAATACACATTCTGTTCTAATCGAAAGATCGTTTTCTTTTTTAATATTCTCCATAAAATGGCAAGCCCAGGTAACCTTTAAGAAATTGAGGTAACCTTAAATCATTAAAAATGTTCAAAGGAATTTGCATTCATGTAACTTTTAATACAGATAAATGACGACATTAGTTGACATCTCGGTTCGCATATACATGGAGAGTGAGTGACCTTTGTGGATGTACTTTTTTGTTAACATAGAAATCCTATTTTGCCTTCTATCTTTACCACTTTCTCTTGGGTTGTGGGTGTACACTCAGATGGATAAGTCAGTTGAACGAGTGCTGCAAAAAGCAAAAACCAGAACCTGGTTAAGAAGGATGTAAGGATTGTTGAGATTGCGGATTCCAGCGTCTTCGATGTGACCAAATTGTGAACTACAAAAATACGTATTTCCCCTGACACTCCATGGATTAATAGGCGGGAAACTTCTCTTAGTTTAGTAATGGGGACCTCGTGTTTAAAGCGCTTTAGACTACCGTAATTGCTACTCCTTTGTCAAAACTATTTTCTATTATTTTCATTATGAACCTTTTCACTTATCCCAGTACTGGACACCTTCGTCAATATCCAAACAAAGTGATCACCTCGGGTTCAGATAGTTTCTATACCCTCCGCGATCTGTTTGCAACAATGTAATGGACTAGTTGAACTCTCCATGGTTTCTTTTAATCAATTTCTAGATAGAAGCTTGTTAGGGCACTCGTAGGCCGTAAATTGCTCCATTGTTATATTATTGGTATCGGAAGCCCGGCACACTTGATTGGTGGTGGAGTGAGAATGGTATTGGTGGAGTATGATGAGTACAAGTTAGAATCATTTGATACCTTCGATAAGTTTCGCTAGGGAGGTAAGAGGTATACTGGCCACCTATTTATGATTGTCAAGGAACCTACACCCAAGGTGAGTCGACGTTCCTGTAAACCTAGACAGGTGCATAACAAATGTTCTACAGATTCATCGTTCTCGGCGTCGTTGCAACACTACAGTAGTCATCCAGAAATCCACCCATTCTATTTTGTCTCTTACCTGTCGTACAATAGCCTGTGATGGCTCCTGTGAGAATTTTAAGTCTCTTTTTGCCAAAACGCAGAAAAAACTTGCTGTTTGTATGATTTATGTCTGGCCATAAAGAACGATCTATCCCACAAGTCTCGTTACTTATTTACCATTTGGACAAGACAACTAGGAAATTCAAAAAAAAAAATCGTATGTAAAATATTTCTAATAGTAAGTTGTAATGCGCCTATGGCGCCCGTTGAAATATGGAAAAAAAATTTTGTTGAAAAAAAAAAAATTTTGTGGAAAAAAAAATTTTGTTGAAAAAAAAAAATTTTGTTGAAAAAAAAAAATTTTGTTGAAAAAAAAAATTTTTCTTAAAAAAAAAATTTTTGTTGAAAAAAAAATTTTTGTGGAAAAAAAAAATTTTGTTGAAAAAAAAAAAATTGGAAAAAAAATTTTGTAAAAAAAAAAATTTGTAAAAAAAAAATTTTGAAAAAAAAAAATTTTGGAAAAAAAAAATATTGGTAAAAAAAAATTTGGGGAAAACAGAATTTCTGTACAAAAAAAAAATATTTTTTTTTTTATTATTTATTATAGAATTATAGAATGCCTATTTAAATTCCTACGTACTGCGTGACAGAGTCAGTGAATCAGTGAATCAGTGAATCAGGGAATCAGTGAATCAGGGAATCAGGGAATCAGTGAATCAGTGTCGAGGGTAAATATATATTAAGATTCCTATCCTATACCATTGTTTTGCCAACTCATTTCCCGTTATAACGACTGAAACCCAGGTAAGTATTACCTAATGCTGTTCCGTTAGGGTTTTCCGCCTTTGAGTGTCGCTTTTATAATCGAGGAGATACGTTCCACTAGACAATATGCTTGGTTGCCTTATCGATTGTAATCTTCTGTTTGAAACACATTACAAAATTGAGGTAGTCACTATGCTAGGAGTTTATGTTCAGAATTGAACATGAGTCTCTTTGTCTTTCCGTTTGAATCAACTGGCGATAAGAATCTGACACTTCAAGTTTGTCACTATCAGCAGCCTGAGCTGTACTCGCGTATACATTCAATTGGAAATCGACGATCGAACCCTTCAAATGGTCTTTACATTTGGGACTTCGATCTGATCCTCTACACAGTTTCTAAGAAATTCGTGCATTCATTCATCCACTTTAACCCGTATTGAATTAAGGAACACAATTATAAATGCAGCACTTTCACATCTGGCTTAGAAATGTTCATCCTCTCATCCATTTTCACTTAAAACTCTATCAATATATTGTAATTTTCAATTTTCAAGCCAATCAATTTTGTGAGTGTAATGAAAGCGATGCATACGTCTGTATTAAGGACATCTCTTGGTATCGCATAAAGGATCGACCCTATAAATATTCCTTTCGTTTCTTTGCTTACACCGGAGAAAATCTCAGATTTACTGTGGTCATAAAAATTGAATTACGGCATTTAATAAATAGAAATTTATGTCGCATTATACACGTGTATGATATGATCACAGACATTCATGTTGTAAATATATATGAATGTATGCATGTACGTACCATACATGTATGTGCAAGCATGTACATGTATTTATTAATTTTCATACGTACACAGACAAGGATCATATTTGTATGACACATAAATACTCGTATGGAAGACAGATATAAAATTATTTAATTATCCATAAAAATCAATATTGAAATTTTAATAAAGATATACAACAAATGTATTGCATTCCATTCATTTGAACAGAGAAATGACAAATTTGCATACGTGTTTACGCAGCACATGATGGTAGGTACATTAAGTCGGATCAAAGTACTGGCAATTATAGATAACAATGTAAATAAAATCTAATTAAAATTATATACAGCGAAGTAAAAAGTATATAAATATAATTGAGATATTCCTCAACTGTGGCGGTGGGATTTTCCAGAATTGCGGAAGAGATATGATGGTGATTATCAAAAATGAGGTTAAACATTTGAAAAGCCCTTGCATGTTCTATTTTCGTAGCATTTGTCAGTCTTCTTTTTCCTCTGATTTTTTTTTTGCCCGATAAGGCAATTCCCAAAATAAATGAAAAATCCCACCAAAATCCCAATATGAAAAATTCCTCAAAAATTCTTAAAAATCCCCCAAAACAATGTATGAAAAATTACCCGAGGCCAACTCCCCCAAATATTATGAAAAATACCCAAAAACATTATAAAAAGATAACCTGTTATAAAAATATGCCAAAAAAAATTGAGGAATTTTTCACTTTCAATTTTTTTCGTATGATAAGTGCCCCAAAAACAAAAAATAAAAATTATGAAAACTCCCCCATTTTTTTGGGGATATTTTTCATAATGAAACGTATTCGATTTTGGGGAATTCTTCATGTTTTTTCTGTGGTGGTTCTGCCCTCAAAAAAATCCCATACGAAATTGGGTATTTTTTCATTATGAAAAACAATGAGAAATTCCGAAATTTTTTAATTTTGGGAATTTTTTGGGGGATATATGCAAAACATAATTGATTAGGGTTACGACCCTAATTATCATATTTGAAAAATGTCTCGGAGCCATTGCAGTCAATATGGATGAAATGAGACGTCCATGTAGCCAAGAAAACGTTGAAGATATTTTGACACTTTTTGTGTGAATTCATAGTACATGTAATTATTATTAACGTATAATTGTAAAATAAATATAAATAAATATAAATAAATATAATAAAAATAAATATTCTTTTGTTAAAAAGTACACTTTTTCCATATTACCAAAAGCCATTGTTGTTGTTTTGTTGGGGTAGTTTTCATAATATTTGGGGGATTACGCATTGGGTAATTTTTCATAAATTGTTTGGGGTATTTTTCAGAATTTTTGGGGAAATTTGCATAATAGGCTTTTGGGAAATTTTTCACTTATTTTGGGGAATTCTTCTTTTTTTTGGGGGGTATTTTTCACATAGCGTATATTTTAAATATGGGGATAGTTGCCACAACATTCCATCAGGGAATACGCGGGGAACGTCGCTTACAGTTTGTATTGTGGGCGGTGGCAACGAAATGTGGATTTTTTTTGTATTGTGGAATTTTCTCTGCTTGCCCAAGCAAGTTCATAAGATTCCTTAAGATATTTTAATATTGTGCTACTTATCGCGTATTGAAGAGTCTGTCAATGATGTCCTGTAGAGACTGAATCGTTTCGTTTTTTCACCGCAGTCTAGCGGCCGATGTCAAATGACAATACCAACACACCTACCTGGATTAAAATGAAAAGCAATATTTCTGTCCAACGGACCTGACTCAAGAGTCATGAAACGGTTTTGGTCAAATCATACGTTGAGCTTTAAGTGATTATATACCGTCCTAGTCAATATGGTGAGAGCATATTCATACGAATACACTCCTTTTTCAATTTTCATATTTAAATAAATACCAACTTTTAGAGATTTCCACTACAAAAACTTCACCTTTATTGCCTTTGCGGCTGATAATGCCTTAATACACTATGACGATGATTGTCACATCTCCAAACAGGGACACCGACATGATGGGCCATGTCAACCTTTGACTTGCCGTAGCCAATTTCCCATCACGATGCTTATGATTCATATTCAAATCACTTTTAGTGAAATACGACTAATAATAAGTATACGCCATCTGGACCATATGTTCATAAATGTATGCAGGGAGACACAACAGAATAATCCACGGCTGTCAGGAACCAGAAATTATATATGTATGACTCCGTTTTTTTTTCGCCAATTCACGTATGAGTTCTTTCTTTGTACCCGCGGTAGGAAGAGCTGCAGTTTTTTCGGAATATTTCACCCACATATTGGTAATCCATGAATTTATAATATTTGACACGTTCTAACCGTAAGCATTACGATAAATTTAGCTATGCGTGTAGAGAGCAAACAAAAAGGGAAACGAATAAGAACGTGGAGATGAGGTGAGGGTTGGATGTTGATGACGACGATGCCGGAGAATGTGTGAATTGTATACATTCAAATGTAAATTGCAAACATATTCTTATCCGTACGATACGATATGCTTAGCGTCAATTTGTATTTTTGAGAAAATATCAATAATCTTGGCACGCTTGCCACTGGTGCTGCCAAAGCACCCGCTTATGTTGCCATTTCCAATGCCGTTGCCATTGCTGTCGCTGCCATCCCGTAAGACATTCGCAAGTCCTTGTTTGATTATATGTGACCCCATAATAACGCATACACACATACATACATACATATATAGGTGTCTGTGTGCATATGTATGTACATAAATAAATATGTACGTTTGTGTCTGTATAAATATTTCTATGCAAACAATACTTACGGACGTATGTTTCATAATGCTTCTTGAGTAGGCACTATCATGAAAACGTGTTGAATGCTCTGAGGGGTTTTCTTTTGTTTGTTCCAGTGCACAGTGGGACGGGATGTGAATATGGATATTTTTCTGAGTTTTGTGTTTGCATATAAAATGGCAGTGCTTGTCAGTTGGTGCTGAAGGAAAATTTAATACAACTGGAATGAAATCCAGTTGTTTGTATTGTAAATGGTAAAAGAAGGCAACCTTTCAGCGCCCACTTTCCTAGAGAACGTACTTTAACTAACGTCTATCAAATGAGTAATTTTTTTATAGGCAATTTTGGTACTTCGATTCTTGACATGTCTTAAAGTGAAATATGTTCAGTTTTCATTGTCCTTTCATCATGAATAGACCTACAGACTAACATGCAAATCATTGAATTTTATTATCACAATTCGTGTTGTGTAAACTATTTGTTATAGTCCTTTTTATGGTCGTCATTATCGATCCAGGGATCAGAATATTGAAGCCACTGTGACCAAATTTCCGACCAGTTCAGCATACCGTCCAGCAAAATTTTGCGTTGCCATTACAACAGTGTGGCCATGTTACATGTTTTTACTAAGGTTGAGGGTATAAATAAGTCGGTTTACTTTACTTCCCCTAATGTCGACGACCACCGCAAACGATTTTCGGATATGCACTTGGAATGTAAGAAGGTGTCTCTATCAAACTGGCGAAAGTCCTCGAAAACTACAAGGCAGACATAATGGCCATCCAGGAAATTCGATGGAAGTGACACGGCGTGACGAAAATCAAAGATTGTGACATATTTTACTGCTGCCATGAAAGGAAGCACCAATTCGGATGTGAATTTGTCGTGAATAAGCGAATGCGACACCTTATCGCTGGTTTCACGCCAGTAGATGTGAGGCTGGCCACAATCCGCATCAAGGCAACATTTTTTTTACATTAGCCTAATTCGTGTTCATGCGCCGACGGAGGTGAAAAAGGTGATGAGACTAAAGACTCGTTCTATGGGCGCCTAGAACAGACTTATAACCGCTGCCCTGGCCCTGACACTAAAACCGTTCTAGGAGACTTTAATGCTAAAGTAGAGAGTGAGAACATCTTTGGTCCTACCGTCGGAAAACTCAGCCTCCATGAAGAGACATCCGAAAACGGAATGGGGCTGATTGATTTCGCCGCCGCAAGGAACATGGTTATTAGCACTGCCACATTTAAGCATCGCAATATCCAGCTACTTGGCTGTCACCGGACAGGAAAAAAAAAACAAAATTGCCCATGTTGTGGTAGACGGAGGGCATGTATCCAGCATGTTGGACCTACGCTCGATCCGCAAACATCGATTCGGATCATTACCTTGTGGGAGCAAAGGTGCGCACTCGATTAATTGCCTCGAAATTTGTACGTAGCAACAACAAGAGAAAGCTAGACGTCAAGAAGCTCCATTCACAACAGCCAGCCAATGCATACTCCACGAAGCTGACCCAATTGCTCCTCGCCAAGACTTCTCCTCCCGATGACATCTTCGCTCAGTGGAAACATATACAAGACTCCATCGCAAAAGCCGTCGAAGAAGAAATTGCTTACCGAAAGTGGCCACAAAGGAAGCAATGGTACGATGATGAGTGTATAGTAGCCGCTGAAGCTAAGGACGCAGCATACAGGGCGACACTCCAGCCTATGGCAACGCGAGCTGTGTTGGAGCGATAGCGGGAGTTGTGGAGACAGGAGAATCGTCTATTCCGAAAAAAGAAGAGAAAGATGGATACACGACAGTGTGAGGAGAAGTACAAACGATGCCAGAAAATTCTATCAGCCAGTGAAACATCAGACGAATGACTCGAGTACTGGCATGAGAATATGAATCTGGTAACTGATCCGCCGAGTATGCTGAGAGTCGGGAAACACCATATCTCCAGACTACTAGCGTCCACATTCTTCTCGCATTGCTGACGACATTGCGAGATGGACAGAGCGAGATGTAACTGGAGCTTTTTCTAGAATCGAAAAGGAATCGGTGAAGATGGGTCTGATGGTGAACGAGGACAAAACAAAACCTATTCTCGCGATGAAAAAATGCGACATAGTGAAGCCTGGCAGTGGCAACGTCGAGGTAGTGCAAGAATTTATATAGCTTGGTTCTGCCATTAATAGAAATAAAGCGAAGGATCGTGCTGGCAAGTAGATGTTATTTCGGGCTTAGCAAACAATTCAGTAACAGAGCCCTCTCGAGTCGAACTAAAATAACTCTGTACAACAAAAGGTTGTAGAGCCAACCTAAGTAAGTAAGTTACTTTCTCACTTGTATTGGTTACTGTTTCATTGACATACATTTCAGCTTTCTTAGTACGGCATGTCACTGGAATTACAGTTGTCAAAAAATTCATCGTAGTGGACTCCTGAAATTTTCCCACAATAAGAACGTTGGAAGACGTTCTGTTCCACAGTAGCGTGGGTAGTACAAATGTGTTTCACCGCGATCTGTACTGTGCAGAAAGCTCCTGTCAGCGATCTCTGATAATCTGTGTACGCATGTGTGTGTGGCTAATCTGTGCCTTCTTGTGAGACGCTTTATTGAGCATATAGTGTGTGTGTCAAACGCATGCCAGATTTTGGCCCACTGTCATCAGTGTGAAATTTAAAACATACTCCTCCAATATGGCCATTCATTTGGGAATTTCCGTTCCTTTTGCCTTTGCCATTTTCGCCATTTTCCCAGTTCTTCATTTCCAGCCATTATGCCATATTTGGGCTCAAATAGAAATGTTTTCGATGTTGTTGGGTTGCCTTTTCAGATTCGTGCGTTCAATGGCCATACGTAGTAGGTTTGCATGTAGCTGCTATAATTCATCTGCCACTGATAAAGCCAATCATCTTCTTAATCATATTAAGGGTTTTATGTATTTCTTGGCACTTGTTGTTGTAACTGGGTAGGGTACAGTCATGGTTGGAATGGGCCATGCTGAATGTTGGCTGCTGGGTGTTTTTCTTCATATCTCCCCAGTCGATTGGTAATATCTGATGATGTTTTGGACGCTTTAACAAATACTGGTAATAATAAAGGAAGTAAAAAAAAACGAAAGAGAATGTTTGTGTTGTTATTTAATATATTCGGTTTTTTACCCCCAAAAAGAATGGGTGAGAGTGGGTGGTGATGAAATCAATAATTCTTTAAATAATGTATTAAAGAACCCCAGAAGAGTCCTTTTCGCCCATTTAATATCATTTAAGCTTTCAGCGGACATCTCAGGGTATGCGTTACTATCATTATATCATAAATTTTCATAAAGCGAACACAATTTCCATAATGTGTCGTTGTATTAAAGTGGCCAAGTCGGAAAAACACAATAAATTGTATATTTAAAGAAACGAACAATTTTTTTTAGTTTAAAAAGTTTTCCGGTAGGTGTTTGCTTGGAATTTACCAGGAATTCGTCGGTATTTGAAATTCCTTGCATTTGGTATGGTCACCTTGGTGATGTGTTTAAAGATTTAAGTAATCTACAGTTTGTACGTTGGTCTATACGATTTTTTCTCATTTTTCTCTGCCACGTTTTAATATTTTTAACACGTCCGTTTTTTTTTTTTGTTCGCTGCGAAGGCCATAAATATGGTTTGTCATTAATCATTATTATTGCCGCTTAGGTGAGTTATGACGCGCCACTGTTATTTACATTTTTACATATTTTATCGTTGTGTCATAACCGTTGAGGATGTTTTTAAATTCAGTGCTGGAACTGTGAGAGATCACAAATTGTTATGAAAATGTAATAGAGGAGAAAACGCACTTAATGAAATCGCAAGTTGCCAAGTCAGATATTCGGGATGAGTGTTAACTTCAAAATAATTTTCTAATCCACTAATACGAGGTGTTGCAGAGTAAACAAAGTTATTAACGTCTGCTGGGAAATGAGCATGGGGGAACACAAATATGGTTTTTCAATATAAGACACATGGACTTTTTAATTGTTTAATTGCTTGTCAGTCCTTATTTCCCATAGAACTAATTTTAAATTCAGTTTATGTTACAAATTTGCAAATTTGGCAAAGCTATTATGAATTTCCTATTAAAATGATTAGGGCAATACGGACAGTAATAATAGTCTGCTGAACAGCAAATAGTTTTTCCATTAACATTACATTCGAGAGGCCGGTTTCAAATTATTTAGAGATTGAACCAGTTTTAGAGGGCAGTATCATCATTAAATGTTAAAATCTAAAGGCAACTGAAATAAAATCTAATGATAAACTTTTAGCCTGTCATGAGCATCTGTTAGTGTTGTATGTTTTTAGAGGTCACTGAGGTTTTAGTGTCTTTCAGTGTCGTATACGTTTTCTGGGATCTCATATTTGGACATGGTTTCACACAAATTTGCTCTTATCAACTTATTGAAGGTGGCTTTATTATAGTCGATGAGAAGGTTACAGGAAAAATTATTATTTCATAATTAAGAAGGTATGAAATGAAAAAGGTATGTTATGAAAAACAACATCAGTCAAATGGCCACCCCGCTTACTGGACCATATCCTTTTCATGAAATTGTCCATGACCAAATTGCAAAGTTCTCGATAGCCTCACGAAGTCTATCTTTGAGGTCTTGAATCGTCGCTGGGCAGTTTGTGTAGACCTTATCTTTCACGTGGCCCCAAAGGAAGAAGTCGCAAGGTGTCACAAGATCTCGATGGCCAATTCTGATCAGCTCTACGAGAGATAACACGGTCCGGAAACTTTTCCCATAAAAGAGCAATCGTTTCTTTGCTTGTTTAGCACGTAGCGCCATCTTGTTGAAAGTAAACTTGTCCCGATCAATATCATCCAACTCCGACCATAAAAAATCATTAATCATCGTATCCAACCTCATTTTCGAAAAAGTATTGTTCAATGACTCCCCCGGACCTTAAGCCCAACAGAAACACGTGGAGGATGCAGAGGCTTCTCAACAATAACTCTTGGGTTTTCCGAGCCCCAGATTCAACAATTTTGCCTGTTGACGTGGCCACCTAGGTGGAAATGGGCCGTAATGGGTCAAGACAATTTTTCAATGGAATTCCGGATCATTTTCATGCACTTCAAGCACCCAATCAGCAAAGACACGACGTTGTGGATGATCGGCCGGTTTGAGTTAATGTGTTAACTGAACTTTATAAGCCTTAAGACCCAAGTCTTTATGCAAAATACGGTGTAATGATGTTTGTTGAATGCCCAATCCCAAAGAACAACGAGGAATGGACAATCCTGGCTTTGCTTCAACACTTTGGGCTATAGCAGAAATATTCTCAGTTGTTCTTGAGCGACGTGCACGGGTTTTATTCTACACATCACTAACTTGTCCCAACAGTTCGAATTTCTCAACCAATTTCTTTGTTGCGGTCCGTCAAGGTGCTTCTCGACGATCCAAAAATGCGAACTGTGACTGCAAGATTCTCTCCATTTTTGTAGTGAATTTTAATAATTTCAATGCGTTGCAGAAGCGTGTATCGTTCCATTTTTAATAATGGCGCAGTTTCTACTTGTCAACTGTCAGAGAATAAAAGCTTCAAAAGTGACAGCTACCGAAATACCGGGTGATACAATATAACACCTCCTGTTGGAAAACCCTTTATGTATTGTGTGAAGTTTTGTTTATTAGTAGATTTTTTTGGCTTAAAGCCACTCTGATAGGGCTGAACCTTTTGATCTAGCTTTTGCTTCAATCTTCAGCAAAACACTCTTGATATAATCTTATATGCGACGCACATATTGCGTTGTAATGAGCGCAAACGGTTTTGTCTCCTTTCTTGTGAATCCGACATTCATTGTCCGATATTGTGCAGACTTCCTGATGAATACAGATTATTAGTTGATCACCTCCGTATTGTACAGCTCTGCAGATATTCCATCTGAGTCAGCGGTCTTATTATTCTTAGGCAGTGCTATTCTTTCTTTGACCTCAACTATGGTTGGGATGGACATTCTCTCTGATTGGTTGCAGGTTACTTTCACACGTGACAAGCCAGGAAAGATGTGTTTTTCAAATCCTCAGCACATTCGACGTGATGACATTCTGTTCCATGTTTTCCTATGTTCATAGTTAAAACTGTAGGCGAGTTATTTGATTGGTAGAAGTTTCTTGTCATTTCCGTTCCCATATACCACAAACTCTTCCCAACTATAAAATTATCTGGAATATTCTTATAGGAATATCAATTTGGCCGGAACGCCACTAAATGAGACAATTGGATCATTTGCAAAGCTCTGCAGCAGAGCTTTCACGTCATCATCAGTGTGTATATTTCTGCAGGAGCGATCGTCTACTGAACCCAGAACCGAATTTAATGATTCCAGCTACTTCGACTTCATGGGTGGTGGGGATGATCATACCAAACAACTGACTAAACGGTTTTAACTTTGCTGAAAACTGTTTGATGGTCTGACAGGTTTCGAAACTGAGTTGACTGTATGATTGTAAACTTAAATCGCACAATATTCATCGCATATGCCATAATTGGTCGATCACTGCCAGAAGTAGCTGCAACTTTTGCATGAATTTAAAAGGAATCGGCGAAGGTGGGTCGGGTAGTAAATGAACGCCAGACAAAGTGTAGGGTTTCAATGGTCAGAAGTTCTCTGAAAGAAGCAAGATTTGTGAATGCTGGTAACTGTAACTTCAAGTAGAAGAGTTCAAAAGAGAATAACATACGTTTGGAGATTAAATAAGAATGATACTGGACAATCGATTTAAAAATAAGACAATTTCTCGACAAACAAAATTAACGCTCTACAAAATGTTAATCCTACCCGTGCTTTTCTAACTAACCGAGTTTACACCATCGAACACAACCAATATAAGCGAACTCAACAAACCTGCACAAAACGAACAAATTATTTTCGCACTTGGCTCTTAAGCTGTATCTTCGGACTGATAATAAATTCACCGCATGATGTGCATTTCTCATAGAATTCTGGGTTCCATTGCCAAAAAGGGGAACTTGTCTGTCGTATTCATTCCTCCCCCCCTGAAAAATATTATTTAGCAAATGAGATACAATAGAATACAACAAGAAAGAAGAAAAAAACATTTTCTCGTGTCGCTTATTTTCACCTGCATTAGAGTTGCTGTGAATAGCGAGACCCCCTTAACGCAAGGACACGTAACGTCCACAACCATTTCAAATGAACTTGCACCACTTGTGTACATTGTGGCAATACAAAGTTGTACTTAGAGCACATGATGAGGTGGAGCATAATGCAATTGCATTATTTTAAAGCTTAAGTGCATTTCGGAATGATACAAATCCCCACATTGGTCATAAGTGCCAGTGTGTGGATAATGATGGAAGGCGACCACCGCTGCGTTAAAGCGGAGAAAGCGAACGTAGCAAGGACATACATTCAGAAGCTACATGGAAGTAAGTGAATAGGAAAACCGCATAGAAAGGATTCGAGTGTTGTGAAAAGTAATTTCCTACATGCATACATAGTGGTTATTTTCACATACACGTTGCACAGTGGGGGAGTGTGGTTTAGCAAATTGGTTAGGAATTAAATTGGCTAATTTTGTAGCTCGCTGAAAAGATGTTTATGACATATCACACATATTGTTATGTTATTGCAAAACAGGTATTGAAAGGGAAGGATATGGATATGTTTTTTTTTAATTTGAAGACTATTCCGAAGATGGAACAGGGAAACTGTGAGGAGTCATATATGGGGAGTCGCAGAGAGAAACATGCCTCTAAAATGATTTTGGGAAATCCAAAATTATTTTTTGCGCCCGATTATTTATTAGCATAATAACAGAAAATATAATAAGTTCGTTGCTTATGGTAAAATGCATTAGACCACAATTAATCGCAACATTGAATGCCAAGAATGTATGTATGAGCGGCACTCAACAATTTTACAAGTTAACACGACAGAGTTGCCAGAGTAATATCCTATTTTGGGTAAAAATAAAGAAAAAACAAATGAAAAATATTTTTGTGAGCTCATTATCGTGGTGTGTCATTTCCAAATCTCAATACTAAAATGGTCCCCAATTTCATGCAGAAACCAACAATACGAAATTTTGCGTGAACATTTTCATCTTTTTTGGGGTGCATTTTCTTTTGGTATTAAATACCGAAATGTGCCTCAATAAACCCTTTGGTTTTTATTACAAAATTTTAGTGGTTTGGGATTCAATTTACTGGGGCTTATTTTCATTTCCTTTTCACTTTTTCGTACCGCCAGTTGAAGAATATGTAGTTAAGACCACTTAGAAGACTATTTTGCTGGCCCAATCATGTCAGTCGTATAAATACAAACGCTGTAGCCAGTAAAGTGTCCGGAGGAAGGCTTTTATCGAGGAAGTCATGATAATTCTTGGTATGACCAAGTCCAAAGTGCTCTGATATTATTTATTTACAATGCCAAGACCAACTGTAGTACGTAAGAAATTGAAAAATTCTATTACATAATGTGCATATAAAACTAAACCAAAACGCCAGTATTTTAATATTCCAAAGGAATTTCAAATATTTTGCAAATTACCCTACTGTAAATATTTCTGAATACGCTACAGTCAATTGTGTTACAGGACTATGTCAGTTGGTAACCAGCAAAAGGTCTGACAGCATTTTTCCACACCAAACTTCACAGATAAACTGAAAAGTCCTATCCAAAATCAAAAGTCTACAATAAAGTTGATAATGCCTTCTATTATATGATACATTGACACTTTTCACTTCCAATTAGTCGTTGCTAACCAGCATTTTTCCGTTTACTTTTCCTTTGACTTTCTTTCCATTCCATTTTGTACAAGCATCTGTATGAATGTAGATACGTGCTACTTTGCTAATTGTATCTTAGGGTACAGACATTCGTAGTTACCTTAACACTAACACAGATCTACACTTACCAGTAGCACGACCGGGATGAAGGCGAAAAAAAAGAAAGCGTAACATATTCACTGCTACCATTTGATATAAAAGTACAATTTTAGTTTAGTCTTTAGTTCACTTGCAGCTCAACTAAACGATTTGGATGTTTGGGGTAGTCATCTAAAAGCATATCAAGTATTTAATACGGTGGTTAACAGATGTTAAAAAAAGGTTTCGTAGTGTGAAAGTGAATGAGGAAAAAAAAAAAAACATATGTATTTTTTTTTTTGGTTTCTTTAGTAAAAGTATCGACATTTGCTGAGAGTTAGGGTGACCAGAAATAAGTATTCCTCGGTTGACAAGTAAAATAGTTGGACATCTTTGTATCAGCTTATTACTTTTTTTTTCATGGCAAAATGTTTACTTCTGTCTCAAATAAGATTAATAGATTCATGACAAAGTTTTCAGGGGGATATATAGAAGTCAGGGTTATTGAAGGTCTAAATGAATTCAGGAAGGCAACTGTTGCGTTGCACAGTGGCTCAATATAGCGCGGGGTAAGGTTTTCTCCGGCTTAACAACTACTTTTAACCGCATCAACACTGGTGACAACAAGAACAAGCTTCCAAATCCGGAAACTTATTTACTTATTTCCTTTAATATTCCATTAAGGAACTGAGGTGGAACTTCTCTCAAATCATTGAGCTGTTTACGATATAATTTTGTATACACTCTAGCCGTGACCTAACGTTTAAAGCTGACTCCGAACGGCTAATGATTTTCCAGAGAATATTTTATTACTTTCTCACTGCTGAGAAATCTTTCTGATGGTCAACACAGACGCTATAAGCTGTGACAAAGAAATTCCGTCTGAATCTGTCCGGATCTCTTGTTTAAAGCCGGCTCCGAACGGCTAATGCTTTTCTAGAGAAGTTTAACATGTATTAGAGATTGCTCTTTTACTCATAAAGTCGCCAACATTTACGAGGTGGAAACAGCCGCTGAAAAATGTTTGATGGTCTTAGTCGGTTTCGAACTCGGGTTCCTCTGTGTGATAGTCGCACACACACTACCTACCGCACCACGGCCTTTCCAAACTTTTCCATCCAATGTTCAAAAAACCGAATGGATCAGGGACTAACAGTTTAGATAACCTAGAGGTACACATGGAAAAACAATTCTCTTGTGAGAAATGTTGTTGATATGGATGGCACTCGGTTCCCTACATTGAACCGATCATTAACTTTACCTTACGACCATCTATCATATTTACCGGTAATAAAAGATACCAAATATAGTCCAAACTGGATGAAACTCTGTCCATCCCCCAAGAGCAGGTCCAGAATAATCTCTCTAGAACACGCATATATAAAATACGCATCTCCAAGTGATACGTCTAAGCAATAAATTTACAATAATTGTAAATCACCCTTCGACTAATCATGACTTCATATAGCCTAGGCGTCCTAGATGTCTATACCGAACAAACAAATAGACGATTCCAAAGGAGTTTTCCGACATAGAGCTTCGCTGACTGCCTGCATTATTAAAAAATTAAATGTTGCCGTCCCCGTGATCCCTGGAATAGAACATTTCGCTTGTGGTCGTTGATTTTTTTTTAATTTTCGCCAACCTAAAGTAATACCTACCGAGTAGAAGCAATCCACATTTGTTGCTATTATTTTCGATACCGAAATACTAATTAAAACTGACCACCTCAATCGTTGGTTAAATGATCAATTAGTAAATTAACATTTTTATGGCTAGCGAATTAATGTCTCGCAAGTCCTTAAAATGCTAATTGATCCCACATACGAATAGACATAAGAGTGATATGTGTGGCTTATTCCATTCCATTAACATAAGCAGTAACCTTTTGTATTTTGAATTCCTGCATCCTGCAGAGTTACTGACCACCGACCCTTCAACCAAACCTTTTTAATTCATTCGTTTTTTTCTGCACCCCCCTGTCATGGTTACGGAGGAATTGTAATGCATCAATAACTAATGAGGACAATATAGATAAAGCGTAGCTGAAGTAAATAAAATGCTACCACAGCGAAAAACAGGTGATGGACAAAATATGTTTTTCCTTCTCCCTTTTTGGCCAACAATTTATTTGGCTTTCGTTTTGTGTGTGTGTTTTTTATTTTTGTTGGACTTCAGTGCTGTTTGCAACTTTTGCACACAAATTGAATTCCGATGTAATTTGGGATTAAAGGAAATTATATAGTTTACTGTCACTGTTTTTGCCTGGCCATCGGTACTGTCGTTGTTGTGCATTTTCTTTTGTTTTGCCCGCTATTGAGGTAGTAAGTACAAGTGCACAAAGTACTGCAAATGGATATCGAGTTAATGCAAAAATGGAAATTACTTCAATAAAGTGGGAACTAAAAATAAAAGGACAAATTGTCCGAATTAATTTTATGTTTTAGGTCAATAGCTTAAAAAGTTGCAAAAGCTGTAAGTGGATAATTATGGTCGCATTGAACTGGAGAACAAACAGTGTTCTCAAGTTGTGATTCCTACCATCGATTGTCTTTGGTATTGAGGCATTTTGTGGAATTTTTTATACGGATAAATATATTAAAATTCAAACTGTTCGAAAATCATTAAATGATTGTGTATCCGTGGAACGAACCGTATGTTATGTAAGGTATATCTGACAAAGGCATTCCATAATCGATTAGAAGACAACTATCTCAGAAAGTTTAGAAACAGACCGGACCAAAGAGAAAACAGGGCGTCGCAATCTGTCTTACAAACTGAAGTAAGCATTCAAGAAGCCGTATACGATTTCTTCAATACACAAGAAAAAAATATTGGCCCTCAAAATTCCATCACTAATTTCATAGTAAACATTTCTAGAACTGGCAAAAAATTAATCGGATTAATTAATATATTTACTGGTTTTGTTCAAAATATGGTGATAATAAAAAATTGAGATACAATTTTCGTGATTGTTTTTAAAATTTGCAATATACAGCAATCAATTATAAAATTTTTGGTAATTGAAATCGATTTAAATTTTTTTTCTGCGTAGATCAAAACATATCAACATTAGTTTTCAACTGCACTGAAAATATGTCCGCCGTAATCGTATCTTTTAATCGTTCTTTATTTGTAACTCTTCATACTTTTGTTTGTTTCATTGAAACTGGATTATTAGACGGTGCGTGAGAACAACAATTTGTGGGTTTTGGTCGAGTACAACAACAATCTGCTTGTGAAGTTTCAAAAACTCCTTCAAACAATTTTGATATGGGTTACAAAAGTTTTTACATACGTTTTGGAACTTATAAGCCGATAACTTTTACAACTTTCAAACGATTTTCAGTATCCCACCGGATTCAGAAATTAGAGACGAACGGTATAATACGGCTACTTAAGAAAACCTGAGAAATGTGTGTATTTTTAATCAAATATCATATTTTAACCATTTTCAATATTCAGGCATGTCACAGAAATTTTACGAAATCGATTTGAATTCGTGTTTCCAAACCTAACATTTTAATTTTGCTTCTTCAAAAATTCTTGGGTTTGATGAAATCGAAAAAAATGGAAATCGAATATTTCTATTAAAAATCAAAAAATATGCCTGGTGTTTCGATTGTTGCTGTGATGGATGAAGAGAGAAAGGTACATTCTCAAATTAAATTTGCTCGCCGACGTCTAAGGGATGCATTGGATCCTTTATCCGACCACCTTGTCACTTTCACGTAACCTCTCGCAATATCTTGGTGGCATTCCATAAATATTATAAAGAATTTTGCCTGACCTATGTTCTTGTGCTTGCCCCTTTAAATATGTAAAAATTAGCTATTAATTTCAATATTAAAACAAATACTTACATTTCTTTGTGGAGTTTCCTTCAGATATTTTTTTATTTGGGTTTAAGGATTGTTTTTGGTTAAGGCTGCCAATTTTATATGTGACAAGATCACACAATTGAGCCGATGGCAATTCTTTGACATACCTGATACTTTATACGTTAAAAAAGATGTTACAATTATCATACTCAACGTATTTAGTAAATTTTTTAATAAAAGCAATATCCATAATTAATTTTGAACAGAATTTCATTTCAATTTGGAGTTTAAGTTACTTAAAATATCAATTTCACTTCAAATTTTGTCATGGGTTTCAAATCGAAATATTTTTTCGTTTTCCTTTTTCTGGAGAAGCTAAAAACGTTTTGGTTTCAACATTTTTAGATTTGGGTTTCTGTGACATGCCTGATTAGCAATATTTTTACACATTATTTTGTAAGAATGTGAATTTATTTTTTAAAAAAAAAACTTCAAATAGGGTATTAAAATCAGGCCAGTTTTTCAAAATCCGTTGGTAATATTACACGGTGCAACAATTATTTTTTTTGTTTTTACGTTTTTATCATTCTTGAAGTACAAGCCAACGAATTAAAATGGTGGAACATATTGAAGATTTAAATAGGCCCAATACTGTAATTGCGCGTCTCATAAAAGATGGATTACCGAAAGGTGCAAATGTGTCCAAGGAAGTTAGAGCTGCTATTGCAAGAGCCGCATCCGTATTTGTCATATTCCTTATGTTGACCTCAACCTCAGCATGCAAACAGAATCATAGGACCATAACTGCAACAAATTCCTAGATGCCCTGAAGCAGCTGGAATTTGAAAATTTCGTTGAACCACTAACAAAAGACTTGGATGGCAATAGGAAGGTTGTAAAAGGCAAAAAGGATAAGGCCAAAAAGAACAGCACTGCGGAGAATAGTGGCGAGAAGGAAACGGAAACCGCTGCCTAAAAACAAGTCCTGTGTTTTAGTTAAGTTTTTATACTCTGTAAATGTTTAAGAAAGTGAAATACAAGTAAGTTCGATTTCAATGTCAATATACCAATCAATGTAATGAATAACCTGTATACTATGTAATGTATCCCACTAAATACAAAAATTGTCGAATTTTTTTTTCAATTTAGAGGCTTTTGTTGTTGTACCCATGGAATACACATTTTAAAATAATTGGCCACTAAATTGTATTTACACTTCTCCTTTAGTGATTTTAAACCGGAATGGCAACTTCAGCATTACAAACAATTTAGGCCAAAATTGTTTTTCCTAAATTTTTTTTGGTGAAAAAATTCAATCGATGAAGGATTTTAGCTTTTATTCACAATTTAGTGAAGGTCCCTTCGGGAATCTACCTTATCTATTATATGAGGATTTGATCATCGTGTGCCAGAGTACTTAGGCGTAAAAAACTTCTTCACGAACAGCGTCTTCGTGCAAAGTTCTCTCTTCTCCCAGGGGAAGTAACAGCTTTTGCTCATTCGTAAAATGAGTAAGGGACAATTCTTCGTCTTCTATTCCAACTCTCGTTAACGATGACCAGATATTCACGGACCCGGTTGACAAAGCTTATCTTCTGGCTGAAATATTTGCAAAGAATTCATCTTTGCCAGAAAGCAGTCAACCACTCCCTATGATCGGAAACGTATTTAGTTCGATGCGCCAGATATTTTTTCGAACACGTGGTGTTAAAAGGTGTTAACGTAAATAAAACTCCGGGACCGGGTGGAATTTCAGCACTGGTCCTATGTAAGTGCTCTTCGACGCTAGCTCGTCCATTGCGCAATCTTTTCAACATGTCGTACCGTGCTGGTATTTACCCTTCACGTTGGAAAGTTGCCAATGAAAGGTGAGGCCACAAATCCTGCGAATTACCGTCCAATTGCAATATGTTCTGCGCTCTCGAAGGTCACGGAGAGCATGTTTAACCACCATATTGTCAAGTATTAAGAGTCTAACGGCCTTATAAATGATCGATAGTATGGCTTCCGAAGAAATCGATCTACTGGAGACCTGATGGCGTTCCTTTCAGAGGGATGGAGTCGATCCATTCACCGCCTCGGTGAAAGCAAGGTCGTGGCTCTGGATATTTCCAAGGCGTTCGATAGGGAATGGCACGGAGCACTCATATCAAAACTTATTGTCGGTAATACCTTCTCTCGATTCATATCTCAGGGATCGCTCTATAAGAGTTGTTATAGATGGGGTCTCATCCAACGAGCATAGGTTGACCGCAGGAGTATCACAAGGTTCTGTCCTCTCTCCTTCTCTATTTCTTATTTTCATTGACGACCTGTTGGGGCAGACTGTGAACCCAATCTACTCCTTTGCGGATGACAGCATCCTCTGTCATTCGTACTCATTTGATCATCGGCCAAGTCCCTCGGAGATAGAGGACAAAAGGCGAACGATGAATAACTAACTTACCCGCGATCTGGCGACGATTTGTGAGTGGGGCCAAATTAACAGACTAGATTTCAATGCGCAAAAGACCCAGTGCTGTTTGTTGTCACACAAACGTTCCACTGGTCCAGCACCGTCTTCAATCTCTATGGATGGTGTGGATATCGACGTGTCAGATACTTTTGATGTTCTGGGCATGAAGATACAGGGTTAACGTCGTTGGGCAAGCCATATATTCGAAGTGTCGAAGGAAGCATTCAAGTGTTTAGGCTTTTTGAAGCGGTGCAAGAAATTATTCACTCCATCTGGTCTCGTTAATATTTACACCACCTACATCCGGCCTAAAATGGACTACAACTCCCATATATGGGTAGGGGCTCCAATGACATCGTTGCAGCTTCTGGACCGTGTACAGAGGAGAGCGGTGTTGATGATAAGAGATGGTAGGGTATCCAACTCTATTGTCCCTACATCATCACCGGAATGTGGGTTGTATATCGCTGTTCTATAGATATTTTAACGGTATCTGTTCGTCAGATATCCGACGTCTGGTCCCTGAAGTTAGAACATTTAGTCGGAATACACGGCTATCTAGGTATCCAGGGTATCTCATCCGTTCATTGTGAAATGACCGTTTGACCGGACGACGCACCATAGAGAAAATGTATTCTTTAGCCGAACCGTTCGTATGTGGAATAACCTTCCAGCAAATGTGTTTCCTGCCAGTTGTGACATTCAGAAATTCAAAACAAATGTCAACAAACACTACTCCCTCTTTCCTCCTTCCGATACCCTAATTTCCTTCCGCTAACACAATGCATTGCATTTATAGGGGGCATCCCCTGAGTGTTGACCATAAAAAAAAACGTCAACAAACACTACTCCCTCTTTCCCCCCTCCAATAACCACACTTCCTATTGCTAACACGGTGCATTCATTTATGGGGGGCATCCCCTGAGTGTTAGCCAAAAAAAATACCTACGATTTTTCGGTCTTACATGTATTTGGTTAGGAAGATTTTTTTTATGATTCGGAATATGTAAACACGCAATTCTGCATTTTTTCTTATGCAGTGCATGGTATATGAAGAGCGCTTTGATATTCGAAAATTTTTCAAAAAGTTACTAGCCCTTGTACACAATTATTTTTAGTTGTTGTTTTTACACTTCTTTCATATTTTTTCTTTTTTCGAAATTCTAGTTCGTTCCTTTTGTCTCATTTATGCCCCTTTTTCCTCTCTCCAACAGATTTTATTGCAGACACATGTTGTATCACACTTAAAATTCATCAAAATGCTGCCAAGTGGAAGTCATATTTGCAAGGACAACATATTTCCCATATGTGGCTACTGTATAAATACGGGGTTGCCCAAATGAGACCAACCGATGCGATACACTGCGCATACTGCTATGCAAACTAGGGACCGGGTCAGTAGATCTTGTTTGGGTCATCAAGTAGAATACACATTGTATTACGAGCGACCCATAACAAAATCTTTTAAAATTGGAAAACGTCTATCAATGTGGTTATAGTTATACTCTGATACAATTGTCCTCGCTGACTTCAGGTACTCGACCCTAAACACAGACTCATATTTTCATACAGCACCACACAAAAGTCCCCCCATAATCTGGCCGTGTTTTTCAAAAACTCCTGTATATCAAATAGTTACGTGTGCGATATGTAAAGGCAAATACTAATTCCGCACGTAATGAAAATATCATATCTATAACCTCGCCCTACGGGTAAGCGGCTATACCTCATTTTAGTTTAATTTACCTCTCACCGAGCGTTTTATGGTGCAGTCAACCGGTTTCCATTCATAAGCGATTTTCTGAAAACTTCATTCGAATTCATTGATGGAAATAGTTTTGTTTTCCGTAACTTTAAGGATCTTCTCAAAACTATAGCAGGCAACACCAGACAAAGTCTACAGAAAGAACATCTTTGCCATTGCCTTCAATCTAAATTAACATTCTACATGGAATCTCTCATCTAGAAACCGAAAGATAAACAACAGCAACATCTTTTGTTTTCTTTTGCAGGCAAACACAAAACGTACGCAACAAATTTCCACAAAACTTTGCAACAGTAACAAAAGGAACGCTGCACAATGAATGTTGGCTGTGTTGCACATTGCAATTGTTTGCTCGCAACAACGAAGTGAAGTGTAATTTTTGGGCTGGCACAAGAAGGTGGCAGAAAGCACTCTTATATAAGAAACCTCTCTATGCCGCAAGTTGACGGAAGAAAGAGGATACAAAACATTACATCACACTTCTGTAGAGACTTTGTTTCCTAACACATAACACAAAAGGCCTTGTTTAAGTTTAACAACAAATTCAACTATTTTGTGGCAGCAGTTATACAATAGCAGCCATTGAAACATTGTCGAGTGGTTTATGAAGTATCGACATGCATGCGAGGGGTTAAACTCGTAAAGGGGCTGAGGTGTTTACACTTGAAGTGAGTATTATGGGGTGACACACAGGCAGCAAAGAAGGGCGAAGTGTATTTATGAACATATTCCCCCCTATAAAAATGAGTTAATGGGAAATGGATTTCTAAAAAAAAAATGTTTGATTGGTATAAAGAAATCGTTGCAAGAACACATAAGAGCCACAGAGGAAGAGATTAATCGATTACAATAACACAATGAACTCAAGTCGATGACATTATGCATAAATATAATATTTTCGGAAGGGTGATATTTTAATGTGGTAAGGAGATAAGGATAAATTGTGTAAGAAAGGGTGTGTGAATGATTCTATTTAATGAAACAAGTGACTACTCACTAATGGCGGAGATGCCTCATCATGATAACAATTGAACGCACAAATCTATGTGGTTGAAGGGGTAAGTGTTAGGCTTGTAACAATCGACGACAAATTCTCCTAGTATCGGCATTTTTTTTTATTTATTTATTAATTTAAGCATACTTTACTATCCAAACTTTTATAATCTAATTTCTGACATTTCTGGTCTATTGGCGTTTCTCAGGCATGAAAATCAAAGAAAATCTCCGAACTAACAATGGATATCCTAACAAATATTACATTTGATTATATCTTCTGTGAATAAAGAAAATACTGTCAGTTTTTAAAAAATTAAACATCCATCCCATATTTTAAAAAAAAATTCCAAAATATTATTTAAATGAAAATAATGTTTTTTGTATCCCTCTTAGTATATTCTGAATAAAACATGATTCATTTTATTTATAATGCAAATGTTTTATGCGGCCTTTTTTAGAAAATATAACATATTCTAAATAGACAAATTACTAGTGAGACTCACTTTACGTACATATATTTCAACGTTATAATGTTAAACACTGTTTTGTCTACGTAGTCACCTACTATAGGGTTAACCATTTTGCTTTTTAAAAGTAAACGTAAATAAAACACATATTAAATATGTTTTTCATGATATTTCTTTTTTATACCCTCACCCTACGGGTAGGAGGGTATATATCATTTGATACGACCCAAAAGTGTAACACCTAGAAATATTCAGATTAGAACCCAGGTGTCTTTGAAACAAATTCGATTTATGACTTTCTGAAGCGTTTGAGCCATGTCCGTCTGTCCGTCTGTCCGTCTGTCCGTCTGTCCGTCCGTCCGTCTGTCCTGCTGGTACGCACGATAACTTTCGAAAGAGTTAAGCAATCACTCTGAAATTTGGCATGGCTGAATATTTTCCCAAAACTGCTTATGGGATTGCATATGGGCTATATGGCCACACCCCTTCGGGTACCTCCCATACAAATCTGATATTTCGCCCACTTTATAAATCGTGTAATAATATCAACACGCGCATGTTCGATCTTCGCCAAATTCCGTATTTAGTAATGGTATAACTGGACAAAGTTTCGGACAAAAACTTGGCAGTCTGGCAACTCCCCTTCTGGTACCTCCCATACAAATGTACCATCCCGCCTACCTTAGAAATCGTGTAATAACACCAATACGCCCAATGCGATCTTGCCCAAATTTTGTATTTAATAAACGTATAGTTAGACTAAGTTTTGGACAAAAACTTGTCAGTCTGGCAACTCCCCTTCTGGTACCGCCCATACAAAAGTACCATTCCGCCTACCTTAGAAATCGTGTAATATATCCAATATGCCCAACGCGATCTTGTTCAAATTTTGTATTTAGTAAACGTATAGTTGGACTAAGTTTTGGACAAAAACTTGGAAGTCTGGCAACTCCGCTTCTGGTACCTCCCATACAAATGTACCATCCCGCCCCTTATAAACCGTCTAACACTATCAGTATGACCAACTCTATATTACACAAATTTTGTATTTAGTAAAGCTATAGCTAGACAAAGTTTTGGACAAAAACATGGAAGTCTGGCAACTCCCCTTCTGGTACCTCCCATACAAATGCACCATACCGCCCATTATAAACCGTGTAGTATTATAAATATGACCAATTAGATCTTGCCCAAATTCTGTATTTAGTAAAGCTATAGCTAGACACAGTTTCGGACAAAAACTTGGAAGTCTGGCAACTCCCCTTCTGGTACCTCCCATACAAATGTAACATCCCGCCTACCTTAGAAATCGTGTAATAACACCAATACGACCAACGCGATCTTGCCCAAATTCTGTATTTAGTAAAGGTATAACTGGACAAAGTTTCGGACAAAACCTTGGAAGTCTGGCAACTCCACTTCTGGTACCTGTCATACAAATGTACCATCCCACCACTTAAAAACCCTGTAATACTATCAATATGCCCAACACGATCTTGCCCAAATTCCGTATTTAGTAAAGGTATAAGTGGACAAAGTTTCGGACAAAAACTTGGAAGTCTGGCAACTCCGCTTCTGGTACCTCCCATACAAATGTACCATCCCGCCTACCTTAGAAATCGTGTAATAACACCAAAATGCCCAACGCGATCTTTCCCAAATTTTGAATTAAGTAAGGCTATAGTTGGACTAAGTTTTGGACAAAAACTTGGATGTCTGGCAACTCCCCTTCTGGTACCTCCCATACAAATGTACCATCCCGCCTACCTTAGACATCGTGTAATAACACCAAAATGCCCAACGCGACCTTGCCCAAATTTTGTATTAAGTAAGGCTATAGTTGGACTAAGTTTTGGACAAAAACTTGGATGTCTGGCAACTCCCCTTCTGGTACCTCCCATACAAATGAACCATTCCGCCTACCTTAGAAATCATGTAATAACACCAAAATGCCCAACGCGATCTTTCCCAAATTTTGAATTAAGTAAGGCTATAGTTGGACTAAGTTTTGGACAAAAATTTGGATGTCTGGCAACTTCCCTTCTGGTACCTCCCATACAAATGAACCATCCCGCCTACCTTAGAAATCGTGTAATAACACCAAAATGCCCAACGCGATCTTTCCCAAAATTTGAATTAAGTAAGGCTATAGTTGGACTAAGTTTTGGACAAAAACTTGGATGTCTGGCAACTCCCCTTCTGGTACCTCCCATACAAATGAACCATTCCGCCTACCTTAGAAATCATGTAATAACACCAAAATGCCCAGCGCGATCTTTCCCAAATTTTGAATTAAGTAAGGCTATAGTTGGACTAAGTTTTGGACAAAAACTTGGATGTCTGGCAACTCCCCTTCTGGTACCTCCCATACAAATGTACCATCCCGCCTACCTTAGACATCGTGTAATAACACCAAAATGCCCAACGCGACCTTGCCCAAATTTTGTATTAAGTAAGGCTATAGTTGGACTAAGTTTTGGACAAAAACTTGGATGTCTGGCAACTCCCCTTCTGGTACCTCCCATACAAATGTACCATCCCGCCTACCTTAGAAATCGTGTAATAACACCAAAATGCCCAACGCGATCTTTCCCAAATTTTGTATTAAGTAAGGCTATAGTGGGACTAAGTTTTGGACAAAAACTTGGATGTCTGGCAACTTCCCTTCTGGTACCTCCCATACAAATGAACCATCCCGCCTACCTTAGAAATCGTGTAATAACACCAAAATGCCCAACGCGATCTTTCCCAAAATTTGAATTAAGTAAGGCTATAGTTGGACTAAGTTTTGGACAAAAACTTGGATGTCTGGCAACTCCCCTTCTGGTACCTCCCATACAAATGAACCATCCCGCCTACCTTAGAAATCGTGTAATAACACCAAAATGCCCAACGCGACTTTGCCCAAATTTTGTATTAAGTAAAGCTATAGTTGGTATAAGTTTTGGACAAAATCATGGACGTCTGGCAACTCCTCTTCTGGTACATACATACCATTTTCGAGAAAAAACTCTACAATATTTTTTTTTCTATAACATTCGGTATTTTGAGGTTGCTATTATGGTATATGAGACTTATATTTTTTTACTGAGGGTGAGGGTATATATAAGTCGGTTTACCCGACTGCAACTTTTCCACTGGTTTATTATAAACTTTGAACGTTGGAATTATGTGTGAAACACTACATCATTTAAATGACCACCACGCGAAGTGTTGCAAGCATTGATTTTTTTGAGATCATTTTGGACCAGTTTTTGGCATATATTGGGCGGTATCTCAGCCATAACTTGGTTGTTGGTTCTTAAGTGATCAAAAGTTAAAGGTTTATCTGCATAAACACAGTATTTCGCGTAGCCCCACAAAAAAAAAAGTCTAAAGGTGTCAAATCGCATAATCTTGGGGGCCAGTTGATATCGCCACGACGAGAAATTACGCGGACAGGAAATGTCTCTTGCAATAAAGCCATATTCGTTCGCGATGTCGAATTCCAGCCCTATACAGCTGAAACCATGAAATGGATAACCCTACACGACATTCTCTTGCTACTAGCCTATATGTAATTAGTAGTGCTCTGCTGCAGACACCTTTGTTGTTAGTAGTCTCCTGCAAAAAGTCCCCTCTGTCGATCGTAGTCTCCTGCTACAGGCCCTTCAGTCTTTCATAGTCTCCTGCTAAAGTCCCCTCTGTCGTTAGTAGTCTCCTGCTTCATACACCTCTGTCTGTCGAAGTCTCCTGCTACAGACCCCACTATCGTTCGTAGTCTCATGCTACAAGCCCTACTATAGTTCGTAGTCTCCTGCTATAGGCCCTTCAGTCTTTCATAGTTTCCTGCTACAGGCCCCTCTGTCTTTCATAGTCTCCTGCTAAAGTCCCCTCTATCGTTAGTAGTCTCCTGCTTCATACACCTCTGTCGGTCGAAGTCTCCTGCTACAGACCCCTCTATTGTTCGTAGTCTCCTGCTACAGGCCCTTCAGTCTTTCATAGTGTACTGCTACAGGCCCTTCTGTCGATCGTAGTCTCCTGCTACAGGCCCTTCAGTCTTTTATAGTTTCCTGCTACAGGCCCCTCTGTCTTTCATAGTCTCCTGCTAAAGTCCCCTCAATCGTTAGTAGTCTCCTGCTTCATACACCTCTATTGTTCGTAGTCTTCTGCTACAGGCCCTTCTGTCGATCTTAGTCTCCTGCTGCTGGCCCTTCTGTCGATCATAGTCTCCTTCTACAGGCCCCTCTTGTGGGTTCGATTCCCATCAGAGGTGTTGTTGTTTCGCTGCAAAAAATTTAGCCAAATGGTACCGGTCCCGGACCCATAATTAGAATATAAATTTACTTTGTAGTGTAATTAATAAAATAAATAAATACTCGCTACTGAGAAGGTTAACATGGCAGCCATATTGTATCATATTGGCTGGTCCCAACAGCAATAGTCTGAAAGCCTAACTACACTTCCATAATCAGAGCAATAGCTTAACAATCATATATGCATTATAGTATTTTTGTAAAAGAGCCCACAGTGCGACCCACTAGAAAAACAACAGGTTGTAGATTCAGCATAAGTAAAGTGCTCGTTAGTATGTTTAAGATTAGTCCAAGGTATTATGACACTGTATACTACACGTCCTTCCTCCCTTCCACTCTCTTTCTCTCTCTGTCTCTGTCGTCAATGTGTATCCGTTGACAGGTCCGGCAATTCGTGGAAACAATACAATTCCTTGCAATTATGTAAAAACTCGAATATTCATTTGAAGTATACGCTCTTCATTATGGCAAAAATCATCACAAGACTAATGCTTTGAATTATCCTAACACTCATATTTCGACCATAACAATAAATATTAAAGGATCTATGAAAGCTTCGGCCATTATTATGTACATAATAACTCTGTAGGCTATGTGTATAATTGTAAGTGTAAGTGTAAATGAAACTGTTTATAAGTGTACGCATGTATATTCTCTTAATCCTGTTAATAAATATAGTCCTTGTAGGCAAATATCCACAGGGAATTGAATTCATTGTGGTCTCATATATCTTTGGAGTGTTAGTGTTGGTTGCGTGGTTAAGTGTTATTAATTATATGATCCAAGACAAATGTTACTGTTCGTTCTGATGTATTTAGATAAGTTTTATAATTTTGTTATTCATGCCTTCCCCGTCCCTGGGTCACAGTCTTTGCTAGTTTTGTCTGTACTAGTGAATACAAGGAATATTACTTTTTATTAGGCCCGACGAATCACATTTGCATGCGATTCAGAATATAAATTGAGTTGTCATTAGTCTTTTGTGTATTTGAGTGATTTTAGCTGGAGGCTAACGACGTTGAAGTTTATGTCACCATGGACGTTAGAACATTAGGCTCAATTACGCTGCTTCATTTATATGTTTTGTATAATAAAAGAGTTTGATAAAAAGCGTGTTCGTTACACTATTACATGGACATTATTAATTTGAGTTAATGGAAACTTTTCGACTTATGGGACCGTTAACGAGTGACTATGGCCGAGTCGAATCACATGAACTGTATTTCAAAGAAAACGACATCAAGCACTCACTGGCTGAGGAATATCCCACCCCAACACTCCTGCTGTTCAAATCCTTTGTTAGTTTTTTTATTGAACTTAAAATAATGGAAATGACACGTGCCAATTCTTGGAATATCCTCTTCCACCGAAATAAGCATAACTTCTTTCAGCATAAAAAATGCTGAAATAATTCCCCACTTCGCGAAGCCATCGCAAAAAAAAAACATTTTTTTGATTGTTCCTTAATTAAGCGCATCCTTGTCAAAGTATTCGTGGTAAAGTTTTTGCAAATATAGTATTTTTTTTTTAGAATATAAGCGACTTTCAACTGATAAAGTTTAATAAAAAAAACCTTTGTAATTATTTTTTTTTTTAAATTCTTCATTATTTTTAATCCATTTACAATTCAAAATTCAAATAATGAACATTTTGCATCTCTTTATTTAGAAGAGCAAACATTCCCATCTCAATATATATTTACCCTCGACACTGATTCACTGATACACTGATACACTGATACACTGATACACTGATACACTGATACACTGATACACTGATACACTGATACACTGATTCCCTGATTCACTGACTCTGTCACGCAGTACGTAGGAATTTAAATAGGCATTCTATAATAATTCTATAAATAATAATAATAAAAGAAATAATATTTTTTTGTACAGAAATTGTGTTTTCCCCAATTTTTTTTTTTCCAAAATTTTTTTTTCTTACAAATTTTTTTTTTTACAAAAATTTTTTTTTTCAACAACATTTTTTTTTTCCACAAAAATTTTTTTTTTCAACAAAATTTTTTTTTTTCAACAAAAATTTTTTTTCCACAAATTTTATTTTTTTTCGAAATTTTTGTTTACAAAATAGTTTTCTCAAAATATTTTTTACAAAATTTTTAAAATTAAGTAACAAATACTTTCTCAAGCAAATTAACGGGCGCCAAGGCGCATTACAACTTACTAGTTCTATAAATAATAATAATAAAAAAAATAATATTTTTTTTTGTACAGAAATTGTGTTTTCCCCAAATTTTTTTTTTCCAAAATTTTTTTTTTTTTTTACAAAAATTTTTTTTTTCCACAAATTTTTTTTTTCAACAAATTTTTTTTTTTCCACAAAAATTTTTTTTTTAAACAAAATTTTTTTTTTTCAACAAAAATTTTTTTTTTCAGGAAACTTTTTTTTTTCAACAAAATTTTTTTTTTTCAACAAAATTTTTTTTTTTCAACAAACATTTTTTTTTTCAACAAAAATTTTTTTTTTTTCAACAAAAATTTTTTTTCAGCAACAATTTTTTTTCCACAAATTTTTTTTTCCCAATTTTATTTTTTTTTGAAATTTTTTTTTACAAAATAGTTTTCTCAAAATATTTTTTACAAAATTTTTAAAATTAAGTAACAAATACTTTCTCAAGCAAATTAACGGGCGCCATAGGCGCATTACAACTTACTAGTTATAAATAACGATCACGATTCCTTGCATGGAACCACCTCGGCTGCCTTCGCAGTAGCGCATACTGTCAATCCAATTCTTCAAGACCTTGGATTCTAACTCACGAATGGCTTGTTCGAAACTCGCCCTCTGGCCCCGAATCGTCTATTCTTCGCCGGACATCGGTACGTTACACAAAAAAGTGTAACGGAGTCAAATCCGAGGTGGCCAATTGACATCGCCAATACGACTGACAACATGATTACCGAACTTGGAACGTCGCAGATCATGGTTAATATATTGTGAAATAGCGTCGTCGTGCTTAAGGATCGAAATACCGATTCCAGCACCATTTTGCCCATGATTCCACAGGTCCATAATCCTCATCACACTGTCATTGTCAGACAATAAATTGGTTTTTGACGTCCCATCTCCAGATGCGGCAGATGCGTCACAAAATATGATTTTCGGACAGCAATAATGATGTCAGCCAAAAAGTAAAGCACAGAATAATATTAGCAATATTATTTTCATAGTAGAGGGTTTTCCAACAAGAGGTGTTATTTTGGTATTGAAAGAAAAATTAAATTTTTTGAGATAAATGATCAGATGTTTATTTCATAATAAAGAGGATGGTACGTCATTAATCATGTAAAACAATATCAGCCAATTGGCCACCACGACCACGCTTACAGGACCATATCATGACAACGCTTTCCATAACCAAATCGCAAAGTGACTGCTCTATGTCCTCGATAGAGACACGAATTCTGTCGTTGAGGTCTTGTATCGACGCTGGGCTATTGGCGTAGACTTCTTCCCAAAGGAAGAAATCGCAAGTTGTTAAACCACAAGATATTGGTGGTCAATTGTGATCATCTCTTCGAGAGATAACACGGTCCGAAATCGTTTCCCATTAAAGAGCACGTAGCACCATCATGTGGAAAGTAAACGTTGTCCAGATCAATATCATTCAACTCCGACCTTACAAAATCATTAATCATCTCTCGATAGCGCAATCCGTTCACCGTAACTGTTGATTCAACCTCATTTTCGAAAAAGTAAGGTCTAATGACCCCAACGCAGCAAACAGAAACACGTTGAGGATGGAGAGGCTTCTCAACAATAACTTTTGGGTTTTTCGAGCCCCATATGCGACAATTTTTGCTTGTTAACATAGCCACCGAAGTGGAAATGGGCCTCATCAGTCAAGATGATTTTTCGATGGAATTCCGGATCATTTTCACGCATTTCAAGGACCCAATCAGCAAAGACACGACGTTGTTGATGATCAGCCGGCTTGAGTGGAGACTGAATTTTATAAGCCTTAACTGAACTTTATAAGCCTTAAGACCCAAGTCTTTATGCAAAACAAGGTGTAATGATGTTTGTTAAATGCCCAATCCCAAAGAACGACGAGGAATGAGCAAACCTGGGTTTTCTTCAACACTTTGGGCTACTGCAGCAATATTCTCAGTTGCTCTTGAGCGACGTGCACTGGTTTTATTCTTCACATCACTAACTTGTTCCAACAGCTCGAATTTCTCAACCAATTTCTTTATTGCAGTCCGACAAGGTGCTTCACGAAGACCCAAAAATCCTTTAGTTTTGCGAACTGTAGCTGCAAGATTTTCACCGTTTTTGTAGTGGATTTTAATAATTTCAATGCGTTGTTGAAGTGTGTATCGTTCCGAAAAATCCACCACGATTTCATCGTAGGTATTTAAATGATATGTTTTTTTTCAATTCTTATGCAGTTCATTCTAAGGTTTGACTAAAACTCAATTCAAAATTATGATTTAACAAAAGACACCAAACCCTTGTTGAGTCTGAAGAAATTCAAGCCGTTTTATTTACAGCAATTAATATTGAGGCCCCGAAATTGACTTCATAACTTTACAAAATTTTGATAGAGATTAGTGGAAATTTGGACCTATTACGCGGCCATGTGCCAGCGTAACTTAAAGTCGCCTTCGATCCATTTAAACTGTTCTTTATTTATTTTATTTACCAACTAAAACTCATCACACAATCCGCATACGTAACCCTTTAACCTCAACCTCAACAGTTTGTGTTTAGTCGTCTTAACCACCATTACTTACGCAGTTATGTGTCATTAATTTAAATTTGCATAAACAATTTAAATTCCACCCTAACGATGTTGATATTTTTCTGTTTTGTTTCAGACCAACACAATGATGAATTCCATGGCCTCCATTTTCCTTTCTGCTGAATAAATATAGAAAGTGGTGCTGCGATTCATACTGTGGCATCATATCACATTGTGTCTCTCCACATAATCCAGCGTTTTGTATGCCGATACTTACCTATGAGTTGGCTGACGCTGGTTGCTATGGCACCATTAGGTTTTTGTTATACACTTTCTCCTCCATGGTCGGTTATTTTCGTAAATTCCTATGGGATTTAGAGAAGAGTATCATCATTAATCATGGATTTTTATTGTTGTTGGCGTTTGTGGACTTTGAAATTTGCCTATCAATCGTTTACATTTGTATATGTCATGGGTTAAGATTATCGATTTGTTTATTCTCCCATCTCTATCACTGCCTGTCTCACCATTACGTAGGGGAAGGAGAAGAAATGTCAATATTATTATTTAAAAGTTATTATTTTGTGTTTACCTTAGCAAAAGAAAACTGTCACAGTTAAGTAGATTATTTGCAAGCGAAATCGATTAAACGAATTCCTGCCGGAAATTGAAAATACAGGAAACAACAAAAATAAAAGAAAAGCAAATAAATCAAATTATAATATTATTGTATCTTATTGAGAATATTTAGTGATGTTTGGCACAATGATAAACAGAGAGAAAACTGTGTATATGCCTAAGATTACTAATCATTTTACAAGATCATTTAATAAGATAATAATAAAGTTATGTCATGTATGTCAGTAACATAGTGATGTTTCTCTGATAGAAAGAAACGAGTAAAAGGTTTTTGTCCGGCTAAAGTGGCCAGACGACGGGTATCTGACGAATGGATACCGTTGAAATGTCCTTAGAATGGGCATACACATCCCACATTCCGATGATGCATGAAGGAGACAATAGAGTTACTATCCTCTATCATCACCAACGCTCTCCTCTGTATACGGTCCGGGAGCTGTACACATTACTTTGAGGCCAATGTCTCCATAAAGGAGTTATATCAAATTTTTGGCCGGACGTAGGTGGTGTAAATATTTACGAGATCAAATGTGGTGAAGTATTTCTTGCTCCGCTTCAAAAAGCCTAAACATTTGAATACTTCTTTCGACACTTTGAAAATATGGCTAGCTCAGAGTTACCCTGTATCTTCATGCCCACAACATCAAGAGTATCCGATACGTCGATATCCACAACACCCGTAGAGATTTGCGACACTGGTGGCGTTGAATGGATCGCCTCTATTGTTCCGAAAGGAATACTATCAGGTCATCAGTAGAACGGTTTCCAAGGAAGCCATACTCTCTATCATTCAGGAAGCCGTTAGACTCTAAATACTTTACCAGATGGTGGTTAACCATTATCTCCATTACCTTCAAGAGTGCGGAACATATTGCAATTGTGCGGAAATTTTCAAGATTTGTGGCTCGGCGGATGGCAAATTTTCAACATGAAGGGTAAATACCAGCACGCAATAGATGTGCTGGCTAGAGTCGAAGAGATCCAGCCCTATCAGTGTGGCTTCAGGCCGAATAGATCAACAATCGACCAAATCTTTTCACTACGACAAATCCTGGAAAAGATTCATGAAAAGCAGATCGATATATTCCATCTTTTCATCGATTATAAAGCCGCCTTCGATACTCCGATAAGAGAAAAACTATTTGACACCATGTCTGCGTATAAAATACCAGCAAAACTTATACGCCTTTGTAGAATGACACTGAGTGATACTAGGTCATCAGTAAAAATAGGAAGTGACCTCTCCGAGCCATTCACTTCTACAAGAGGTCTCAGACAGGGCGACAGCTTATCGTGTAACTTCATCAACATCCTGATGGAGAAGATACTAGAAAATGCAGAAGTTAATAAAACTGGCACTCTGACAACCAAGGGCCACATTCTCCTCGCATATGCTGACGACATTGACATTGCCGGAAGGACAGAGCGAGACGTAACTGGCGCTTTTTCTAGAATCGAAAAGGAATCGGCGAAGATGGGTCTGATGGTGAACGAGGACAAGACAAAACTTATGCTTGCCACGGCCAGGCAATCGTCGCGACGAAAAAAAGGCGACATAGTGAAGGCTGGCAGTTGCAACGTCGAGGTAGTCGAAGAATTTATATACCTTGGCTCCGCCATTAATAGAAAGAATGATGTCAGCATCGAAATAAAGCGAAGGATCGTGCTGGCAAATAGATGTTATTTCGGGCTTAGCAAACAATTCAGGAACAGAGCCCTCTCGCGTCGAACTAAAATAACACTGTACAATACACTTATTCTACCCGTGCTTCTTTATGGCGCCGAAACATGGGTACTTGCGAAAGCAGATGAAGCTGTGCTGGGTGTATTTGAGAGAAAAATCCTTCGCAAAATCTATGGACCTACGATCTATTTAGCCCACGATTACCATATGGTAATGCAAATTGTAACTACACACATACATACATAACTCGAAAACTATAAAACTCAAAGTCAAAACAAAAACGTCATTTGACGTCTTACACTTGTAGCTTTCCAATAAGTTATGATTTGTGTCATTCTATGTGTAATTAGCGTAGCTATAGGTCGTCAAAGTGAAGTGTAAAAAACGAAAGTGAAAAATTCCCGTTTTTCGAGATGTCATATCGGTAAGTACATGCATAAAATCATTATTTTCCGACCGATTTCAATAAGAATTACAGAAATCGACAGGTAATAAAATAAGCTTTGTCGAAAAAAACTATTTTTATATTAGTTTTTTTCATTTTACTCAAGGCGTTACCATATGGTAATTGTGGGTCACCTAGGGTACATGTTTTTTTCGGATTTCATGTGTTTCTATTGTATTCGGGGTGACATATTGAGTGAATTTAACACATTCTTTCAACAAATATAATTATATTGTGTTGTAATTTTATATATTTTACCATTTTAAGAGGTTTATCGCTGCAACAAATTCTTGATTACATTCAAGAACTCGATGAAGCAGAAGAGCAAAATCAACTAGTTGATCTTCCGACTACCATTTACATCGAGCCACCTATGGATGGCAACATATCTGGCGAAGATGATGCCGAAGACGAATGCGGGGGCATACCGGATAATGTTTGCCCCGCTCAACTAAAAGGCGGCTGTGAAGTTGTTATGGCTAGTGGTCGACATCTACAACATTTTGAAGAAGAAGATGAAGTTGGAGGTATGCTTGAAAACGGTATAAGTTTGTGAATTATTTTAAAGTTTTCTTCTTGAACTCTTCAGCTCCAAGTGTACCCCGTCCTTGTGCGATCACGGAGTACAACAAATATATGTGTGGAGTAGACCGATTTGACCAAAATGTGGCCCAATACCGCATCGCATATAGGGGAAAAAAGTGGTGGTCAAGCATTTTTACCTGGCTGATAGATGCTTGTGTTCAAAACGCTTGGCAACTTCATCGAAAAGTGCAACCAACAATGACACAGCTTGAGTTTCGACGGCAACTGGCTGTCTACTACTGCAAACATTATGGTACAAAAGCAATATCATCTGACCCGATGCCTGCCCACAGATATGCCCAGCAACCAGGTCGCGTTGAGCACTCTCTCCGCTATGATCAGACGGGACATTTTGTAGTCCCTTCAAATCGTAGGCATTGTGCGGGTGAACGTTGCAAAGTTAGCGGACGAACAGCATGTGGAAAATGCAACATCGGACTTTGTGTCAAGTGTTTTGCCAGCTACCATATAAAACCATAAGTGGTTTGACTTCAAAATATGTATATGTCATTTTCTTTAATTTTTTACTTATAATTTCAATAAAGAATTGCATTATTTCTGTAAAAACAAAGAATATTGTTATATTTTCAAAAATAAATCTAAAGAAAATCGTTTTCTTTTACAACAAAAACATGTACCCTAGGCGACCCACGGTTACCATATGGTAACGCTGGTTTTTCGCGTTTTCCGAAAAAGTGTCAACAAATTTCGAAAAATGAACTTCATTTTCGTGCTCTGGGGGTCAAAATGCATAAGTATACGTCTTTTCAAGAAAATCTGAGATGAAAATAGTTCTGGGCATTACCGGGTTAACGAAGAGTATAGGCGTCGAACGAACCGTGAGCTGTATGAGCTGTACCCCGACATGAACGTAGTTAAGCGCATCAAAATACAGCGATTGCGCTGGCTGGGCCATGTCGAACGAATGAATCCAAACGCTCCAGCCAGAAAGGCGTTTGACGACAACTACCACGGAAGACGCAGACAGGGAAGACCGAGACTCCGGTGGATGGGCCAAGTGGAAGAAGACATGAAGATGCTTGGTATCACGAACTGGAGAAGCCAAGCAGAAGACCGAAGTGCTTGGAAATCACTTATTAATCAGGCCAAGACCAACAACAGGTTGTAGAGCCAACTTAAGTAAGTAAGTAAGTAAGAGTCGAAGAGGACTTTCATAGGACTTACTTATTTCACTTAACATTCCATGAAGGAACAGACGGGGAACTTCTCTCGAATCAGTGAGCTGTATACGATATAATTTGTATACTGACTGACCGGGTCCTACTGTTTAAAGCCGTCTCCGAACGGCTAATGCTTTTCTAGAGAAGTTTTACATGGCTTAGAGATTGCTCTCTTACTCGTAAAGTCGCCAACATTTACGAGGTGGAAAAACAGCCGCCGAAAAATGTTTGATGGTCTTTCGAACCACGGTTTCGAACTCGGGTTCCTCTGTGTGATAGTCGCACACACTACCTACCACACCACGGCCGCCCACAGGGGCTGGCTTTAAGCGGGTGTCCTCGTATGGGGACAGAAAGCGTTAATGGCTTAAAACTAATTTAATGAACAATTATGTCAATCGGACAAATCCTTTTCGAGTTATGACTGATCAAACAAATTAAAAAAAACAATTAAAAATTATTCATTCCATTTTTTTGTTGTTGTGGCATATTGTTGTCAATAAATTTGTTTCGAAGCCCCGTCCCCCGAGTACAAGTTTTTAAGTTTCCTCGGATGTAAATGTTAAATTTTGTATGATTTTTACAATTTGTAAACTTTGCTAAATTGCCATTTGCCTTTGAACAATTTCTTCTACGCCAGTATGAGTGCGAACAATAACCTCATTTGTTATATTTAATCGTATTTTGTTGTTAAATAGAGCAGCACAAATACGACCAACGCCGCAAACAACTCCGAAAAGGTGAGAAGAGCCAAACGCAACCGAAAGGATACCTTTGCGTCCGCTTATGGTTTATTTATTTTTATGGCATTTTTTCGTGTCCTCCCGTCTGGGTACGGATGTTAAAAGATTTATGGCCACTGCATGAAGGAAAGAACGGAAAGGCATTTATATTTCGCATTTATTAAAAGTTTTTTTGTACTTCTTGTTCACCGCCATAGAAAAGGAGGCAACGGAAGCAGCGAAATGTCCACACACACACACACAAAGACGGTAGGGGAGGTTTAAAAAAAGGAAATCAGAACGAAAAAGCAAAAATGTCATCAAATGCAATTTTGCAATGCGTAAAAGTTTCAACACGGACACCTACAATTTTGAAGAAACATTCGTTTAGTTAAACTCGTAATTTGTGCAAAGGTGTCGATTCATCTTTCGCTCCCCCTCTTATTTTGTGGAAACAATGGAAAAACGCTATTCTTTATGCTTTTGACATATCATTTTCATTGCACGTGGCTGCCAAAAGGATAAGACGGACGGAGAACAACGAATGCCCTATGGTTGTGTTATGAATAAAATCGAAGCGGAAAATTATGCTGATTATGAGAAAATGATGTTAAAGAAACTGAGTGAGTGGTTATGCATTTGTACTAGCCTCGTGCCCTCCTATACTATGATTTTCTTTTCTCTGAAAAAAATATAATGGAAAAATATAATTATAGGAAACTGTTACAGATGAAATATAATTAGGTTTAACAAGATAAACCATGTAACGGGGGCTGTGAACGGTTGGTGCTATGAGTAGGATTTAATGCGATTATTGTCTTTTTTAAAGGTCAACACTCAGGGGATGTCCCCTATAAATGCAATGCATTGTGTTAGTGGAAGGAAATTAGGGTATCGGAAGGAGGAAATAGGGAGTTGGTTTGGAACTTCAGAATGTCACAACTGGCAGGAAACACATTTGCTGGAAGGTTATTCCACATACGAACGGTTCGGGTAAAGAACAAATTTTCTCTATAGTGCGTCGTCCGGTCAAACCGTCATTTCACAATGAACGGATGAGAGACCCCTTGTATTCTGACTAAATGATTTAACTTCAGGGACCAGACGCGGATATCTGACGAACATATACCGTTAAAATATCTATAGAACAGCGATATACAACCCACATTCCGACGATGCTGAAGGGAGACAATAGAGTTGGATACCCTGCTATGCCCAATCATCACCACCGCTCTCCTCTGTACACGGCCCAAAAGCTGCAAAGATGTCTTTGGAGCTCCTGTCAATATATGGGAGTTGTAGTCCATTTTAGGCCGGATGTAGGTGGTATAAATATTTACGAGACCAGATGGAGTGAATTATTTCTTGCACCGCTTTAAAAAGCCTAAACACTTGAATGCTTCTTTCGATACTTCATGCCCAGAATATCAAGAGTGTCGGGTTAGATCGGGTACACAGTCTGACCCAACAGGTCGTCAATGAAAATAATAAATAGAGATGGAGAGAGGTCAGAGCCTTGTGGCACTCCGGCGGTTGGATAAGACTATAATTGCTAGAGTTCAAATAATATTTAGATTAAAATATAAAATGGCTGTCTTGTGGTTATTGATCTGAACTAATCGATATGTATACGAAGTGCAGAGAATATTCATATACGGAAAAGACGTTTTTATTTTATAATTGTAGCTTGGAATTGGAATGAGTCAAAACGGGGCAAAGAATAATGTTTTTCCTTTTAAGCCAGAGAATTCCATAGAAATTTATTGGATTTTTTTAGGTGCCATGAAATAAGTCCCAAAAAGAAAATAAATATGTATGGACCTATGGCCTTAAAATAATGCACCTTTATTTCCCTAAAAATTATGAATTTTTATTTTAAAAATTGGATCTTTATTTTATTCGAAAAAGGGTACTTATTTCATGATACTTCACTAACAGTTCACCTAAATTCAAAGCAGTCAGGCTGTGAAACACACATTTATATCTGTGATATTTTTTCCAAAATTGCAAATTCTTCAACAGTTCCTTACACTGTATTTTACAACTATTTCGCACATTTCCAATCCAATCTTTATCAATGATATCCACAATACCGTCTGCCACGCCTATGGCATTATTGAACTAACGATTACCCAAAGTATGCTGTCAACTACTCAGTGCTTCTTCACATACCTTTCCAAATCAAGGTCTTCAATTCATCTGTTGGAATTAATTTTTTACGAAAATCTACTCAACTTCACCGAAACTTGTTAGCATCACACTTCAGTGGTTTGGGAAAAAAGATTGTTAAGTTTTGACACAGACAAACCAACATGCACGCTTGCCCAAAAAAGAAAAATATGTTGTTTGCTGTTGTTATAAACATTCTGGCAAATCTTCTTGGAATTATGAATTTGTTAACCTATTCTAATTTACTTTCCCTCATGTGTGCAGCATTTTGCTATGCATAACTCAAACTTATAGATTGAAGCCGGAATCCTTATAAACCATCCAATTAACTTAACTTTGGTGCAAGAAGATACATACGACGCAGAACATGATATGACAACGTACGAGTGTTGTAATGAGAAAATCCGAGTATGTCAACAATTAAATGAATATACACTTGTGTGGTCATACCAATTACGACTATGATGGAAACTTATTTGTCTGGAATAGTGAACAACAACAGAGCGCTATGAATAAGTAAGTCTACAGATGACTTCTGCACGAGTATTTACATCTAAATGTTGTTAAACGTTCCCGTACATGTGTGTAACATTAATCAGCCAGAGAAAAGTTTTGATAACCAAAAGTTAATTATATATTTTGTGGGATATACCGGGGATTTTGCTGAAAATATTACGTGATTCCTCACCAGATTTTCTCCAGAATACCGTTACCTTGTGATCATCGCGACGGGGCACTGTCTGACTGAGACTGAAGATTGCGACTAGTGACTTTTGCAGACGCTGTGCAGATAAAGAGGAGCAGGCGTCAATAAAACATCTCCTCTACACTTTTCCCGCCCTGGGGAAAAGGCGACGGATCAACACTGAACTCTTATTTCTTCAGTGACCAAGCCGAAATTGATATTGACCGACTCAGGAGCGTTTTAGGGCGCTCGGGAGGGTTAAACAGGAGGTACTAAGGATATGATTTTGGCTAGCTTTCATGGTATCACAATAGACTTCGTGGTCTTAGTGAGTCTGTCTTTTCAGATCTTCCTAATTCTAATCTTCCATTGACTTAAGGCTTTGTAAGTGTCTTCAATTGTACTACAGAATTTAATTCAGAACCTTCCTGAATGCTTTTCAATTGTACCAGTTCTGTGACGCTATTGTGGACTTGAAGAACTTTCTACAGCATTTCTTGCGATTTAATAGCTTCAATGACCACCATCGCGATCGTTGGTTAGGTCTGGCATTGCCTTGGTGACATGAGTATTGCGGTGAGTCATTCAGAACTTTTTTGTGACCAATTCTACAGACCGCTCAATGTCTCCAATGTTTTCGAAATGTTATGCTGTATTATTGAAATGATCCTGTTGACCCTTACTTAAACAGAAACTGCTAAAGGGTGTTTTTTATTGAGGTATAGAACTTCGAATTGAAATAAAACACAAGAAAATCGTTTTAATGTCCATCAATTTGGCTTTATTGGAAGGATATTTTTATGCCATTAATGTTTAAATATGATTTCGGGCATGTGGCCGCTGCGGCTGGCTCGAATAAAGCCAATTATACAGGTCCAATTTCACTGAACAAAATTTTGTGATGAAAATCAGCATCGAGATGAATCTCATTTTCGGCCCATACACCAAAATCTCGCGGCTTTAATTCTAGCACAAGCTGGATCTTGTAAGGTCGCAAGCCAAGATCTTTGCGCAAAATCTTCCATAAAGTTGATGGACAAAGCTCCAATTGCTGTGCACGGTGGCGAATCGATTCATTCGGACGGAGCTTGCGGTGAACTTCGCGAACTGAACCATTACTTTCGAAATAAATTTGCACGATTTGCAAGCGTTGTTCTTTTGTCAACCTGCTCATGATGAAATGGCAAACCGAACTAAATATTAATCACTTGACAGCTGACAAAATGGCCGCCAGTTAAAAAAGTGATGCCAACTTAAAGTTCTATACCCCAATAAAAAACACCCTTTATAACAATGATCTGAAAAGCAGCGGTTTTCGTGAACTGAGTTCATTACCTCTTTTCCAAATGGTAAGGTTAGTACTTACAGGAGAGAACCAGATTGTGTACAGTGACGTGAATGCGCACCATCAAATCTGGAGTACCACTAATATCAGTGATGTCAGGTGTCATACGCCCTTTAAGATGACCAAGGTTTGTGAATTTTTACCTTGCAGGCTGGTCGCTGTCCTGTCTTTGCTACTTAGAGAACAAAGAACAAATATTGTACAATTACTCCTTACAAGTATACAGGAAATGTGCCTACCTTCACCGGTACTTATGATCAGCATAAATCCAGAAGTTCTTAATGCACAAACCTTAACACCGTTCATCCAAGGTTGTTGAATAAGGACTATATCTACTGCTCCTTGCGTCAGAAGGTTATGGTTATGGTTGCCCTCAGCATCTGGCAAACAAAACTGTGGCACATACTAATCAATTGTGACTCTCTGATAATGTTTGCCCACATTCCATAGTGATTGGTTTACCTTCGTCCACACGCCTGTTGCCGACCTTTATATTTACACACCCAAACCAATCATTCTGTATTTGTATGACACGAGGCAAATCTCTTTGGGTATTCTTTGTTATTTAAATCTGAAGATAACTTTAAATACATCCCCCTGTGACAGTGGTTCGTAAAATCAACTACAAAAAAAAAATTGTATAGCCAGCATGAAAGTTTCATTTTAAATAATGAAACCATGAAAAATATCAAAAAAATAAAACTTCCGTCGAAAGGCACACAAATGTTGTTTTTGCGAAATCCGCAAAAAATCTGTCTACTAGCAGACTCTGTCCAACTCTCGGTTATGACTTCTTTAGCTTTGTGTAAATATTCATCAACGTAAAAGTCTATCAACAAAAATGAAATCCCTAAAGTAAACGACAAGGGGGGATGCAGCATTGGCAAATAGAAAACGTGTCACTCCGAAATGGAGACAGCAAAAAAAAGTTCTTATCTTGAAACACATTTTATGCATCAAAACAAAAAGAAAGAAAAGGCTGTTGAAAACACCGGTAACTACCACGAATTATTCATTCGGTAGTACGGGTACCTTTTGCATTTGTTTACCTTCTCGCCATCAACACTGCCGGAAAGTGTACATCATGGCCGACTTAAGGTGTTTCTATTTATCAACCAACAAGCAACAGCACCAAAACAAAACAAAAAAAGGAAAAAGATGATAAGTCACATATATACACATATAAATAACGAAAAATGAGCCATAATAGAGGGACACCGAGTAAAGCAAAGGAAATGGCCAAAGAATATAACCTGAGATGACAGTTTAAACAAGAAACTACATAACAATAGTTTGACAGATGATTTTACAATACAATGAATGCCCAGTATACAGAAAATGTAATATTTGTTTGGGTTCTGCACGAGGACGTGGCGATTTATGATTATAAATAAGGAATGTGAGTGAAACGCTGAGGAAGGATGAAAGCAAATGTCATGGGTTGGGTGGACATGATATCTGGCATGAGATGTGATTTGCGATGGCTGGAGAAAATGAATCTTGTGTATCTTCTTCAACACGTATACATGTGTGGAGAGAAAGGGTCCATTTATAAATAAATCGCATATTTATAACAGTTGGAGCAAAAGTAAACTTCCGATGTTTTTTGGCTGTAATTAAAAAAAAATGAAAAACTTTAATTCTTCTTGTGGATTATTTTTATTTGGTCTTTTAATTTTTTTTTACATCAAGTAGAGAATATGATGTCATGTCAATGGCCGCCGCCAGAGTTGCCACTGACATTAGGGGCCAATCGCAAAATTTATAGCATTTTCTGATAGGAGGATTACTTTTGCGCCACCTTGTAAATGGAACTTTAAAACACCTAGACTAAAATCAATCATTTGTTTTCAAATTACTTACTGCCTATTATGTCCTTCTACTTACTTCATTAAGTGTGCCCTACACCCTGTTGTCGGTCTCGACCTGCTTAATAAATGAATTCCACGTACTTATGTCTTGCTCTTGGCGTCTTTGGGATAACAAGGATATGTATGTGTTCTTCCACCTGGTCCTTCTACCGGAGTCACGATATTCCCTTTCTGCGTTGTAGTTGTCTTCCAACGCCTTTCGGGCTGCAGAGTTAGGCCGAATAAATGACCGACTTGGCCCAGAGAGCAATTGATGTATTTTGATGCGCTCAACTACGCTTAATGTTCGTTCAACGTCTATATTCCTCGTTAACCCAGATCGGGCCATACACAACCAGCACAGCTTCATCAGCTTTTGCAAGTACCCATGTTCGGCTCCTCAAAGAAGGACAGGCGGAATAAATGTGTTCTACAGTGTTTTTTTTAGAGAGAACTGTTTTCTTGAAAAGTTTGTTTTGTCCGAAACATAATGCATTTGGCAGCATTTTGATTCGGTTGATTTCGATGCTGACACTATTATTTCTATTGATGACGAGTTATGTTCTTCCACTACATCGATGCTAATTTGCCTCGATGATCTTAGTGCGCTATCAAATTTAAATAAATTGAAATCAACTTATATTTCCAATAGAATTTGGAATTTTCCCTCGTTTTGCAATATTTACAATTTCGTTTCATTCATTGTCTACAGTCGACGAAATTTATTTACTCCAATTTTAATAGTTTGCCAAATCTGCTACTTTACAATTAAGACCTGCCAAGGTAAGTCATGCAGCATTCATCGCATGCATCATTTCCATTTAATAATTTTGGTCACCTCCATAGGACATTTGCAACATGTACATATTTCGCCAACTACATGTGCATTTTACCGGAACAGCAACCCCAATTTTTGCGAGTATTTCGGGCGACACATAGCAAAAAATGCACAATGCCATATAATGAAAATGTACGAAGAAATACAAAAAAAAAATATCTGTACATTTCAAGGACTTAATTCAAAAGGAACATCTTGTTTTCTGTTTGTGTTAAGCGCCCATCCAACCGTTGTTCAACAGTCGCTACCAAAGAGCAGCTGCCCCGTACTGGTACTGATGCCAATGTTGTTAAAACTGATGTTGCTGTTATTGTTAAAAAGTCTTTTTGTTATTTTAATGGTTTTGACACTTGAGTTTAAATTACAATCGTTAGGCGACACACTCAGTCGTCACATGCAACCCCTCAGCCAGTCCAAACAGAGCAACGTACACACGGTCCGACCAATATAATCCGGCCAGGCCAAAGGCCAAGTCCTCTTGCACAGACATAACAAAACAAGAACAACAACAACAAAAAAGAAACGCAGAAAAATACAAGTATCAGCGAATGAATACAAACGAGTACATTGCAAATAAAATGAAACCGTACATGACACGTTAGTTAAAAAGTGAATGGAGTCCTCAACACCAATGTTGTGTTATTTATTTTCATGAATCTTTCGACCACCTACGCAAACCCTCCACCCAGCCCACAGAAATATAAACAAAATAATCTTGCCTTGGTGTTGAAAATGACAACAACGCCAAAAAAGAAACTGAAAATTCAACTGACATTACTTGAGGGCATGTTCACTAGGGTGGAGTGAAATAAAAAACAATAGTCACACTCGGAAAGAGATGTAATTTGCGATCCTTAATAAGGGAAACAAATTAAAAGTAGCACCATGCTCTTGAAATTTGAAAATTTTCGAAATGTTGGTTTTGATTTCAAAAAATGTTTTTTTTGGAGTTTGTTCACAAATCGATGGCCAACCGTTGTATTTGCAAACATACTTGACATATCCGCTTTGAATGCGTACATACTAAATTCTGAAATCGATGTTTCATGGGCTCCAACTGACCGGAATCGAAAGAGGCCAGAGTTTTTGCGGCAACTAGCACTTTCTTTAGCTAAGGCTCATATGATGAAACGGACTAGATTACCTAAACAAGGGTTCTCAGCACAATTATTGACAGAAATTCGTACAACATGCACGCACAGTTTCAGAGGCTTCCTCAAATAATCCAACTTCTCATTCAGGGACTCGAAAGCGTGAAATTTTTAGTTGCTGCAAGTCGAAGTCTGATATAAAATGTTCCATTTGCAGCAACTTTATTTGCAAAACTAACCGAAAAACATTGTGCTCATCTTGCAATGAAAAATATATTCAAACCAAGTAATAAATTCTTATTTTTTTAAAATAAAATGAATAAAAATGTACTATGGACCAAATGGTACTAACCTAAAAGCAGGGTTAAGTATCCTAAACTACATCCTATACCGAGTATGACATTTTCCGATTTAAAAAAAAATAGGGTTTACCTCCACCCTAATGTACACGAATGTGACAATGGCGATGATGGGAAATGATTTTTTTTCCACCACAAAATGGTGTTACTTTGAAGACAGTCCCATCAATGATAAAGTGAGCTCTAATGTCCCCTGAAGGATCATAAGGTGATTTGAGTGACATCTGCAAGGAAAGACCCTTAGTCAAGATTGGCAGAGTTTTTTTGTAAGTCGAACCATTCAATTTTAATTTTTAATGATTTCATAGTCACAGTTGTAATTTTTTTCTGTGGGACAATGAAACCCTAATGACATTACGGTTTTCAACGGACACAGAAACATGTCTACATTAAATAAAACCAACAAAAGTTTTATAATCTGAGGATCAGATATAACTTGGTCCTGGCCCATATTAAGTATGTCTGGTATGTACTTGGTGCACATGTACAATTGGCCATGTGGTAATTTCTGAATCGTCCAAACATAGAACCCATGAATATATATGGATTCTGGAAAAGAAATGCCAAATCTTGAGAAAGATCCATTAGAAATGTCATTGATTTCATGGAATATAAAGCGTCGATAAAATGAAAACATATTAATCTCACCAGCCAGGGTTCATGTCAGCATATACCTCATACAGCTCACTATTCGTTAGACGCCTATAGTCCTCGTTAGCACAGATTAGGCAAACTGCTTTCGCAAGTATCCATGTTTCTGCTCCACAAAGAATCAGCTACCGGTCAGTGAGTATACAGATTATGTCGTGGACAGCAGAGTAATTTGTAGGATGTTCCCCGTCTTTTAGGTTAATATTGCAGCTGACCGAAGCATATCTATCTTGGGTCCTGCATTTGCTACCCAAAATGTATTCTAATTTTGCTGGTCCCGGTAGTCTTTCTTTAGTCAATCCGTTGCCATAATGAAGATGTGTTTTCTGCCAGCACCACCTCTACATATACTGGTATTGACTTCTGGTATTAGTAAACCAAATTGTTTCCACAAAGACTGGACAATGACTCAGAAGTTCTCCTCTTTATCTTTTCAACTTCTACAGAAGTCATCGTATGGGATACGCAGTCTCCAATGGGGTGTGTAGAAAGGCCAGTAACTACTCCTGACTGTAATTAATTTTCTTAGATGGCATCTTGGCAGATTAATCGCTTCCATATCAGGCCAGACTTTTCTGTTCAAGGCACATTGGATCCTTTCTACACCTATCTTTCGCAATAAGATGAATTTTCCGATATGTCAGCTGTTTACTCTCAGTAAGGTTGCCCTTATCATAAATATACTCACTTTAGTTCAGGGTAGCGAAACCCAGCATAGAGTAGATTTCACAACCAACTCCTCTTAGCAATTTTGATCCGTCAATGAATATCTATATCTCATCCACAGCGACGCAGATATCATTCACCAGTCACATCCATCTAGTACCATCGTCAGGTGTTATATAGTTAATAGAAAAGTTCATGTTAAGTAGGATGTATAAAGACTCATCAGTCTATAATGTCAGTTAGGGTCTTTTAGATATTCTAAAGAGATGGTTGTTGTCGAAAGGACTTTGCACTTCATTTTATAAAACAAAATTGTATTTCTAATTCATGGACAAATTAGTAGGGCCCAGACTGTTGGACCTTATTGGTCACAAATCTGTCTTCCTCTAAACATGCGAGTATGTGTTTTCATACGGAAAGGACTTTTCAGAGGATCTGAATTACACCATTTTGTCCAAGGGATGTTTATTACAAAATTTGCCTTGAACTCCTACAAATATGGATTTCTTTGGGCACACTTAATTCCTATTAGTTATAGCAATTGTATTCTTTGTAAATAAAATTGCTAGATTTTGCATTTTATAAATTTGTATTTGGCCCATCGAACACAAATCCCAAAATATGAAACATTTCAAGTGCTCAATCAACATAATAAAGCAACCATGAAACCCTCTTTGCCAGACAATATCCATGCCTACATAACTGAAGGTCTGTTTGTGTGTGTGTATGGATTTATTTCAAAACTATTATTGTACTTTTGTATGCAAAACTCATCCGCAAGAGAAAAAGCAAATATTTGGCATAATTTTTGTGCAGTTTTGCACACAAAGGCATAAACGGTTAATATGACAATATCATCGTCATCGTCGTCGACGTCGTTGTCATCCTCCCCGCATCATCATTATCAACGGGGTCGTTATACACCTGTGTAAATTGTTCTTGTTGGAGTACAATGCTGGCAATTAGTCCCGTGACACACACACACACGCACACAGGTATACATACGAATGAAACTATCTGCTTCCCAACACGGTCCTTCACATGAACGACTCCAATAATAAGCAAATCCCTGGTTCGTATACAAAAGTGATCCGGTGTATTAAGTGGGTTCAACAGAAAAAAAATCCTATTGTTTGCCTAACAAATTTAATAATGACTTTTTTGTACGAATAAACTCGAACAAATTCGGCTCAACATATTAGCAATCCTGATCTGAAGGTAAAAATTAAAAATAATATGTTTTTCCTTTAAAACAAACACACAAAACCGGTGAATTTTTTTTTCTTGAAAACTTCCTAAATAGAGCTTGAACTGAATCTAAAGCTTGTTTTTTTTAATAAAATAATATTCTCTGTGTATTTGAATATAACTGAATTTTTAAGATCACGTCTTATCGCACTAGGTTCAAGATTGAAAATAAATACCTCTAATACTGTGTTGGGGATATTTATAACCCAGGACTGGTTATTATTTTAACTGCGATTAAATCGACCCACCTTAATACATATATATATCTACACCTGTGTGTTACTGGCACATTTGTTTGTATTCGTATCACTGGAACACCACACACACACACACACACAGATATGGACAAACACGACCTATTCATGGTACAGGGTAACAATATGTAATTCGGTCATGTGACAGCTGTTGCTGTTGCATGGAAATTACAGCTGTTCTAATTGACAACGTGTTCGAGGTAACAAATATGACGTGATTAAAGTTTTAAGTGACAATTACCCGAGAAAAAGTACCACAATTTGCTAGCAGACACTATGGCGATGCGAAAAGTTGCCGCCAATTACAACAATAGTGTGAACGTTACGATTATTGAGATTGTTGCACATGAAGGCTCTTTGCAGCTCTAAGTGGTGTGGAAGGACAGCTAATTATTGCCAATTCCTGGTGATGAATTGGGAAGTGAACGTAACGTTTGGTCATGTTTTTTTTGGTAGCAAACGAGAAGAGAATGAGATAATTGGCATTGTCTTTGCAAAGGTATACAGAAAATTTTTGAATTTATGCAGAACTGTATGTATGTGTTCGAAGTGAAAAGAAGGGTCAATTTGCCAATCAATAAATCACCAATTTCTTATGAGACGAACCATATATGCATAAACCTGCCCTGAAATTACTTCAAAACGGCTTTCTAAATGGAAAAAATAGAGAAACTTTAAAAAAAAAATCGTTTAATTGAACGCCAGAAAATTAGGCCCCCTCGAAAATACAATCCAAATTTAAATGGAAATAGGATCGAAATTTGGGTCTATCGGCATTATAAAATATACCCCAGGAAACTACTCCTCAAAATGCTAAGAACCTAAAATGATAATAGGTCCCTAAAATGTGCAATGGGGTCTAATTTAATTAATATTTAGTAAAGGTATGAAAATGCAGCCCGAAAACAGGCAATGCTTCGCGTAGTTGTCCCTGTGTAAAATTGGGGCCTATTTTTATTTCAGAGTTTTGAGTGTAATTCCAAAACAGACTTAGCAATTCCTCTGTAAAATCCAAAAAACTAATTATTTATTTATTTATTAGTTACAATACAAAGACAATCTATATTTATAAAAGAGAATGCCGTCCGTGTGAACACGCATAACTTTATAACGGATCGTCCGATTTTCACGATTTTGCTTCCCAGTATGCGCCTTCCGTCGTAGTTGCCGTCCAACGCCTTTCTGGCTGGTGCATTTGTATTCATTCGGCCGATATGACCCAGCCAGACTAATCTATCTATTTTGATGCGCTTAACTACATTCATTCCGGGATATAGCACATACAGATCACGGTTCGTTTGACGACACTCGGACCGTAGATTTTGTAAAGGATTTTTCTCTTAGACGCCGTAGAGAAGCACGAGTAGAATAAACGTGTTGACACAGTGTTGTTTTAGTTAGTCGAAAGTGGGCTTTGTTCTTGAATTGTTTGTTTAGCCCGAAAAAGCATCTTTCACTTTATTTCGGTCAGTATGTTAAAGAAGCTGCACGATAACCTGTCACCTTGTCGAAGACTTCTTGTATAGTAGTGACTGATGATGGATAGTTCGCTTCCAATTTTTGAATCGGACACAGTACGCTGAGTCATAACGCTTGATTTCACACTAGCTCAGAGTTCGCCACACACATACCACTTAGTTTTAGTTTGTAGTTTTGAGTTGCTCTCTCAACGCACTGAAGGAAATTAGTGTATCTCATCCCTATGTATGGAAATGTAACAATCAAATAAAATAAATCTTAAAATCAAATCATAATTTTTAAGACATAAAAAGTTAAGTTGTAATTGTTTACTATTAAAGAAATATTTTTGAAAAAAATCTCATTTAACTTAACTTTAAAAGAATTCTGTATCGCTTGTAACATCCGACGACAAAACTATTTCAACAAATGCTCAAGCGATACTATATGAATTTGATTTATTTTTTCAATACATGAGCGCCTTTTTTCCAGTGCCTGCCCTAGCTGTTGCATACACTTTATCAGCTCGACTCCTCCGGTTTTATACAGTACGGCCGATGATCCGACGATACCTGCTGCTTTATTATTCTTGTAACGGGTTATTGTTATTATACCCTCACCCTACGGGTAGGAGGGTATATATCATTTGATACGACCCAAAAGTGTAACACCTAGAAATATTCACATTAGACCCCAGGTGTCTTTGAACCAAATTCGATTCATGACTTTCTGAATCGTTTGAGCCATGTCCGTCTGTCCGTCTGTCCGTCTGTCCGTCTGTCCGTCTGTCCGTCCGTCCGTCTGTCCTGCTGGTACGCACGATAACTTTCGAAAGAGTTAAGCAATCACTCTGAAATTTGGCATGGCAGAATATTTTCCCAAAACTGCTTATGGGATTGCATATGGGCTATATGGCCACACCCCTTCGGGTACCTCCCATACAAATCTGATATTTCGCCCACTTTATAAATCGTGTAATAATATCAACACGCGCATGTTTGATCTTGGCCAAATTCCGTATTTAGTAATGCTATAACTGGACAAAGTTTCGAACAAAAACTTGGCAGTCTGGCAACTCCCCTTCAGGCACCTCCCATACAAATGTACCATCCCGCCTACCTTAGAAATCGTGTAATAACACCAATACGCACAATGCTATCTTGCCCAAATTTTGTATTTAATAAACGTATAGTTAGACTAAGTTTTGGACAAAAACTTGTCAGTCTGGCAACTCCCCTTCTGGTACCGCCCATACAAAAGTACCATTCCGCCTACCTTAGAAATCGTGTAATATATCCAATATGACCATCGCGATCTTGTCCAAATTTTGTATTTAGTAAACGTATAGTTAGACTAAGTTTTGGACAAAAACTTGGCAGTCTGGCAACTCCCCTTCAGGCACCTCCCATACAAATGTACCATCCCGCCTACCTTAGAAATCGTGTAATAACACCAATACGCCCAATGCTATCTTGCCCAAATTTTGTATTTAATAAACGTATAGTTAGACTAAGTTTTGGACAAAAACTTGGCAGTCTGGCAACTCTCCTTCTGGTACCCGCCATACACATGCACCATCCCGCCCCTTATAAACCGTGTAATACTATCAATATGACCAACGCGATCTTGCCCAAATTTTGTATTTAGGTTGCTATTATGGAACTAGTAAGTTGTAATGCGCCTATGGCGCCCGTTAATTTGCTTGAGAAAGTATTTGTTACTTAATTTTAAAAATTTTGTAAAAAATATTTCGAAAAAAAATAAAATTGGGAAAAAAAAAATTTGCGGAAAAAAAAATTTTGCTGAAAAAAAAAAATTTTGTTGAAAAAAAAAATTTTGGAAAAAAAAAATTTCTGTACAAAAAAAAATATTATTTTTTTTATTATAATTATTTATAGAATTATTATAGAATGCCTATTTATATTCCTACGTACTGCGTGACAGAGTCAGTGAATCAGTGAATCAGGGAATCAGTGTCGAGTATAAATATATATTAAGATATGAGACTTGTATTTTTTTTACTGAGGGTGAGGGTATATATAAGTCGGTTTACCCGACTGCAACTTTTTCACTGGTTTTTACCTCATAGTGGGTAGGATGTCGATATTCCACTCCATCGGACATGGGTTATTATCTTCGGCTGGATATTCGGCCGCTAATAATCTAGAAAAATGTGGCTTCCAGACTCTCAGCATACTCGGCGTATTTCATCTCTACAAGAAGTTATGCCAGGGCTCGTGTCTAATTTTTGGTCTTTTAATAACTGATAAAATTTCCGGCATATTTTCTACTCCCATACACCTCAATCTCCCCACATTTTCTTCTATCCATCTCTCTTTTCTTTTTCGGAATAGACGATTCCCCTCTCTCCACAAATCCCGTTATCGCTCCAACACGACTCGAGTCTTGTGGACGCCTTATGTGCTGCGTTCTCAGCTTCAGTGGCAACTTTTCACTCCTTTCTGGCCGCTGTGATGGAGTTTAATATGTGTTTCCATCGGGAGGAAGGGTTTTGGCGAGGAGCATTTGTGTTAGCTTCGTTGAATAGGCATGGGCTGTATTTTAGCGTTGGAGAAGAATAGTCACCGGGGTATTTTCGAGCGAATCTGAAAGCGGTAACGATTATGATAACGATGAAGCATAGGAGGACTCTGTCCCTGGCACTATTCCTTATTCTTAATTTGTTACCGCCGGATATTCCGGCATGGGAAGTGGCTGCGAATATCGCTGTATTCGTAGATATCAAACTTAAACATCTGATTGTAGTCAAGGAGTGAGGGATTATTCTTAGGTACTGACATAAATAAATAAATTAAAATCGAACTATTCGTATTGACTATTGTTGTGAGATTTTTCCTTGGCACATTTTGACATTCTCAAAAACCTACTTCTTCATTATAAGAAATTCAAGATAACATGGAATACGCTATCTTGGGACGAACGTTAGATGTTTTTGGCCTTACGTTACAGTTTTTTTTTTTTTAATTTTCGCTGGAATATCGTGGCACCCACTCACTTTTGGATATCAACAATACCCCAGCCTATTTGGAAAATAATGAAAAAAAAAATGTATCAGAATCGAACTAGTTTACACATAAATTGTACACTTACACTAACTAAAATTAGAATTAGTTTAATTTGTTGCAAATTGTTTTAGTATCCCGTACTTATGCCATGTTTACATATGTTTAGGGAGAAATTAATCAAAACACACATAATATCTAAAGCCATTACTTTCCTTTGTCTCTTAATAACAATATTATCAAATTTATTTTAACATTTTTTTTTTCTTCAAAAAATCCTTCTGATTTAATGGGTCTCTCTTCCAGCCCGGCGCGGCTGTTACGCGTTATTAAACATGAATTTCTCAACAGTAAAATTAAATTTCCACTTTCATAAATCTCGAGTGCTACCGAGTCACTTTGGTTGCTTTTATCTTCTCTTCTCCGTAATGGAAATTAAAATTTGAAAACGCTCATGAAATTAATAATGAGTATTAAATTTGAACCAGTGAAAAAGTTGCAGTCGGGTAAACCGACTTATATATACCCTCACCCTCAGTAAAAAAAATACAAGTCTCATATCTTAATATATATTTATACTCGACACTGATTCCCTGATTCACTGATTCACTGACTCTGTCACGCAGTACGTAGGAATATAAATAGGCATTCTATAATAATTCTATAAATAATTATAATAAAAAAAATAATATTTTTTTTTGTACAGAAATTTTTTTTTTCCAAAATTTTTTTTTTCAACAAAATTTTTTTTTTTCAGCAAAATTTTTTTTTCCGCAAATTTTTTTTTTCCCAATTTTATTTTTTTTCGAAATATTTTTTACAAAATTTTTAAAATTAAGTAACAAATACTTTCTCAAGCAAATTAACGGGCGCCATAGGCGCATTACAACTTACTAGTTCCATAATAGCAACCTAAATACAAAATTTGGGCAGGATCGCGTTGGGCATATTGATAGTATTACAGGGTTTTTAAGTGGTGGGATGGTACCTTTGTATGACAGGTACCAGAAGTGGAGTTGCCAGACTTCCAAGTTTTTGTCCGAAACTTTGTCCAGTTATACCTTTACTAAATACAGAATTTGGGCAAGATCGCGTTGGTCATATTGGTGTTATTACACGATTTCTAAGGTAGGCGGGATGGTACATTTGTATGGGAGGTACCAGAAGGGGAGTTGCCAGACTTCCAAGTTTTTGTCCAAAACTTTGCCTAGCTATAGCTTTACTAAATACAAAATTTTGGCAATATAGAGTTGGTCATACTGATAGTGTTAGACGGTTTATAAGGGGCGGGATGGTACATTTGTATGGGAGGTACCAGAAGCGGAGTTGCCAGACTTCAAAGTTTTTGTCCAAAACTTTTACCAACTATAGCTTTTCTTAATACAAAATTTGGGCAAGATCGCGTTGGGCATATTGGTGTTATTACACGATTTCTAAGGTAGGCGTGATGGTACATTTGTATGGGAGATGCCGGAAGGGGAGTTGCCAGACTTCCATGTTTTTGTCCAAAAGTTATACCAACTATAGCTTTTCTTAATACAAAATTTGGGCAAGATCGCGTTGGGCATATTGGTGTTATTACACGATTTCTAAGGTAGGCGGGATGGTACATTTGTATGGGAGGTACCAGAAGGGGAGTTGCCAGACTTCCAAGTTTTTGTCCGAACTTTGTCTAGCTATAACTTTATTAAATACAAAATTTGGGCAAGATAGCGTTGGTCATACTGATAGTATTAGACGGTTTATCAGGGGCGGGATGGTACATTTGTATGGCAGGTACCAGAAGGGGAGTTGCCAGACTTCCAAGTTTTTGTCCAAAACTTTATCCAGTTATACCTTTACTAAATACGGAATTTGGGCAAGATCGCGTTGGTCATATTGATAGTATTACACGGTTTATAAGGGGCGGGATGGTGCATGTGTATGGCGGGTACCAGAAGGAGAGTTGCCAGACTGCCAAGTTTTTGTCCAAAACTTAGTCTAACTATACGTTTATTAAATACAAAATTTGGGCAAGATAGCATTGGGCGTATTGGTGTTATTACACGATTTCTAAGGTAGGCGGGATGGTACATTTGTATGGGAGGTGCCTGAAGGGGAGTTGCCAGACTGCCAAGTTTTTGTCCAAAACTTAGTCTAACTATACGTTTACTAAATACAAAATTTGGACAAGATCGCGATGGTCATATTGGATATATTACACGATTTCTAAGGTAGGCGGAATGGTACTTTTGTATGGGCGGTACCAGAAGGGGAGTTGCCAGACTGACAAGTTTTTGTCCAAAACTTAGTCTAACTATACGTTTATTAAATACAAAATTTGGGCAAGATAGCATTGTGCGTATTGGTGTTATTACACGATTTCTAAGGTAGGCGGGATGGTACATTTGTATGGGAGGTGCCTGAAGGGGAGTTGCCAGACTGCCAAGTTTTTGTTCGAAACTTTGTCCAGTTATAGCATTACTAAATACGGAATTTGGCCAAGATCAAACATGCGCGTGTTGATATTATTACACGATTTATAAAGTGGGCGAAATATCAGATTTGTATGGGAGGTACCCGAAGGGGTGTGGCCATATAGCCCATATGCAATCCCATAAGCAGTTTTGGGAAAATATTCTGCCATGCCAAATTTCAGAGTGATTGCTTAACTCTTTCGAAAGTTATCGTGCGTACCAGCAGGACAGACGGACGGACGGACAGACGGACAGACGGACAGACGGACAGACGGACAGACGGACATGGCTCAAACGATTCAGAAAGTCATGAATCGAATTTGGTTCAAAGACACCTGGGGTCTAATGTGAATATTTCTAGGTGTTACACTTTTGGGTCGTATCAAATGATATATACCCTCCTACCCGTAGGGTGAGGGTATAAAAAAAAAGGCAAAACAAAATTGTTCTACACAAATTCTAGAGCACTGTTGGGATAATAGAAAGCCGCGAATAGCAGCATGCCATTAATTATGGGTACTCTTTGAGAATATGAGAGAGATGAAATATTCGGATGGTATACAGATTATGAATATATGAAAGCGGGTGTCAGCTTCTTTGTAATCACAATATATCAACAAGCTGCCCACTAGACAATTGTCAATTAATCAGGAGGAATCTGAAAATGTTGAATACTTGGATTCGAACAGATTGCATTTAAAAGTGTTAAACGATCAGTGGCGAATATTACTTACCTTTGTGCAATCATAGTTTGAGTCTACTAATACTAAGTAACAATGATTTGTTTGTCTTTCTCCACTTGTTACTTCCACCAGAGGGTTTCCAACGTAAATCAAACTCCGGGTCTGGGTGGTAATTTTGCACTTCTCCACTGTAAGGTCACCAATTGCGCAATCTTTTCAGCATGTCGTACCGTGCTGGTATTTACCCTTCACGTTGGAAAGTTGCCAATGTTCAGCCGATACCCAAGAAAGGTGAGGCTACTAATCCTGCGAATTACCGTTCAATTGCAATATGTTCTGCGCTCTCGAAGGTTATGGAGAGCATGGTTAACCACCATCTTGTAAAGTATTTGGAGTCTACATGTCTTTGTGATCTACATGTCCAAATGATCAACAGTATGGCATTCGTAGAAATCGATCTACTGGACACCTGATGGCGCTCCTTTCGGAACGATAAAGTTGATCTATTCACCCCTTGGTGAAAGCAAGGTCGTGCCTCTCGATATTTCCAAGGCGTTGTACATGGGGAGTGCCATAATGTTCTGTCCTCTCTACTCCTCTGTTTCTTATTTTTATGATATTATTGGATCGACATGGCCCAGCCAGAGTTACGTCTCGCTCTGTCCTTCCGGCGTTGTCAATGTCGTCAGTATATACGAGGAGAATGTGGCCCTTGGTTTTCAGACTGCCAGTTTTATTAACTTCTGCATTTTCTAATATCTTCACCATCAGGACGTTGAAGAACTCTCACGATAAGCTGTCGCCCTGTTTGAGACCTTTATGAAGGCCCTATGCAGGCCTAGTATCACTCAGTGTCATTCTACAGAGGCGTATAAGTTTTGTTGGTATTTTATACGCAGACATGGTGTCAAATGGGTTTTGTCTTATCGGAGCATCGAAGGCGGCTTTATAATCGATGAAATGATGCAATGTACCGATCTGCTTTTCATGAGTCTTTTCCAGGATTTGATCTATTCGGCCTGAAGCCACACTGATAGGGCTGAATCAGTTCGTCGACACTTGGCATCAGTCTTTCACACAATAAACTTGAAAGTATCTTGTATGCGATGGATAAGAGACTTATACCGCGATAGTTAGCGCAAATAGCGCACATAGTACGCTGAGGTTCCAATCGTCAGGCATGCTTGTGCTCTTTTATCATGATGTCCGATCGAAACCACATGATCATTGTTATTCAGGGTGTTTTAATTTCAAATTTCTTTTACAGTTGTGTTTTATTTCTTTTGACAGTTTTTGTGGGATGATTTTGCTGGAAAAAATCATTTTCAAACAAATAAAATTGTCGTACTCGGGCATTGAAAAATCCACTACAATATGATGAGGAACCATTCCACTCCTCACGTGTTACCGGTGAGTTAAGTTATATCCACGATTACACCTAACTTTGTTTTATATGCTTTCGCAAGAACTCATGTTTCAGACAGAGAGTCTGATTAAATAATGCACGATGAAGGGGAGCTGATTAGATCGTGCATTATCTAATCAGCTCCCCTTCACCGGTCCTATAAATCTCTGTTTGTAATCCATTTGCACTTGTTGTTTTTACATCGGACGTGTGATTCGGCTCAACTGGTCTTGTACATGCTCCATCTTAAATCTACACCCTTTTAGGAATTTGCTAAAAATTTAATTATCTATTTTGTGGTTCCAAATATTTCCTCCTCTAATGACACTGCCATTTTTTTTTTGGTTCACACTATGGTGTAGGGTGGATCTGATTCAGTTCGATCTAACTTATCTCCCTTACTGCGGTTGAATTTAATGATTTTGTATTTTTGTAAATTGTTTTTATTTCTGCTTGACTGACATTTTTATATCCAACAAAATATATTTAATTTTGTTGCCAATCAATATTGCGTGTTTCGATTCCAAATGCCACAATACCATACGACGTTGTCTCGAAATTGATTGGGAAAATTGGTTTCCATGAAATTCAGAGACATTTTACTGGCTTCGTAGGCCATCACATATGCGTTTTCGTAAATATTTTATAGTATGTGTCTAAGAGAATTTTAGATTTTTGGTAAGGTATTAACGACGTTTTGTGACACTTTAAGGTCATTTCGAATACTTTTGAAGTGTTTCAGGGTAAGGATATATTTGATACAATTGGTTGAAACAAAAGGCGGACTATTTGTACAAGGTTTAATTAAACTGGCACACGTGGCTGCAAATGTCACCGAAGAAAAGTTGTCAGTAAACAACTTTGTCAGCCAAAGAAAAAGTTTAATTCGGTTTAATTAAACGCTAAAAATAATAATGAATTGAAATATCTGAACGAAAAGTTTGGCATGAATAGCGCGTCAACTGAAATGCAAAGGGAAATCATCACGTTGCTTATCTTTACTGGAGGAACAAAACAATTTATAAAATGGAAAACAAACCACACGCTGAAAGGCAAACACTCTACCAACCAGGCCGCTTACGTTATAATTTAGTGCTGCTGTTTCTTATGTGACTTTGTACGTCAGCCTTATCTGATAGTCATTGATAGATGTAGTACCGATCGAATTATCTCTTTAATATCAATTTTCACAATAAATAGACCAAAAAAAAACCAGTGAAAAAGTTGCAGTCGGGTAAACCGACTTATATATACCCTCACCCTCAGTAAAAAAAATACAAGTCTCATATCTTAATATATATTTATACTCGACACTGATTCCCTGATTCACTGATTCACTGACTCTGTCACGCAGTACGTAGGAATATAAATAGGCATTCTATAATAATTCTATAAATAATTATAATAAAAAAAATAATATTTTTTTTTGTACAGAAATTTTTTTTTTCCAAAATTTTTTTTTTCAACAAAATTTTTTTTTTTCAGCAAAATTTTTTTTTCCGCAAATTTTTTTTTTCCCAATTTTATTTTTTTTCGAAATATTTTTTACAAAATTTTTAAAATTAAGTAACAAATACTTTCTCAAGCAAATTAACGGGCGCCATAGGCGCATTACAACTTACTAGTTCCATAATAGCAACCTAAATACAAAATTTGGGCAGGATCGCGTTGGGCATATTGATAGTATTACAGGGTTTTTAAGTGGTGGGATGGTACCTTTGTATGACAGGTACCAGAAGTGGAGTTGCCAGACTTCCAAGTTTTTGTCCGAAACTTTGTCCAGTTATACCTTTACTAAATACAGAATTTGGGCAAGATCGCGTTGGTCATATTGGTGTTATTACACGATTTCTAAGGTAGGCGGGATGGTACATTTGTATGGGAGGTACCAGAAGGGGAGTTGCCAGACTTCCAAGTTTTTGTCCAAAACTTTGCCTAGCTATAGCTTTACTAAATACAAAATTTTGGCAATATAGAGTTGGTCATACTGATAGTGTTAGACGGTTTATAAGGGGCGGGATGGTACATTTGTATGGGAGGTACCAGAAGCGGAGTTGCCAGACTTCAAAGTTTTTGTCCAAAACTTTTACCAACTATAGCTTTTCTTAATACAAAATTTGGGCAAGATCGCGTTGGGCATATTGGTGTTATTACACGATTTCTAAGGTAGGCGTGATGGTACATTTGTATGGGAGATGCCGGAAGGGGAGTTGCCAGACTTCCATGTTTTTGTCCAAAAGTTATACCAACTATAGCTTTTCTTAATACAAAATTTGGGCAAGATCGCGTTGGGCATATTGGTGTTATTACACGATTTCTAAGGTAGGCGGGATGGTACATTTGTATGGGAGGTACCAGAAGGGGAGTTGCCAGACTTCCAAGTTTTTGTCCGAACTTTGTCTAGCTATAACTTTATTAAATACAAAATTTGGGCAAGATAGCGTTGGTCATACTGATAGTATTAGACGGTTTATCAGGGGCGGGATGGTACATTTGTATGGCAGGTACCAGAAGGGGAGTTGCCAGACTTCCAAGTTTTTGTCCAAAACTTTATCCAGTTATACCTTTACTAAATACGGAATTTGGGCAAGATCGCGTTGGTCATATTGATAGTATTACACGGTTTATAAGGGGCGGGATGGTGCATGTGTATGGCGGGTACCAGAAGGAGAGTTGCCAGACTGCCAAGTTTTTGTCCAAAACTTAGTCTAACTATACGTTTATTAAATACAAAATTTGGGCAAGATAGCATTGGGCGTATTGGTGTTATTACACGATTTCTAAGGTAGGCGGGATGGTACATTTGTATGGGAGGTGCCTGAAGGGGAGTTGCCAGACTGCCAAGTTTTTGTCCAAAACTTAGTCTAACTATACGTTTACTAAATACAAAATTTGGACAAGATCGCGATGGTCATATTGGATATATTACACGATTTCTAAGGTAGGCGGAATGGTACTTTTGTATGGGCGGTACCAGAAGGGGAGTTGCCAGACTGACAAGTTTTTGTCCAAAACTTAGTCTAACTATACGTTTATTAAATACAAAATTTGGGCAAGATAGCATTGTGCGTATTGGTGTTATTACACGATTTCTAAGGTAGGCGGGATGGTACATTTGTATGGGAGGTGCCTGAAGGGGAGTTGCCAGACTGCCAAGTTTTTGTTCGAAACTTTGTCCAGTTATAGCATTACTAAATACGGAATTTGGCCAAGATCAAACATGCGCGTGTTGATATTATTACACGATTTATAAAGTGGGCGAAATATCAGATTTGTATGGGAGGTACCCGAAGGGGTGTGGCCATATAGCCCATATGCAATCCCATAAGCAGTTTTGGGAAAATATTCTGCCATGCCAAATTTCAGAGTGATTGCTTAACTCTTTCGAAAGTTATCGTGCGTACCAGCAGGACAGACGGACGGACGGACAGACGGACAGACGGACAGACGGACAGACGGACAGACGGACAGACGGACATGGCTCAAACGATTCAGAAAGTCATGAATCGAATTTGGTTCAAAGACACCTGGGGTCTAATGTGAATATTTCTAGGTGTTACACTTTTGGGTCGTATCAAATGATATATACCCTCCTACCCGTAGGGTGAGGGTATAAAAATTTAGATAAACTTTTCGCAATTGCTCTAAACACAAACTGAATTTATCCCGAATAAGAAGCACAATCTGTGTAATTCGGCCACATTACTTGTTCTGCAACACACGCTCACGTAATTTAAACACGTCTGCAGAACAACACTTGAACAATGGAAAAGTATTTTCACGTCGAAACAATAGACCCGCCACAAGTAAACACACATGGGTGTGTACGGTGTACACACAAAGTAAAACGATCACGAATGCGGCACAGAGACAATATCTACGTGAAATTAGAACAATTTGCCAAACCACGTCTTGACAATAGGTTCCATAAAGAAAAGTTCGGTTGTAAAACAATTTGTGTGGACGACAATCGCATTTGTCGTAACTATTACACGATGCATTCTACGATATGTGGCATAGGGAGCTTTTACAAAATCTTTGTAGTGCAATTTTAAGTAAGACAGGATTTTTAAATTTTCGCTGCAGTTTTTGGATATAGTTAAGACTCAGTTTTAATTGGAATCGGGTCATTTCAGTCATTTAAAACCAATCTATATCAAAAACTCGGTTATATTAGGTGATTAGGCATATTTCTGGTGGGTTTGTTGTTTGTTCTAAAGCCGGGCAATTGCATACACTGTGTTTGGTTGTGACCTGTTCCTCTTCTACGGAAGTCGTTGTACGGGATACGCAGTCTCCGAGCGTAAGTGCCCTGAGGTCAGTGATCAGTGGTGACCAGGATATCCGGCGCTAACTAGTAGGGAATATTGAACTCCGTCCTAGGCACACTTGTTTACAAAATCGTCAACGGTCTCATGATTCGGTCGAACTTACCCAGGTGATTCTTCGTCTCCAGCGCCAACCCGTAGAACAGAATCGGTTTGACAAAATCAGTGCGATAACCTTTTTGCAGCAGTACAATGCAGCTTCCAGTTTAATTTGGCATCAGTGGGATCGTATAAGTGTTACCCCATCAACCTTGATGTTAACAACTCACATTCTCGGCATCATTTCAATAAATAACCATTGTGCAGATTCCAATACTTCTGAGAGTGTGTTAGTTAGGATCCTTGCCACATTATCCGCGTATGCAATTGTCTTGCAAACCGTTTTGGCATGGCTGTTAAGGCCCAATAAATGAGATCGTAATTAAACGACGATTATGTAAAACTCAGTTTCCAAAAAAATGAGTTTAAACTTCAAATACGTTTTTGAGTGGTCAGTCAAAATAATCCACATTTTCGGCTGTCAATGTGGCAACACTCACACTTTTATCGGAAAACATAACGCTCATTTACTTGAATAGTGGCATAATTCAAAATTCACTTTATATATTTTTGCTCTTGGAAAAGCTGTAAATCTCTAATTTAAATTGGCTTTTGTTCTACTGAGTATTGTGCATTCATATGACAGGTCTCCATATTATTGAAATAGCCTGCAGTTCTTTTTCTATATTTGGAAAGTACGACGAAATTGACGATTTTAAACGGCTCTCCGGAAAAAATCCTATTTTGAGTTATGCCACTATTCAAGTAAATGAGCGATATGTTTCCGGTGAACAATTAAAATTATATTAAACGTTTGTATAGGATTTTTAGAAAAAATATGAGAATTAAAAAACTCGGCACGTGCTAAAGATGCGTGTATTTGGTCGTAGTCGGAAAACAATTCCATCACCAAATTTGTCGAACGAAATTCATTTTGATTCTTCTTTCGTTGAGTGCTGTTACAATCATATGGCTATTAAACTGTGGTTTAAAGGCCCAATATTAAACGTAGACTGAAAACATGAATTTTAAGTTTAACTTCAGTTCAAACGAAGATCAACCTTGACCCATTACTTGGCCCTAAGAGTTCCTCGTACTGCCAGTTTGGAAACACTTGATTCTTTGCTCTGTCATGGCGTAAATTACCGATTCCTGCATTGCAGGGACATTTCGATATGGCCAACCAGCTAGTGAAGCATTGCTTCGGAGATCTGCTTTTGTGTGGGCGTGCCGAGCATTCGACAGAGTACCTCGTACAAGGGATAATTTGAATTCAAACAGCAAAGATTCTTCCAGAGCATTAATGAAAAGCTGATTGGTCTAAAGTCATTGGTTTTGTTACGAGACGCCTCCACTCCTTTAGGGTTGAACACTAACTCCTTTTTCATTCGTCGTGTGAGGACACGAGATAGTGTGATTACAAGTCGTCACGACTCGTTTTTGGCAACATTTTTAAGTTTAGGTTTTGTATTCGTTTTAAGTTTAACGAAAAGAGTTGCCTAATGGCTGCGATATGGCAACTTTGGATGGCCCAACGACGCCCATCAGCTGTTCTCCAGCGTGCGTGGATGCGCACGTAAAGTACAAAAGCGCCAGAAAGCAATGAATCGAGGAAAGTTTTGAGTGAAAGGAACAAACGCCCTCAATTAAAATATCTGTTTTTGTGTAGTGTTTTCTAATAGTCAACACGTGCTAGACGCTAAAAGGTCTATAGGTAGATTCAACAATGCAGCTGGAAAACGGTGGTAGTTTAAGCCAAGATTTAGAAAAGAATTACGCTCCCCTCTCATTTTGCTGGGCCCGTTTGATTATTAGGGAACTTATGATGATGACTGAAGTTTCCTACGTTACTCTCCGCTGTCACTTCTGACGCTGCTGGCACATCGGACTTCGCACTTGCCACTGCTGTCACTTTCTACGCTACCGCCACATCGCGGCTGCCAACGAAGCAGTTTCTGACACCGCCGTCGCTTCCAACATCTGACACAGAAGCCGTAGTGATTACAGGCTATCGTGTATGTTAATCGTAGTGTTAGTGAATAGAAATTGTCTTCAATTTAAATAAATAATCTTAATATATATTTACCCTCGACACTGATTCACTGATACACTGATTCCCTGATTCACTGACTCTGTCACGCAGTACGTAGGAATTTAAATAGGCATTCTATAATAATTCTATAAATAATAATAATAAAAAAAATAATATTTTTTTTTGTACAGAAATTGTGTTTTCCCCAAATTTTTTTTTTCCAAAATTTTTTTTTACAAATTTTTTTTCTACAATTTTTTTTTTTTCAACAAAATTTTTTTTTTCCGCAAAAATTTTTTTTTTCAACAAAATTTTTTTTTTTAACAAAATTTTTTTTTTTCAGCAAACTTTTTTTTTTCAACAAAATTTTTTTTTTTCAACAAACATTTTTTTTTTCAACAAAATTTTTTTTCCACAAAATTTTTTTTTTTCAACAAAATTTTTTTTCCACAAAAATTTTTTTTTTCAACAAAATTGTTTTTTTCAACAAAAATTTTTTTTTCAGCAAAAACTTTTTTTCCACAATTTTTTTTTTCCCAATTTTATTTTTTTGCGAATTTTTTTTTTACAAAATAGTTTTCTCAAAATATTTTTTACAAAATTTTTAAAATTAGGTAACAAATACTTTCTCAAGCAAATTAACGGGCGCCATAGGCGCATTACAACTTACTAGTAATAAATATAATGCAAATAATAAAACTTGTCGTGGATAGTAATCTTCTACTAAAAATGTATTCCATTCAATCTACGACCAATTTTTAGTGCAAATTTAATTGAATTGATTTTTAAAATATATTCTGCACATCTTCGTCAAGTGTTTCCTCACATGGTAATAGGATATCTTTAAGAATCAATAGTAGAAGCCACAAAACCGATACCACAGTAAACTAAGAATGACGTAGTATAACCATATGTTGAAAATATCCTTGATCTAAGCTTTCCTATGACCAAAAAACTGAAAAACAAAGCAAACAAAAATTGATGGTTCTTTATACCGATGCTGTCGCAGTACGCATTAGAAATTCTATGTATTGCTTTGGGGCACGGCAACATCTTGTGCTTATATTTTCCTTAGAATCAAAGAGCCAAAATAAATTCTGCTATTTTGTTAAAGTTGTAATATTGCTTTTCTGCTAAAGTGGTATATTAAATCGTAGGATAAAACCATTCCAAGTAATATTTAAGTATTTTTGAAAATCTACAAATAGAATATTCCCTTTGGGCCGTCTTTGTATCCTTTAATATTCTTCAACAATATCCTTCACTCAATACGAGGTTGTTAAGTCATTTTTAAGTCTAGACGACTTTCTCTCTTTTTAAAGAACACATTATTTTTAAACTGCTCATCTGTACGAGACATCATTTTGTCTTATGGCCTCTAAAGTAGCAACGAAGAAAACATTAAAGTCATCCATACTTTCCCTTCTTTATTTCTTGTGTAAGGGATCGCAGTAAGTGTCGAAGTGTTTCTCTTGTGGAAATTGTACCACTATCAAGTCAATTGACATATTAACTGGCGAATGGTCAACTACTATTTAAGTGGTACCTAACAACTCAGAATACAAAGTTTCAATTGTTTGTCAGAATGCTTTTGTGAAATAAAGCTGGGTTGCAATGTTTATTGATAATGTTGTGTGTCGTCCAGCCACTTGACCCGCATTTTGGCCGAAGAGTCCATAAAGCAAAAGGACATTGCTTTCAATTGACTTGTTTGCTTGTATGGCAATGTAATTTAAAACAATTGTCTTCGGACATTGTCAACGACATGAGAATGGAAAAATAAACAGTTTCTTGGCAAATCAGTTGGGGTTTTTGAAAGGACAGTTTTTTGGCAGTTCAGTTGGGAGCTGGCTTGCTGAAAATGACGAGACCTTCACACATAGCGCCTTTTTGCTGCCTCATTCGGCGGGAAACTGAACATAACATTTATTTGTCAAATATGAATTTACGTTTCCATTATTTTAAATAGTTTGTGGAGTAGTCTTAAGTGGTGTTGAGTTTGGCAGTTTAACACTTAATAAGACATTATCATAGTTTAGTTCACAAATATTTCCATAAAGTCACCAATGCACGGTGGTTGGAAATGAAACTATTGTAAAATCAAGTCTACAACTACAACCAAACAGTTTCCGCCGGGGTGGTTTTTTGAGATAGACCAAGTTTCCCTGTTGGACATCATTTACCAAGTTTTCTTTGAAAATCCCCTGAGATTTACCCATAAGAATTATAAAGGAATTTGTTGTGGTCGTAGATTGAATACATGGACTTGGACGATCGTTTGTTTCAGCAGGAAGATGTCATGTTAGATGTTTTTAGCACCATGTTCGATAATGTTATTTTGACAGTGACTGTAATTTTTTTAAGCGTCTCTTCGGTTTACCTTTAAGCTCTACCGAGGCTTCTTAAAACAGTTTTAGAGGTCGGATATTGAGGATTTAAACTTGGATGATCTTTTTTTTCCAGCAGGATGCGGCCCTCATTTTCTCGTATGTGGTTAAGTTAGACGGCCATAAGAGGAATTATGCTTGTGGTTCATAAAATGATTACTTGTTTATCTTGGTCTATCAGTGGTCCTTCCTGCTTTAGAGACTTAGGGTAAGCAAGACATGCATGACATTTGACGATGGAACGAGCGCGTCATGATGTGACATGGGTTTGACAATTGACAAGACAGTGACAATGCTGCTCAATGGCAGATCCACCACTTATATGCTATGATGAGTTTCATCTCCGATTTCCGACTGAGTTGAAGTTCTTGGTTCATCTTATAAACGCCCAGGAGATGCTTTCTGTCGTTGTTGCCAAGATGTCGAGATCCACTGGAAATTGTGGAATTTAATGTGCATGTCGTAGTGTGCAAACTCGATGTGGAGCTGCATTACAACAGATCGTCATTGGTAGTGTTAAGATTTGCTTACAATCCTCAGCTTTATTCAGAATTTCTGCTTATTTTTTTGTTGCATTCTCTAAAATGTTAACAGAACCGCAGTACTTTGTTATGTGTAATACGTACCATTAGATTGATATTTTATAAAAATCTCCACGAATGACGAACGGACTTTGAAATCGATGCAGCACGAGTAACGGTTGCCCCATTTTCCAAATACTATCATGATCTGCATAAAACAGCACACATGTTTCGATGATGTTTTATTGAACGAGCCTAACGGCCTGAGCGACGATAACGTTCGATTGGTTTTGAAGCGACAAACAGCTGATTGCGAAGCCACTAATCAGCTGTTTCGTGCGAACGTTGTCGTTGAATTGCCACACGGTATAAATTTAGGAGAATTTCAGAGCTATTTATTTTCACATAAACATTCCAGCCTTTTTGTCAATCAACCGGTGGTGGGGATATCAACGAATGAGACACTCTTTATATTCCTGGCACATGGAATATAACTCCCATATATGGGTATCCAAATAAGTCTTTGCAGCTCCTGGACTGTCTACAGAGACGAGCAGTGGTGATGATACGGGTTAGAAGTGTATTTAAATCTATTGACTCCTTCAATAGAATTGTGCATCGCTATTCCATAGATATTTTAACGTTATTCGTTTATCAGATATCCATCGCTGATATTAGATCATTCGGCGTCGACATGAGGCTATCCAGAAATTCTCATTCGTTCATTCTCAAAGGCCGGTTGATCGCTTCTCACTTAAAGTGTTTCTCCTGACAAATGTCAACAAACATTATTTTCACTTGCTCTTTCCATAAACCTTATTTTCTATCACTAAACCAAATTTAGAAGAATTCTGACAGTTCTGCTGCATCCACTTCTATTTACGTGTGAGAGTTTTTGCGTTTTTATTTTAAAATGCCACCCTAATATTCACAAAATCATTGAGAAGTAAAATCATGCTGTTGATGATGGCGCTCATCATCAAACTCTCGAGAGGCAATTCAGGCAATCGTTGAAACTTTAATTTATACACTGGTGACTTGCTAAAGCATTTGTCAGGAACGTTACACTGACAAATTCCTAAAAAAAAATACGTACATAAAATACCTCTGTCACGCTTAAATTTGTGTACCAATTTCTTATTCTTACCGTTGATTATTGAATCTCACCTTTATTGATTACTGGAAATGAAAAAAAAAACAGAGAAGTTTTCCATTTTCTAGAGTAAACAAAAAAAGGAATCGTGACCACTTATAGAAAAACTTTTGTTTCGTATCCATTTTCAGAGAAAATATTGAATCACTGATGTGGGAATCACTTATGTCGGTAATAACAGAAATAGAGAAATAAAATAGTTTCGAAAACTTTTATTGAATACTGAAAATGGAAAACTTTTTAATTTCAATATCGTTTATTCAATTCTGAAAAAGGAAAACTTTTTAATTTAAATATCGTTCCATGTAATGGAATTTCGATGATGACAAAGGCAACGATTCATTCACACCTCGACCATTGGGTATTCGTACATTGAAATGGATTTTCCCCTGATAATAGATGGGAAAATATATGTGAATTTAAAATTAAATTAAAGGCAAATAAATATTGTGCCAAACATATTTACATACTTTGGAAAAGAAAAACTCCTACTGTCACACGGGTATTATATCTTATCGCACATTAAATAGATATTACGGCAAGATTTCAATCATTCAGGATATTGAAAATAATATGAAAACAAAATGCACGAACCATTGTAATCCCATTTATGCCCGTTCCTTGTGGATTGAAGTTCATATTCAACACGAAACTCCCATCACACACGGAATATTACAGCAAACAAAACAAAAAACGAAATCTATAGGAAAAACTGTTATTTATTATCTCTTCCTTTTCAATATTATCCAGGATTTTTTTCTCTCCACCCTCTGACATGACTTCCTGGCCTTATTGACAATCCTGCTTTTTACCTTTTTTCCCAATAAATTACCCTAACTATAACGTACTGTCGTCTATACACCGGAACTTGGATAGTGGGTAGGGGAATTTGGGTGAGTAATGTTATGTGCATATATATTCGTTTACACATAATAAAAGTTTTCGATAAAGGATATTGAAATGTATTTACACACACACACACACACACATCCATCCTCATACTCATGCAATCCTTTTAATATGATTATTTATGACCCGTGGGTTATGGAGAAGAAAACTGTTTGTTTGTCATAAAAGGAAATGTGCGAACAATATATTTTAATAACGGCATGGGATGATTTAATATGGAATAATTAAATTCAATTCCCCGTGAATTCTATGCAAGAAATCACATGTGATGAAGGTTGAATAATACAAAATATACTCTTCTAATAACTATGACTTCTGTGTGTAGCCTAAGTGATAGGTCTGACTTGCATTAAGGGTGTATTAGGCTGGCTGCTCAGAGATGAGCATAGCGAAGTTCCTCTGAAAACTTGCAGTTATGTTCGTACAAAGTATTAATTGCTGAGGGTTCTCCAAAAAAACGTTACATGACCAAATACACCAGCTTCCATGAGAGCAAGCACCAATTCGATTGCAGCGAATACGTCATCAGGTAGCCGGTTTAATTCCAATGGACGAACGACTTGAAGACCAACTTTTTTTTATCATCTTGATTTGTGTTCAAGCTCGGACAGAAGAGAAAGTCCAAGAGAGCAAATATAAGTTATACGAACGCCTAGAACAGACATATGAGCGCTGCCCCGGTGACTATGACTTAAAAATCGTTCTAAGGGATTTTCAATGCCAAAGTAGGAAGGGGGAACATCTTAATATATATTTACCCTCGACACTGATTCACTGATACACTGATTCACTGATACACTGATTCACTGACTCTGTCACGCAGTACGGAGGAATTTAAATATGCATTCAATAATAATTCTATAAATAATAATAATAAAAAAAATAATATTTTTTTTTTGTACAGAAATTGTGTTTTCCCCAAATTTTTTTTTTACCAAAATTTTTTTTTCCAAACTTTTTTTTTTACAATTTTTTTTTTTTTACAAAAATTTTTTTTTTCAACAAAAGTTTTTTTTTTTCAACAAAATTTTTTTTTTTTCAACAATAATTTTTTTTTTCAGCAAACATTTTTTTTTTCAACCAAATTTTTTTTTTTCCAATTTTATTTTTTTTCGAAATTTTTTTTTACGAAATAGTTTTCTCAAAATATTTTTTACAAAATTTTTAAAATTAAGTAACAAATACTTTCTCAAGCAAATTAACGGGCGCCATAGGCGCATTACAACTTACTAGTTTACATAAATATCCACCATCGGTTAGCTCGGCTTTCACAGCGACACTTTCGACCACTGTGTTCAGAATTAAATGTGTTGTTCCCTTCCTCATGTGGACGAATGTAACGGCCTGTGTAACTTTCCATCGGTGCGGGTTTATCAGATCGGTCACATTTTCGTATTTTTACACAGAGAATATGTTTAAAAAAAGAAAATATCATATTTATAAGTACTACGTACAATAAAATGAGAATATAACAGACAAATAGAACTGTGCGTTGTTACGATACGTTGAACGTTTGTTTTGTTGAGGAGGGACAAAAAGCTTCTAGTTCGAAAATGGATGTGGAAAGACGCAAATGTTAGGTCGTTGAAATCTATGGGCAATGACTCCAGAAAATGTTACCAACAAGTAAAATAAAAAAACTAGCCTACTACGTGTAGAGATGAAAATGTGATCCTAGTGACAGACACGTCGAGTCTACTGACAACTCGAAAACAACATTTCTTCAGGCTATTAGAGGCCGAAGATCCAGTCGCATACAGTAACCAGCGATAAACGATGGTGTCCACCCCTTATCCAAGATGAGGTAAAATCAGCCATCGCACGGCATAAGAACCACAAAGCCGCAGCTGCAGACGAAGAATGCTGTATAAGACCGGAGAAGCATGCTGCATGCCTAATGACTGGAACGTCAGCGTACTATGTCAGATTCACAAGAAAGGAGGCAAAACAGTTGGCAAAACAAATAAGTCTCCTATTCCCTTGCTTATAACAACTGATTCAGTCCTATCAATCAAACAACTTTCGACCAAACCTCATACCTCAACAAATCCTGAAAAAGGACCATGAAAAGGAAAGAGATACACACCATCAGCGACTATAAAGGCGCCATCGACAAGTCAATAAGAGAATAATTGTTTAAAACCATTTCTACGTACAAAATCCCATCAATATATGTAGGACTTTGTAAAATTACTTTGAGTGACAATAGATTCTCAGTAAAGAAACAGGAAGCGAGGTCTACTGATAAGGAAAATTTTGGAATTAGCAAAAGTTAAAAAAAGACACAGTGACCTTTTAGCACATCAATAGACCGAGGAGGATTCCCTGTTGTAAATGAGTTTATCTTTTATTGAAAATATTTTTTCTTTGGTCTGTGAAACCATTTCCTTAATCCGTTGCCAACCCTCCATGACAAAAGCTGTGTGGGGACGTATGCAAAATCTGAAGTTTTGGAACCACAATAATTTTAAGAGTCCCTCAATAAAGGTAATTAATAAATCCCATGACATACAATAAAATCGTTGCACAAACTCTCGACACGTAATGAAATGTTTATATTTGTTACGAATATGAATAGTTATAAAAACTTAAATAAGTTTTTGTTGATCATAAATTTAACATTATACAATCACTACATTGTACTTTGCATTCAAAAAAAAAATATATATATATTTTTTACTTACCTTTAATCACCTTCATGTATGAACAGCTTTGGTTGCATTATGAGAGCTCATATAATAATGATTTCATTTTCACCTGTATAAACAAAGAATCATAAAAGATTTTATAACAAAAACAAAAAAAATAGAAGGAAAGCGTCCACAAAAAACTGTTCATCACATTGTGAATGCTACAGCGGGATGATCTAATATTCACTAGCAGAGTTATATGACGGCCTCTTATATAAAATAAGCTACTGTGACTTTTGCTGAAATATCCTATTATATTTTTTACATTTTTTTTTTTTGAAACTGTATTATTTTTGATTGCAATGAATAAATGAATGAATGGTGTTGGAATGATAATGGAATCTGCGAGGTATGTGGAACGCATGAGTTACGAGTTATGTGACATATGAATTATGAAGTGAAAAGTGATGATAGGACCCATTCGCCAGGTTTACTGTTTATATGACCTAATTACAGTAGATGGTATATCAGTGTATGTGCCAGTATTTAGTTTTACTACTTTAATTCTGCCTTTGACTTTAACCAAGCACCTTGCTTCCTTAGCGTGCCCTCAATTGCATACACTGAAGGAATAACGACATTGTTAAAAACTGTACTCTGCCGTGTTCTCGAATTATCTGTGAACGCTCGAAATCAAATTAAGAGAAATTCAGGCAATTTATAACATCGTTGACGATTTGGCCACACCCGTGTATCGACAGTCTTCCATGCCCATATGTTATCAGTTCATGCACGTTTGGTCTAACTTTTTCTATGAGTGTATGTGTGCTTCTCTAGTGCAGGCTTTCTGTGTATTATAGCCTAATTTGCATTAAATATTCACGAATGCAAATTAAAATTTTACTCTCACATTTGTTTATCTGCATTTAGTAAACAGCTGTTTGTTGAACGTTAGAAGAATGTGCCAGAAAACTGAATTTACTGGAACAATTAAAAATACTCTTTTTTATACCCTCACCCTACGGGTAGGAGGGTATATATCATTTGATACGACCCAAAAGTGTAACACCTAGAAATATTCAGATTAGAACCCAGGTGTCTTTGAACCAAATTCGATTCATGACTTTCTAAATCCTTTGAGCCATGTCCGTCTGTCCGTCCGTCCGTCTGTCTGTCTGTCCTGCTGGTACGCACGATAACTTTCGAAAGAGTTAAACAATCGCTCTGAAATTTGGCATGGATTAATATTTTCCCAAAACTGCTTATGGGATTGCATATGGGCTATATGGCCACACCCCTTCGGGTACCTCCCACACAAATCGTCTATTTCGCCCACTTTAGTAATCGTGTAATAATATCAATACGCCCACACCGATCTTGGCCAAATTACGTATTTGGTAAATCTATAGCTAGACAAAGTTTCGGACAAAAACTTGGAAGTCTGGCAACTCCCCTTCTGGTACCTCCCACACAAATGTACCATCCCGCCCCCGATAAACCGTCTAATACTATCAGTATGACCAACGCTATCTTGCCCAAATTTTGTATTTAGTAAAGTTATAGCTAGACAAAGTTTTGGACAAAAACTGGGAAGTCTGGCAACTCCCCTTCTGGTACCTCCCACACAAATGTACCATCCCGCCCCCGATAAACCGTCTAATACTATCAGTATAACCAATGCTATCTTGCCCAAATTTTGTATTTGGTAAAGTTACAGCTAGACAAAGTTTTGGACAAAAACTTGGAAGTCTGGCAGCTCCCCTTCTGGTACCTCCCATACAAATGTACCATCCCGCCCCCGATAAACCGTCTAATACTATCAGTATTACCAACGCTATCTTGCCCAAATTTTGTACTTAGTAAACCTATAGCTATACAAAGTTTTGGACAAAAACTGGGAAGTCTGGCAACTCCCCTTCTGGTACCTCCCACACAAATGTACCATACCGCCCCCGATAAACCGTCTAATACTATCAGTATAACCAACGCTATCTTGCCCAAATTTTGTATTTAGTAAAGTTATAGCTAGACAAAGTTTTGAACAAAAACTTGGAAGTCTGGCAGCTCCCCTTCTGGTACCTCCCATACAAATGTACCATCCAATATTTTTCTATAGCATTCGGTATTTTAGGTTGCTATTATGACTTTTCATCAGATGTTACATCAAATGATGGTAGCTACGGTCACTTTTGACTTTCCGATACTTATGAGTATGAGACTTGTATGTTTTTACTGAGGGTGAGGGTATATATAAGTCGGTTTACCCGACTGCAACTTTTTCACTGGTTTTCATTTTATTTCGATACAATTGCAAACAATTTGAACAGTTGATTATGAGTACAGCGATTGATTGTGGCCGTATTGCCATTATGAAAGACCTAGGTTAGATTAGGTTTTCGATGACATACAACAGTGCGCTCCTGATTTCTTCTTCTGGTTCTCTGTCGCTTCTTTTACGTTAGGATCCCCTCTGTAAAGTTTCTTAAATTCCTTATGTCCATTCATTTGACGACCTACAGGTCATCTAAGGTATCCTCTTCTAATTGGATTTTCCTGATCTGCGAGAAAGTGGGGCGCTAGCACAGGAAGTGTTCCTGGTACAGGAAGTGTTCTCGGCGTCCTCCTTACATGCCGTACATTCGTCGTTCTCGGAACATCCTATTCTAAAACTATCTTGCTCAGCTGATTTTTTTAAACCCGAGTATTCTCCTTGTTTTCTTGTAATCGAGATTTCCCCAGGTTTCCTTTGTGGTTCTTCCCACCTGAAGGCATGGGTCGCCCTCATCCATTTCCTCAACTTCTTTTTTGTCTCCAGAAAAGGTTTAGTCAATTGCAGAGTATTTTCCGGATTCCCTTCCCATTTTAGCCTTTTTTGGCAAGTTTATAAATATGTCGTTGTCTCTCGATACGTCATGAAAGACCTAACTGCAGTTCGATTTTCAGCTTTTAAGTCAACGTTAATGCGCCTTAACTCTAACAAAAGTTAATTTGAATTAAGTCTGCTAATGCAAATTAAGGCTGTCGTCTGCCTAGGCTATTAGCGGTACCACCATAGATTCAGATCCTTCTCTGAGGAACGATGGTAAATATAGAGAACGCTAAATGGAGTTTTCCAACTCGCTTAGCCCAATAGTTGCCCTGATTATATTAGTGCGAAAAAGATATGGTACTGCTCGCACAGAAATAATGGCGGGATTTCCCTGATTATAACCCAGCGCGGAGGAACTAACGAGAGCTATAAAGCGGAGATATCGATTGGTGAGGATGGAGAGAGAAAAACGACTGTTCCGATCAAGGATAAGAGAAATGTTATTACTTGAGTGTGAAGATATTGAAATGTTCAGCAATACAAATAATATCCGAAAATGCTATTAGAAAGTAAAATCACAGAGAGAAGGCAATATTGTTTGGACTCCTATCGGGAGGAAAATTTAAGACTCTATGATAAATGCCCCAAAAATGAAATGGAAAACACCACAAAAATAAAACGAGAAATGATTTGAATTCACAAAAATTAAATGAAAAGTTCCCAAAAAGGCCAACATGAAAATTTCCCCAAAAATTCTGAAAAAGCCCACAAATAATATATTGAAAATTCCCCAAATTAACTATAGGCCTTTTCATTAATGGTCACTCACCCAACTTCGCAATTAATTGTAACGTTTAAAAATACTCCCCCTTACCTTCAAATCGAAGTAATCACCATAAACGACCATAAGCCACAATTCCGAATGTATCGCCAATTAAATACTTCATTCTTTCGATCGGAGTGTTCACTTTAATCACATCAGCATTGACTTCTACAGACAAAAAAAAAACAGGTTCGTATCATGTTAGAACATTTTACTATTTTCGTTCAAGCGCCCCGGTAGGCGAGTTGGTAGCGTGCTTGCCTATCAGCGTGGGGGTTGTGGGTTCGATTCCCACCAGAGGCTTTGGTCTGTCGCTGCAAAAAATCAAGCCAAATAGTCTTTGTCACTCGGTTTATCCTTGGACCCAAAATTAGAATATAAATTTACTTTGTATTGTAATTAAATAAAATAAAAAATAAAATGAATAAATAAAATATTTTCGTTCATTTCGTACGTTTCGTAAGTTACAGACTTTTGGCCGATATATATATATATCGGTCGACCAGTACAAAGTGTTACGGATAGGAGAAGTTAAAGAAAGCCATACTAATTTGGAAGGCTTCTCCATTTTTTTTTTTTTTGGGTGACTTTTGAAATGTGATTCATTTAGTGGGAAAATTCATTTTTTTGTCCCACCACGCGAATTAATAATTTTGTTCACATGGAAATTTGAAAATAACGAACGCAACTAAAACTATTACATTCAGTCTCCTAAATTTTATCCAAATTGGAGTTCATTTGCCGGTGCTATGGCCAAAATATTCCCGCACCGGCGAATTTAGCTGATGCCTATTTTTACCTTCAAAACTAATTATTTTACATCAACTCTACTTAGATCGATGATATTTTGAAACTCCATATGTGAATTGAGTGATTTAAGCCTATCAACTACAAAGCTTAAAACGTTAGTGAATAATATGGTGAATTAACTTATAAATATTATTAAGATACATTAAATATATTTCTTTTTTACATTTAGAGTCTGAAAATGAAAAATAATAAGAGACAAATGGACAAGTTAGGAATATAAGCAATTACCAGTCTTCCAAGGTAACTATAGTTTATACCTTACAGATATTTAGCCAATGGAATGGGGTTCCGGATCATTGCGCACCGTTGGTTTAATGGAGCAAGGTGCCGTTCGATGATCACGTACTTTCTTCCCCTAATATGGAATTCTACTTCAGGCAAACGCTTCACAATGCACGCGATACCATGAATCAATTGAGAGACGAGTTTGCGAGAAATTAATCCCACATTTTGATCACTGCCAATTTGCCGCCCCGTTGGTGCAATTGGTCATTGTATTCCAATAAAATTGTAATTTTTTTTTTTTTAAATCAAAGGTTTTCTTCCTTTTGAAGGTGGTTTATTAAAACCAGGAAGTTGTAAGTTTTCATGAATATCCGATGGTTTTTTATATCTCAGGAACTTAAATTACCACACATTATTCTATAAACATTAAACCAGTCACAAAATATACCTCACGATATTGAAACATTCAAAATATTGCCTGCCTTTGCACTAAAATCCTTTAACAATTAACAAAAAAAACTTGAATACATTCTTTAAAATTGTGAATAAAAGACATTCCTAAAAAGTATCTCCAGCCTTGCCGTAAGCACTTAAACTTTCCATTTTCTTTCATTTTGCCATTTTCTCTCCATAGACTTTGAAACTGCATTTTCCGTTTCCTCTCGCCGCTGTCTCTCGTTTCGTAATAAAACGTTGTCGTACCACACAAAAAAGGTTGTCAATGGTGATTGCTTTGGAAAGTTTTTTTGTTTTTCGTGTGTTTGGGGAGTTTTGTTATCGTAACAGTTGTCCCCGGTAGTTTTATGGTCACAAAATGTACTTTCAGGTGTTTTGGCTCGTTTTGTGCACTTCCGCGTACTATATTTTTGGGGGTTTTCAGGGCATGTAAAGGATGTGACAAATTGTTATTTGTTAAAGTTTTAGTAGAACAATTGTAGGAAAACAAATGTCTGTCTGGGCTGCAGTAAATGCCAGCGCTAACAACACGGGCCAAGTAAAGAGACAATATTTTAACACTTACAGATTTGTCGATTTCCCTTTACAGTTTACGTTTTTTTTTTGAGGAAACCCGTATAAGCTCCAACAAATGACGGTATCATTCAACTGTAAAGAATGACATTGGAGAAAATTCTACCAAAACATTTACAATTTTAAAGGTAATAAAACTCAAAGCATCGTCTTAATTAAAAAAATTATAATTTAATTATAATGAAAACAACAGACTGCTGAAGCGTTGCTCATTAACCTGTTTAATGTATTTGATTGATTAATTTGTTCTTTCTTTGTGAATCCGCAAAATATTTTAGCAACATTCTCGTTCAGAACACAGGATCCATTTACTCTTCAACTGGAATTTAATTGAAAGAGAAAATTAAAAAAATAAATCATGAAAAGTACCGCAAAGTATACTGGCAACACGTCCAACAAAACTCAAATAAATAAAAATCGCAGGCGGTGTGCAAAGTGTAGGAAAAAAAAGGTAATTTCTAAATATCTGTGAATCTTTGTAGTGAGTTTCAATAATTTTAATTCGTTCCATTTTTAGTAATGGCGTAGTTTCTACTTGTCAAATGTGAATAAAAGCTTCAAAAGTGGCAGCTACCGAAATACCGGCTGATTCAAAATAACACTTCTTGTTGGAAAATCCTGTATATGATACAAAGACCGCCTCAGCTGTGTCAGCAAGATTGAGAGAAATGTCAGAATGCAATCATTAACATGATGTCTGACATATCAGATATCGTGCAATACACTTAGGGTTGCCAGATACAAAATGTCTTATAGCTGGTATCAGAAAAATTTAGCTGGATTGTAGGAGGAAATCTTGAAACATAAGAAAACATTTTTAGATGGTCCATTTTCTCATTGTTTTCCAATTTCTCGATTAAAGATCTCAGCATATTTATTTATAATCCAACTTTGGATGGAATTAACCACGCCAGTTTCCAGAGGTTTTACTTGCGAAATAAAGACTTCATTTATCTTATTTAGTATAATTTTTAATACGCTATCTACTGTATCAAAATACCGAAGTAAGAATCAAAATGTTGTCGGCATGAAAAAAGCAAAATTAGCGATTTTTTGGAAAAAAAAAAGAAATATTTTTATCTGTAATTTTGAATACAAGTCTGAAGCTGACGCTGTCATACCATTTTGTCTCACATACAAATTTTCCAATTTAGTGGACTTGTATATAATTTGGGGCTATTTCGGAAACCACCTGAGTAATACTTACCTTAGTCTGATCAGATGGAAAACTTTACATTGCGTACAATGCATTTAAATCATTTCAAGTGTCTGTGTGTGCAATATCATGTAATTGCAATTGACTTGACCGGCTTGCAACCAGAATTAAACTCCGTCTGAGACGATGTGTGGAAATGCAGAGTTCGTGCTTTTGATTTCAATGGAATTTTATTGTGATTTTTTTTTACATAAAAAAAATCTGAAAAATAAATTTTTTCGTTATTGGTTTTTGCATAAGAGCAAACACATCCAACACGATTTCGGCGCTACGAAATAACCAACAAATAAAAATTTTAAATTATCTCAAAAAAATGCTAAAAATCATGTACCATTATTTTATATATTTTGGGGTAATTTGATTAAACATTTGGGGATTGTTTCGTAATAAAATAACACCTAAATTTAGTGAAATAACACCCAAAAATTTTTTTTCCGTATTTAACAAACACCCAAAAAAGTCTGAAATAATCCGAATTATTTTTTGGGTTTTTGGGTCTCATTTAATTTTTTGGGCTTTATTCATATTTATTTACAGCTAAGAACAGCTGGAATAGTAATATACCATATAGCTCAAGATTTCCTTCAAGTGGCTGTCTCGGCTGGCTTTGCAGTAACGCCTAATGTCAAGACTCAAGTCAAGTGTCCGTATAGCTCACCGTTAAACGAAATTCTGGAAACGCCATAATTTTCAAACAAAAATTGCCCAATGATTTGCATTTGGCTGGTGCATGAAAGTTGTTGATATCGATGGCATGTCGTTGTTCCAGGACTGAGTCACACACTCTCGACTAAGGCAGCCACATTCTCCTCAGTGTGCACTGTAAGACGACGGGGACCTTGCATTTTTTTACACACTGTTGCGTACTTATGTTCAATAAACGCATTGTTTGGACTACACAGCAGTGACTTAGGAATTTTATTTAATTATTTCAAATGTTGTTCAAGAGTATAGCGATTCATATCGTTCCACAGTTTAATGATACTGAATTTCTGTCTATATTTTGAGCGAGAAAGATCTGTCACTATTTAAAAACATGTGAATCAAATACTAATCAAATAGACCCGGGGTATTTGAAAATAACAGCCTGTTTTTATAAAACGTTTAAGTCGGAGACGAACAGAAACGTCTGTAGCCGAAACGAAACTGAATTGTTTTTCTGTAACTCCAACGAATCCAATAAGACAATACACACACAAATATATAAGAAAAAAAAGCACCCCGGCAGGCGAGTTGGTGGAGTGCTTTCCTATCAGCGTGGGGGTTGTGGGTTCGATTGCCACCAGAGGCTTTGGTCTGCCGCTTCAAAAATCTAGCCAAATGGTCTGTGTCATCCGGTTAACCTTGGACCCAAAATTAGAATATAATTTTACTTTGTATTGTAATTAATAATAAACAAACATATGAAAAAAATTTCTAAGTAAGTTTCTAAGTTCAAATTTTAACTAAAATAACGGATATCCGTAGACAAGACACCATTGACATATGTACACCGAACGAAAAATAGCAATATCATATTGATATTTTAAAATATTGATTTGATATTGCACAAAATGATATTTTTTGACGCTGGCGTAACCACTTTTTTCATATGGTTGTTGTTAATTTTATTTTTGATGCGACGTAAGCGTCGTGTTTGATATTGATCAATATCAAAGCGCTCGGTCACCAAGTACAACAATTAAATGTTTGTTGTGATTGTAGGCAATTTTTTCGTATGGTTGTAGTATGTAGTATGTTTCTATATATAGTTGTTGTATGGTTCTATATATAGAACAGCGATATGGACAACATGTTAAAGCTAGACAATAGAGTTGGATACCCTACTTTTCCCTATCATAGCCACCGATTTTCTCTGTGCACGATCCAGGAACAACAAAGACATTTTGGAATCTTCTGCCCATATATGGGAGTTACATTCCATGTTTGGTGGTGTAAATAATCACCATATTAGTATGAAGTATTTCTTACACCACTTCAAGAAGCATTGATTTCTTTCTTCGAGAATATGGCTAGCTGGAAAAATTTGGCACCCATAGAGATTGACGACGATGTTGGATCAGCACTGGATCTTAAGTGCATTGAAATCTACTCTGTTCAATCGAAGCCACCCATATCGTCGCCAAATGGAGAAAGTCTTTCATCGATCGCTAATGCTAATGTTGTTCTACAGAAGTTTAACATGGCTTAGAGATGACTCTCTTACTCGTAAAGTTGCCAGCATTTACGAGGTGGAAACAGCCGTCGAATAATGTGTAATGGTCTTAACCGGTTTTCAACCTGGTTAACTTGTGAGATAGTCGCACACACTACCTACAACAAAATGGCCGTCCACTACATGATCTTTAGTACTGCATAAACAATAACATATTTTCATGAATTTATCCAATGCCAACATTCAAATAAAAATAAGCTTCAACTCAGAAAATAATTTTTTTTTTCAACAAAACCCTAACTTCAATTAACATTGCGAACATTGCCTTTTGGTGTCCATTCTTGTTCTTATCACACCCACCTCGTTTAACAAAACCAACAAAAAATATTTACACATTAACTAACTAACACAAAACAAGTGCAAACTTTTTCCATTTAGTGTAATTGCACCGTAGTTCTATTAAATTTGCAACAACATCTGCTCACGGGTTATTTTCCACCTACCGTGTCTGTCGTTTCAACGCGAAAGCGTAGCGTGTTGTGTCCTGCCGCAAACGTACGCTGGAGGATATTTTGCGATGTCAGTGTTGGTGTTTGTTTCCGTTTCCTGTTGCTGCTAATGCCACAGTTAAATGAATTATTTGCCAACTTTATTAAAATTTCTTTGTCATTCTTTACTGCTGCTCCGGCGAGGGGGGGTTTTCCTGGTTTTATTACTTTACATTTATGGTCTAATTTACAGCTCTCGCTCGTTAGTTCTTGGTATGTGTAATTTAAAAGTGTTGTAAACCTTTTCAGTCTGCTGATAACAAAGCGGCGTTTTTACAAAGCCTGTACTTAATCTTCTTCAAGTTAATAGACAAATTGTATGTGATCTATAGATCGAATTATTATCGCCGTTGACTGCTAGTTATCGATGTTCACTTCACTGGCCTTGATGTCTTAATGTAAATGTCGGTCTTATTATCAGTACTTCTTCGTATGTTTGAAAAATTACCACGTAAAATTAAACATTGACATCACCGTTTCTCTTATACATTTTACTACCTAATCATGCATGGTGATGCTTTCCATGATGAAACTTTAAATCATGAACGTGCTCCGTGAAGCAATGACTGTGTAAGGTGAAAAATGAGTAATCCGGGAGCTCTGTGGAAATTCTGTGTGAGACGATGCAGAAGAGTTTCCCCATTCCATTCGGCCACGCATCTCAGTCGCTCCCACATAAGGGTCGTATAATAAAACCGTGTGATATACAGCATAAATGTGAAGTTATTAATGATTCTTATATTTAAGTTAGACGCCATATTTCATTTCGATGTGTCAGAAGAGTTTAGTAGGGAAATGTTTTATCCCGGAGTTCAGCCAAAGAAATATGGGATTATTATAGGTGTAATGTTTGTATGAAATACGAAGGCAAGTTGAAGAGTTTTTCAAGTGGGAAATTCAAAACATCTTCAATGGATAGAGAGAAATAATGTCTATACTTGAGTGTGAATTGTATAACTACTTTTGATTTCTACCCACAAATATTTGATGACATTATTTCTAGGACAGTAGAAAAGGAATATGACAGAGAAAAATAGTTGTACAGAGTCAATTTATTACATGTGTGTTAATAAATGCAGTGATTATCAAGCTGGGATTTTGGCCATTAAAGAAGTAGAAGAATTGCTGAAATATAATATGCTCACAACAGTGGGGCAAAACGCATTCTCCACAGTCAAGCAACTTTTAAATAGTTGGATTTGGATTTTGCCTTTGTGAAAGCAAAATTAGCCGTAGACTGTCGCAGATCTATCAAAAAAAAAGGCTTAGCAATTCAGCATCCAGCTTCTGTGAGCCCCGAGCCATAGGGGCATATTCGTGATCTGCAGAGCAAAGGAGTCAGCAAGACTCTGCAGTTCCTTACTTATGCCAGTTGAACTGCTGTGACAGTAGCCAAAGTCCTACTGCACGATAGAGTCTATAGAAAAAATAAAACAAAAGGCTGGCTTATTTTAATAAACCCTATCTTTGAGATGGTCCCATAGAAAATAGTCCAAAGGAAGTAAATCTGCACGACATCGAAGTCCATTGGGGGCAAGCGCATTTTCTGCTGGAATATTAAATATAGTGTACAATTAGTAAGAATCTGTAACAGGAGAGGAATGTAAAGGTTCCTCAAAATATTGGCGTGGATTTTCCGATGCCCAAGGTTCTGTCCGCTCTCCTTAACAAGTTCTCATTTATATTGGGTCAAACTGTGAACCCAATCTATTCTATTCCGGATGACAGCAACCTCTGTCATATTAATTTGATTATCGGTCAAGTCCTCTGTAGGTTGAGGATAAAAGGCGAACGATGAATGATTCACTCAACCGCGATTTGATTTGGGAGTGGGGTCAAATGGACAGAGTCACAAGACCCAATGCTGTTTGTTGTCGCAAAAACTTGCCACTGATCTGGCATCGTCATCAATCTCTATGGCTGGTGTGGTTATCGCCGAATCAGACACTCTCTGGGCTAGCCATATATTTAAAGTGTTGAGCATTCAAGTGTGTAGGATTTTTAGAAGCGGTGCTAGGAATACTTCACCCCATCTGATCTCGTAAATATTTACACCATCTATAGCCCGTCGTGAGGCGATCGAGAACATAGGGCAGCCACTTTGCGATTTGGTTATGGACAATTTCAGAAAAAGGAGACGGTCCTGTAAGCGTTGTCATGGTGGCCATTTGGCTGATATTGTTTCATTATTAACGGCATATCTTCCTCTTTATTATGAAATAAACATCTGACCATTTATCTCAAAGAAATCCATTTTTCTTTGAATACCAAAATAACACCTCTTGTTGGGGAACCCTGTAGTATTACCCCTTCACATATCTTAAATATACATGTATCATTCCTTCCACTTAGAAATTCGTTATTTACAATTTCTGATATTTTACCAGATATTAATGGAAATCGGCTACTTAGGAATATGATATTTTTGTGTTTTTTTTTTTGGACTGTATAGCATTTGCAGCATTTTTAAATAGGTCGACTCCGACTTCAGTTTTTCTATAAGAAAATTTAGAAAAATGTACATCGACATATGCAAACGATACATCGCTAATGTTATCGAAAATTTATTTTTATTTATTTATTATTATTTACAATACAAAGTAAATTTATATTCTAATTTTAGGTCCACGGTTAAACTTGGTGACATAGACCATTTGACTAGTTTTTTGCAGCGACAGACGAAAGCCTCTGATGGGAATCGAACTTACAACCTCCACGCTGATAGGCAAGCACGCTACCAACTCGCCTGTAATCGAAAATATTTAAAATTTAAAAAAAAAATGTTTTCTCGACTCCAGACTCCGGGAAAATTTGTCAGACTTCGCCCTGGTTTTTACCGGATCTAGGGGTATATGTAAGTCGGTTTATCTCCCATGTTCTCCCTTGTTATCTCTTAATGTATTGTAGTCAATATTCATCATTATAAACATAAGCTAATGTAAATTTCTTAAAATCGTACAAACTTCTTCGACTAAATAATTTTTAAGGTTTCTGTTTGCATGAGAGAAAAAGTAGACAATACTAGTTATGATACTGACCAAAGTAGGCATTTCAACAGTAGGGTTTTTTTTTGTCCACAGTTGGCACCTCCAGAGACATTTTAAATGACAAATCGCCGTATATAGCCATTAATTTTCTATACATTTTCCTCTTATTTGATCAAAACATCCTAGATAGTCGTTATGGTTCACAGTCTTGGCATATTGTAGAGTTTATTTTTCTTCTAGCGACATCTTGTTTGTGCCTTCTGATTAGTTGCCTTTTCCTAACGATCGGTAGCGCAGTATCCCTCTGCGTGTTTTCTATGCAGCTCCTGGCCTTCTCCTACTTTGTTCGGCCTGCTGCCACTTCATCCTGGATACGGACTTTATGGGATCTACATCTGTTGACCATCCTGAGATGTCTAGACCAAATCGTCTAATCGATTGACATATTGTCTTTCAAGTCCGCATCCGGCGAATCAGTCGCCTGCTGCGGAATAGTTTGCTCTTTTCAGAGCCAGGAATGGCAGGACACATTTGTGACTACTCATCGGCAGAGTCTTCTCTACTATCTGACCAGTGTCATGTTGTACCGTAATATCATGATCTTCTAAGCCGGAAAGCAGAGACAACCGCTCCAACCTGAACCTGACAGAACAGAACCTGAAGTACTTTTATTTCGTCAATTTCGGCCCTGATCAGTCTGTCCTGTTCCAGTATGTGTAAGTGGATGTCCATCAGTTGTTTGTCTAGGGTTGTGTCACCCACCCTTGTCCTCTTCAAAGATATTTCCAATATTCGTATTTGCACGCAGTGACAGTTTAGGCGGTCTAGGCAAAAAATGGTAACAACCGGAGGGAGCTGTTAGCGGCTAGTTCTTGCTATGCATATACTACGCCATGCAGGTCCTCGACACTGCTAGCAACCATCTTGTCCTTAAAAGTCACTAGCAAAGGTAAAGCCCCAATGGAATAGAAACGAAACAAGTATTGTAGCAACGTATTTTATCAACCGGCCAGATGAGAGGACATACGAGTATCTGACAGTTCATTTCTCTTACGACAGCGAGAGTAACTCTTAGTTGTGAATTCCTCGATAATCGTAGCCTTTTGCCTGACCAAACTAGTAGGATGGTTTATAATCCTTACAATAATCATAGAATCACAAGAAATACGCAAGCCCACACATCGCGTCACAATAATAACACTCGCGAGGAGGTCTTATAATGACGAACCTATAATGACTTAACCCATCTACTCTGATGGTGTTTCCGAACTAATATTTACATGGTGGTTTATGTTATCCTATTTTAATGATTTCCTTTGTAAATTTAGCAAAGTTTTACTCTGCAAATATTTTTTTATTTAATAATCTATATGTACCTCTAAAGTAAACTCAAAAAGAAAAAAACCAAGCCCTAATTACATCCTTAAATACAAGTCCAATACGAAATTTGTGGTTATAATTTATTAAATTTTTGAATGAAAATTCAAGACTACTTTCTGTCTGCACATACTCGAATACGCTTTTTGTCGGAAGGACATTTTATTAAAATATTTTACTAATTGCAATAAAAGCTTCACTTGCCTCCACAAATTCCTACCAACACTTCTTGTCCAATCCTAAGTAATCCGAAATGTTCACAGTTGTAGTTGTAAGCACTTGAGAATATTTACGTTTTTCAGATTTCTTGTTTCAGTCGGTAGTTATAAAAAAAAGAAAGTTTCCCTTTAAAAACTTGAGCAAGCATAAAGTAAACCTAAAGCAATGCTTGCTCCTCAATGCCCGGCAGAGTGGCTGTGGTTGTCTTCCAAATAATGACAAAACTGACGACGTTGTGATGTGAGAGTGGGCGGTGCTGAGGCGACAATGACGATGATGATGTAAGTAGAAAAAAAGATTAGAACAACAGTAGAGAAGTTTGGCTTTACTTTTCTATGGCATACTAACTGCAGTGGTTGATTTTAGGTTTTGCGTTGTGTTGTATCTGTGCGGAGAAAATTGTATGGCTGTAACACAGTGAAAGGACCAAGACATGGAGAAGGACACGGATTACGACTACTTTCAGTTTAGAACCTTACTCGTTCATATATTGCGCTGTTGTTTTCAAGGCACTTTGGTAATTTAAGTTTTCCAGTCATTTTGTAAAATCAAACATCAGTTGGTTGTCTTTTAATATTCACAACTATCCAACTATTAAGAGGATGTGCCTTTCCCTGTGAGGCATGTGTCGAATTTGTAATATTCATGTTATCATAGCAAAATTTGTCGCACTAATGTTTGCAGTAATATTGCAAAGAATCTACGAAAATGAGTAATTCTAAGGAACTCTAAGTATTTAAAATTCATCTGCTTCTTTTAGTATTTTAGATTTTTAACTAGGCAAACTGGGCGGTACGAACTAAGTCCCCAATGAACTAAGTCCCCAAAACGAAAATGAACTAACCCCCCAAAATTTTATACAGGAGGGAACAACAACGATTTTTGGGGACTTAGTTCATTATTTGGGGATTTATTTCAGTTTCAAATTTAGGGAGTTAGTTCATAATGAACCAACTCCCCAATTCCAAGGAACGAAATAAATCCCCAAAACTATTTTTGGGGAGCTAGTTCATTTTCACTAAATACCAAAATTATTAAAAATTCCGCGAAGTCTTCATTGCGGATAATTTCCAAAAATTCAATAAAACGACCATGCTTCTCTAGTTTGCTAGAGAGCTTGGAGTTGAATCCTTCCAAAGAGCTAGTAGTTCGCACTTTCTGCAGGTGTACCGAAAATCCGGAAGAATAATGGAAAACTTAAAGTGGTTCAATGTACAAGTAAAGAGGATCGAACAGGATTAGAAAAAAATCTTCACAAACAAGAGAAACAAACATGTAACAGAAGTAACCGATTATGTTCTATTTGTATCTATTTCATTTGCACAAAAAAGGTGGGGTTCCACGTAATCGGCGCCGATTTTATATTATATACTTCACCTTTTCCATAAAAATGCGGAATAAATTCATTATGAACTAACTCCCCAGAAAATGGGGAGTTAGTTCATTTTTATTTTGGGGATTTATTTCATTTCATTGGGGGTTTATTTCATTTTCTAAATTGGGGATTTATTTCATTATTAAATAAATCCCCAATTTTGGGGGGTTAGTTCATTTTCGTTTTGGGGACTTAGTTCGTACCGCCGGCAAACTGATCAATGAGGAAGTATTGGGACGACAAGATGGTATTTACTACAACGAATTTGACATTCATATATCCGTATTGGATGACAGTTTAATTTTCCATGTAAAATGTATAAGTTGATGTCCTAAATTATCCCATAGACGGAACGGAATCAGATATCGAAAGGTTGCTCAACTCTTCCAATCCTTACAACCACAAGCCATCAGCTGGCATCAGTTCCAATAAATGCATGACGTTTACTACTACAAATCTATGTATTTCCAACTCCTATCTGCTGTAGGGTACCATCACTCTCTGCCAAACATTAGTAAAGTAACCATCAAGATATGAATCAAAGTAACAATACTTTTCTTAAAACTAAACAAATCTTAAAGTTTAACTTCAGTTGAGCACGAACCTGAGAATGTCGTTGGGCACCAGCAAGATAAACTTCTTGGACGATGCACAAAACAACACAAGAGTTTCTTGGCAAAAGAGAAATAAATGAATGATGGAATACATGCAGAATGAACAAGGGAACTGGAAGATAAATGCGGATTCATAATAACTCTTTAGAGATTTTTCCGGTTGCATATTATAGTTGCCTCTTATGCTAATATTGTGCAGATGCTTTTCTCCAACACAGGACAGAAGATATAAAATGTGCAATAGAATACTTTTAAAAGGTTTTTTTGTTATTCCCGTTTGTTAATGTAGTTTGTCTAAAGGTTATTATGAATTAAGTTCGAAAAGGTCTTGTGCAAGACTAACAATGTTAATGAGTCAGACGATGATGTCACAGGACAAGATTGGGTGTTAAGTCCATTTCTGATATTTAAAAAAAAAAACAGAAACAAGTTTATCAGACTGTGTGCAATTTTTTAACCATATACAGAGAACACTACGTGATAAAAGGCCAAAAAAAATCAGTGACTTCCAGTTGTTCCTCGCTGTCATTTTTGGAAAAAAAGTGATCATTTTCTCAGGCTCATACCTTGCAAACCGTTTGGAATTTTGATTTAGCTCTTGAACATATAAAATCAAAAAACTTCATCTTCTAGGTCTAAATCAAAAATTCCAATTCGTTTTTTAAAAAAAATTAAATCAATTCATTTTAATTAACCACCTGTATGATAGGCTTTCAAATTAATATTACTCATTCGCTCCAAAACATGGCTAATGCTATTCTAGAAAGCAAATGTGAATTGATAAATTTTAAGAATCATTCGTAGGAAATTAACATTATAAAACAAATTGATAAATTCCGAAACTGTCGTAACACAAAAAGCGCGGTCATAAGTCCCAAAACTATTTATTGGCGTATTGTTCGTGTTAAGTCCGGTCACCATTGGGCTTTAAGACGTATTAGGGGCGGTCCGAATGCCCCAAAAAATTGGGCGTTATGTCCGTGGGCGAAAAGTCCGGGCACCGGGGAAAACATGTATTTTGCAGCCCATTTGCATGAGTACTGACACATATTTATATGATTGTAACACCACACCGAAAAATCTAAATTGGTAATAGGACGACTACAAGTTATAGTGCACCACACTCTATACTGGAGAAGTTTGACAATTTCAAGAAACGGATTCTGTTAATTTCGGCCTGCGCCACAAATGTCATTATAGATGAAATTTAATAACACATTCGATTTCAGATCATTTGGATGCCACATCGGCAGACACATTTTACTGCGGTACAATCACGAACTATTATTTGTTGGAGATCTTTCAGGCACTCCTTAACACAATTTATGCAGATGCTGTTCCTGAACCGAGTATATGACAAGAATGCTACAAATTTGACGATAAAATATCCAAACCATATTTACATTCATTTGAATGACTAGCACTAAATATTAACACAGCCATCGATGTATGTACATCATCTCAAGTGTAAATTGACTCGCTTGCAACTTGTACAATTGCTTGCGCCAACAATCCTGTGACATTGATAAACAATAACACCATGTGCACTGGCACACATACACATACACAAAGATGCACTTGGTGGGGAATACAGGTATGATACGTTTTCCATTAACATTCCATGAAAGAAGAGACGGAGGACTTCTCTCGAATCATTTGGTTGTGAGGATATACAGGTATACTTTAGAGAAAACTCAAGCAAACGCAGGAGTACGATAGTTACTTCTTACAATATGCATTTGTGGTTTACTTTTAAAATATTAATATTTCAAAAAGGGAATACATTTAAAAATGGCAATAGATTCGAATGCAATTCATTGGCGTCATAAATACCCAATGTTCTTAAAATAAGGAAATTGACTTCAAATACAATTTTCTAAAACTGCAGACAAGGTTGGTTTAAATTGGCAACTGGCTTGAGGGGAAACTTTAGCTATGCGAGAACGATCATAGTTTATTTTCAATAATTGTATTGCGGTTTAATTTTCGACATCACGAGCGATAACAAATATGATTTCTGTTCGAACACACATTGTGATCAGCCAAATTTTTTGGATTTTCCCAAAGTATTTTCTTTTCTTATCTTCCAATGCATGTAAGTGGGGGGGGGGATACGAATTGTCAGTACACATTATTTGAGATGCACTTCTTCGACACAACCACCAAAGGCTAAAAAGTTATAGTTTGCCGGATGGAAATCATATACACAAGCATTTTGAGAAAAATATAGGATGAATGAATACAATTGTTATCTTATTTTGATGAACTGACAATGTGGACAATTTTAATCAAAATGTACCTGTCTTTTAATATGAAATAAATGCCAGCCTCAAGGCCGATTTAAATTGTAAACCTTCAAGAGGTAAACCAAGTGAATACAATAACTGCAGATTAGTGATCTACGACTTGAAATGGACAGTGTTGTGTCTTCTACTTAATTTTTTAATTTTCATACATGGTTAACACTGTTGTCATAATTTTAAAACGATTCCAGTGTTAAACTTCACAGTCACATTTAAATGAAGTGCGATTTAATTGTGGATTGTTACTGTTGTGGTTGTTTGCATTTGTGATATGTCTATTGTTATCTTTGTGACAGCAATTTTTTTTTGGGTACGCTGCTCTTCATTATTTTCTCCAAGGCGTAGTTTTTTGTGCGATTCGTTTTGTAGTTTGCGATTTCCCGTGAATGTTAGTTTCACGTTGTTGTATGCACACTGATCGAAATTAAAATCAAATGAGTATCAATCACACATTGGGAGCCTGAGCTAAAACACAACATAAATAAATACTTTTTCGTAGGCATTTGGACTTTTTTTTCATAGGAATATTCCTTTCTGCAGAAAAAGTTGGTATGTACAGGGTTTTCCAACAAGAGATGTTATTTTGGTATACAAAGAAAAATTACATTGTTTGAGATAAATGATCGCATGTTTATTTCATAATAAAGAGTGAGCTATGCCGATAATAATAAAAAACAACATCAGCCAAATGGACACCACGAGGACTTTTCCATAACAAAATCGCAAAGTGGCTGCTCTATGTCCTCGACAGCCTCACGAATTCTATCTTTGAGGTCTAGAATCGATGCTGGCCTTACGGCGTAGACCTTATGACGTGGCCCCAAAGGAAGAAGTAGCAAGTTGTTAAATCACAAAATTTCGGTGGCGAATTACGAGAGATAACACAGTGCGAAAACTTTTCCCATAAAAGAGCAATGGTTTCGTTGCTTGTATGGTACGCGGCGCCGTCTTGTTGAAAGTAAACGTTGTCCAGATCAATATCATCCAACTCCGACCATAAATAATCAGTAATCATCTCTCGATAGCGCAATTCCTTCAACTTAACTGTTGATCCAACCTCATTTTCGAAAAATTAAGGTCCAATGACCCCGCCGGACCATAAACCGCACCAAACTGTCACACGTTGTGGATGGGGAGGCTTCTCAACAAGAACTCTTGAGTTGTCAGTACACATTATTTGATTCAACAATTTTATTTGTTGACGTAGCAAACGAGGTGGAAATGGTCCTCGTCAATCAAGATGATTTTTCGATGAAATTCCGGATCAGTTTTCATGCATTTCAAGGACCCAATCAAGAAAGACACGATGTTGTTGATGATCGGCCGGCTTGAATTCTTGTGTTAACTGAACTTTATAAGCCTTAAGACCCAAGTTTTTATGCAAAATACGATGTAATGACGTTTGTGGATGCTCAATTCCAAAGGATGACGAGGAATAGACACACCTGGGGTTTCATCAATACTTTGGGATACAGCAGCAATACTGCCAATTGTTCTTGTGCGACGTGCACGGGTTTTATTATTCACATCACTAACTTGTCCCAACAGCTGGAATTTTGCCACCAATTTCTGTATTGCGGTCCGACAAGGTGCTTCATTACGACCCAAAAATGCTTTAGTTTTGCGAACTGTGACTTTAAGATTTTCGCCATTTTTGTGGTGAATTTTAATAATTTCAATGCGTGTATCGTTTCATTTGTATTAATGGCGTAGTTTCTACTTGTCAAATGTCAAAGACTATCGAAATACCGGGTTATTCAAAATAACACCTCTTGTTGGAAAATCTTTCATATGTGCGGAAAACATATAAATAGTTGTATTTTATTTCAACTGTACTTGACCCTTAACGTATGTCAGAGATGATCAACACCAAACAAAAAATTGTACAGGAATCGGTTAAGTGAATTCATGGACATGAGTGCGTATACTCCATGTATATTACTTATTCGACCCAGTGGCAAACTGTTTGTTTACTTTGTGATGTGCAAATGTGACCGGTGCTGGTTTACGTCGGAATGTTTCCATAAATATTCATAGTTTGTAAACATTGTGACACAACACAGCAATTTTACCTTAATTTATGTTCCAAGTAGTGAACAATTTTAACTCGAACATTGTAAATCTATCTTAGGTGGAAAGATGGATGAAGAGAATATAATTCTGTGTCTATGGATTTAAGTACTGATGGAACATGAGGAAAGTAATATCGTCCCAACCCCTTTTGTTAAGAGATACAGTAGGTCCCTCTCAGTGAGTATATACAATTATATCACGCACAGCTCACTGATTCGAGAGTTCCCCGTCTTTTCCTACATAGAATGTTAAGGAAAACAAGTGGACAAATAGTAAGTTCGGCCGGGCCGAATCTTATATACCCTCCATCATGGATCCTTAAAAAGTCAATAAATAAGAAAACTAACTGAGTTTTTGGGCCGCTCGTGACCCGATAGTCCCAGGAACCCGATCACAAATTTTATCCAAATCATGAAAATAAATGCATATTTGGGTTCGCCAGAAAATTTCGTTGCATTTCGATACCCATATGTCCATGTTTGTCAAGGGACGGTTTTTGGGCCGCTGGTGACCCGATAGTCCCAGAAACCGGATCAAAAAATTTAGGAAAATCGTGAAAATAAAGGCATATTTGGGTTCGTGAGTAAATTTCGTTGCACTTCGATACCCATATGCGCATGTTTATCATGGGCCCTTTTTTGGGCCCCAAGGGTCCACGGAACCCATGAGCACGCCCATTTTTGGGATTTTTTTCCCCATCTATAAATTATATAAACTTAGAACTTAGATGTAGTGAAAAAAAATATTTGAAAAATTTGATTATGGCCGGAATATATTTAGTCCCGTAAAGGGGAACTTTTTCCCCTTTGGTCCTTTGGTCCCGCTTTTTAGCGTTGGTCGTTCGCACTCTATCGTGATTTCAACAGACAACAGACGGACGGACGGACAGACGGACATCGCTAGAATGTCTTAGAATGTTACACTGACCGATAATATATATACTTTATAGGGTCGCAGATCACTCTTTCGAGGTGTTGCAAACGGAATGACAAACTTAGTATATACTCCATCCTATGATGGAGTGTATAATAAGTAAGTAATAGAATATTATCAATAGAACAAATTTTTAAAAATACAAGGGGTTTGAAGAAGAAAATCCGTAGCGCTCTTGGCTTACCTTGACCTCTTCTAATGTAAAATGATTAAAACCAACAGTTTATTGTCCTCAGCTGGAAACCACTTGGACAGATTTCTATCTAATCACGAAAACTTTTCATCAGTCATACAACATTATTTGTATGCACACCATACAGCAATGTCATTGACCTCCGTACGCCTTGCCTACGTCTACACCAGAGATATAACTTTCATAATTAAATTGTTAAACTTGCCTACACTGGGCGATGTCATCATCGACTGTCGCGTTGCGTTAACTAGAAACAAAACCACAACAAAGCCGGAAAATCAATCAGTCCTGTCATCGACGGGTGGATTCAAGCTGAAAATCGTTACGTCCTTTTTATCAGCACCGAGCAATCAGTGAAACTGACATTATGCGTGATAGAGTGGAGTTTGTCTGTAATTTGCGTTGACTGTATTGACACGGTTTAAGCTGATGCGAAAAGTAGTCAAGTGACATTCGACTTAATGAGATTTCGTGAGTAGTCTAAAGAAATAATTCACATCGGTAGTGGGGGGAAATGTGTAAGCACACATCAAGATCTCGACTTTAGTGATGTGGTAAATTAAATTAAGATAAAAGAGTTAGTGATGTTTTGGTGCCGTTGGGTTTAATTATCAACGGTGGCCAAGAACATTGATGAGATGAGTGCAGATAGTGAGGTTTTCCTTTGCAATTTTTAGGTTGTGAATAAATAAACCTATTAAATTTACACATCGAGAACCAAAAATCACATTAGTCGACGATACTTGCCTGACTGGACCTGCGGATAACTATCCTCTTCCAAATTATAATGGCTTAAGAGCCGGCTAGGCTCTCTTGGGCGACGGTAATCCACTTACTACACCTCAAGACGTGAATTCGAAGAGGTTAGGTTAGGTTAGTTTAAGAATAAGAGGCAGATTCGCTTCGCATCATGTTTCCAGCCAGTAATTGTTTCATGAATTAGACCTGAGATGCTATTTTAGGAAATATGTACTATTGACTAAGGCTTTAATTGTTTTTACCATATAAGTAGTGTAATTTTCTCATTACAAACTAAACACAACTTAATTGAAATCTTAATTTTTTAGACAGAAAAAGTAATGTTGTAATTGTTTAATGTTAAACAAATGTTTTTGAGAAAACAAGAAAAAATGGAACTCCCCTTCATCATCAAACATTTTGTTAAGTGTATCGCTTTTAACATTCGACGACACAACCACTTCCAACGAATGGTCAAACGAGACTAAATGAATATGATTTATTTTTTCAATACATGAGCAAGCGTACATGTGAGAGAGGAGCCCGTGTGCTCCTTTTGGGTCGGTGTAGTTAACCAATTTTCTGAAGAGGGACCTCTTTAAAAAATCTAGTCTGACCAAGGAGCATTATTAAAGACATTTATATGGTCGGACGTGGTTTGGTATGTGATGTGTATAAATAGTACTCAGCGATCCTAGGATCGCATCCTGGCAAGACCATCAGTGGCTATTTCCACCTCTTAAATGCCGGCCAGATCTCTAAGCCATAGGCCAGCTCTTAATGAAAACTCCAAAATCAGCTAGGAATAGTGGAAACTTTCAATATATATTATCTAAAAATTATTTTTTTATTTTGGAGCCTTTTAATATCATACAGTATCGTTTGAATATTATTTTGTGTTTGTTTGGAATTAACATAATCATATGCTTTAAACTATATAATCGTACCAAGAAGCCAATGTGAAACTAGTTAATTGCTAATAAAACATTAACACAAAATTCCTGGAAATATATTTTGTTTTTAACTCCCCTAACAATAAAAAAACGAATTAAAAGTTTCATGGGAATTCCTCCTTAATAACGAAACGCTGAAGGTGAATTGTGTGTTTAAACCAACAAGTATAACTAAACTTTATCAATGTCATGCGGTGCTAGTGAGCTTTCAGCTCAACATTTGACGTTTTCGTTTTCATTTAAGTTTTGTGTTTTAACTCTGCAATAATCATGTGACCTTCGCAACAGCAAAATAACTTATTTTCTGTGTACTCAGAATGTGTGTGAAAAAGGCTCAAACCAAAGGGTCATCCTACGCAATTTATGTTGTAATTTATGGGTAATGGGTGACTCCGCAAGCGGTAAGTGACAATAGTTAGAAAACATTTGTGTTTCTTTAATTTCAGTATAGATTAAACTTGAACTAATTTCATGCCGATTATATTGAAATTCTGTTTAACAATTGCTTTGCTATGTCTTTTATAATTACTCTGGTTTCATATGATTTGAATACAAACAAGGACACAATATTTGCACTGTGAAAGTTAAAGAAAAAATTAAGCGAATACATTTAATGTCATGCTCTATTTCCATTATAATTAAACTTCTGTCACGATAATCCCCAAATAGTATACGCATGACAGATGTCATTGGAGGGGTTGCTTATATTAAATCCCTGCTGCATGTAATCTAAAAACGTACGCTTCTTTTCCATCTTACGCAAATACTCGTAATACGAGATGGCGAGTTGTTAGAATAATGACCACAGAAATGAGCAGCACTTTATCTTAATCAACAATATGCGCTTTCACTTAATACTTTGTGACAATTAAAAAGGCACTCTCATGCTGACTCCAGTGGCCATTACACACCACCGACTTGGTCTTACCACAAACGCTCCTTTGCCACTCATTGCATTTTCACATCAAACGGAAGAAACGGAGAAAAAACGCACAATACCAAAAGACGGACTGTAAGAAATGGCATTAGCATTATTTGTTTGTAGCAATTTGTCGTTGTTGCAACGTTAAGCTGTGTATGGCATGTTGTGCCAGCCACAACGAATGGCAAAGTCTAGGAGTTGTGGTTGCAACACCACTCTACCCGAACTCCATCACCCAGATATGTTGTGGTATTTATGGTAGGTGCTTTTTTTTCTTGATTGTTGCAAGAAGATTTTTATTTTTGATGTGGCAACAATGGGGCATATACACCGCTTGTGATGTACAGTATGAGTGTATCACGGGTGTTAATATTAGACGGGTCGAACTCCATGTATTTATTTTCAAAAACCTATATAGTCCGACTATAATCTTTGGAAATTTGGATTGGAAGGGTACAAAAATGGGGGAAAACGGGTAAAATGTGTCCCCAAAAACCCATCAAAATACGCAATAATACAAGATAATCGAATATTGTGATTTTTGTTTGGAAATTGGTCCATGATTACGATTGGCAAAAAAAGGGGGAAATGAGTTAGATGTGGGACGAAAAAAAGGGGAGAAAATAAAAGACAATTAAAAAAATGTTTTGGCAAAAACATGCGGACAATAGTTAGAGAAGGGACGAAAAAGTGGCCAAAACGGGATAAAAAAAGTACAAAAGTGGAAAAACAAAAATTTGTGAAAAAAAAATGTATCGACAGGAATGTTCCCAAAACTAGTTGTAGTGGTAAAAGATCCAAAACGGGACCAAACAGGTATAGTATAAATGAGAAATAATCTACAACAGCTGGAAATGAGTTAGAAGTGGGACGAAAAAGTATCCAGAACGGGAAAAAGTAACCAAAACGGGATAAAAAAAGTACATAAGTGGAAAACAAAAATGTGTGAAAAATGTGGATAATAGTTCAAAAAGGGACGAAAAAGTGGCCAAAACGTACCAAAACGGGATAAAATAAAAATGGTGTTAAACAATTGTTATCGGTAGAACGGGCCAATACTGGTATCATATAAATGAGAAATAATCTACAAACGTGTATATAAAATACTTGCGTGATTGATTGATTCTTCCTGTCCTGGCCAATGGCTGAAGCTACAACTATGAGATTAGCTATGAACAGATTTTTCGAAATTCGGATAGGAAGGGGATACAAATGGTAAATCGGAAAAAAATGTATACCCAAAATACATACAAATCAAATATTGAGATTTTTGGTGGAAAATTAGTCCATAACTACGCTTTGCAACAACTGCGGAAAAAGAGTTTCAAAACGTACGAAAACGGAGACAAAGCGGGAACAAAGAAAAATACATTCTGAATTTCAGTTATACGTCCATACGATAAAATGTTCTATACAAATCTACCTCAGCGCCACCTATAAACCTAATAGGCCATCAACCGAACCTATGTGGTAAATATGGCCTATGTAGCTCTTAGGGTTAAGATCTGATGCTCGGACAAACATATTCTCCAACGTTTTTTTATATTAAGATATTATATTAGGCAGGACGAAGTCTGACGGGTCAGCTATAAGGGTTATGTCCAAGAGACAATGTGTAAGCAGACAGACTCAAAGCCATTTGATGAAACAGAATATCTTGTCTCTACCCTGGAAATATTTACAACACACGATAAAGTACCGGACACTTGGCCGGGAACTTTTGTTCTAAGATGTCTAGACTGATGAGAAGATTTTTATTATAATTTTCACAATACTTAGCGTAGGGTATCATTACATAATAATACGCCCATTCTTAACATATTGTCCTCCTACGAACGAGTGCCCTTAACTGTATTGTGTAAATTAAGGCTGATGCCACTTTTATGCCCTTAACATTTCGCTAACTTGGCAATAATGTCGCGAAAAATAAAGCAAAAACGAATTGGTTTGAAATGCAACGAAAGCCAACAACAGAATAAAAGAGTGTGGCATGAAAACAAGCGGAGCTACAAAACATAAAACAAACCACATCTAAGAGAGGAAACAAAAAAAAAACAACTGCACGCGAAATTAAGAACAAAAACATTATAATCGGAAATGGAAATGAGGAAAAACTCAGCGAAAAAGAATTGCATTAACTTCATTGTTCTTAATGAGTAGACTAGGGAATGGTGGAATGGTCGCAAATTGTCGATGTTATTTCTGGGGTGATAAATAAGAAGAAATCTTGCCCTGAAAACTTTAACACTGACAACGTTGAGCATATTTTTTAGTTTTCTCTTGAAATTCCCTACGGGAAAATTAGCATTACAGTTGGTAAGCGAAATTTAATTAAATCTGATTATTTTTTTTCTTTTGGAAGAGAAGAAAAAAGTGGATATGTCGGTATTTTAATGTAGTAATTAAATTGTTATTTCTATGTCATTGTAACGTATGGGAGATGTAGGAATGAATTCATACTAATCGAAGGTCTGATCAGTTTAAAACTGGAAAACCCCAGCAATTATCTTGATCTCCTGATACCAATGAGCTTTAAGCAGTTGTCATTCGTATAGCTTAAACGGAAGTAGTGAACTAACCACAATGGGGAAGGTGCCTGTATACAGATGAACAGATGAATACGGAACAATTTGTACGAGATCAACATATAATAAGCAATGGGCTACACATATTAGTCAAAATTAAAAGTAGCCAACAACATAACAAACTGGATACTCAGCATGATTTGTTATAAATTAGTTCTATGTCTGTTAGTCTCATAAGGTTTTCGTGAAAAAATGTTCCAAAAACCACCAAAAGGAAAAAAACTGGCGGTAATAGAAAAATTAAAACAACGAATCTACAAACTTTGCTTTTATTTATGGCATTTCCAGATTGTTGCCTTGTCTGGTGATAAGCGTCTCTTTTGTTCGACCTCTCTGAGTTTCGCCTTTTCAACAGTACTTTTCGTTTGCATGCGGTCTTTAATGTTTTCAGAATTTCTACAGTCACATTCGATGGGGATGCATGGACATGTAGAACAGCTGGCACAAGACATGCTGTCTCGACTTATGCTGAAGAGTCTAACTTAAAAAATCACGAAAATTTCGAAGTCTACACCAAAAACCCAGAGCTAAATATTACACGCAGACTACCTAAACAATGTAGTGTTTATCAGACTGTTAGAGAAATAGCATCCTCATTATTGTGGAGATAAACATATTCTCTGACAGTCAATTTTTTTTTAAAGACAAATACTCTGGTGTTGCCCACTATAAATACGATGCATTGTGTTAGCGGGAGGAAATTAGGATATCGGAAGTGTTTGTTGACATTTCTTTTGAATTTCAGAATGTCTCAACTGGCAGGAAACACACTAGCTGGAAGAATTTTCCACATACGAACGGTTTGGCTGAAGAACGAATTTTCTCTATGGTGCATCGTCCAATCAACCGGCCACTTTACAACGAACAGATGAGAGCCGCGAATTCCGGCTAAATGTTCTAACATCAGGGATAAAACGACGGATATCTGAGGAGCAGATACCGTTACAATATCTATAGAACACCGATATATAACTCACATTCCGCTGTAGGGAGACACTAGAGTTGGATGTCATACTATCCCCTATCACCACAACAACTCTCCTCTGAACACGGTCCAAAAGCTGCAAATATGTCTTTGGAGCCCCTACCCATATGTGGCCGTTGTATTCCATTTTAGGCCGGATGTAGGTGGGGACTTGGCCGATGATCATATGAGTATGAATGTCAGAGGTTTGCTGTCATCCAACAGGTTGTCAATGAAAATAAGAAGGAGAGAGGACAGAACCTTGTGGCACTCCTGCAGTCAACCTATGCTCGTTGGGTGAGACTCCATCTACAACAACTCGTATAGAGCGATCTCTGAGAAAACTCGATATCAGAGAAGATATTACCGATACCAAATACAATAAGTTTTGATATGAGTGCCTTGGAAATATCCAGAGCCACGTCTTTACTTTCACCAAGGCGGTGAATAGATCGACTCCATCGTTTCGAAAGGAACGCCATAATGTCTCCAGTAGATCCATTTCTATGGAAGCAATAAACATTTTTTGGAGATCGGCTGAACATTGGCAACTTTCCAACGTGAAGGGACATGTTGAAAAGATTGCGCAATGGACGAGCTAGCGTCGAAGAGCACTTACATAGGACAAGTGCTGAAATGCCATTCGGGCCCGTAGTTTTGTTTACATTGAGATCTGCAAGAACCCTTTAAACTCCTCGTATGCGAAAAAATATCTGGGGCATCGAACTAGATACGTTTTCGATCACGGGGAGTGGTTGACTGTTGTCTGGCTAAGATGAATTCTTTGAAAATGTTTCAGTCAGAAGGTTAGCTTTGTCAACCGGGTCAGTGAATATCTGGTCATCGTTAACGCGAGTTGCAATAGAAGATGAAGAAATGTTTCTTATTCTTTTAACAAATGCCCAAAAGCTCTTACTTCCCCTGGGAAGTAAACTTTAGCAAGAAGACGCTGTTCGTAAAGAAGTTTTTCGCGCCTAAGTACCCTGGAACACGATGATCTTGCCTGTTTGCGTAGTTCAGCAGCAGCATCGACATTATTGACAAGGAAACATAATTTCCAGTTAAATTGCAGATAGAAATTGTTGAGCTCAGGATTTAGTCAACAGGAGGTAGAGGATTGCAGCGCTGCGAAATTACCTCCAAATGAAATAAACCACAATTAAATTTTATATGGTTTTGGGGGTTACTTCATTTTTATTTAATTTCTTATTTTGGCGATTATTTCTCTAAATTAATGTCTTATTTCATTGTTTTTCTATTTCGGTTATATTTTTTTTGTTAGGCTTTTTTCACTGGGGATTATTTCATTTGGCTGTTACTTTAAATCACCTTTTTTTGCTAACACACCTGTTAGAATTGTACTGTGTGACCCAATATCGATATTAACATCAAATTCAACTAAGCATGTCAATATTTCCTAAATGTTGTAAATTTAAAGTTTGCTTGTCATTGTTGGTACGTTGCAGAAATGTGTTGTATACTCGTATTCATTTTGTCGTTACTTTTGCCACTGACATCAAGCAGCGCAGCAAGAAAAGTGCGAAATGTAATTTTCGCGAGTACGTGCGTACTCAGACTAAGTGATAACCGTAATATTTTTGGTATTTCGAACGAGTCCTTGGCAACACGTACCGTTCTTTTGGCACTTTACATTAAAGGACGTTTGCATTGAAATTGTTTTGATTATTTATATTTTTATGACTATATTTTTGATGGTTTTCATCCAGAAACAAAGAAAAGAAAAACAAACAACATAAAGTGAAAGGTATGTTGGAATTTCTTTTTCTGAAGGAAAGAATCATTAGATTTTCATCGTAAACATAACTGTAATACATTCCAATCGAGATAATGCCATCGAAATGTTCCAGCGTGTTAACGTCTGGCATATACAAGTGTATGCGATTATTAAAACATTGAAGAAAAATGTTTGTTTGTTTTTCTTTTTTTTTTATATCCTCCACAACAAAACAATGCTAATGAAATTATCGTTGTACGAATGTGTATTACATTGAATCGTTTTACATTCTTCATTTAAAGCTTTGACTGCTCGATTTTAGATGTTAATAAAAGAAGAATTTACACCTCTACAACGATAAAATGTATCTGTGAAATAAATGCAAAAGTTCTAACACATCTTTTAACACAATCATTAGCATTAATGTGAAGTTGATACGTTTATTGCTTTTGTTTTTAGAAAACAATTTCCAGACATTGGCTAAATGTCAGTGTCAGAGAAATTGTATAAGGAATGTAGACAGCACACGAAGGACTTTGTGTTTACTCTCATTATGGGTAGTACTTACCTACAAAAAGGGGAAACGCCCAATAAGGAATATATAAATCAGTTTGGAAAAACTCTGCAACAGCTCCTGGGTAATGTTTATAGGCGACTACTAAAGTGGTAGGACCTTCAATATGGACGACTTTTTAATAATGGGATATATCAAGGCATTGCACCAATTAGGTTGGGTTAGAAATCCACCTGAATCTATTGTAAGGATTTTTTACAATCGGAAATCATATTGAGCTGGGAAGCTTTGTGCATCAAAACATTACACTACAGAGTTGGTTACTAGGTCGTCTTAATAAATGAGTCGAACTTGAACGAAATCTTTTATTTATTTATTCATTTATTTTTATTTAATTACAATACAAAGTAAATTTACATTCTAATTTGTAAACCGGGTGACACAGACCATATGACTTGATTTTTGCAGCGACAGACCAAAGTCTCAGGTGGGAATCGAACCCACAACCCCCACGCTGATAGGCAAGAACGCTTCCAACTCGCCTAAAGGGGCGCTTCAGAACGAAATCTTACAACATATGTGACATATTTATTAGCAAAAATTCAATTTGACAAAGTGCTGATCCCAAATACAGACAGATATTCAATGTTTTTAGTAGGGATCCCCCTAAGGCCGAACTCACATGAATAAATGATAAAACAAGGGGTTTGGTTCCGATGAATTTTTAAATCCTCGGGGGACAAGCGAGGGACGCCGAAGGACTCAATGATCTCTGGATCAAGATCAAAATCACTGCGTCGTCTCCCTCTCTCGCCCGGAGTGGTGAAATACGGTTGATTATCCTTAAAACACCGAATGTAAGGCGACCTAAAGCTCCTGATGACTGAGTAGATGACACCGATAATGAACTTCGACAAAAGTCTCCATACCATGTAGAGAGGAATGGGCCAGAATCTCAGTCATAGAAAAGAGTCACACCTCAATCATTACAGACATTCAAAAATGGAGTTTGCATGGCAGCCAAAATGATTTCCCAGAGGAACATATCCTCGAAGATAGAAATCTATGTACGTTCGAATGTACAAGGTTGATAAATCTTATGAAAATGGCTCCAAATCAATTAAAATCATTTTTTTTTTTTTTGCAAAAATAGGAATGTTCAAAAAGATTTTGATTGCAAGCAAGGTATACGGATACCTTTCGGAAGCTGTCACACTTCTTCATCGGTACCCATTTGCATTGGTGTAATATGGGCCATAGTTCTACGCGAATGATCGAGAACTACTGTTTAGTAAAGCATATCCCCAAAAAAAGTCAAGCATTTGTCAAGTAAACAAACGCAGTATACAGATCGACATGCTATGAATTGGATTATTCCGCAAGAACGCGGAATAATTTCGGTAAAAGGAGACCGATCATTCATACTGGAGTTATCACAGAACTCTGTACGATGGGTCAGTTGTGAAATCGTATGCATATATCTCGCCGTGAATACTGTAGAGCCTGCCAGGACGCCAAAGAGGAATATTCAGTAGTACATTTGTTATTCCACTTTTCAGGACTATACGAACGTCGACTCACTCACTTTGGGTGTAGGTTCCCTGACAACCTTGAATTGCTGTCGACTGTACGTATTCCCTGGCAAAATTCACTGATAGTACCGTATTGTTTGAACCGAACCTATCTTTCCACCTGCCCAATCAACGGGACAACCCACGAGAGGGTAACACATTCAACCCAACCTTACCGAAGATATCATTAGACAAGTGTAATTTATATAGATGTTGGGGACCTTCCTTCATTTTGGATGTCACAACACCTGGTTTCATGAGTTCATAATCCCGCAAGTTTCCCAAAATCCTAAGGAAATTATATTTTCTTTGACTTGTATTTAACTTCCTCAGTACGCGCTGTGACCTGCAATGAGACATTGAGGAATCTTAACACGATATACATTTGCTGGCACCGGCAAAATGTCGTTAGTTTATGCACGAGGATAAGTGCATTCAGAATAGAACAGAGTTCAATTGCATGTATTAAGTATTCATTAAAATAATTTCCTATTTCTAACCCACAGCTAAACAGGCTTTTAACGTTATACTTTTTGTAAACAAATAATTGCCGGCAAAATGGCAGAGCAATAATTTTAAACCAAATCAGTGTCACAACAAAATCGTTTTGCTATTATTTTATGCAACGCTCTTTACTGAGAGCACATACTTGTCTGCTGATGATGTTGACGATTTTAAATGACTAACATTTAAATTATTTTATCGACCATTTGCGTGGCTCTACACACGTATGTATATGGCTTTAATGGCCCCACCGTCAACTTGAAGAAACACTCTGGAGTCCAATCATGTGTTGGTCCTTTGATTTTCGATGTGGGCTGCGATATCATTGTCGCCGTTGTTGTGTCTGCTGTACGATGTCATTTCCGTGCCACTTATTTATGCCGATGAAAATAAGTAGGGAATGAGTAAAGTCAGATGGGATGGATAGTATGATATTCTGCTGATATCTATAGGAATTAAATACATTTAAAACCGGAGAAATTTGCGTAGTTGTGTATGTAGATTTCATAGGCATTGAGGAGTATGATGTTGTCCAGATTAAAATCAGTTGGACATTTTTTTAGGGAAGTAAGTGGCCAGCTGTTGATGGTTGTCAGGGAAACTACTCCCATGGAGAGTGAGTCGACACCCGGTGGTTCAGAATTTAATGTTACTGGCCAAAATTCCAAAAGCAGAATGGTGAAAGTGTCCTCTTTTAGCCCATATATTCTTTTTTACCAGTACGTATGTACACCAAGCAAAGTTGTGAGGAGGAAATGCAATTTAGCAGCATCTTGTACCAATCGGAGAAGCCTAGGAAAAAAGAAATAAAGATTACAGATTTCATAGATAGGACAATACCAGAGAAATAAAGGGTCCGTTTTTTTCTCAACTAGTGCTTATTTCGTTTTCGTTATTGTTCAGAATTGAACATGAGTCTTTTTCTTTTTCCCTTTGTATGTACAGGCGACACGATTATGACACTTCAAGTGTGGCACTATCAGCAGCCTGAGCTGTACTCGCGTATACATTCAATTGGAAATCGACGATCGAACCCTTCAAGTGGTTCACTTTTAATAGCATAAGCCACACACGCACAGTCAGTCGATTGAAGATCGATACTCTAATACTGCATGGGAATGCAATGCGCTGTAACAAATGTTTGCGTCTGTTCCATGTTTATGTATTTTGTAATGTTTATTAGCCTGTAGTGTATTTGTATAAATGTATATAGTTTATTGATTCTATGTTGGGGAGATTTCGATGTATGTCGAATATATACTGACAGTGTCATGTACTAGACGTATTGTCAAATTTTGTATTATTTAAGTGAGTGTTTCGTTTTGGAAAATAAAATCAGTGTCTTACAAGCACTCAACAAGTAAAGACTTTTAGTTCGGATTAGCTCTTTACATTTGGTTCTACGAACCGGATTAATGTCTTTACATTTGGTCCTTCGAACCGGATTTACAGTTATGTTCGTTATCGGGCCATATTGAACGAATTTTTGTTTACAGAAATTGAAGGGGGGGATATTGTCCACATTTGGTTTCAACAGGACGGCGCTACGTGCCACACAGCCGAAGCTACACTCGATGTTTGCCCCCTGTTTTTGAAGATCGCATTATCAGCCGCACAGCTGATGTCGTTAGGCTACTGAATGGCCAGCCGAGGCAGCCATTTGAATGAAATTATTTTCCATTATTAACCGATTGTACTTTCAAATAAAAAAAAGGAATTTGAGAAAATATCCAGCTGTTTTTCTTAAAGAATTTTCAAAAAAAAAAAGTTATTTGGCGGACCCTGTATAATGAAATTGTACAAACAAAGATCTACTTAATATTTTGTTGCCAACGTCCGATCCATTTATCTCTAGCATCGAAAATCAATGGTAAATACAACATCGGGTCATAGACAAAGAAGAAAAGAAATATTTTCAGACAATTTTTCGATCGAACGAAAAAAAATATAATTTAATGTTTTTGTTATATAAGCAAAAAATAATAATTTTCCTTGTTAATGTGGTTAAATAATTTTTTTTGTGAATATCAAAAAAAAAATAATTTTCGAAGAAATTTTTTTTTAATTTATAAAATTTATTGTTAGAATGGTCTTTTTATCAACGTATGATAATAAATAAATAAAATTCATGCAAAAAAAATACATTTCCATGCTAAATATTAAAAAAAATCTGGCTCAGCATCCAGCTTTTTGAGTTTCGGGCAATGGAGATGGAGCAGGGAAATGCACAGCTAGCCAGACTCGGGACAACCTTTTACATTCCAACCGAAGTGGTATCCGTAGGCAAGCTCCCTCTGACTGATAGAGCACATATCTGTAAATATTAACAACCGATTGGTTGATGTTTGTCCGAGATTGTATTCAATCCAGACAGATGTGGCCCCCAAAAATAAATAAAAAAAACTTTGCACACAATGTTGTCGCTATCAAGACCTGATGTATCATAACTTGCCATGAGACTGAAGGTTGCGGCTAAAAAGCTGTGAGCATACAGAGGAGGTGTCTACAAAAATCGTACTCTGAACTTGCCTTGGCCACCGCCAACAGGCGGGGAACAAGACTGGGCTCTTATTTCTTTAACATGGCTGTCTTACACATAAAGTCGTCAGAAAATAGCGACTGAAAAATTGTTTGCCTGTGTTATTGCCAGGATACGAACCTGGGATTCTTGTAATATAGTCATATACACTACCTATAACACCACGACCAACCACATGAATAATAATATGGTTTTCCATAAATAATGGGAAAGTTTGATCTTTCGAATAAACCAATACAAATATGTGAACAAATTTCTATATTTGGTTATTGTTTTTTTTTTTCATTTAAAAACAATTATTTTGTATTGATATTGAATGACATATATGTATGTATACGAATGTGTGTAAGTAAAACTAATAATTTTATTTCCAAAAAAAAAATTTTCATGCTAAATTGATGTGTGAGAGTCGTCCCAGCCACTGGACGAAGTGATTTTATGCAAACATAAAAAGGCATATCCCTTTACGTTCAAAAAATTAAACCAGAATATGAAGTAGTTTGTTGCACGTTCAAAATTCTACTCCATAAGGTAATGTAGACTGACAATTGATAGGAGTGGTCATTTAAATGCCATGACTATCTGTCTATAAAATAAGAATATTTTACACCAGAAAAAGATGAAACGAAAGTAATGCTATTTATCACAACTGTATCTCGAAAGCAACTCAAACCTTTTACTGTATCAGGTCTTTGGGGACATATTTGTGAAAACTAAATAAAATAAAAGTTTATTTTTTTTTTTTTCAAAAAAAAAAAATAATAACTTTTTTGGCACAGACATTTTTCTCAATCAATATACCACACACAAAAATAATGTTGTGACCACACATGAAACATCAAAGTTTGTGTTACAAAATTAGTATCGATATTGATACGAAGAATTTAATTAAAAAGTTTGATTTCAACGAAAATAGAACTGTGAAGACAAACAAAAAAAAAAATGTTGGCTAAATAAAAAAGTATACAGCTCTAATCTGTAAAAATAAAAACCAAACCTTGACTCTACGTAAAGTTTAAATTACAAATACTGAAAAGTAGCAAAAATAAGTTTTATACACTTTTATAGTTTTCGACTGAATGAAAAGTTAGTGTTTCTATAAAAAGGATTAGAAAAGAGATGAGCTGAGTTATTCGATTTAGGTCACAATATTTTGGCACTTTGCCGTTGGATATGAATATTTGTATAGTACTCGTATGTAGAGCTATTTCGTTTTATAAGGATTTTCATATAATTTTGGTTTTGATTCAATAAGTCGGCCATGTTGACTTTCTGTTTGCATATTTTCCGTGTATCACAACGTGATAGATTTGAACACCCGATCAGGTAAAATCCTTGCACACTTATGGGTTTCGCTATGGTTAAAATCTCGTGATGCTTACTACCATATTCGGTTGTTTGTATTCCTTAGTCATCCGTGAGGGTGGCCGTTTGACAAATGACTAGCCCGTGAAGGTGACTATGTGTGTTGGTGTTGATCATTTTTGTTCATTTGGCTGTATAGGTCACCAGTCCTCTGCTTGGACTTCTATCGGTTATAGTTTCTGTGAGGAGGACCTTGCGGAGACCTAACGCTGACACAACAGGATTCAGGAGCCCCAGGAACTTGTTCCAGCCTGACAAGGATATGGCCCCCTGTGGAACTTCCTGGTGGCTGTGGTTTACTTGGTGTGGAGTTACATTGCAACCAGGTGAAGTGATATGTATTAGAATGTTAGGAGTTTGAATAGTCTCCGCTCTTACCCAAGAATGATGCCATGCCAAATCTGCACATGGTTTCGAATTGGTACTCTGATGTACTTTTCTTCTCACCAAGCTGTCTGCAATATTGTAGTGGTTAATTAAAAAATGCTTGTGTGAAAAACAAAATAAGACACAAAAAGTAATCACGTACTCTTATTTTTCATACAACCACGTAAGGAGATAAAATTCCAAAAATTTGACTTCACTTACATTGTAGATGGACTGCTGGTGATTTCCATTTTGTTCGAATTTTTCGTAGACTAGATGTACTGGTTGATGTTTTTATTTTCAGTTATTCGTTGGTAAAAATTTACAACTTAATTACACTTAATAAAATGTTTAAAAATTTACACAACAAATATTTGAGTTTATTAAGCTGCAGACGTGCTGTTGTCGAAGGAATGAAGTTGTGCTCTTTCACAGATTGTTCAAAAGTTATTAAGACATAATGAACACTCAGCTCTTGGAGAAGTTTTAAGCAAATATGCTCACTGTTACTTAAGCACTCGAAAGTCAGTAATTGAACTGAAAGGCAAGAATTATGTATTGAAAAACAAAAAAGCGAAAGCTACAATTAAAATGGTGGTGTCGGAAAGTAATAATATTTGCAAGGAGGGCCAACCGCAATGATATAAATTATTTTTATATCGAAAAGCAGGGATATTTCAATAAGAGTTTAATAAAGTGCGAAAGCCACAAATATGTTTTCATTAAAAGTGTCGACCCCCCATTTTAAAGATTAATATTTATTTTCTGGCATTTGTATTCCTTTTTTCTTTCCGTAAACCCTTGTGTACACACTATTTCTTCTTGGATAGCCACAGTATGAGTTTATGTTTGTTTTTGTCAGTTCGTTAAATTTGCATAAGCATAAGGTTTTATTTAAAGTTTTGCAAAATGTCTGTATAATGGACTGTATAATTTGACATTTTGCCAAGGCACATGCGATAAACATATGGACATACACATTAGTTGATTTTTGTTTTCTTATTTATTCTGGTGAAAGCTAAAAAAAATATATGTTTTTTCATTTATAAAGAAATGACACGGAATTTGAAACAAACTGGAAATGACTATTGACATACAATTGGAGAAACCAGAAATGACATGTGAACAATTTTTGATGCAAGTCCGAAAGGCTTTGACCCAATAAACACTATGACTTTCCACGCAGGTCAGGCAAGACTATCGGCGATTGTCACAAAAAACAGTCAAAAAATGGAAAATGGGAGCAAATTTTGACTTTTTGATTGAAAAATTCAACATAAAAAAATATTTTGACATCGTCAATTTTGTATTGTTTATACAAAAGAATATTACACTTCAGAAACAGGCAAGGTTGTTAGTAATTCTCAATTTACACGATGACTTTTCCCCAGAGTTTTTCTTGACGTTTTCTTGTGAAACCACGTCTCTTAAATCTCTTTTGGATTTGCTTTCAGAAATCACATGAATTTATACGTTGACTTGCGACTCCGTTTGATTTTTTTTTTAATGTTTATAATTAAATGTTGTTGATTCATGACAATGTCGAAAAGCAAAATGTGTGAAATCAAAAGGAAATTATAAAAAAATCTCAGTTAATGTTCTACGTACATATCTTTCATTTATCATCACATTGATGAGAAGTATTAAGTAGTTTGTAGTTTGTAGAACTAAGACATTCGCAACAAACTTTGTATTAACAACTTTTATTGAAGAAATTGATATATGCCAATATATTTAGGTGTATTTTTGATTTATTTCTATAAAACCAAAAAATTATAAAAGAAAATCTCCAAATGTATACAAAAATAACCTGCAAATTGTGATTTTTCTACGAAGCCTACGAACTCAAAAATCATGATTTTAAAAACAAGCAAAAAGTCATCGTTTAAATCGGGGCTTAATTTGGGACTATGATAAATTCCCACTATATATATTTTATACTTTCTTCTCTTGAATCAGTGAGCTGTACGCATTGTAATTTTATACTCAGTGACTGGGACTACTGTTCAGAGCCGACTCCACAGAGCTAGTGTTTATCTAGACAAGTTGTACATGGCTTCGAGTTTACTCTCTAGACATGTTTTACATGGCTTTACTCATAAAGTTGCCAGCATTTACGAGGAAAAATTTTCGATAGTCTTACCAAGTTTCGAACCAGGGTTTTCACTGTAATAGTGACACGCACTACCTATGCAAACAATGTTGTCGCTCTCAAAATCCGATGTCCCATTGGATCTGTCCATCATGAGAGGCCACTGTCTGAGTGGAAGGCATGCAATACGTCCACTCCAAAGAAAGGAAAACATAAAGCGAACGATTTATAAAGTTGCTCACCGACTTTGGTACCACCAACGCCGCCACTGTGACCAACAGAAATTCCACAAATTTATTTGCTTGTGTAACAGCCTCTTACCACATATGGCATATTTTTTTCTTGCCCCTTTTGCCACAGCAGCAGATGTTGGTATGTTGTGGCAAATGTTGTAACATTTGTTGCGGCACTAGCCAATGAGGAAGGAAGCTTTTAAGCCATGACCATAAAATTATAGTTTAAAGAAATTGTGTGAATTACTTTCGAAAGATATTTAAAGTGGTTCGTTAAATTGACTGAAATCAGCTCAAACCAATTTAAAAGACTGCAAGGAAATATTTAATTCGAGTGTGACCGTTTGTTTGCCACACTTTTATGTCAATCGACGGAGAATTATTTTAACCCAGCTGTTAGTATGGAAAATATCTAGAAAGCCTAGATTAAACGCTTACAGGGACAAAAAGGGGTTGATTATAAGTAAGATTATTTGTGAAATTAACCTTGCGATTTCTTAAAACCTTTACAAAATTGTAAATTATTAAGTATTTATAGGCGCCCCGAGTTGGTAGCGTGCTTACCTATCAACGTGGTGATTGTGGGTTCGATCCCCACCAGAGGCTTTGGTCTGTCGCTGCAAAAAATCTAGCCATATGGTCTGTGTCACCCGGTTTATCCTTGCACCCAAAATTAGAATATAAATTTACTTTGTATTGTAATTAAATAAAATAAATAAACTAAGTATTTATTCGAATTCACTCAGTTGAATGTAAGGCCATTTGGTCGCCTCTTTTAAACTAAAATGTAAATTCAGGAAAACTTGTATTTCAAAGGTTTCAAACAGTTTTCAAATCGAATTAATAATGAATTGCTATGCATGGATTTAAATTCAGAAAGGCACTGTTCGGATATTTTTTTAGAACCCTATTTTTTGAAAATCCTTTCAGTGTTTTTGTTAGTCTTCGAAAAACATTCTTCGTTGCTGCTGCATCTGTGAGAGGTTCCCATAAGTTTCTCACGTGCAGCCTTTTGTTTATAGAAGGGTCGTCGCATGAAGGTGGTTGTTGGCGACGTCAGTGGCTCTTTTATTTCTTACATCTCGAAGGGATGCAGTTTAAAAGACCTGTTAAATTCTAAGTATTTAGAAGACGGTTGTTTGTGGTGACCTTTGAGTCTCTTTTATTTTGTACATCCCTGAGGCAGACGCGCCATTTTCAAATATGGTCTATTTTTATCACCCGGAGTGACCCATTATGAAACAGCGATCCACCTGATATTGGGGGAATTGTCGGAATAAATCTCCCATTTGGTTTATCCGATAGCATTGAAATTGCATACAGACATAGCGAAAGTCTGTTTGAGCGATATGAGTGAAAGACCCAGGTCTACGCAGACATGGGCTACAAGCGTCCAAAGTTGGAAACCTCAGTTCTCAAAAAAATTTCAAGTTTCGTACATTTTTTATTTATAGTCCAATATGCCTAATATTTTACATATAAATATATAAGAAATCGACATATGTGCATTTTCAAAGAAAAAAAAATGTTTTTCAACCCCAGTTCAGTTAATTGGGAATAACAAAACTATTTGATGTGCGATTTCAGTCAGGCAAAGAAAATTAGTTTTGAAACAGATAAAGACATTAGAACAATTTTTTAATGAGAAACGTTTTACAGACGTTGGAACTTAAAATTGTGAAAACATATATGTTTTTTTCTTTTCTAAACATAACAAAGTTTGGATTTTCTCAAACATAACTAAATGTAGAAAAAATGGAAAAATTAATGTCTGGCGTTACCCTACACTTGTTCCACCAGTTGACTAATCTGTTAAACAAAATTAACAGATATTTGGAACCCGCCCACAGGTTCCTGCCTGGGCGATAAGAAGATTTGATATTTTTAAATTCAGAAAAATTGCCTACTGAATAGAAATGAATAAAAAATAAAAATAATGTATTTTAATGCGAACAAATGAAATTCAGGCAATTTGTGTGTGTGTGTGTCCCTGAATTGACTCCTTAAATCGGTAACAAATTCAGCTACTTTACGATGTGAATTGCAAAAAAAAAGGACAAATAAATCCTTTCATTTGTTGAGCAAATAAATCTTTGTATTCTCTTCTTCTTCAAACACTTTCTTCTTGGTATTGTGCCAAAGCACTCTGTGTGAGTGAGTGCTTCTGTGTGTGTTGCCAAGACATTGGAAATTGTATTGACAGAATTTGTGTTTCACTGGCACCCAAGTGGTCTAAGTCACATGTAATGTATGTGTTAAGCTTAATATTCTGTGAAGGAACGTGGTGGGAATTTCTTACAAATTAACGAGAGCTGTGCAAGGTATATGTAGTCACACATAATCAAGATTTTATTAGTCATGAAACTGATTTCGTTTTCAGATACGATTTAATTTAATTTAATTTAGTCTGTAAAAGATCATTTTTTTGGGGTTTTTTTTAAAGAAACCAAACTAAAAAATTTTAAATTTGATTTCAATATCCAACGCCTTGAAGTCATTGTGACTTAGACCACTATCCGTTGCACTGGCACATATCGATGTGTGCATTTGTACGCATTTGTATGTCTGTGTTCTGCATTTAGTATGTAAATAATGTTGATATGTAAATAAATTTCATCTGTAGTCGTAAAAGTTAACGCAATGTATTGTTGAGTTGAGAAGATGTGGAAAAACGCCAAACACAATTCTTTGCACACACACACACAGATTAATGCCTTTCACGAATACTAAAACACTTTTTTTTTACAAGTGGCAAGGATTATAGAGTAAACAAATGATGTTTGTTAAGTGAACATGTACAGGTGTCCGAGCTTATACATTTGAAGTGCAGGTGTCTCATTGTCCCACAGATGTGTTGTCAGGTTTAGACTGTAACGAAAAAAGACAAGGTAATTGGTTAGTTGACATCGCAAATTAATTATGAAATTATAAAAAAATAGCGGAGAGTGTAAACGGGTCTCAAACAAATTTGAAATGAATGACAATGCGCCATCTAACAACATATGCAGTATTGGTAGATTGATTAGTAATAATCAGTTATTATCTTTCAGTCTGCATATATTTAAAACTCTTGCGTGACTAAGCTGCCTAGACACAGCTGGAGACCTTAATATAATCACCATTAAGAGAATAGAAAGAGTTGATTGATTATACACGGGTTGTATATGATGCAAGACCAATGGGGTGCCTAGACATTCGCTGAGAACGGATTTAGGGAATTTCAAAATTTGGAATATGGGGGAAAACGGGAAAAAATATGCCCCAAAATCCCTCGAAATACGCAAAAATAACAAATGTCGTGATTTTTGTTGGAAAATTGGTAACAACAGGTGGAAATGAGTTAGAGATCGGACGAAAAAGGGGCCGAGACGGGATAAAAAAGGACCAAAAAAGGAGAAAACACAAAACAAGGATGAAACCAATATATGGCAACCACATGTGGTTAATAGTTAGAGAAGGGACGAAAAAGTGGCTAAAACGTACAAAATTGGGGGAAAAAAGGTTCACGAGGGGGGGAAACAAAAATTTGTGAAACATTTGTTGTCACACAAACGTTCACCAGATCCAGCATCGTCGTCAATTTCTATGGGTGGTGTGGATATCGACGAATCAGACACTCTTGATGTTCTGGGCATGAAGATACAGGGTGATGCTCGCTGGGCTAGCCATATATTCGAAGTGTCGAAAGAAGCATTCAAGTGTTTAGGCTTTTTGAAGCGGTGCAAGAAATACTTCACTCCATCTGATCTCGTAAATCTGCTCCGCTGTAGTCTAACAATAACTGACTGTTTTCATAAAACGAATTTGCTCGTTCGTTACAAATTGTCAAATTGTAATGCCCAATAATATGTTTTTTTTCTTCTGAGTAATGAGAACTTATTCGTTTGGGCTTGTGTTTCATATGTTGATTCTAAAATATATCTGAAAATCACAATTCAATAATGTCTGAAACCCATTTTATAACGCTTCCAACATTGACAATTTGTAACAAACGAACAAATTCGTTTTATGGAAACTGGCAGTAAGTGTATTCGCAGTTTTGAATCTTACTTGTATCACATGATGATCGCGGTATTGGAAGATAGCGGGGGCCTCAACAGCCAGATATTGTTCATTAATATTGTTAAGAATATATAGACAATGTTCACATTTTACAGAATTTAAGACCAAATTTGGTTTAAACCTCAAGAAATAGAGGCAAGGACTTCTATAGCCTGATATTAATCGCTAAATGTATTACACTGTATAGACAATGTTCACATTTTACAGAATTTGAAACCACATTAGGTTTAAACCTCGAGAAATAGATGCGGGACCTCTATAGCCTTTCTCCAGATTCTTGAAGTCCTACTTAATACTTAATATTTGTCTAGCCAAAATATGTTGATGACGCTGAAGTTTGCATTGGTGCTTTACCCTGATTTCTTGGATTGCATTTTTGACTAGAGGTACATTTAAATCTTTGTGAATGTTTCAGTTTCTCATATACCAGGGTGCGCCGGTGATTGCTCGAACTTGCTTTGCCCTATAGCTAAGCGACGTATAACCATATTGGTTTGATTAAAGCAAAATGGATAACCCTTTACTATTGCAGAGCTGGAACTTGTATTCAGTTTCGAGTTCGCATTGAACAGCCAGTGGAGCTTGTGTATTTTCAACTTCAGTTGGGTCTTCTCGGCTTCAATGTGCCTTCTCCAGGTTAGTCTCCCATCCAGATGGATCACCAGGTATGTTACAGTATCGGATTGTGAAATAGAAATATTATTTAATTTCAGTGGCGGACACGTGTTCAAATTGAGTGTTAATATTACCAGTTTGCATTTCGACTCGTTAACTTTTATCCTCCAGTCAGATAGCCATGATTCGATTCGTCTCAAGTGATCACCCAACTTTTGTGACGCTACATCAAACTGTTTGTTTGTACTGAGGATAGCAGTGTCATCAGCAAAAGTGGATGTGAGTATGGTTGGGCTGGTGAACAGTAGATAGGGCCGAGGACCCTGCCAAAATGAGTAAATTTAAAAAAGTGTGAACAAAAATTTCAAATTAATATATATCCACAAAAATTGGAAAAATGGGATAAAGGTTTGAGTCCGTAGAAAGTTTTTGTTTTAAAAACCAACGCAAACAAATATTGTGTGTTTTACTGGAAAAGTGAAATTTACGCAAACGAAGTAGCGGGTATTGACTAGTTAACGATATAATTGTATCGCAGATTCAACTTCGATTTATTGATAAATTATTATAAGCTATTTCCAGAATAAATCGTTCTATGGTAGAATGGGTCTTGTAAAATGGGAAAAAGCGATGAAAAAAACAAGCTTTTAGGACGCACGGAATAAAAATACAAATTATGAGCGACACGTGAATGTAGACGTTTATTTTTCGGCTCACCATATATAAGACTTTTGCTCACAACGGACCACGACTCAACTCATCTTCAATACTCCAGTAATGGAATTATTAACAGCTAAAAAATGTTTTCAATTTTCAAACCAAACTTGGAAAATCAACAGAACTTAATCTAAACCTGTGTGATGTGACTTAATTAAATATATTTTTTGTGGATTTTCAATTCGCATATGTTTTCACAACTGCTTGAATTACAAGCAAAACCTTAATTTAAGAATACTTACAACATTCCATTAATATTAGCTTCTTTTGCAGCTTCTTTCTTTTTCTCCATAAAAGTGTACTTTCATTTCAGAAGTATGTGTCGATCTTTTGAAATAATTACCTTTCAATTAATAAGTTGGAAAGTAACCTGGTTTTCTGCAGCATTTGCTTACCAGATTTCAGATCTTAGTGAAATAAAAAGGATTGGATTTAACAAATCAACTCATGCCTTTCAGTTTGATTGAAACTTCCATTTTTCTCTCGACTGACCAATTATGAAATTAAGAAATCCTTTTATGGTCTTGTATGAGTTAATACCGTAGTAAATTAAAATAATGTTAAAAATGAAACCCTAATTAGTAGACATTTACTTAAAATTATTCTAAAAATATTTGCCAGAGCAATCCCTTTTTTTTGTCCTTATCTGGGTAACATTTCTCTCTTTCCAGTCTTTCCTGTTTACCCGCAAAAATTAATTTAAAGATAAAGTCGACTTTCTGGGGAAAGGCAAACAAACTGTTTTCTTTTCCACTAAGAAAAATGTGATAAAAACACATGGCTGAGATCTTAACATTCCTTTCTGGGTGAACAAAAAAAAAAATAAGAAATCCTTTGAAAACATCTTAAAATATTTGTCTTTAAGGTTGGGAATCTGGAAAATTTCATTTCGGTGGGTCAGCGTTTAAGAAAATATAAACAAGAACACCAAATCAGTTGATAAAAAAAGGTAGCCAGCAAATATTAATTTATTCTACAAGAAAGAAAAAAAAACAAGACAAAAAGTTTAAGAAATTCAGAGAAGGACGAGAAGGGAAAAGGTCACGGAATATATTCCCAAGGGCGTATACAATTTATGATAGATAATGTAAGAAAAACAAATGCTATCTTAAGGTGGTGGGGAGGTGAGTTAGACGAATTTATTATACGCTTCACTGCTGGTAGAAGGGTTCTTCTAATAATTTCATTATAAAATGACACAATCGTCGGAGTGATTTCAAAAATTTGTGATAGCTTTACAATATTTAAAGCTAATGACACACGAAAAGTATTCATTGAAAAGCAAATTTTTAATGGCGTTAACTTTGGCAGAGTACTGTGTATTAACTCACCAAAAATACTGTCTTATCTCAAGACCTCAGTAGCCAGAGCTTGCATTATGTTTGTAATTAAGTTTTTAATAAAATTGTTAATAAATAAATACAAGTACTGTCTTTGCACCATATGGCACCTCAAACCACACAGACAATCTGGGTTTGTAGTGTAACCCTAACAATCACCCAAATTTGTTTACATAAAATTCTGTTTTTTCATGCCTATAAAATTATGTAAATAGCACCTCCAAAGTGCTTCATAACATTGAGACAGAACATAAGGCCAAATACAAAAAGAACGAAGAAAAAAATGCAGAATGATTTATAATCATTATGTTAATTATTTTAAGAAAATACACGTTTTGTTCTCATATATTTGTAGAGATTTTAATTAATTAAGGAATTCTAGTGGGAAAATCCACGTAGGAGACATTTATTTACACTAACCTTTACGAAAATGTGTTGGAATTAAGTTGGCTAATATATTATAAATATTTTTGGTTTAAAAAACGATTGAACATGAATATGAACGTTGAGGTGTCTTCTGACATTATTTAATGCAGTTCAGTGACTTTTCCGGTGAACAAACAACTTTGACATATTAATCTGGGATAAAAAATTCCAGGCCGGCCTAAAATACTCAAATGAGAGAGCGATGTCCATCGGAAGCACGAAGATAACTTTCAAACTTTACAGATGTCACATTGTTGTCGATGAGTTGGTATTGATGGGCCAGATCGAAGCGAGAGGGGAAAAAATACTTCTTTTAGGGGACTGAACATTTCATGACAATAACTAGTTCATTGGGAAAATTCGAACTGTGGTGACAACTTGGTGATGTGAAGAATAAAACCCGTGCACGTCGCTCAATAACAACTGGGAATATTGCTGCTGTAGCCCAAAGTCTTGAAGAAAACCCAGGTTTGTCCATTCCTCGTCGTTCTTTGGAATTGGGCATTCCACCAACGTCATTACGCCGTATTTTGCATAAAGACTTCTAAAAGCTTATAAAGTTCTGTTAACACAAGAACTCAAGCCGGCCGATAATCAACAACGTCGTGTCTTTGCTGATTGTGCCCTTGAAATGCATGAAAATTATCTGGAATTCCATCGAAAAATCATCTAGACTGATGTGGTCCATTTCCACCTCGGTGACTACGTCAACAAGCAAAATTGTCGCATCTGGGGCTCGGAAAACCCAAAAGTAATTGGTGCGGTTTATGGTCCGGTGGGATCATTGGACCTTACTTTTTCGAAAATAAAGTTAGATCAACAGTTACGGTGAGTGGATTGCACTATCGGGAGATGATTAATGATTTTTTTGGGCATCGTCGATTCAAGACCTCAAAGATAGAATTTGTGAGGCTATCGAGGACATAGGGCAGCCACTTTACGATTTGGTTATGTACCATTTCATGAAAAGGATATGGTCCTGTAAGCGTGGTTGTGGAGGCCATTTGGCTGATTTTGTTTTTCATTATTAAAATCATTTATTTAAAAAAAATACTTTTTTTTTTAATACCAAAATAACACCTCTTGTTGGAAAACCTTGTGCGAATACGCTTAATTGATAACAGGTAAATACTGTGCATTTGTTTCATATATCTGAAGTTTTGAATAATGCGAAATTCGCATGCAGCTCACTTTTGGTTCAATGGGTAAGTTAATAAACAAATTGTCGCATTTGAAGTAATTAAAATCCAGCCGTTATTGAGACACTATTACATCCTCAATCGGTGAGCTCTATGGGCAGTGGGAATCATTGGTCCATATTTCTTCAAAAATGAACCGTAATGGCCGTAATGTTGCAGTCCCTTTGACCTTTTTGGTGCCCGAGTTGGAGGATGTTGATGTGGTGACTTTTGGTTCCAATTTATTCGAGACAGCAGCGACAAAACATAATTGCAAACCATTATCTTTATAATAAAGATAAATACTTGGCCATAACATTAACATTATATGCGTTTTATTTCTTCTTGAATACCACATGTCTAATAAAATACCCTTTATATAATTATGTAATTCTACTTCTCTTGAACCTTCATCATATTCCATCGAACATTTATTTTTGTCCATCTACTTTCATTTTCTGATATTTCTCGTCGACTATACAAATGCAATACTTCAAATACCTTGAGTGCGGCCCGTAGCATTTAAGTTTTCTTTTGCCACAGCTACTTCAATTTTGTTTGGCAAATTTTTCCATTTCACAAAAGTTCGAAAGAGTTTTTCTTTCTTTGGTAAACATATTTATGAGTTACGGGGGGGAATTGCAATCTAAAGTATTTCGAAGACAAATAAGAAAAGTGAATTTATTTCGTAACAGTAACTGAAACAAACTTTTTCCACGTCTTACCAGAAATGGGAAGGTAGTATTACATTACAGGTAGTTGGTATTCTAAGTGTTTTCTTCATTCGTAATGCAAATATCTCTCGTATGGAGTTGAATGGAGTGAGAGAGGTAGAGAAATGTTGGTAAGAACTAAAAATTGATTAATGAGTTGGGCAAAAGTTAGGCAGAGAATAAAATTGTAAGGATTTAAGAACAAGAATATTTGTTCGTGTTTGTATTGTGATATTGCTTAATTTAAATAAGTGGTCAGTCAAAAAATGTGCTCTTACTGTCAATGGGCGGTATAATATACACAAACCAAGTTGACTGATGTGGTGTGATAAGTTAGCCAACCGCGGCTAACTTAGAACATACAAAGGTAAGTTGAGATACTCGCTTTTTGGAAACGGCAATCTTGAGCACCAGCAACTTTATAGTCTTGAGAAAATTTGCCACAATACGTATTCCCTGTACATTTCTTACACTAAACTGACGACATGTAGATAAACAAAAACAATATTTCTGTCCAACGGACCTGACTCAAGAGTCATGAAACGGTTTTGGTCAAATCATACGTTGTGCTTTAAGTGACGATTTCGAAGACTATAACGTTTTGCCGGAACCAAATGATATATACCGACCATTTTCATTTTTTTTATAAATTCCTTCAAATTCTCTCAACCCCCCCACCAAACATGTTTTCCTAGCAAATGAATTTTTGCGATGTCTGCATAACCATACATGCACACACCAGTCGCCCTAGAGGACGTGACGACATAAATGAATTTATGATTAACCCAAGTATGGGATTATAAACAAAACCTTCATTCGTGCCACACCACCTGAGGGTAGTCGTGTCTGGTCTGCCAGCTGCAGTTTGTGTATCGTCCGCATTTTTAGTTATATGTATTCGAAATACATATGCGCTCACGCATTTTTATTCGCCCATGAGTGGTGGTTAATATATTTTGGACACACGGTTGTACGTGAAACCTGACCTTTAGCGTAATTTTATTATCATCATAACTTTTTCGGTACATACAAAACACACAGTCGTGCTCGGTAGTATTTTAAAAAATATTGAAACGAATATATAGAGAGTCTTTTCGGGCCAGTTTGATGTAAATGAAACATCAATGTCTGACAAAAACACTGTGAAAACGTGTAATACGGATTTAACTTTCACTAATATTTCTTGCTATTTTTATGCTCACAACTGTAGTTTACGAAATATTTTCGACTGGAACATTGTTTGCATTTGCTTGCATATTTTGGCTCCGAAATAGATAGATAAGCACAAGTTAAGTAGTTGACCCCTCCGCAATTTCACCGCATGCGGTTGTAATTTCAAAATAACGAGCTAAACAATTTTCGAAATGTGCTACACGGAATTAGTTTAAATATCAGTAGTATAATATCAGATATATACAATTTTTAGAGAAATCGTGTATTTAAAAATTAAGTTTGTAATAAAAACATGTAGCAACTGATATCTGATAAGTTACAGATAAGGTTAATTTGTACAGCACAGAGCGACCTTTGTCGACTGCATCTCTTGTGGCAACAACCAAGACAGCGTCTAACGTAGAAATCTTAACTGGTCAACGGTGTTTTGGCATCCGACAAGACAATAGCCTTTGAGCGGACCATTCTTCTCCCTGGTATTACAATCCTATCGTTGTGACTTCAGCACGAATACAAAAACGGTCGTCCAAATGTTCACACTTCGCCAGATCCTGGAAAAGACCCATGAAAAGCAAAGCGATTCATACCAACCATTCATCGAATATAAAGCCGCCCTCAATACGCTGAGAAGACGAAATTTTTTTGTAAACTATGTCTGCGTATAAGGTACAATGAAAACGTGTCCGCCTTTGTAGAATAACTCTAAGCGATACTGGATCCTCAGTAAAAATAGGAAGCCACCTTTACCTATCATTCACCGCTACAAGTGCTCGTTGACAGGATGACAGCTTATCGTGCAATGTCTTCCACAAGCTATTGGAGAAAATATTGGAAAAAGCAGAAGTTAATAAAACAGACACAGTAAAAACCAAAGGCGCATATGCGGTCGACATTGCCATAGGCGGGAAAAAAGAACAAGCAAGGTTTTTCAAGATTAGGGAAATATTTGACGTACGAGGGCAAGACGACAGAATGTGAACATAGTGAAGGCTGGCGGTTGCACTGTTGACATAGTGGCAGAATTTGTCTAAATCGCACAATTTGTCTAAATCTCCACCATCAATTGAAATAGTGATGTCAGCATGGGTGCTGGCTAATAGATTTTACTACGGGTTAGGCAACCAATTCAAGAACAGAACCCTCAGTCGACGATCTAATCAAAAACTATCCATAACCCGTATGCTACACGTGCTTCTTATTAAAGTGGTGCTGTTTGTTGAGAAATACTTTGGAAAATTACTGGCGCCTCGGGCTACGCAAGAAATTCAAATATACACAGAGACCTGCCAAAAACCAACTTGAAATAGATAATCTAAGGGGCACACAGAACTACCGTAGGTACTTCTTCGCCCATCGAGCCTTTCCTCTGAATGGCAATGGATAGTAGGGTGGAGTGAAATTAAAAAAAAAAGTTAACCTCGGAAAGAGATGTAGTCTGGGGTCCTAATGAGGGGAAAAATAAAGAAAAAAATTTTTAGGGGTCGCGCCACTCCCTCGAAATTTGGAAATTATCGCTATTTTGGCGTTGATTTTAGAAAAATCCTAAAAAGTTTTATGTCAATAAATGTTTGCAATAGCGTAAACAATGAAATAAAGGCATGAAAAAATTTAAAAAAATTTTTCTCATTGTTCAAAAATTTCAAAAAGTAAAATAAGACAAATCGTCCCTTCTTCAGAAAATTGACTGAACAATGAAATCGCCACCAAAGCTAAAAATATTAGTCGATTATCCTCATATTTGCCTCAAATACTTTTGTTTGGGCACTGAACAAGCTCAAACTTTTAAATTTCGAATAAGTTAAGTCGTTAATTTGCCTCAAATACTTTTGTTTGGGCACTGAACAAGCTCAAACTTTTAAATTTCGAATAAGTTAAGTCGTTAATTTTTAGGATTTTTCTAAAATCAACGCCAAAATAGCGATAATTTCCAAATTTCGAGGGAGTGGCGCGACCCCTAAAAATTTTTTTCTTTATTTTTCCCCTCATTAGGACCCCAGACTACATCTCTTTCCGAGGTTAACTTTTTTTTTTAATTTCACTCCACCCTACTATCCATTGCCATTCAGAGGAAAGGCTCGATGGGCGAAGAAGTACCTACGGTAGTTCTGTGTGCCCCTTAGATTATCTAAAAATTTTTTAAAATTGTTTTCTTTATTTTTCCCCTCATTAGGACCCCAGACTACATCTCTTTCCGAGGTTAACTTTTTCAAATTAAAAAAAGCATGTTTTCACTCCACCCTACTGGATAGGTCATCGTGGCCCATTTTACTATCTGCCAAATCCATGCCAACGGAGTTTCTCCCTGCCAAATCCAGTATGAGAAAAACTTCTTAATAAAAAAAATTGAATTAGATTATTTTAGTTGTTAAGATTCGTTTACATATTGCCAAGGCTGTTCAGAAGTTGTTAGATGAGACATATCACGAAAGTCAACAAACGGGAAACACTAAGGCTCCGGTGAAAGGAGCGAGTAGAAGAAGATTTTTGAGGCATCTTATGTAAGTATGTAATTGAAATTAAAGAAAACATTGTTACCGCTTGTTTTAAAGATTATTTTAATTTATATAAACATGTTATATAATTTCTTAAACAAGAAGACCACTGTTTATATAAAAGGCATACACTCAGCGAGTTATTGGTAATCTGAAATACTAAAAAAACTTTTAACAATTGCAAATTTCGAAATTGTATTTAAATTTAAGATGGGTAGATGGGTTGTTAAGTCTACTGCGCGACACCATCTGCCTTCTTCACTCGTACCATCTGCAATTCCTCACAGGATATATGCGTAATAGGTAGGGTCAATTTTTTTCTCGACAAAGCGGTTGCCAAAATCGTAATCTACGACGAATTCTAAGAAAATTTTCCAAAGAAACCATGTGTCTAAAATCAAAATCGAGCTTCCGATTTTTAACGAGAAAGTTTTCGTTGTGATCTTTAAAAAAAAATTTTAATATTTATGAAATTTTTGTATTAAAAAGTTCTCGTTTTATGTGTAGAAAAAAGAGATAATTAGAAATCAGAAAAATAATGACCCACTCTAATGAACAAAGTGACCTTAAGCTATTTAAATATAAATAAATATATGAAAATGTGCTTCTAACAATGATTTTTGACAACAGAAAGGAAGTGCGCGGAATGGCTTTAAAAAAAATTTTACATTATCGTGAAAATCTTTACGACCCAACAAAATTAAGAGTTTACAAAAAGCCCACTATAAATTTTAACTACACTAAATACTTCGACATGATAAACTTAGATAACGATGGCATTTTATCGGAGCCCCCATTCACTGCAAGCATACCCTATGAACACTTGCTCAATTACATAGAATTTGACGATCCACCGCTTCCGGATCCACACATTCCTCTACACATTCAAGGAACCGAGCGGTTTGTGCAACTACTGACTAAAGTCTCACGTCGAACTATTGAAAAAAATCGCCATGGTGTTATGGCAGTCACAGTTAAAAGTCGAAACGTAACACCTAGGATTGATAGCAAGAAAGACCTTAAAAATAAGTAATGTTGAAATAAAAAGTGTGATATTTTCAAAACATCGCAAAATTGTTTATTTTAATTTTAATGAGGCGAGAGGTAACATAACTTAAAATACAAAGCCTTCCAACCCGTTTTCGAACTTGACCTTACCTTCTCAGCAAGACATCTTTCTGTAAAATGTCAGCTCTCTAGCATTATTATTGTGGACTATAGCGTGTTTTCCACAGACGGAAAGACGGACGAAAACTTTCTCGTTAAGAATCGGAAGCTCGATTTTGATTTTAGACACATGGTTTCTTTGGAAAATTTTCTTAGAATTCATCGTAGATTACGATTTTGATAACCGCTTGGTGACTTTTTTTCGATCCATACAAATTGATGGTACCCCTAATGCGTAATATATAATTTGAACAATTGAAAACTTAATGTTATGTAGAACATTGACTCTGTTATTCCACAAATTATTCCCTACAATATAATCTCTATGGATACGAGTACATAACCATAATTCTCTCTCTCCAGGAATGCTACGGAATCCTACATTTGATTACTTTCAAATACTCGTCACAGTTGTTAGTAGTTCTCCACTCACTGGCAGTGACTTATTGCAATTGAAAAATTCACACCCTAGCTTATATAGCAATCCCCCCCCCCCCCCCCAACATTTCTTATTGTCTTGCAAACGCTTAACACAATAGACTCAACACTACAATGCGCTGACTGGTGAGTGTGAGTGAAAGTGTTTCTTTCAGCCACGAAAATGTTATGACTGGCAAAAAAATGAAAACCACGTAACAAAACCACAACAATGTGTTCATACTTAGTTCATACTCATATAGTAACACAAAACTGTCTAAGTGAGAATTCAAGCCTTCACAGTAGCAGATGTTCTAGTGGTTGTTGTTCTGTAAATGAAGTGATTGTTTTCCTGTAGCTATTGTATTGAAGTACAGCGATGAGCAAGTTAAGGGCACATGAGTTGAGACCAGATAACATTAGGTGTCCAAGCAATATGAGAGCAAAAAATTTAGGTTAGTGAGGAATACAACAACCAGTTATATTTGTATCGATAATCAGGATGTATTTCTTTCAACATTCTATTAACGGACATATAGGCAACTAATGGGTATGCCAACAGGTCCTACTGTTTAAAATCGGCTCCATGACTTACAGATTACTATCCTACTCGTACAATCGCAAGCATGTACAAGGTGGATATTCTGACCAGCATTGGAAACCGTGATAGAAGCTCAGATTACCTGCCACACCAGGGCCAACCACACCAATACTACAACTGCTATCTCAAGATTGTAGCGTAGGCGGATGACTTGACTAAAAGAAGAGAAGGAGAAGAGAAGGAGTCAGTCTGTCACCTGCTATGCTCAACTAAAAGCTGTTTAGATGAAGAAGAGAAGGACTGCAAGATGATCATCTATCCTGTTTAGGACAGCCGTGGTGTGCTAGGTAGAAAATGCTGGCGATGAGTAAGAGAGTATTCTCTAAGTCATCTTAATCTTCTCTAGAGAGATGAGCCTGCTTTAAACCGCAGTAAACATTCTATCATACACAGCTTACTGATTTCGAGAGAAGATGATGATTTCGAAATAAGTAGGTTCTATGATGACTTCAATGACCTAGCGGACGCTCCACTTACACCGCTCATTAAGAAATCTCTCCGTTTCAGCAAAACCACAAATAACAACAAACTTCGCGACTTTGCTAAATTGTATCTTCTTTGCTTATTTTTTTCGACGACAACCGTCCCCTAAACTTTTCTCCTTCATTTCTAGAGAACCACAATGGACCGAATTGTCGGCCCCAAGTGAACTCTTCAGTTTCAATTGACTGGCGTTCCCAACCAAGACTGCTATCTTATCGTTGCCAGCTGTATTTTTACATTGTGTTTTATTAAGTACATGGAATTTTAAAGGGAACGCCCTTGATGTCTACAGCATTGTTGCTTAATAATAATAATAATAAAAAAAAAACATTTTTTTGTAACTAAAGACGACAACAACACAATTTACTTTGCCTCAATGTAAACATTCCTTCTGCATTGTTGAGGGCAGAAGCGTCATTGTCATTTGCCCACAATTGTCTCGAAAAGTAACTTGAGTCTACGATACAATTTGGGATTTCATTTAGAAATGATTGAGGCTAAACCAAATTGTTAGGACATTTTAATGAAAACTCACAATGAGTGTAAGATAACCTTGGGCTATTTTCTGCAGTATAGAAAATGAAAATATTTTTCAAATGTAACAATAAGAAATTGTAACCAAAAAAATCTATGGCATGTTTCATCACATCTTTAGAAAGCAAATGGCCCAAAATGTAATTGTGGCTTAAGGACAGACACTGCCTAAAAGTGGAGCACAGCAGAGGAAACGACATTTAAAAGCAAAATATTTGGTGTATTTATAAATTGGCACACGCCATCGTATTTTTACTGGCTCGTACGGAATGACAGCGGATGTAACATTGGAGATGGCCACCGAATGACCTGAGTGACTTGTATGTACATTTTTCCCTTTGGCGATGGAACAGACAGGAATTTGTATTAGTGCCATGTCCCACTGTTTAAATCCGGATCCGAATTATTTTCGAGTGCAGTTTTTCATGGCTTGGAGATTACTCTTACGAGTAAGAGATAGCTTTTAATAGATGAAAAACAAGCTGGAAATTTTTTTATTATCTTACCATCACACAAAACTGAATTTGTTCGGATATAGTAGTCCACCCAATACAGGGCACGTTCCCAGAAGTCTGGAAAAGCAACTGCTTATCATGATTAGTGACCCAACTAAAAATGACAGGAAAATGACCAGAAAGACTCATAAAACCTCGTATCTCTGAAGCCAAGAGGACTATCAGAAAGTCAATACGGATTGCATTTAATAGGCTTAGATCGGCATACGACTTGATTGCCCTTGATTTTAATTTTGACGTAGCGAAATATCTAATAAAGATGATCAGGAACTAATGTTCTGTTTTTCAATTTACAAAAAATACATAATGTGGACTACAAATTACACCAGAAAAGAATTCAAATGAAAAAAACAACAAATGCTCATCAAATTAGATTGTATGAATTATTTTCCAATGAACGACAACTCCTTCCTACCACTATGCATGTTTCTTTAGCTGAATATATTTATGATACTATTGTGATTGACGTCAGCATTATCTTATTGCAGCAAATATTAATTTTCCTTCGTTGCCGAACTTTATCCACTATCTACAAATTACTCAAATGACTGGCCGTTCGATATTATCGATAAGCCTCTTGTATTTGTTTAATAACCCGAAAATTACAGTTTTGTAATGTAATCGGTTCATAATCTACAGTTATCTTTTATTACTTTTAATGAATGGGCATTTTTAATATTATTTTTCAATCATGTAGAACTCTACAGGTTTGTCATGTCCGGATTAAATATTTTGAAATATCCGTGTGGCAATGTTTAAAAGTAATTACCATTTTAGCTTATTTATATTATATTTTCAATTTATTTATTTGTAAATACACAGAGCATGTTAATATCAATCTTTTCATTATGGCTTGAATGTATGTATAATGTAATCAATATAAAAGAAGCGGTCAGATTGGAAAATTCCAAAAATGTGTTTCAATTTGCTGGCTGAATTTTACTCCAATCCACTGGACAGAATAAAAAAAGGTGATAAGTATCATGTTTATTACCGATCGACACGGCATCACTTTTTTTCAATTCGACAAGAATTCAATGATTCATTGTGAATCTTCAGCAATTCCTGCAATTAAAGATTATGCCGCAATCTATTCATATATAGATCAATCTACATCAGCGAAGCCCGTATCCAATTTTGCTCCTACTCCTGATATTTATCGTCCATTAAGGTTACATAACTTGACCAGTTTCTTGTGGCTGCTCTTCTCTCCGCAAAAGTTCATTTGTGTACTATGCTCCTTGCAGGAGTATAAGGATCGAATATTTATATGTATCTTCCCAGTACCTGTCCAATGTCGGCATGACATTCTCAATATTTTCTGTAAACGCAGAACATAGAAAAATAATGTGCTCCGCATCTCGTCAACATCCCAATAGAATGGACACCTGGGGGAATTGCCGTGCCCGCAGCGATATGGGTATATTCAAGAGCATCCATGTTCTCTTGGTGACTGTGGTTATTGTTGACCTCTACGTGGCTGTGATCTATACTTTTCTCGATGTTAGGGATTTGCTTAGAAGTTCTTTGTCATCTTGGCGAATTTTCCAACCAGCTTGGCAAAGTCAGCATAGTTTTGTTTTATTCGAATGGATATGTAGACAATATCTGCACATTTGGTTTTTCCTTCATAGATTTCCAAAAAATCACCGCGACCACGCATGATGCCTCTGCGATAACTGCCACTGACTATGAGGCAGCTTTTGCGGCAAGTCCTTCTTCGATGTTTTCCTCAGCGATTGTGCTCCGCAAACCAAAATTGAGTTGATCAGCGTCAAAAGCAGTATTCTACGGCTTGGCCTTGGGCCTCTAATATTAGGCATTATGCTGGACAATCAGATGCCATTTGGCATGATTATTCAGGACGCCGTTAGAAGATCAGACTGTTGTCAATCATCACTTTGTATTCCTTTGGCCTGTTATTAAAACCGCATTCGTTTTGTGTATTAGGATTTTGTATTAGGGAGTACAACATATTGCAGGCATCTATTGAATAGTTTGGCAAATAGGCCTTAAACGAAATACAATTGTTTCATGAGGTGAGTATTTATTGCTGGTATTCTTTTGTCTGAATATTTTGTAATACACACAGTGAATACTTGGATCATACTGTCTATATGAACCTTTGATAAATATTAAAGAAACATAGAATTGGTATGGACTATTTATACATGAATACTTACTTATTTCCCTTAACGTTCCATGAAGGAACACACGGGGAACCTCTCTCGAATCAGTGAGCTCTGTACGATATAATTTGTATACTCACTGACCGGGACCTACTGTTTAAAGCCGGCTCCGATCGGCTAATGCTTTTCTAGAGAAGTTTTACATGGCTTAGAGGGAACTCTCTTACTCGTAAAGTCGCCAACATTTACGTGGTGAAAACAGCCGCAGAAAAAATGTTTGATGGTCTTACCCGGTTTCGAACCCGGGTTCTTCTGTAAGATAGTCGCACACACTACCTACCACACCACGGCCGTCTACATGTGTACTACATTCTATGTATTAATATTGCTTGCGTGTGCGTTTGCGCGACCCTTTTCTTCATATGGATGCGTTCAGGGCCCCCTGCTGTTATCCCATGCCCTTTTCTCCTTCTTATCGTGGAGAGTGTACATACTCCGAAATGTAGATACTCCAACTGCATAATCTAAACACACCACAGAATCGTGTTCATCTTTGAACAGGCCGAGGCGCACTCAAATTCAAAAAACTTTTCTTTCACAGACAAACGCCTCCAATGGCATTACCCCAACACAAGCCGAACTATCTCATAAATTTCACTAATTTGTTATTAGTTTTTCTTTTCGTCCAAATACAAACCACATTTATCAACGTAACATTGACAAAAAAAAAATATATTCACAATATTTGATATATTTTCGCAAATAATTCAGACTGTAACTGTTCACTGGCACTTAAGCGACATGACATGGCATAGCCTACCACCTACCAAACAACTGAGTGTGTACAACATTTCAAGTTGGCTTTTATTGGCTTTAAGCCTTGAAAACATCTACAGTTTCACAATATTTTAGCTCAGAAGACACCTTGTAATCAATGGCCATAAATCAGTCAAAAGCCATTTTGGAAGTGCTATACAACACCAACTCTCTGGCGTGATGGGTTTGCTGGGCTCACAGCGTGACAGTGTTCTCACCTATTTATATTTTGGATACAATTTAAGTGATATGAGAGGCAAAATTGAATTCTGTAAATGACAATGTTTTCGCAGTGATTCCTAAAATATTGAGATTATCTTGGTAAATAAACAATTTTAATATTTTGTAATTATCGTAAAATCTACGACAAGCTGGAGAAGTTCTTCAATAAGAAAGATAAGTAGTCGAAACGAAAATAACTTGGTGAAAACAGTATATCTTTTTAAAAAAAATCGAATTTTTAGAATTGGGTTTGAAAGAATCCAACGCTCGTTAATGGAAGCCATGGAGATGGACCCGTGGTTATGTGTTGTAATACCACACATCAAAGTATCATTTATTCTATTAATTATAATTTACAGGGTTCTCCAACAAGATGTTTTATTTTGGTATTCAAACAAAAATATCCTTTTTTGGGATAAATGATCGGATGTTTATTTCATAATAAAGAGGAAAGTATGCAGTTAATAATGAAAATAATAACGCTTACACGACCATATCGTTTTTAATGAAATTTTCCAAATCGCAAAGTGGCTGCCCTATGTCCGCGATAGCCTCACGAATTCTATCTTTGAGGTCTTGAATCGATGCTGGGCTTTTGGTCTAGACCTTATCTTTCACGTGTCCCCAAAGAAAGAAGTCGCAAGGTGTTAAATCACAAGATGTGGGTGGCCAATTGTAATCACATTTTCAAGAGATACTACGGCCCGGAAACTTTTTAGTTTTGCGAACGTAGTTTGTGCTTTATGACCGTTTTTATGTGGGGATTATGTTTTCATAACTTACTTACTTATTTCTCTTAACATTCCATGAAGGAACAAACGGGCATCTTTTCCCGAATCTGTGAGCTGTATACTCAATGTTTGGGACCTACTGTTTAAAGTCGGCTCCGAACGGGTAATGCTTTTTCTAGAGAAGGTTTATATGGCTTAGAGATTACTCTCTTACTCGTAAAGTCGCCAGCTGATCCTGGGTTTACTGTGTGACACTCGCATACACTGCCTGCCACACCACGGCCGCCAAAATGTACCTAACCTGCAATTGAGAAAACATCATGTATATAATTGTATTTATTCAAAGAAATGTCATCTTATTTGAGTTGGTATCTTTGAATGGGGTCTATTCCAAATCATGGACGTGAGCATTAGAGGTGTCCTTATATGTAGGGAGAAATTGAAACACGTTTCGATTCCAAAAACTAGGACGGAAAATAGTAGTTTCAAGGGGGAATTTTTTTTTTTTTTTAATTAATTTAAATTAAGACCACTGAAACGATTTTTAACAATTATTTCCTACCGTTTTTCCGTTTCTACATCAAATTACCTTTCCAACGAGCTATTGACGAAGAAAATCGGACAAAATTTGTGAAACTTACAGCGTTTGTTATTTAGGAGAGTGGTGAATACTACCTAATAGTACTTTATCGTGAACATCATTAGCAGTAATGGGCAAATGAAATTTAAAATTCTAATTGAGCGAGCTATGTGTACATACACTCTCCCTGCTGACGAAGTTGACGAGCCCGAAGCTGATTTTCACGTTCCAAGTAACGTTGCACTGAGAGAAAGTACTGACATGGAGGATCTTCCAGTCGTAAAAAGAGGACGGAAGCATTTCATTGATGCGCGACTTGCAGGCGCTCTTGATCAAGCGAAGATAACTGATGTCAATTCACGTTTTGATCGCTATGGCTAAAGCATTATTTTCCGTTGGATTATTGAACTGCAGCGTGGAAGAGCTTGTCATAAATCGTTCGAGTGTCCGCCGTCAACGAATATTTTCACTTTGAATGGCCTTGGGCGGCGGTCAAACGATTTTTGATCAGCTCCAAACTGGTGTTTCTTTTACTCTTAGACCAAATGAAAAAAAAAACCGCCCTAGTTTTTGGAATCGATCAAACTTGAAATATAAGGACACCTTTAGTGAGCATGGACTTTTTTTGGTATCGGAATTAATACATGGTTTCTGGATTAGTTGGAGGTCTAATCAAAATGGTAGTATGTTATATTAATCACAACGTGGCTTCTATTTGATTGATTGTTACTGCTATGAAGTCATGGTGAATGATACAAGTATTCGCATGTCTATCCCTTCAACTGCTTTCGAACACTGTGCAGTTTGTGTTATTTTATCCTGGACATTGGCCACATAGTTTCATTTAAACCATAACCAGACACAAAACAAAAAACAGTTTGAATAGCGAGAAACAAAAACAAACATACTGGGGAGCAAAAAAAATAAAGCGTTGCATGAAAAATGTGAAACAATTTATTTTTATGTTTGTTTTCCCTTTCATTTTGATCCATTTCCCTTTTGTGTTGTGCTATTCCGTTATCACATCGTGAAGATTTATATGTTTTGTGGCTTTTAATGTTGATATACATGAAACCGAAAAAAAAAATAACACGGATCCCTTAAACACATTTCCTGCGTTTAAGTTCTCCAAACCTCACCCCAACCAGCCAAACTGTTTGTTTGGCCGGAGGTCAAGTTTTTATCGCAAAACAAATGTAAATTGTTTAGCATTGATTGTTTTTTTTTTTGTTTGGTTTATGCCACAGAAACTTATAGAAATAAATTCATTTGCCATGGAGAACGGAGATTACATCAAATATGTGGACGAGGGTGGCCATGCAGCTCAACAGGTCAACCAACGGTGGAAACTGGGGCGATGAGACTATTGACTGAGTGGAAAAGGACCACACAATTTAGAAATGAAAGTGAATTATTTAAGAACTTAAAGTATTTGAATTGCACGAGGACGATGTTGATTGTCTGGCCGGGGATTGGGGTTATCAGATTCATGGTAAATTTTTGTAATTTCCATTTTTATGGCGAATAACCGTTAGACGGAGAACATATATTTCAGTTACGCTGGTTGCAAAATTAATCTCAAGCAAATGAGCCCCATAATCAGTTACGCCCTTCAACTGTGAATAATCGCTGTAATGCGATTGAAAAGCTTGAAGATTAACAAGTATTAGGTTCTGAGTAAAACTGAAGTGAATCCAAATTCGAAAGGTTTTCTAATTATGAAACAACCAGAGACTGTACGGTGAAATGCTGTTCGTACATAAAAATATAACACGCTTTCCTGGAAAATGTTTTCCATTGTTTATTTTCTTTTCCAAAAGTTGTTTTTGTTTTTCAACAAGATTTTAAATATTTCTTATTTTCGTTGGTATATGAAAATCCAATAAGGTTACATTCTGTTTCGGTCAATCTTTCATTTCCTGAGGTCTTTGCCGTTAACGAGAAAAATCAACCAAGTAACGGATAAAACATAATTTCCTGAAAACCTATATTACATCAAAATTCAATTTATGTGGCAAAGTTCGGTTAAACACACACACAAAAGGCAAAAGAGGACGGACCAACACATATACGTAGAGTAGAGCATACATTAAATTGTGACAAACACAAAAAAAAAAGAAACCAACGACAGGAAATATTTTACCGAATGGCTTTTGTTGGCTTATTTCATATACATTTTCTGTTAACCCAAACTGTCCTCATTACATATTGATGTCGAACAAAATTCACAAAACAAATGAAATGTAACGAAAGTCTTTAATTTCTCGATTTGGTTTCGGTGTCATTATAAATAACCGAGAGACAATTCAATATGCAAAAAGGTCAAAGGGGTCGATGAATGAATTGTGTATTCACAGAACGACTGTAAATTACAGATTCCTTCAGGGAACATCAATAGAATTGTGCATTACGATCGACAGCAATTCGTAACTTTTTTGTTGTATTTAAATATTCTTTATTTGAAATCTGTTAGTAGAACAATAAGCAAATTTGATAATAGTCAAAGAACAGCAATTTTGTTACTGATCAGAAATTTTAAAATCGCACCCATCTATCGGAAATATGAGATCATATTTCTCTGGTTTTCACAAATAATCGCTTAAGTATATTTTAGGGGTTTTTGATTTATGCTACATTTTCAAAGAGTAAGAAATTTTTTTTTTAAAAATGTTTTATTACTGTTTTTTCTTTGTTAATAGCAACTTCAGTTAAACTTTTTTAAGTATAATTCGAAAACTTCAGTAATAAATACTCACTCTAATGAAGCAAACCAATTGTGTTTTATTCAGTTCCTATATACTCATATTCCCTCAATCATGTTTCGCATTCATAACCTCCCACTTATATGAATGTAAGTTGCACTTTATAGGTGTTTCACAACTGCACAAACATTGACAACCATTGGCAATGTAACCGAAGAGTCCTTGTTGATAAACTGGCACACCTTTTCGTTGTCCTGGGGAGGAGCATATTTTTGTGTGTAAGGATTACTTAAACAAATGTAACACTTTAAACAAAAAATATATTTGTACGTAAATTTTGTATTTATATCTTCGGCATACTCAAGTATGTGTAAACGTGAAGAAATTATAGCCAACCGAGAATAGATTTCGAACGATAAAAGATGATTTTCGTACCCTTACTCTACGGGTAGGAGGTTATATATCGTTTGATATGACCCCAAAGTGTAGCACATAGAATATTCACATTAGACCCCAGGTGTTTTTGAACTAAAACAAAGTTTCGGCCAAAAACTTGGAACTCTGACCACGCCCCTTCTGTTACCCACCACACAAATGTAGCATTTACCTACTTTAGAAATCGGGTAATTATATTCCATAGCTCAATCCGATCTGACTCAAATTCCGTATTTTATAAAGATGTAACATATAAAGATCTCCAGAAAAAAAATTCTCACTTCTTCTTGTTATCATTTTTGATAGGATATTTCTCCTGCCTTCTGCTTTGAGCCCTCTAAAAAAAAGAATTTTTAATTTCCGAGGGCTACATGTATTTGATATGTTTGTAGCGTTATGTTGGTACTCATGTCCCTTACTTATGTGGACTAGATGTTTAGTTAATTTTTGATGTATTTGGATGTATTTTAACTTATCTTTGATTTTTATTTATTCTATTTCAGAAAAGGGATCAAAGAATCTGCATCAAATATTGTGTGAAAAACAAAATAAAGTGTGGTGACGCAGTCCGAATGTTGACTGTGGCATATGTGAAGGTGAAGCCACCTTGGACCAAAGCAACGTTTATCGGTGACACAAAATGTTCTTAGAGGGCCGAAAAGATGCGAAGCATGAACAGCGTGCCGGACACCCGAGCACGTCAACAACAGACAATAACACGAATAAAATAATATTGTTCAATCGACGAATTACCATTAGAAAAGTTGCTGAGGATCTAAACATATCGATTGGTCCGTGCGATTTTAACCAATGATTTGGGCATGAGTCGGGTCACCAAAATTGCTAAATTTGGATCAAAAACAGCATCGCGTTAAAATTGCTCAAGAGATTTTGAACTCGGTCCGTGCCGACCCAAATTTGCTCCTGAGGCTCAATCATACCAATGGATGCTGCCCCATGAATCCAGACCAAAAAAAGCGCGCCAAAGCTGAAAAGACCTATGAAAGGATGACGCTAAGCCTCGATTGAGAAGATTAAGATGGCATCGAAGGAGGAGCTAAACAAGATCACAAAAAATGATTATTGGAGTGCTTCGAGGATTGCAAAAAACGTTGGCAGAAGTGTATTATATCCGAGGGAAATTACTTTGAATGGGGATAAAAAAGATATTCATGAATAAATAAATACTTTTTGAAAAAATACCAAAATTCGCCATTTTTTGAACATACCTCGTACATAACATTGATAAAACTTTGTTGTCCATTCGATTGACATGTGCCAGCCAATGCTATCGCTGTATTTTGATGCGCTTAACTACCATCACATTGCGATTTAGCTGATACAGCTCATGGTTCGTTCGACGCCTGTACTCCTCGATAACACAGATCGGGGCATAGATTTTGAGATAGATGTTTCTCTCAAATACACCCTACACGTCTTCATTTGTTTTCGGAAGAACACATGCGTAGGCGCCATAAAGCAGCCCAGGTACAGGGTCCGCCAAAAAAATCTACTAAAAATTCGTTCATCATAGCCCGATAACGAAAATAACGAAAACGAAATAAGCACTAGTTGAAAAAAAAGTTAGATGGCGGACACTGTAGAATACGAGTGTTGTTCTGTGTTATTTTTGTTCGCCACCTTATATTTGCCAGCATGATCCTTCGTTTTATTTAGAGGCTGACATCATTCTTTCTAGTAATGACCGAGGCGAGGTATATAAATTCGTCCACTACTTTTCGACTTTGCAACTGCCGGCCTGTTCTATGTCGCCTTTCTGTTGTCTCGTCGTTTGCATAGCAGTGGCAATCACAAGTTTTCCCTTGTCCTCGTTCACCATCAGACCCATTTTCGCCGTTGTCACAGTAGCTTTTCGACGTCTAGCTGTCTTTTACTGATATTACGTACGGGCTTTGCGGCACATAACCGAATGAGTACCTTGTATGCTACAATGTAGTAGTTCGAATCGATGGATAAATGCCATGGGTCTGTTACAACGTGATGTATCTGGTTTCTTGTCTTTCCATTTCCGTTATAAGTTGAAGGTAATTAATATGGTAAGAAATCCATATTTTTATCAAAGACCTCCAATGTCATTTCACAAGAAACCTACAGAATAGTTATTTTTATGGAATAATATAACATTTTAATTGTCATAACCAGTGTGATGAATTAATCTCTCGTAAACATGAGTTTATTAAAACTTTAATATTCACTTTTCCATTGCTATAATTAAATTGCACAATATCGTGTACAATATTTTAAAGTTAGCGTCGTTGAATCCAACGTTTATCGCTGTGCTATGTGGTCCCATTCCATTTATGCTCGACCTGTTGTGTCCGTTTTACAACATTACATTACTCTACGTAGTAAATATCAACGCATATAACTTGCCGTGTTATCTTTTCCACACTTTTGCTCCAATTAATGTTATTTTAATTAAATATTAAATTCCAACACCGCCGAAGGCACTGTAAAAGGAATTCTTTTACTTGTGGCAATACCAGCAAAAAATAGTAAAAAAAACATCTACTTTATTACAAACAAACATATAATCGCAATAAGGTGTACCGCAACAAGAAACATTAAAAAATGTATTTATGTTTTTTATACGATGATTCTGATAACGTCGATGAATGGCATCCGGAATTTCATCGAAAATCATCTTGACTGATGAGACCCATTTCCACCTCGGTGTCTACCACAACATTGGGTAGAATTGAAATTGTATACCTTACAGCAACTTACGATGTTGGGCTTTTTTTGCGGACATAAGGACCGCTAAGGGAACCTTTGTTCTCGAATTGTTTTTTTTAGCCCGAAGTATCATTTTTCGCTTTGCTTTATTTCAAGGTAGACAAAAAAACGTTGTAGAGTTTGCTAATCGCCTTTCTCTCGTCCAGACGTTGACCATCAAACCGATTTTTTTTTTAAAAAACCTCTGGATGGTATTGGATACCACAACCCCCACACTGATAGGCAAGCGCGCTACCAACTCGCCTTTTCTCATATTCAAACTTCGTAAGACCACACTTTATTTTCCAGGACACCCTAAGTCAAACTATCATTATCAATAAAATCAGCTTTCAGTGATTTTTTTCTCTCTCTCTCGTCTTTGTTATGGCTTCATTATTATTTTCCTTTTTTTACGTTTCCATGTTGCTTGTGTGCGTTGAAGGGAGGCAATATAAAATTTATTACATTACACTTGAGAGTGATAATATCCTCGCCGGTACAATATCGTAGAGCGGACGAACACAATAGCTCTTCATATAAACATCCGCGTGTCCGAGTGTCCTTACACAGGAAGTGGGGTCGACTGTCGGATCCCGCCCACTTATTTGCTGTGGCACGATGGTAAAATTACCAGTGAAAGTATCAGCTCATCACATTATATTTTATTTTCTCAGTTTTCTTTGTTATTATTACTTATTGCAGTAGTTGGTATCGGCTGACGGAGGCAAGTGTTTGTGTGTTTCGTAAGAGAATCTTTGTATAAGAAAAGAAACTCAATTTTTAATTAAAATCTTTAATGTTTTAAGGTTATGAATGGTGTTATTCGTGAAATTCTTATCTGAGAAGAATTCCATTCGGATTCAAGCAAACAAATTTCTGTTGCTTACTGGAAAACATCGTTTCTTTATGAATGTTTACGAATGCGGAATGGAAGAGAACTGTTCTGTGCAGAAATTTTAAAATATTGAAAGCAAAATTCGCAAAGGAAAATTCGAATTTATAGTTTTTACCATAATGAGACTCCAACACCGGGTTTCTTGTACTCTACAGACATTTATTGGATGCATAGCCCGACCTATTTTAAATGCAATCTGAAATCTAAGTATCTCATGCATGCGCTGGTCGATTGTTACTAAACAATTTGTTCCTTTTAGGTGAGGTATTAACAGTTAAAGTTATCGCAAGGCCGTAATTAAATATGCACGAATAAGTGGCTAGTCAAACAAACGGACGGACATCGTATTTAAAAGCATCATTCCCACACTCCTGCGGCGTTGACAAGCAAAATGTCCCCATAATGGGAAATCGTGAATCCTGAGGATATCCATGAAATGCATGTCCCAAAAACTACAACATTTCTTCGGAAAAAGCGAGCGAGGTTAATTCTGTGGTTTTCACAAGGTAGTGGTTTTTTGACAAACAAATTGTAAAATTAGATCAACTGATCCAAAAATGTGGAAAATTTTGTATTTTGGCTCTCCTTAAAAATTTAAGTCTGATTTTAAGTCTTACGCGATTGGTTGTGAAAATCACTGATTTCGGCAACAAAAATTCCTTTGACGTGTCATGTCAAAATATGCTGACACTGATTTAAAGATTTGTGGGGACTATTGTCACACATTGGAGATTGAAAACGGAGCAAACGAGCTGCCAGAACGACAGACAATCACTGCTAAATCAACGAAACTTTTTTGGTGGCTTCCTTCGCATACATACTACACCGAGCCAAAAGTACAACGATTTTTTTAACCATGTGTCTGGTTAATTTTTTCACGTTATATAAGGTCAAATTTACATGAAAAATAGTTGAGTTAACATTATATAAGGTTGATTTTTTCGAGAGAGAGGCTGAAAAATGTGCGAAATAAAAAAACAATTCAAAGATCATTCGGCTCTGTTGTGTCGAAGTTCTTGAACTGCTTTGTGTTAGATGAAGTTTAGTATTATGTTACACGAAGTTTCAACAAATGCGATTATTTCCCCCACTCTTTTTCCACTCTTCCTTTTCTCTCAAAATGTGAGCACTTAATCTCGCTCTTTCAAAAAAACCACCACCAAATGCTATCTTCACTGCTTGTTGAGCTGTTGCTTTGTAATGCACGTGTTTGCTTTACTGCTTGATTTTTTTGGGGATATGCGCTATTAAACAGTAGTTCTCGTTCACTCGCATAGAGTTAGGACACTTATTATACCGAAAATTGCTGCAGAAATCATTGCAAATGGGTAACGATGAAGAACTGTAACAGCTTCCGAAACCTTGCCTGCATTCAAATCAAAAACAGCTTTTTTGGAAAATTTATATTTCTGCAAAGAAATATAAAATTGTTAAATTGAGCATGCATTGTTTCAATAAATTAACAATGACATTTTTATATTAACAATTTTCATGGTTAAAAAATTAAACAATGTATTGTTAAAACAACAATAATTATTTTTATATCAAGCAGTTTCATGGTTAAAAAATTCAACCAGGGAGTAGTTAAAGTAACTATTATTATTGTTAAATACCAGTCAACAAGAAGATGTTCAAATTAACCATATATAACGTAGACTCCAAATCATGTTTATTTATGGTTAAGTTAACCTTATATAAGGTTAATTTTTCTCTCTGTGTAGATATAAAAAACAAAATCCTCATAGTCAATCAAATCGTACTTTTGATCTATTAAACATTTTTGAGTTCTGTAAAAAATTGGTTGTAGGAAAGGAGTAAGGATTATTTTAAGAGATAATCCGAGATAATCAGACAGAGTTAAAATGAAAATTGGTTAAGTATGTATCTCCAAAAAAAGAAGAGACGGCAAGCATGTCTTAAATAAGTGCAATGTAAAAGGTCAATTGAGAAACAAATCGACACATGGACTACAAATTCGCATTCACTACTCCGATAAGACAATTTCTGTTTGAAACCAATTCTGTTTACTAAAAGCACAACAGGCCGAATTGCTGGCCTAGGTGTATGTCAACGACGTGAGACGAGGATCATGACCGATCCTCCATTTCAACCTAACCTAACATAAAAGTTTGTATGTTTTTCTAAAACATCGCAACGATACACTATTGAATTTTCTAACTAATTCTTCAATAACTGTTAGTAAGGAAGTTAGCGGCCGCTTACCACATCGACAATGGAGAGGATCCTGCCTCAAGATAACTGAATCGATGTTCCTGTAGACTTCAACAGTGGCATAGCAAGATTGGAAAATTTCTTCAGATGGAAATGGAAACAAATCGACACATGGACTACAAATTCGCATTCACTACTCCGATAAGACAATTTCTGTTTGAAACCAATTCTGTTTACTTAAAGCACAACAGGCCGAATTGCTGGCCTAGGTGTATGTCAACGACGTGAGACGAGGATCATGACCGATCCTCCATTTCAACCTAACCTAACATAAAAGTTTGTATGTTTTTCTAAAACATCGCAACGATACACTATTGAATTTTCTAACTAATTCTTCAATAACTGTTAGTAAGGAAGTTAGCGGCCGCTTACCACATCGATAATGGAGAGGATCCTGCCTCAAGATAACTGAATCGATGTTCCTGTAGACTTCAACAGTGGCATAGCAAGATGGAAATGTTTTTAATGTTTCGAACCTCTTAACATCTGGTCAAATCGATCCATATTCTCTTCACAGATTTTGTAATGGAGACCGGATCAAGTTCCGCAATTTTTGAACCTGGAACTTTATTTTTGGTCTACATTAAAATACGCAAAGTGGATTAACTTTTTCTTTACATGGCTCTTCCCACAAACATTGTTTTATGTCTGAAATTTCCATGGCTATAAACAGGCTAAACAATCATTTTCTGATTTAGTTAAACAATAGACCATTTTTAATCTAATTTTGTGTCATGTTTTATGTTGAACCTTTAGCCACAATTAAGGTCGCAGCAACACTAATAAATGCCACGTTATGTGCAGTTGGGCTATCTCTGCCATTGTGCTATCTCTAATGCACTCACCTGAAATATGGAGTAAGTCGTTTTTCCTATGACCACGTACTTGTACTTGTTTCTACTGACATTGTCATTGGTATTCTTTGTGTCATCGTCGCTGTTGTTGTCACTGTCCGTCAAGTTGATGGGATCATTGATGCGATTTCATGCGGTGAGAGGCGTGGGTCATGTCCAATAAAAATCCAGCACAGCTGTTTTGTATCATACTTCGACAAGTAATTCGAGCAGAAAATACATTAAGGTGGGTTGTTAGAAATAAAGCAACAGTTGTCCGCACCTAAAATGTAAACTTGAATACAGTTTAATAAATATCTCCAAAATAGGATCTCATATTTGATTTTCAAAAAAAATAAAATATTTTTTATATAAGTTTTCGACCTTTCTATATCGATAGATTCGGGTACGTCCATGCCAATTCGACAAATGGATTTACCTCACCTTCTCCGATTTCTACCAAAGTTTGCACAGATATTCATATTGGTAAGAAACATCAATTTGTGTAATATTAAAGCGATCGGGCTTATGGCTCGCTTGTAACGGCCCTTTCAATATTGGAAAAAGACACAACAATGAGGTAAAGTGCCTTAATAAAATAGACTGTATCTTCCAAAGTACTCATATCAGTATTTTCGTTTATGTATCATTTTGAAGGTAACCAAAGCACCAATAAAACCGCATACAAAATTTGAAATCTTTTCTCGAGGTCAAAGGTCATTATAAACCCAAAGAAATTTCTAAAAGCCATATCTCAAAAAGTGACCTTTTTAAAAAAATTAAAAAAATATATATATTATTCATTGGAACTAGTAAAAAAATTTGTGAAAGTTTCCAGATGGCGTTTTGTTTAGTTTCTGAGAAAAAATTAAAAATGTCAATGTACTCTTAGTGTAAATTGAATATAACAATACAGAAGAATATTTTGAAATAGAAATTATCACTTTTCTGTGCACACTGGAAAAATATTCAGCATCTCTTCTTCAATAAAATCTATAAATATTTCACAATCAAATAAGATTTATTTAAAAATATGTAATTACTTATGTATAAGTAGGCTAAGAAAAATGTTTAGTTCTTCTTCTTTATATTCGTATACATGCATTGACCAAGAAGTTTTTGAAACTCAAAATGTATAGTTATTTCTGAGTAGGCTACGAAAATATGGTGGTCATATTCTTCTTCTTCCACTCGTAGAAAAGAGGGAAACGCGTTGTTCGCAACTTACTGATATTTCAGTTTTCAGTATGCCGTTAAGATCAAAGTATTGCTGCAATCCATTCAAAAAAGCTCGACACTCAAAGTGTACCAAAAATTTAAGAAGTGTTAAAAAAGTGTTATTGTTATTAACTTAATATGTTTTTGTCGTTACTTAAAGTTTATTATATGTTGAATAATAACATTTTTTATGTTTAATAAATATCGGTACTACTGTAACACTCCTTAAATTTGTCGTCGTTTTATATTTTTTTTTTAAGAAATGAAAAAAGCCATACATATGTACATATCATATCGTGAAACATAGCTTGCATTTTTTTTATTTCTATGATGTGCAAAAGAAAAACCAAAAACAAAAATTCTCTCACTCTGCGAATATACTCTGGTCTAAATTTGTAAAGTTAAGATATGACGATCTTTTCGGAAATTAGCGAAGATACGCTTCCTTTTCTAAGCTGGATAACCCCAAAACGTATTCAAAAACACTTTTAGTCCATTGTCCAATTGACTTAAAAGATATACAACATTAATGCTGGATTGTATAACAAAGCATTGTAGGCTTCAGTGAACAATTTTATTCAAAATTTGTATCTTGGGTCACCAATTCGTTTATTTCTCGAGATAGGGAAAAAACGCCATCTTGAGACTTGGCACATAGGGACAAAAGTATGTTGGGTCTAAAATATATTTTTTTCGGAATTTTAAAAAGGTCACTTTCTGAGATATGCGTTAAAGAGTAATAGGTCAAGAAAAATGACCTTTGATTGACACTGATTCACTGACTCCCCGCCAGTTTTTAAGTAATCGATTGCCACTAAGAACTAGTGTGGTAGTCGACTCTGGGAAGTCAATAACCACCTGGAAATATTGGTGTATTCGAACTATGTGTACTAACTACTGCACTAGTTCCATGTAATGTGAGGACGGTACTGTTTGTGCGTGTTGTTTCAATCATTTGGCTGTGGAATTTTTTGTTTTTGCACACCAAAAAAGCGACATTTTAATAAAGTCTTTATAAGCGCCCCGGTAGGCGAGTTGGTAGCATTCTTGCCTATCAGCGTGAGGGTTGTGAGTTCTGCCGCTGCAAAAATCAAGCCAAATGGTCTTTGTCACCCAGTTTACCCTTGGACCCAAAATTATAATATAAATTTACTTTGTATTGTAATAAATAAATAAAGTCTGCATTTCAAAGGCCTCACAAAAACAAAATATTTAAGATTATTTTTAATTATTTTTTTTATTGAATTAGTTTATTATTTTTTGTTTTTATTGAATTTATTTTTTTTTAATTAAAAAAAATATCAAAAACTATTGCTGTAAATAGTTCACCCGAACTATTTCCCATACTATTGCGGTGTACTAGATACGTAGTTGGTACGTTGGAACTAGTGCAGTAGGTGGTTGAAGGTAATGCTGAGGGGAGTGAATTGTTTACCTCCAATGACAAGCCCATGTTAAAGTAAACAGCTTAAATACAAAGAAAGTAATCCAAGCTGGAACTAGAGGTGTTTACTGCGGAACTAGTTGTGTTACAGGCTCCGAACTAGTACTGTTTCCTGGCGGGTCTGTCACGCAGTACGTAGGAATTTAAATAGGCATTCTATAATTCTATAAATAATAATAATAAAAACAATAATATTTTTTTTTTGTACAGAAATTGTGTTTTCCCCAAATTTTTTTTTTCCAAAATTTTTTTTTTACAATTTTTTTTTTTACAAAAATTTTTTTTTACAAAATTTTTTTTTCAACAAAAATTTTTTTTTTACATAAATTTTTTTTTTACAAATTTTTTTTCCAATTTTTTTTTTTTCAACAAAAATTTTTTTTTTTAAAAACTAAATTTTTTTTTTCAACAAAATTTTTTTTTTCCACAAAATTTTTTTTTTTCAACAAAACTTTTTTTTTTCATCAAATTTTTTTTTCCATATTTCAACGGGCGCCATAGGCGCATTACAACTTACTAGTTTTTATATATAAACACTTGCGACTATTTTTTGGATTTTTCACGATGTTATATATCCCGAACTAACAGGGCTACAGGTCTAAAACTTGACATAAATAGTTGTCTTATATGGTAGAACATTCTCACCAAATTGCAGAAAAATCGAAAGGGGTGAGGTCAAAAATTGCATTTTATTTGTTGAATTGACATGGAACTTTATATTGAACTATATTGGTTTGCAAAAGGCTCAATTTTGAAAGGTTTCTGTAGAATCGTTCAAGCTCAGGATCAAGATATTTTGCGAACATATCCATTCTTGCAAATCGACCCACCTCAATATACCTACATTTATGTATCTATGTGAAAAGTTCGCATTTTCATTGTACATTGGGTTAATTTCTATCATGTCTATCTGTGCACTTTCATACAACTGTTGAGACACAAAGTAGTCGTTAATTACGTTTGGATGGGAATGTTGACTTAAGGTTTTTAATATGTTGAAAACTTGTCGTTGTTAAATGAACCAAACAGCCTGCAGTCGATTAATTTCAGATTGTTTTTTTAAAAACAAACAACCGACGATAAATGACATTTTTTCATTAAATATTTAAATGGAAATTTTCGAAAAATTAAAATTGGTAAAATGGAAATGTGGATGAGGATTTCGTGTTGTAATGGTTAGTGTTTGCTTTTTGGTTTATCAGTGCTAAGTGTTTGACAGTTCTTGTCAGAGGCTGTTCAATTTCTGAAAATTCACCGTTTCGGTCCGGCGAACATTGGATGGAATTTGTTTTGTGGATCACTGTGAGGCAGCATCAGTGTATCGAACTTATTCAAAGACTATGATGGCCGCAACCGTCAGATCAACCCTGATTGTGATGTGGTTTCCATAGGACAGTGTCACATGCCAGAGGACACACGAAACCCTGAACCAATTGAGAGGCGAGTATGGTCACGTTTATTAACAAAAAAATCTTCAAATTTGTTTAACTTATCCAAAAACGCCGAAAATTATACATTTTGGCTCTCCTGAAAAATTTAATTTTAAGACCACAGACTCATGCTCGGACATCAAAAGTGAGCGTGGTTACGCCCATTGGATGTAATATCTGATGAAATGCCATAAGAGCAACCTCAAAATACCGAATTTTACAGAGAGAAATATTCTATTACACGATTTACTAAGTGGGCGGAATATAGAATAGAATTCCACATTTTTCCCGAAAACTATATGTCGTTAAAAGTTTACTCATTCCATTGTGCGTATTAATATTATTACACGATTTCTAAAGTGGGCAGAATGGTTCAGTTGAATGGGAGGTTTATAGCTTTATAAAATACGGAATTTGGTTATTATCGGATTGGGCGTAACACGATTTCTAAAGTGGCCGGGATTTTACATTTGCCAGACTGACAAGTTTTTCATATGCAATCCCATATGTAGTTTTGGAAAAATATTAACCCATGCCAAATTTTAAAGCGATTGATTAAGTCTTTCGAATGTTATCTTGCGTACCAGCAGGACAGACGAATTAAAATGTTAATCAATATTTTTCACAAAATGATGAGATATACAATTCTATTAATTGCAATTATTTTGAACCAGCTAGTTACTGAAGCCGCCGAGACTAGTAAATCGTGAAACGAGCTGAAAAGTGAATAGAAGAAAGTCGTTTTAGGAACTAAAACAATCGAAATAAAGGGTATATTTGTTTAGGTAGAACTTACGAACTCAGACTCTATCGAACGACTTGGAAATATACAGAGCCACGACCTTGCTTTCACCAATGCGGTAAATGGATTGACTCTAGCGTTCCGAAAGATCTCCAGTAGATACTGTCGATCAAAAGGCCGTTAGACTGTAGATACTCGCACCGGGTAATTTGGTCACTTTGGAGATATTTCACCTAAGGAACCGAGACAGATGAATAAAGTTACTACTTGAAATACAATGTTGCTAGTTCAAAGTCCATATTTAGAGTCGTCATTTCAGTGGGTGTTGTAGGCCAAATACGACAGAGTGTCCCATGTGTATATGAAGGGAAACATTTCAATTTCGCGTTCAACTGCTGCATGGGGTTCTTCATTAGTTTGACGAAGCTTGAAAAACTTCTATGATCGACATTTTTATGGTAGAATATGGACTACATACAAAAAACTCAACTTTTTTTTTTCAAATCTTAAATGAGAATACAGTTTTGAAGAAGAGTAATTACATTCCGGGCACCATTGAGTCCTCCAAAAACCAACTAACAATTTACATTCTGTATTCCTTTTTAGCACATTTCTTCAGTCATAATGTGTGGGTGATATTTAGCTTAAACTAAAATGCTATTTTTCTAAACAGAGCTTTAATTTAGCTGTTGCATATCGTGGTGGTGGTGGTGTACCATTTTCAACATTGTACGTATTCCATTAAAATTACAATCCAAATGCAGCAACGATACAGCTCCGTCAATAAGTGCATTTGACATTTGCTGGTTACAACGCCGCACTGTGTTTTTGGTTAACTTTTACATGTTGCTTTCGTTGTGGAGTGAAAAACGCAATTGTTCGTAGCATCTCCACCACCGTAAATACTGGTGGCTTAATTAACGTGAACGTGTGCTGTAACTTTCTGGTTAAACTTTCAACTGGTTGTTGCATGTGGCAAGCGGCTCAACAAGAACACCATCCGTACTGAATTTCTGCGAAGCAGAAATACATTTAATTAATGGCGATGACTTTTAACTTTCTGTGTTGTTTGCGTTTTTTGTTTTGTTTTTTTTTTATTTTATTTTTATTTTAATGTGATGACATAATCATCACAAGGCTCTTTCAGCTCATGAAATTAAAAAGTTAATATTAATTTAAAGAGTGCTATTAAAAAATAATGTTTTGTTGTACGAGCAAAGCAATTTGTACTCGTTGCATGTGGCAGCGTTGCACCAGCAGTGAGAGGTGTAGGAAATTGTAGCTTTTTTTTGTGTAAAAATAAAATGTTCTTAATTAAATTAATTGGCTGGCAGTAAGTGGGAAATGTTTCCACAAGGAATTGAGCTTAGCAAATTAAGAAAACAAATTCTCAAAGCTAGAGATCATAGATAAAATAGATTTATGTTTGTCCGGTTGTCATGGCTACGTTAAAAATTTCAACAATTTTCCTAGACCCGATTTACACGATGACATTAAGCTTTATTTTAAATTATGAGTTTTAAGTTTGTAGATAAAAGATGTTTTAAATTTCTTTATCATACGTTTTTTTTTTTCAAATTTCTTTGCGATTTCACACATTTTCCTTTTCGACATTGTTCCGAATCAACAAGATTCACGTTTAAACATCAAAAAAATCAAACGGAGTCGCAAGCAAAAAGTATAAATTGGGAGTTAGTGGCACAAAAGTCAAAAATAAATTAAAAAAAAAAAACCTCAAATTTGTGATTTGTGACTTTTTTTCTACCCCGCAATTTTATAATAATTTTTTTTTCAAAATCTGAAAAAGTTGAAAAATTTTAATATGAAAAGTGTAAATTTTTTAATATGAAAAATTACCTCAAAAAACTAAAAAAAGTTTTCAAAAATGTTCACCCCTAAAATCAGAAAAAAAACACAGACTAGTCAATAGGGTGGAGTGAAATTAAAAAAAAAAAAGTTAACCTCGGAAAGAGATGTAGTCTGGGGTCCTAATGAGGGGAAAAATAAAGAAAAAAATTTTAAAAAATTTTTAGGGGTCGCGCCACTCCCTCGAAATTTGGAAATTATCGCTATTTTGGCGTTAATTTTAGAAAAATCCTAAAAAGTTTTATGTCAATAAATGTTTGCAATAGCGTAAACAATGAAATAAGGGCATGAAAAAATTTAAAAAAAATTTTCTCATTGTTCAAAAATTTCAAAAAGTAAAATAAGTCAAATCGCCCCTTCTTTAGAAAATTGACTGAACAATGAAATCGCCACCAAAGCTACAAATATTAGTCGATTATCCTCATATTTGCCTCAAATACTTTTGTTTGGGCACTGAACAAGCTCAAACTTTTAAATTTCGAATAAGTTAAGTCGTTAATTTTTAGGATTTTTCTAAAATCAACGCCAAAATATCGATAATTTCCAAATTTCGAGGGAGTGGCGCGACCCCTAAAATTTTTTTAAAATTTTTTTCTTTATTTTTCCCCTCATTAGGGCCCCAGACTACATCTCTTTCCGAGGTTAACTTTTTCAAATTAAAAAAAAAGCATGTTTTCACTCCACCCTACTAGTCAACTTTAAAAATATCTGAAAAATAAAGGGTGGTCAAAAAAATCGATCTTTTGTGTCAATTAAGAACCAAATTTGCCGTTTGAATATCTTTTCCGAAAGAATTTGTCTTTTGTATCAACGAGTATATCATTACTTCAAGTGCGACAAATTTGTTTATTAACGTACCCGTTCAACCAAAAATGAGCTTCATCGGTGAGCACCGATGGCCATCTCGGTTTGAGCACATTCAATTCTTCACGACTTCAATTCGAGCACGAGTTGAATTTGATAAGTCCGCAACATCCTTCCGCAAAATCTTCCATAAAGTGGATGGGCATTTTATCATAAAGCCACTCTTGGCTTGTAGATTTACAATTAAAATGAGCTATAGATCATTAAAATTGATAGAGCATTATGGCTTTTATTAAAAATTCATACATTTTTAAAATTTAAAAAATAAAACTTTGGGAAAAACTTCTAATGTTCAAAAAATTTATATAGCATTTAAGTTACATATGATTTTATCGAGCATTTAATAATTTTTTAATTTATTTTATTCTTTATTTTCTCCCTGGAAGGGCCTTTTAAATAAGTTTTTATTTTTGACATGTCAAAAGGGATCACAAAGAAATCAATAGCATTGCATTTCCCAAAAAAAGGTCATAAGCAATTTCGACCGAAAATCCCAACGTGTTTATTTTATTCTTTCCAAAAGAACACAAAAAAAAAAAAAAAAAAAAAAAAAATACAACCAGAATATACTGAAAAGGCTTTTAAGAGGGATTTATGTCCGTATGTGTGAACACCACAAAAACACGCATCACACCCCCCTCATATGGACTTGAGTTATTGTGTATCAAGCAACACCCTCAGGAGGTGAAATTCATTTAAGAAATTGAAGATTCAAGATTATGAAAGGACATTCAGTCGTACGTAGGATAAGAAGGAGGCAGAGAAGTAAAAGTTGACACACATATGTACGAATGTTTGTATGTCAAGATAGACATTACGAAATGTCTGGCAAAAGTATGTCATTGAATTTAAGAGCAGAATTGCAACACATTAGCGTATACTGCTTAGAAAGTCATTAGTTTAATGTTAAAAGTTTGAAAATGAAAATGAAAAAATGAAATAATAAATTAAAAAATGAAATATTGAAGCTTTAATTATAGCATCAGGTACATTTAATGTTTGTTATACCATTTGTAACACATATATTAAATTGGAACCCTATAGACTAAGCAAAAGGTAGAAAGTTCGCCTTTGAGGGACATGGTCTGTCATAATTTGACGTTATCTCTTATTTCCATACGAACATTTCATTATTTTTTTATTGAACATTCTTTTGGCTGCACGAAAAGTTTTAAGAATATTTAATGATGATTTTGCCAACGGTGCCATTCTGAAAGTCAATTGAACAAAAATTAGAGAAAATTAAAGAGAAATACTTTTTTAAACCATGTCTACGTATGAGACCCTTTTAGAACCGCTTTACCTTTGAAGAATGACATTGAGGGCCGTTAAATCCTTAGCGGAAATATTCAACCCTTTCTCTGCTACAAAATATTTGATAAATTTCCATAACATTCCTATAGAGAAGATTTTTAGAAAAAGAAGAAGTTAGTCAAGCTGTAACCGTTTTGTAGTAAATATGCAATGAACCCGCCTTGATCCGCAACTATTATGTGTCGAAGAGCTGATCTTTTTCTGATTACATAGACCTTGAATTTTCGTAGTGGAGTCTGAAATACGATTACTAAATAGGCGTAAGTCTAAATGATGGTATTTTGCTGAGGTACTGGTGCATAAACTACTCTTGCACCTGGACTCCATAGACCTTAGAATCAACGTTATAACGCTTTAGCTGAAGCTACGGTTAAATCCTGTATGAATATTATCAGAAAGGTCGAAGCTATACCCAAATGGTGGAATGCGGATATTGGGGCAAAGGGTTGGGAATGTGGGAAGCTGTTTAATGAGGCAAAATGCATATAAACCTTCCCTCAAGGTTTTAAGGACATAATTCCAAGAGAGACTCCTAGCGGATCTTTTGCGGGTGTACGAAAGCTCCAAAGTGACTAGTCGACTACTTAAGACTCTATAATCTGCAGAAGTGGAATCACCAATGCAGGTTCGGGCTAATCATAAGAACGGTGGCAATAATGATAACAGGCGAGCTTAGGACGACTCCTCGATCCCAGTTGTATTACCAGGATAACGAATGGATACCAGGATCCGCCTTCCTGGGGATGTCATACATACATTCACTGGGGGATCCAAATCACTAGACCGAATTGGTTGGACAATAAAAACTGCCGCAAACAAGTTCGGTGTCATGGGATATTTTCAATAAGTTGATGGAGAATGTCTCCATGTCTCTGGAAGAGATAGCGAGACATTTCTCGGTTGCCCTTATATCGGTTCCTGGGTATTGGGACATAAGTAGATGGTAGATGTCCTTGCGCGCTATCCTGAACTCAAGTGAATGTATTTCTGATATATCACGGAAACTTCATCTCATTGCAGAAGAATGGTGGAAAAATCAACCAAATCAGCATCTGGCCCAGACCGTGATTAATCTGTAATGATTCTATCTGAGAAAAGTGGTTTCTGTTATAACTCGTCACTGGCATCTCGGAACAAACGCTCGCAGACTGTGTCGCCCATACAAGGACTTTGGTAGATGTTGCACCGATGAACAAGAGAAGGAGACAAATGAATACGTTCTCTGACATTGCGCGGCTTTTGTGAACCTCAGGCGGAAGATGTCTGGTGTACAAATTTCAGTAGACAAAACCAGTCCCTGAAGAATCGCGACCAGGACCAGGAAGCCCAGCACAATTTTGAGAGAAGATTGGGTTCACAGTCTGATCGTCCATGAAAATAAGAAATAAACAATGAAAGAGAGAACAGAACCTTGTGACACTCCCGTGGTCAACCAATGCTCACTAGATTACATGTGTTAACACATCTTTGTTAACAAGTGATCCTTAAGTTAAACGTAGTAATGCTTGCCAGAATTGTTCTCTATTGCATATATCGCTCGAATGTACCAGAACTAACATGCTGCGAGCAACCAACGTTTGTAGTGTCTTTTTTATAATTTTAAAATGTTTTTTATGGAATATGTATATATTATTTATTAGAATATAAGTAGAATTCAAGAATACCGTAAGGAAAGGAAAATTGACTGCACCCCTGGTATGACTCCGACCTGCATTATCAATAAAGCAAGACTGAAATCGTTTGTTTGTTACTCGCTTTGACAAGTTCGTTATAACACCTTAACGTTAAAATTTTGTATTTTAGCAAAAACGTCAAAGATGTACAAACCTAAAATTACGAGGAAAATCTTGTTTATCCTTTCACCTTAGACTACCAAGAATCCTCGAAGAAAAAAATGTTCCCTTGAAAAGACAAAGATTGTGGACCTTTCCATTGGTTACGTACAGAGTGTTATCGCAACATTAAAAAGTTTTTGCACATTTTCTATCATTTATCTTGCTATTCTAGGTAAGAAAAGCTTACCTGAACAAGCCGTCATTATTATCATGATATTTTCTTATGGGTGCGTATTATTGTTTATGTTTGCTGTAGGATTTCCGTTGTCATGTGCGAGGGGTGAAGACGAATGTTTAACTAAGGCAATACCTCAAGAGCCCTATGTGTTCAAGACCAAACATGTGTAACGGAATACAAAGTCAGCATATGAAAGGATTCAAGATGACATTGTCCCTATAGTGTGACTACGTACAGGTCGTCAGCATGTGCCATCATTCTGCAATGTACTCTGTCGATTAAACATGATCACATTCTACTCGACCATTCTTGGATAATCTCAGTATATACCATTACTAAAACTTTTTTGCCCTACCCACGTTCGAGCTTAATCTTTCCTATCCCATTCGTTACGTTGCTTTTTGCTTCTTTACAAATGTAGGTGAATATTTAAATCGTATAAACACAAGAAAAAATTATGACATTTTTTATTTCAAGGTAACATTTTCCATTTTCATGACGACAACGACAATAACGACGCCGCCACAGTTGCTGCCTCTGTTGAGGCTGACGTCTACGTTGATTTTGCCATTTGCTTTTGAAAGTAAAGTCACAGAGCCATTAAATATTTATCAATTCTAAGTGTTTTAAGCTCTTTAAGATTTAAGCAAAACTCGAGTACGCCAGTAGTTCTTAAAAACTTTTCAGGGAATTAAATAGAATACACAAAAAGTGTGTGTACGAAGCTGTATTCTGTATTAATGACTTTTTCACCGAAAATCTTTTTGGAAATCTATAAGTTTTTGAATCTTGGAAAGTTGTAATTTACTTAGAAGGTGTTTTATGGATTTGATTATTCAAATTTATTTTAAAAATTTTCTGCAAATTTTCATCTAGTCTGGTTGGAGCTAACCAACAGTTGTAATTTAAAAATTCCATACAAACTGAAAATGGTAGTAAGTATTTTGAAGGGTTAAATTAATATTTGAAGCCAAATAGGAACTTGTAATTGATACATTTAAGATATTTTCGAGCAAAATTAAATCTGATTCGTGATTAAGCAATAGATTCACTTGATCCATTATAGCGGCACACGTTATTGGGACCAGACTTGATGGATTCCATAGAGAGCTATGTTCCTTTGACACTTTATACTTTCGTTATGTACAAAAAAGAAAACAAAATTTTGCCATTACAACATACATAAAGTTATCGCGCTTAAGCAGTTTCGTTAATATACAAATATCTTTGAATGACATCAAATGATGCCGATTCTCTTTTTGTAACTGTACTATAAGAGGATGAAGCGTATTTATCCATGCAAAATCTTTTCAAATGTGACAATAATACTTTTGCTTTAATGTGATCATAAATGCTTATGTGCAATGTATAGGGTGTGTTTTTGAGAGCGTGAAAACTTAAAATGATAAAATAAGACAGAAATTATAGTCGGGTAGATAATTTCTTGGCACTTACATTTTAGATGGTTCATTTGAACAGTCCAATTGTGGGATACTTTTTCCAATAATTCTGGCCGTTGGGGTTAATGGTGGCTCGACAGTGGGATTAGAATGCTTCAGGTGTTAATAAAGAGTTTTCCAACAAGAGGTGTTATTTTTAATCATTCGGTATTTCGGTAGCTGTCACTTTGAAGCTATTATTCTTTGACATTTGACAAGTAGAAACTACGCCCTAACTACAAATGGAACGATACACGCTTCAACAAGGCATTGAAATTATTACTCATTATTATTACACTACAAAAATGGAGTTATTGTTGAGAAGCCTCTCCATCCTCAACGTGTGACTGTTTGGACCTTACTTTTTAGAAAATGAAGTTGGATCAACAGTCACGGTGAATGTATTGCGCTATCGAGAGATGATTAATGATTTTTTATGGTCGGAGTTGGATGATATTGATCTGTGGTGTTAGTTGCCAATTCCATTGCCCAAATGTCTGTAGCTTCTGATCTAGAAAACATTTTAGAGTTGTGTACAAAATTAGTGGTAAACAAGGAAAAAGCGATTATTTTAAGTTATTAGTATTCAAAATCGGACTATTGAATATATTTTAGAAATATTTCCAACGTATTTTTATTTTTAGGGTGGACAATGTTGTTATATTTTTTGTTGTTAGATTTTTTTGTACATTTTTAAGTAATTATTTATACTGCATGTAAAAAAAAAGATAATTTTTTCATGTTATAAATCAACTTTTCAAAATTTTAAATTTAAAAAAATTTTAATTTGATTTTTTTACTTTGGCGAACTTTATGTCATACATTTTAAGATCTGCAGTACGCAACTTTTTTTTTATTATAAAGCGTGTCTCTTATCTTTATTATGATGGCCTTTCAAGCTGGAGTCCCCTCTGGATTACCATCTTACAAGCGTGCCAGGCGTTTCAGGCTGCTATTGCTTTCCACACAGTTGATTAACCAATTATCGGACGGCGTTGCCAACCTCCTCTTGATCTAGAAAACAGTGTCATCTCCATAACAAAAGGAGAAGCACCCTGTATTTAGGGATATAGCGTGTACAGCTCTGTATTATGTGTTACCACAGATCGGGTCATTGATTTGCGAAGGATTTACCAGCTCATAAAGAAGCATTGGTAGAATAAGCGTGTTGTGTTCTTTTAGTTTGACGACAAAGCCCGTTCCTGAATAGTTACTTTAGCCCTATTTGCCAGCACAATCATTCGCTTCCCTATTTCTAGGATCCTCGGATTCCCTGTTGTGAACTCCTGGTCTAATTTGAAAGAAATGTTACGATTCATTTTGTATATTTGAATTTCCAAAGTACAACTCATCCTGGAGATAAGAATTCCAAATATTGTATGTGTAATAACATTATAATGCTTAGCTCTGCCATTTCAAATAATCGCCGAGGAGCGTGTGTGTCAGCAGCTATTTGCTGTTTATGTGTGTTCGCGTATTGTCATTATGCCGGATTATCCTGTACGAGCATTATGTGTGAAATTTTATGATTTCCCGCTATAAATTTATGATAATTATAATGACACAATATCGCATATAAATATTCTAGGTACGTGCATCCAATTAAAATTTCGTATGAATATTGTCATATACACGAATCATTTGTAATAATGGAATTACATCAGATTACATCTGAATTGGCGAGTTTTGATGTATCGTTAAAAGTTATAGCTAAATTTTGAATTCAGCCATTCAAGCCCTACAAATCGGCAGCGTCAGACAGCATATTCCCGGCGCTGCTGCCATCATCTGTAGAGACAATTATGCCTGGCCAGGTCTTATATACTGAAACAAAGGAGAGAAGTCAGAGTGATCTTTCTCCCCAAGGGGGGAAAAATAATTCGCATCACGTCAAAGGTATTTTTAGTCGATAATAGCTTTTATTCAAAATTCTCTACAAAAAAAGCTAGGTCAGTTGAAACAAACTAGAGAGAATTGTTAAGATTCGTCGAAGAAACCCTCATATTCACTCTAACTGAGTTCCTGGACTTGGAAGGAGTTTTCACTAATGTAACGATACCATCAATTCTAACCGATTTGGATAATACCCAAGTATAACTCAATGGAGGTGCCACATGCTTAATAGCAGGAATATTAACCATGGGCAACAAATCACTATGTAGAGAGGTCGAAAGAAGCACCACTCAAGTGGGTGTCATATCACTCATTCTCTTAAATTTAGTGTTAAATCAAATTCTGTCGGCCTATGCCGACGACGATGTGATGCTGATAAATCCAAATTTTTTTTCAACAATCAGCGAAAGAATGGCCTATGGCGTAACCCTACCAAAACAAAACTAAATCTTTTCACGAATAAGTACGTGATATATTTTTATTTATTTTATTTATTATTAATTACAATACAAAGTAAATTTATATTCTAATTTTGGGTCCAAGGGTAAACCGGGTGACAAAGACCATATGTTTAGATTTTTGCAGCGACAGACCAAAGCCTCTTCATGAAGGAATCGAACCCACAACCCCCACGCTGATAGGCAAGCACGCTACCAACTCGCCTACCGGGGCGCTTGTACGTGATATATATCTTCACACTCCCATGACTGAATGGCGCGTCTATTTCAGCTATCAGAATAAAATGTCCGGGCATCATTCTGGTGCAATTCTGTCTGTATCTACAATTTTATGTATTTTGTTGACGGACTATTTGGTCATGTGATTATAATGAAATTAAATAATATGTATATTTTGCATCTTTTCCGCTGAAAGATTCGTTTGCTTTTTTTCAACTTCTTCAGAAGTATTTATTTAGAATTCATACAAAATAGACATTATCATGATTTTGTCTATGATTATTTGTACAGTTTTATGGACAGAAACCAAAACTCCAACCAAAAAAAACTTTCGAACATAAGTCTTAACATAACTCTTACAACCCAAAAGACAGAAACCAAAACTCCAACCAAAAACAACTTTCGAACATAAGTCTTACAACCCAAAATGATAGATTGTACAGGGCGACGGCCAGCCCCATGCTCACACAGGGTACACAATTCAAAACCACATCTCACTAATCTAATCAAAGTCCAAAGTCTAGCCTAAGTGGGCATTACTGGAGCACTGAGAAAAAATTATTGACATCCTGCCCATTGATGTTGATCACAGGAGTTGTGCAGCTATATAGGATTTTCCTTGGTATTCAACGAAAAATTTAATTTTTTGAGATAAATCATCGGGTATTTTTTTCATAATAAAGAGGATGGTTTGCGATTAATAATGAAAAACCACATCAGCCAAATGGCCACCATGACCTCGCTTCCAGGACCATATCCTCTTCATGAAGTTTTCCATAACCAAATCGCAAAGTGGCTGCCCTATCTCCTCGATAGCCTCACCACTTCTGTCTTTGAGGTCTTGAATCGACGATGGGCTGTTGGCGTTGACCTTATCCTTCACGTGGCCCCAAAGGAAGAAGTCGCAAGGTGTTAAATCTCAAGATCTCGGTGGCCAATTCTGATCGCCTCATCGAAAGAAACTTTTCCCGTAAAAGAACAATGGTTTCGTTGTTTGTGACCCAAAAAGAACTTCGAAAAATCTCTTAATGATCGCAGTCATGTGAAAGGTTGAGATCTCAATAAATATGGACAGTGGCTTCAAAGACGTCTTTGTAGCTCTTACTCTGTGTACTGAGGAGAGCGGTGGTTGTGAAAGGGGATAGTATGATTTTTCTCCCCTCAACATTGCCGTAACGTGTGGTGTGATTAGTTTTTCTACAGATATTTAAGGGTATCTGTTGGCAAGACTTCCCTGATGTTATGATTTTTAGACAGGATACTCGGCTATACAGGGAATTCGTTCATTGTTTGAAGGCCGGTTATCGCTATTCACCCAAACTATTCGCATGTTTTACAACTCTTCCAGCAAGTCTCCTTCCTACAGGCTAAGACATTCTCAAATTCATCTAAATTGTGCTGTACAAGTGATTTAACTGATATCCTTCACTCATAAGTATACATGCGCTTGCTGAGAAATTTCTCTTGCAGTTGAATGCATTCATTTCGGGTTTTCTATGTTCACCAGCAGACACCAGACCCAACACTTGATTTACTAATGCAATCAAAATCATTGGACAAACGTTCTGACGTTTAATGAACAAATATATTTCGTTATTCCTCCAAATAGATCAGTAGATAAAACCCAATTTCCCTACGGCTCTCTTGGTTCTCATAATATATATGGCTCGATGTTGCAGAAATTGAATCCACATTTCTTATCGGTCTACGGTGCAGCCAGGTTCATGCTACAATGATTCTACAACAGTCATAACTTTACGATCTGCCCATTCAGTATTTCCGAAATTGTCTGCCACTTAAGAAAACGCAATGGATTATCTATTTCTTGTACTGCAAAGATCATGTGCAAAATATGGCATTTTTTTGTCAATTTAAAAAGTAAATATGAATTTGTAAATTCCAATACAAATAATCGCAGCACGTCTCATAGTAACCAGCATTTTCTTAGGCAATAAACGCACAAATTTCCATACAAATTTTACAAGGACATTAAATTTGTAAATGTTACAGATATTTGCATAATAATGTACATATTTGTATGCCACAAGTGCGTCTGTCAACGGTTTGACCTTCAACATTTGCTTGAGGGGTTTTTTTACGCACGTACAGTCATATAATAAGAATAAATGACAATATTGAAAACATAATCGACAGTTATATTGTACATTAAAATACATATACATATATAAGGGAAATTTAGCCGTGGAAAAGGCGTAATGTTGCAGAGGCGAATGGTTGGCAAATCCTTGTTTGCGCGATACATTCTTAAAAGCAGCACTCAAAAAGGATTGGGAAAATGTATTTTTGTAATACTTGTAATATAATAATACTTCTGTCATTACTGTAAAAAATTAAAAACTAGGTGAGTGTTTCCTTGCCAAAGCCTATAATTTTTCTTGGGAAATAGTGTATCCGTCATTTAGAAGATTCGCTCTATTGCATGATTGCCTACAACCTTATCTGTAGTGCTAAAACTATTGCAAATGTGTTAGTAATTTTTTGTTTTTGCGAATTAAACTGATTTGGAATATAATTCGTAAAGCGATTGAACTCTTTACTCTCGTCAGCGAAGATTAGTGGCAACTATTTTTTTTTTTGTAATAACGACGATTCTTTTAATCACAACTCATCGTAGACGATATGGTCCCTTTTGATCTTCACGAAGAGTCAGGGTGGTGTCATCAGGCTTTATTCTGTTTTTTACGACGACGCGCTTGTCCAAGACATTAAATGAATTTAGCAATCCATACAGAAGCTATTACAGAAGACTATAATAATAATAATAAATCTTTAAAATTGCTCTACTTTAGTTTTCCATAAAAGTTGTGTTTATTTATGGACAATTCGTTGACAATATTACCATACCCACCTAAGTTAACTTAATAAATAAGAACATAATTAATGACATATAATTAACTTTAAAATGGTCAAATCATAAACGACAACAACTGTGGGGGTTTAAAAAGAAGGAGGTTTGAGAAATACAAATTATATGTACAACAATAATGAACAAACGGGAGTCTAATAGCAAACTAGAGTAATATTAAAGCGAGTATTTCTTTGTTACTCATTGTAAAGGGTTATCCATTTCGTGGTTTCAAAAGGATAGGGCTGGAATTCGACATCTGTCAAACTAAGTTGTTAAACCAATTTTTTCTTTTCAGTTGAATGTCTGACATTGACGAAAATGGATCGCTTAACTATCACACAACGCGTAAAAATTATTAAAACCTACTGTAAAAATGGTGATTCTGACACAAACACAGCATCACCCTGCATCTTCATGTCCAGAACTTCATGTGGAACATTTGTGTGGCAAAAACCAGCACTGGGTCTATTGTGCATTAAAATCTACTCTGTTCATTTGGCCCCACTCACAAATTGTCGCCAAATCGCAGTTGAGTGAATCGTTCATCGTTTGCCTTTTGTCCTCGAACTCCGGGGGACTTGGCCGATGTTCAAATGAGTGCGAAATCGTTCTTTCAGATATGTTCCTTAAGTGAATTAAACATTTGAATTTTGACTTTTAGTCACTTAACATCAATTCTATTACTATCTATTTTAGTTTACATGGCAACCCTACCACATTATCGTATACGACAGCCAAACAACACTAAACGAACACATTTAAACGTCGAAGACATCAGCACCAACTACTCGTTGGAACACCAACTACTCTTTCTTGATATCCTTAATGAAAACCGTTTAGTAATCGCAATAAATATTTGAAGATGTTCTATTTAATCTCGTTCATGCTTAAGTATGAGTGTTATTTAATTAGATTTTCTGGATGAAAAGGCATATTTACAACTCATACGTGATGTGGTAAAATGGGATATGAAGTGGTTTTGATATTGCAAATAATTGGATAGACATAGAAATGTGATAAGGATAATTAATTTATTTTTATTTAATATTACACAACAGTGTACGGCTGCCAAAAAGGGAAGCCAACATTAATTATTATAATGAAATACTATACGATTAATTTGTGGGCGACAAATATCCAGTTGCAAATGTTGTATACCAGCAATCCGTGAGCTGGAGGTTGAGTCCATGGTGAATGTACTTGACATGAAGGTGTTGAATTTAATATTTATATAATCTACCCAAGTGACACCTAAGCTGAATACGGAGGGCTGTGACCACTGGAGATGTCGAATACTGAAGTTAGGTACTGGAAATTGTCAGGTTAAAACCAGGTTGATGAATTTTCTTAAATTGCCTTAGCCTTGGTATCTTTAGTATCTCCTAGATATATTATGTAAGGGAGAGAAATTTGGAAATGTTGATTCATTATTGCTGGTGCCTTATTATGAGCGGTTTGATCGATAAAGAAATTAATTTAATTTAATCGGACAGTGAAATTGTTGTTACTGGAGATTTCAATGTCCATAATCAATCTTTGATTTCACAATCGAGCCACACTTCTCCGGAGGGACAGTACGTTTAGCTTTTCGACGCGCACAACAACCTGACGCAACTAGTGAATGAACCAACACACATTGCGCGTGTTGAAGGGCAATATCATAATATTCTTGACCTTTTCTTAATCTCACACCCTGAAAAGTAAGAGGTTAACAATCTTGCACCTCTTGGTAACTCGGATCATTGCACCATTTCAACATCCCTTTCGCTCTGCGATATTCGATCCACTTCTAAACCAGTCACGAAGCGGACAATGCATATATACAAAATGGCATAGATAGGGTCTGATCCAAAGAGCATAGGTTGACCGCAGGAGTGCCACAAAGTTCTCTCCTCTCTTCTTCTCAATTTCTTATTTTCATTGACGACGTATTTGGTCAGACTTTGAAGCCAATCCACTCCTTTGCGAAAGAATAAAGCGTTATAATTGTGAATACTTATTTCAAAAATTATTTCGCTCTCAAGCATCTCTCTGAAAAAATCATGGAAAATTTCATGAACAGAGTCATGGCCTGTCATCGAAGCCGTTGGGGCCTTTTGACAGATATTTAATTCCGTCCTTAATCGCAGCTAGTCTTCTTTACAATCTAATGAAAAAAAAAATCACAACTATCGTAAAAAAAATACCAGGCAGTGACTTCGGGTCACTACTGAAATAAATACTTGTAAACAGCGTTGCCGTTGACTTTTTTCAAAAAGTATCACAAAAAGTATCATTTTCAAAAAAAAGTACCAAAAAAAAGGTATCATTTTTAAAAAAATGTATAAAACGTTTTAAAACGATTTTTTTTATTTAAAAATTACTTCAAATTAGGTACAAAGAAAGGAGAACAATAAAACAAGGAAAAAAATACGAATTCACGTAAAGTAGCAAAAAACAAAAATAATAATACAATAAAACATTAAAACTAAAAAAACAACTGTCAATGAAAATTTGGCACTTATGTACTTGGTAATTATTTTTTGTAATTTTTTTTTCGGAATTTGTCAATTAATTCCGGGTTTGGCTTCCAATCTTCTAAATCAGTATCTACCAAATTAAGAGCTGATAGTCTCTCATTACAGGTCTGAACTTTGAGTCTATTTGTTAGCATATTTTTCATAAGAGAACGTTTTGAAAAAATACGCTCAGCGCAAGCACTGCTGTGTGGCAGTTTAAAAATATATGACACCAATTTATTTAATGTAGGGAACAAGGGCTCGTTGTAGGAATTTTTCATTTTTCCTACTTTCCCCCAAAACTCATCAGCATCCCTAATTTGGAAAAGGCGCTCCCATGTTTTTTCTTTTGTTAAAGCCTCCAAAGATTGATATTCGCTCACAAATTCATCTGCATCTTTAATTTTATAATTAAATTCAGATATTAAATCTAAATAATCTATATCAACATTTGATTTGATCATAGAGGGATCTAAAAACAAAAAGTATCAAATTTAGTATCAAAAACAAAAAGTATCAAAAAAGTGGCAAGACCCAAAAAAAGTATCATTTTGATACTTTAGTATCATCAACGGCAACGCTGCTTGTAAATATAACGGGTGTCGCAAAAGTAATCCTCCTATCAGAAAATGCTATAAATTTTGCGATTGGCCCCTAATGTCAGTGGCAACTCTGGCGTCGGCCATTTACATGACGTCATATTCTCGACTTGATGTAAAAAAAAAAATTAAAAGACACAATAAAAATAATCCAGAAGAATAATTTTTTTTTTAATTTTTTTTAATTACAGCCAAAAAATATCGGAAGTTTACTTTTGCGCCACCTGTTATTTTATTTTTGCATTAGTCATTATCGTTCCATATGTGGAGAGGTTAGATTACGTTAAAAAAAATGTCCATTAGAAATTTTTTAATTTTTGTTTTTATAAACCAATGCTGCTCGATAGTGTATGCTATTCAAACCCCTATTTGGTTTTAGTATCTATTAAAGCTTTTACTTTTCCAGTTTTTTATTGCACTCGGTTCTAAAAATATGAATTTCAGTCATCTAGATAAAAGCTTAGATTAATGTCGTTGTTTTCGCCAAACACTCAAAATTCCGTGAAACTTTTTACTTCATCCGGCTAAAAACTTTTATAATTTTAATATTTTTCCTTCACTTTGTGTTTAAATGTTCCCAATTTCATTTGAATACCAACTCTTTTGGTCTCTGCTGACCCGGAAACTGCCACTCAACACATTTTCTCCCCGAATAGTTTTTCTTTAATATTTTGCTGAATCTTCAATGAAATATTCCTTATTTTTTTGTGCGTCTCTTATTGACAAGAACGTTAATTATGATCCGAAAGAATAAAATTGCGATTTCTTTGCCTTTTCTCCTGAACCTCCCCATTCTCCTGACCCAGGATATTGCAATCCAGCCAGTCAGCAGAAATGAAATGGAACTACATTCGACTTAAGCTTATTCTTCTTTTCTTTTTAACTTAATTGCTGATAAATTAACACGCAACACCAACAACGACAACGACAAGACAGCAAAAGCTGCAAGATGCCGAGTGGCAAAGTGCTGGCAAACAATGACCGACAACTTAACAAAATGCCAACAGCACAATTCTTTGTTTGGATAAATAATTTTAAATGCTGCTGCAACTGCCATAGTACATACAAAGTTGGAAAGATTAAGATGGAGAAAAACGAAAATACTCTTGTTAATTGCTGAAAAAAACATTTTAAAATAATATAATTACTGAAATATCCATTTTCAGAGGCAAATAAAGAAATGCCATACTTGCTATGCAATGTGGAAGTTTAAAGTCTCAAAAGAAAGGAAGATGAAATGGAATCCATGTCCTTTGATAGTGGTTGATACGAGTTCTACAAGACAGTAAAAGGCTGAATATATGCACTCAGGCCTGGGTTCAGGGTTTACTGAGCAACTTCCGACGGGTTTGAATTTCAGAAAATTTTGTCATATTTATTACTCGTATCATGATATTTTATTTTTTTATATAGACTAGGAAGGTTGTAGTCTACAGTATGATCACTTTCACTCTCGTTCAGGAATTTCCGAAGTTGACCTGCAATCTAGTAAATTAAAGCTATGGGAAATTGTCAACCCCTGCTTGTGAAAGTAGTTAGTCAAATCCGAAAAATTTCAAAGAAAATAAGTAGATGTAAAAACTACAGCATTTAGATGCGGTCGCATTCGATGAAATGTATGGCCTGAAAACTTGAAGAAAGGTTTAATTAAATCCAGTGAAATGGTCTTCATTGATTTCATTTCAAATTCTCAATTCTTTAAATTGGTTATTAAGGTAAGTAAAGTAAATTAAGGACATAGAATGTAACATTCGATAAATCTGGTTCGATTCGATCCGGTTCGAAGGACCATGTACAATTTCGGGATATATCTATAAGTGGACTATATCAGAATGTAGAAACTCCCAGAATTGTATTAATTCAAGCAGTTCCCAGGTTTCATAAAAAAGGAGGGGAAAAACAAACAAAAAGGTGGCAACAGTTTCCAACGATGTTGCTCTTACCGCTTTGAGTGCTAAGTAAAATGCTGTTGCTCTTGTACAAATGTGCGTGAGATAACGCGTATAAATTCAGCAGCAACCGTAATTGGCATATTTCTTAATCATATTTTTCAATCAACCGATGCATGGTTTCCATCTGAGTATTACATTGTGGGGATTTTAATAATTCATTTGTTTAAATCTAACTTATTCTAAGTTGTTGAACACGTTTCAACAATTAGGCTTGGCGATATATGCATACCCACGGCAGTGGAGTCGGAGTCTGTCAAATTTGCCCGGAGTTGGAGTCGGGAGTCGAAAATTGTGCTGGACTCTGACTGAGAGTTTTATTTACTTACAACCAATTAATCTGTTAATATTTTTTAAAATTATACAAAACGCAGACAAGCATTTTTTTCACACTATTTGTTTTCACTGAAGTTGAAATCTGTTTCCCCTTTTCTGGGACAAAACAATTTCTACATACAATTGTCTTTTTGTATTGCATTCCAACACAAACTTTTTGGCGTTGGGAAATGTGTCTACTTATGGCAGGGGCAGTGTCTCGTTTCACATAAGTATGACATACATCTGATATTCTCTAGGTGTCAATGGAGCAGAGTAATTTAATCAAAAACACAACCGCCAATGCGTTATAACTACGAACACATAAGACAAAAGTTGTTGATAGCATTCATGACAACTTTCGATCCGGGATGCGGGATTCGATTTTCCTGTCAGCAACTGACGACAAAACTAACTTTGTCTTTTTCCCGCATTTTATATTCACAACAGTTTTTTCCAGTCACACAATTTTCCTACTACGGCGACAGCAACGTCATCATCCAGAATTTCTTTTTCATATTGCAAAAAAAAAAAAGTTTTTGTTTGTTCTTCCACAACTTTTTTTTATGGGCAGTACACAAATGTGTTGTTAACAAAAAAAAAAAGATGTAACTTCGTAGCGTATGAAAATAAACATGTAAAGTTTGTTGAAATGTCGTTCGATTTCTTTTTGTGTTTGCAAGAATATCGAATGGCTCCCTCGGGATGATGTGGAAAAGATTGTTATGACAGTTGTTTGGTTGTTGTTGACAATTCGTTATTCAAAATAAATAGACATAATGGAATTGTGTGTAGTTTCGCTTTAGTATCTAAATAATTGATTTGTTTTGTATATCGCAGGGCTATCAAACTTTGGCGTATCAAGTTATTGTATACATTTTGCATGCAAATAATATTTTCAGGCACCGTGTATCAGTAATGTAAAGATGATTCCGGTGAATGAAATGTATAAACCGGGTCTAGTCAACCAACGGATCTTAACCCAATTGAAAACATATGGAAAGAATTAAACAAACGAACGAACAAACGAATTAAAGATTTCAAAAATAAGATTGTGTGCGAAATCTGCAGTCGCAAATGGACATGGATTGGTCATATCTTGAGAAGACTGGACTGGAATCCAAGGGCCCAGTATAAGAAATGCATGTAAATCTCGTAATGTGACTTGCATCCAAGCAAAGATCCCAGCAAATGTTCGAGTAAAGTGGAGAGAATTTATTGACCCTCTAATCTCCGTGAACCCCAGAAAAACCTGCTGTAAACTTTTAAGCGGTATGACAAAATATGTTAAATGAATTTTTTCTTTTCAAACCAAAGAGGTAGCACTGAATAAACAATTAAAATATAATTTAATTGACTTGTATTAGAAGTTTTTATTTAACAGTTTACAGAATGAACTTATACAATTGTGTGTTTTTAGCTTTCTATTGCATTACCAAGTTGATTTATATTCAGTGGTGCCAGACGAAAAGTGATTTTTCACCAAAATGACTATTTTCCATTTACAATTCCTATAGTTTTCCATTAAAAATATAAATCTTTCAAGTACATTGGCATGCAAACGATGACAATTTAAAGAAATTTAAACATTGGAATTTTTCGACGACATCCTGACATTGTTATCTAAATAAGTTATCTAAAAAAAAAGAAGAAAAAAATTTTTGGGCGGGCTAATATTCTTGTTTGGACATGGATCTGGTCCTCCGGAGTCGAAAAATAAGTATATGAATCTGTCGCATCAAAAATCTAGCCAAATGCTCCGTGTCACCCAAAATTGGTATATACATTTTAAATAAAATATAAAAAGGATATGAATCTGAAATTAGTGAAGTTGATGTACTTTCAACTTCAATTGAATCTTCTTGGCTTCAATGTGCCTGCTCCAGGTTAGTGTCCGACCCAGATGGGACCAATGGTTGACCTGTTCTACTGAGCTATGTCCTTCCAGGAAACCAAACGGTTGGTCTTATATTACTTTATTCGACACGAGATAAGGTCTAAATTCTAGCAGTATAACCTTTTGAATAATTTCCTATTAGGCGTGTTTTTGTTACAAGCTAGCTACTGCCGTTTGCTAAATTGTAATGAAAACGACAAGCTAGCGATATTGTCTTTTTAAAAATGTCTATTTTTTAAGTAATCTATTTTTCATATTTAATCAAAACCGAGAGTTTTAAACGTCTGTTCAAACCAGGACTGTGGTGTCGGAGTCTGACAAATAGGTCCACTCCGACACCGACTCCGGAGTTGTTGTTCAATAACCAAATTTCTCCAAGTCGTATTCTTCAATAGCAGGCCTAAAAAAGTCGGTTATCATACGACCATAACGCTCCGAATTGACGGTGACAGTCGTTCCCTTGTCGTTTTCGAAGAAGTAAGGTCCACTTTCCAAGTTTAGAGAAAAATACGTTTTCGATATATATCCGTTATGTTCACCTTACTCGTTACATTTTTCACTTTGACACACACGGGTCGTTCTTTCTGCATGACTCTGTGTTCTATATTTAAAAAGTAAACATAACTTCATTTCGCCGTAAACATTAAATATTTAATTTATGTATAATTGATACTTAAGTACACAATGACGCAATTGTTCGCAATTAAACATTATTGAAAATGCCAACGCGGTTGTACACATATCGTAAATACGTATGTATGAGTGAGTGAGTGGTATTGATTCTATTTGATTTCTGATTAATATATGATTACATACTCGCTGTGTGTGTGTGTTTTGAGTGTGTGTGTGCATAGCAAACAATGGACATTTTCTTGCATAAGAATAATATTTAATAATTAGTAAATGAATGGTTAATACATAACAGTTAATCATAGTTAATGTAGTATTCCCCGAGCAACTAATGTGATACGACAGTATGCGGCAAAAATAAAAGGGAATGTTGCCAACAAATATTTATTAGATTTTAGTGAATCATCAAGAATTGGGTTATTTGTAGAGTAATGAAGTGTAATTTAAGAAAATCGTTCAATGTACTTGTACTTGTATTACATGATGGGGACAAAAATCCTATTCTTTCGATGTCCATGCATTTTACAATTTTTCAAAACATTAATTCCAAAATCAATGCTGTGTAACCGAAACAGTGTGTTTATTGAAAATAAGTTGTGGGCGAAATGAGGCACCCACCGCACAGTCGACTCGCCATCGATCTCGATAACGCAACATTGCACACAACATTGCATGATCTGGAATTTCCACAAAGATCTCGATTTATTCACTCACAAGGACCAGAACTTGAAGGACCTTCATTTCATTGACGCTTCTCTGTTTGCGACATAGAGAAGCTGGAAATGAACAAAGATTTTGTTCGAATCATATTTTCTGCCGAAGCGCATTATTATCCATGAATCTATTCCAGGATCTTCATATTGCCTCTACAGCAGGTATAGAGACCATTCATCAGCTCATACCACCAGATATACTGGGCAGGCAAATGCCGGAAGCATCTGCAATCCGCGTTAGACAATCTTCGTATCGGTCAAATAGTTCCATTGGTCATGGAACGATTATACAACGTCATAACCGCTACAGGCATCAACATTTACTTTCTGAAATCTGAATTCCTAAATTCAAGAAATACCCATAATTGCCGCCCATTTCTTAACGAGATGGCCAAATAATTTTATAATTCATCTAATTTGGCTAACGGAGCACTGGGACATGAGCTAGAACGATTTCTGACAAACCTTACAAGTTCCATCGGATTTGGAAAACGTAGATACACCCCTAGCCACATACAAGCTCCATCGCATACTAAACGCTCTCAGACAGGCGGACGATAGAAGGTCTGGATCCCGTTCATGCCGGTGTACCAGGCAAATCTGGCCATGTTATGACCTAACATTGCTGAGAATAAATGAGCTAGACCAATTTCTGACAAACCTTACAAGTTCCATCGGCTTTGGAACACGTAGATGCACCCCTAGCCACATACAAGCTCAATCTCAGACTGGCGGGCCATGTTATGATCCAAATTGCTCGAAATCCCTTATATCTAAATCAAGAACAGATATATGTATGGTGGTGGCCGTAATTACCGGACACTGTCTGGTAGGTAGGCATGCAGACAGACTAGGAGTCGCGGCTTAAGACGATTGCTGAAGCTAGAGAGACTTCTTTAATGGTGAAAGCTACAAAGGAATGATAAAGCATTCTCTGTGACCGGAGATTGAAGACATGGAGTTGGACGATCATCGGTTTGAGGTATTTTTTGCCAATAGAACTTAAAAATGGCCTCCGTTTCCCACAAACTAGTCCATAAAGGAAAGGTAAGAACATTTTTAACCAAGTCTTTTTTGGTTTTTTCTAGGGTTATTGTAAGAAAAACCTAGTTAATATGATTTTTTCCCTGTAACTCGACGATGTGTAAAATTGATATTCGGAGAAAGAAAGTTTACTAGCCTTTTTATCTACGTTCCTAGTTCTTGAAAGTTAAGCAGAAGAAATAAATACTTCGCATTTGGAACTCAAAATTTGTTTTTTGTGCATTAAATCTAAAGTCACGCAAAACTGTCATCCTTTGAATTAGTATGGCTTTCTTCAACACCTCCCAACAGTACGATTTTCTTGTGGTCCAAAAACAATTTGTTTTCAAAAATGGTTCTTTAAAACAGTTGCTACAACCAAACTGTATTCGCGGAAGCAAAGCGTTGATGCCATAATAAAGACAAGAAAGCACTCTTTATAATAAGAAAATGTTGAACACAATCATCTTTAAAATGTATGAGATGTAGCTCGACAAAGTCGAACATAAAATTTTTTTTTTTTAAATTTCAAAGTCGGAAAAATTTGAAAAATTTTAAAGAAAAATCGAAAAATACGAAAAGTCGGCAACTTTGAAAATATTTCGAAAATATATCCAATTGGCTGATATTAAATTTTTTTACAGAATACAAAAATGTTTACTAGATCAAAACTTACAGACTTTTGACCGATGGAAATGGATTTTGGACCACCGTGCGCCGTTACAATATTTGTTAGAGTGTACCAAGCAGGATCGATGTTATGCGAACAGTACATTAACGGTTAAGTCGTATATCGAGGAAGCCATTAAACAGTTATTAATGTCTTGCATAATTGGGTTAACAGACAAACAAATTTGGTTTATTTTTCCGTCTTTTTTTTTTTGAATTTTTAAAAAACAAAACTTGTATTTGCTTTCACCTGAACCCAATTTTTAAAGACTGATTCTATGGAGGTTTTACATGGCTGAGAAACTACTCCCCATTTTAACGATTAATTGGTATCCTGAAGGACCATAATGCTGCAATTTTTCTAAAACAAATTACCCAGAAACTACATGTTTTATCATTTTCTACGATTGTCTTAACTGTAACCATTACCCTTTCACGATTCTGTATTTAATGTTTTATTAAAAACTCGTACAAGCAAAAAAAAGAAATGCAATATTAAATTAAAAACTCTTTACTAATTAACGATTATTAAATGTTGTTATATAATTATTATAATTGCAGCAGTCGTCCACAAACACACGCACACACTTAGGTAGAACAAATTAATTTATTTGTGGAAATACAATTAAAATTTGTATATACATACATACATATTACTCACTGTAATTGATAGACGTTTTTTCAAACAAAGCAAAACAATTTATTTGATATAACTTTTGTTTTAACCTTTCGGGCTGCACACAGATAACGAATGGGTAGCACAATTGACAAGGCGAACCACCGGGGATAAGATATTGAAATTAAGGTTTCGCAGTACAAATCAGGCCGGAAATTCGGCTAGTGGTATGCTGTCCTTGTTGACGAAACCCGATAATTTAGGAGTTCCCGATTTTCCACGAACCAATTAAGGTGTCTCCAGTTAATTCTCCTAAGGTTCCTATGTTGCAATTGAATAGGACAGTGCCAGAAGTTGGAACACAATTTGTTGGTTTGATGTAAAACGTCCACCGATATTAATCAATGAATAGGATTGAAATCGTGTTGTAAATTTGGTAAAAAAAACCCCTTTGCAATATTGAAAAACAACTTTTCAATAACTCTTATAATTTCCCATCGTAATTATTACTTCTACTAAAATCCATATCGTATTTTCTAAATCCGATGAAGATGAGTACCGCTTCCTAGAAAATATATGTGTATGCAAATTTCGGGCGGCCGCGATGTATAAGGTAGTGTGTTCATATCCAAGTTTCCACATCGTAAATTCTAACAAATAAATCAGAAGACTAGGACAACTATAAAGTGAGTTACGAAAAAATACAAGAGAGAACTCAAAAGTGCCAAATGAATCTTTTGTGAGATCTTGAGGTACCTGGATATATTAAGAATTTTGGGACGATTTTTAATTTTTTAATTGGGTTGTAACCCCAGTACATTGTAAAAAAATTCTCTATTGTTTTGAAAATATCCCAAAAAAGACGTAAAATATCTCCTGTTTCATTGAAAGCCGTAGCTGATTTCATGGCTTATGAAAAAATGAGCGACATAGAAATTCAATTTGTAAAACTGACGCCACGACTCATAACACCGTGTTACACACATTCTGTCCTATGAACCAAATTTACTTTTTCGGAAAGGGGATAAAAAATAAAAATACACGTGTATCGGCGATTTTCATGTACACGTCAGAATTTTTTTTTGTAAGCTCGTAGTGGCCTGTTTAAAAGCCTTTGGACCGATTTTTAACCCTTTTTCAGTGATCCAATCGATCAATCAAATCTATTTTTTAAAAAATTTGACGTGATACAGACATTTCCACGAGTCTGTCTGCCAAAAAATGGATCACTGAAAAAGGGTTAAAAATCGGTCGAAAGGCTTTCACACAGGCCACTACGAGCTTTATACTTCAAATTAAAAAAAAAAAAAATTCTGACGTGTAAATGAAAATCGCCGATACACGTGTATTTTTATTTTTTCCCCTCTTTCCGAATATGTGCATTTGGTTCATAGGAAAAATCTATTTTTTGTAACACGGTGTAAAGAGTCGGATCTGTTCTTAAATTGCTTAGCCGGAAGTGGCATCTATTTGCCATTACCATCTTTCGCTTTATTTCGATGCTGCCATCATTGTTTATATTAATGACGGAGCCGAGGTTTACAAAAATTGTTCCACTGCCTCGACTACTGCGGTACCCCAGTATGTGCAAAATAGAAAGTCGCCTGACGTAACCCACCGCAACTTTTTGCGAATGTATCCGTATGTAGATGTTGTTGTTCTTTAATTTAAAATACAACACCTTTGACATGTGAGGCGGAAATGTTATAGTGACAGATGCAGGTTGCAATATTCGTTATACGTCTGATGTGTTTTTATTTCTTGCTGTTTTTGTCACTGTCAACTCGCTGGTGATGTGAAGGAGTTCGCACTAAATTTGCTGGCGTGTCACAGGCGGAAGGAAACGGTGACAAAAGCCAAAGTTGGCGACAGTTACAAAATGAAAAGTTGTAAATTCAAATATTGACACAACTATGAGAATATGTAGGTGTGTAAGTTTAATTGTAAATCTTTGTTGTACAAAGGAAAGATTTAATACGAAGGGCAATATTGTTGAATTTTACAAACATTTAATAATATGATAAACTTTTAGGAATATAGGCTTGATTTGGTCTCAGTATAGTACAAAAGTTCAAACTCCATATTGTGATCATTTTCACATCTTCCACATTTAGGGAATTTTTGTTAATTGACCATTCGATTTGTGTTATGCGGAATACATCATTGCCCAAATGTCATCTATCTACTTGAGGTCCATGCTGATTGAAACGACATAACAACTTAACTCAATAGCATATCACAATCCTTGGAAATATTATACTGAAATCTATATTAAATTTTGAATGTTTGTGCAATTTATTTAACAAACACTTCAATATTTGCAACTTTATTTTAATAGCATTTTTTGTTCGCTTATGATAAGCATTTACCTGATACCGTATATCGTATCGAACAGGAAATTTAAATGCAAATTTGATTTTACATGTACACACTAAAAAATTTATAGAAGTTTTTCACAATCATTTTTAATTTTCCAATTAACAATTCAACGGTAACCACACATAAAAAGAATCGTATTATTCACACATTGAATGGACTTTGTGTCACAAATCCGTATATGAGACAGTCAACACAGGATACGATTTGGTGAAGACAAACAAAAAAACTGAAGTACAAAAGGATTTGGAACGTAATCGGAAGATATCGGATATTGTTCTGGCGTGTCACCTGAGCCAAGCGAGCGAACAAAAAAGATAGGCGGTTGAGCGAGGAACAAGCCAATGAAGAACGAAGTTTAAGTATTTTTTCGCATCCTGTCATTGGACAAGACAACAAGCTCGAGAGATACCAATTATTGCGAGCTTCATTAGGTGGAGTTTTTTTTTTCAATAACGAACTCAGCTTAGTCTCCCTGCCTCAAGTTAAAAAAGTAATGATTTTTAGCGCCCTTGAGTAATCCCCACTCAATTTAATCGCTTTCACTATTGGCCACATAGCATAGAATGTCCCATACATACTTTATTATAATGCAATTGTTATTTTCATCTACAAAATTTGTTGCAATTATTTACAATGTTTGAAGAGAATTTACATACAACATGAATATATTCAACTCAGTATCTGAATATTGATACCATTTGGATTTGCATTCTTTTTTTTTTTTTTTTTTTTGGTTGTCAAAAATGAATGAGCAAACAAAAAAAAAATCAGAACACACTGCGTGTTGCACGAAATTGCCATTTTAATTAACGAATGTAAATATTATTTTCGTTGCTGTTCAATAGCAGTTGTAATTGCATTTTTTTTCACCCACCCCCTACCGCGAATATGTACATTATTTTAAGCAAGGCTGTTCATACATGTCGAGTGTAAATATTTAATAGATGTCCATGGTATGGCGTTAAATTAAAGGGGAATTGGTAGCGTAAACTTAGAAGTACATACTATTTATCAGGCAAATTGATTTATGCTGTACAACTTAGTAGATATGCAATTGTGTGTATGAACTCGTGTTCACATAGAAATTACAGGCTATTCCACATGTTGTTTTGTTGTAATTAAACATTTAGTTGAAGTTACAAATTGGCTGCAATTTAACTATTGGGTAAATCAAATCCAATAATTTCATATTTGGAATTATGGATAAGTTAGGGGACCTTTGGTGTTTGTTTTTTGATAAATTTTTTCCTCGTTCACATCCCGGCACTCTTTGGTGTCCTAAGATCTATACTCATAACACCCTACATAGCTTCGGTATATATACGACATGAAAAAAATTTGATTTCTGGAGCGAATATTTGCATGTCTTCCACCAAATCGTCGATGCTTTTGTCGAGTGTCAACAGAATTGGAAGATGTTGGATACCTGACAACAGTATGAGTGGCTAAACGGGAAACACAGAACTTTTAATGACCAACCTTCATACCAAGTAAAAATGCTGACCTTCTAGGTTTGAGGTTTAGTTGTCCCCAAATCCCGTTTGAGCTGTACAGTGAAAACAGGACCATATCCTTTTCATGACATTTTCCATAACCAAATCGCAATGTGGCTGCCCTATGTCCTCGATAGCCTTCATGTGGCCCTCAAGGAAGAAGTCGCAAGGGGTTAAATCACAGATCTCTTGTTATCACCTCTTCAAGAGATAACACGGTCCGAAAACTATTCCCTTGAAAAGGCAATGGTTTCGTTGCTTGTAAGGCACGTAGAGCCGCGTTGTTGAAAGTGAACGTTGTTCAGATCAATATCATCCAACTCGGACCATAAAAAAATCATTAATCATCTCTCAATAGCGCAATCCATTCACTGTAACTGTTGATCCAACCTCATTTTCGAGAAAGTAAAGTCCAATAATCCCGCCGGACCATAAACCACACCAAACAGTCACACTTTGAGGATGGAGAGGCTTCTCAACAAGTACTCTTGGGTTTTCCGAGCCACAGATGCGACAATTGTGCTTGTTGACCTCGCCACCGACGTGGAAATGGGCCTCATCAGTCAAGATGATTTTTCGATGGAATTCCGGATCATTTTCATGCATTTCAAGGACCCAATCAGCAAAGATACGACGTTGTTGATTATCGGCCGGCTTGAGTTCTTGTGTAACAGAACTTTATAAGCTTTTAGAAGTCTTTGTGCAAAATACGGTGTAATGATGTTTGTGGAATGCCCAATTCCAAAGAACGACGAGAAATGTACAAAGCTGGGTTTTCTTCAACACTTTGGGCGACAACAGCATTATTATCAGTTGTTCTTGAGCAACGTGCACGGTTTCTATTCTTCCCATCACTAACTTGTACCAACAGCTCGAATTTGTCCACCAATTTCTGTATTGCGGTCCGACAAGGGGCTTCACGACGACCAAATAATGCTTTAGCTTTGGGAACTGTGACTGCAAGATTTTCCTAATTTTTCGAGTGAATTTTAATAATTTTCGTAATATCGTAATATCGTAGTTTCTACTTGTCAAATGTCAAAGAGTAAAAGCTTCAAAATTGACAGCTACCGACAACAAAAGTGACAACTGTTACCTTAGGCGAGATTGGCATATCAGCAGCAAACAATGTGTATAATATCGGACCTAGGACACTGTCAGAGGAATGCCAGCTTTTATTTTAAAGATGAACGTTTCTCTTAAAATTAAAGTCTTTCTGAGATGGATAGTTCTTAAAGAAGCAAATAAAATAGGGCGTTTTTAATCGTAAACAGTAACCCATGATGTCACACTCGATCAAAGGCCTGATGAACATCCTAAACTACTGCCGAACAATATATTTTATTTTCCAAAGAATCAGTAATTACCTCAACTATTTGATGACACTACTCCCGGGGTGCCGTGATTTTTGTCTGAATCCAAACTGATGCTAGGGAATGATGCTCTTCTGCTCTCCAATTCTGTTGGGGAATTTTTTAATATACATACAATTTTGTATGAAATTTTTATGAAATTTGCGATGGAAACTCCGTAAAAATCACCATTTATCCCTGGGCAACTGGAAACAATACTTCTTGACGGCAAGACCGCTGTGCAAGGCATGACATTTTTGTTCATTTTTGAAAAAGGCTACACTAGCCAAAAACTCCATTTTGCTTATTAACATAAGATTTCTCCAGTTGCCAATAACTGAAGTGTTTCAAATGAAAAACTTCAAATGAAGCTGGTGGCTACTGGCTCTATCGAAAAACGTTGTTAAGTTCATTTTCCGGGTTCATGTTATTGGAGGTGGAGTCGTCGTGATCAACTCCTTTGCAACATCTGGTTTGACTTTCCCAGCCTGAATTCTAGACATTTGATGTGATCATTCCAACATCTGGTTTGACTTTCCCAGCCTGAATTCTAGATATTTGATGTGATCATTCCATAAGAGATTCTTTAAGAATACAATGAACCAGAAATGTGGGAGGAACCCGCACCCTGTTGGCCCCTGCCCAACAAAACACCATTTTCCCTTACTCATTGTTCTCCCGTTGATGTTGAAAGCGTCAATATAATTCCTATAAATTTACACTTTTTCGATAAAAAAAAAAGTACCTACGACCGACATAAATAACTTTCTAAAAGCCACTCAAAATAAATCTATTAAAAAGTTTCCTTTTCAGTTTCAGTTTCAATAGGTATATCCTTCCGTTCTTTGTTCGTTCATTTTGTGTTGACCTCCGCACATTTAGTGGTTTTCAAATGCGTTTTTGGCAAATATACGCTACTTCTGAATCGATTCAAATAAAATCGTACTTTGACACATTCTCATATTCGTGCATACCTCCATACGTAGATATCCCAGTTAGCCTTGTCATCCATGAAATGTTTACACCGAAAACTGTTGCATTCAATTCACAAAATTTTCCGACAGCTGCGTTTTTTTCCATATGTCAACAAACAGAAAATGCGCACACGCTCATACGTTTCATTGAAACTTTGTCGTCAATGCTACCGGCAAAATGTAGAAACCCGATAAAAAACATTTGGAGCACAGTTTAAATATACAAATGGTGTGGTTTTTATTTGGATGGGGAGGGTGGAGGGGGTTTGTAGAATAGAAAGTGGAGCGGATTTAGTGAAAGTGAAATGTAACGATTAAAATAAATTAATATAACAATTTACGCAATATCATGAATAGTTCGAATATCCTTGAGAATGGGATGAATGGTATTCATGGCATTATTTCGCTTGTCAAATTATAAAATAGTTACAAAAGATCCTTTGACGTTTTTACATGTGAACTTCTTAGATCAATACAACTACATGTGTCTACCCAGAATGACAACCGAAATTCTCAGTTCCCTGAGACTTCATATCCAATGCAAAGAAAAAGCTGGAATTAATTGTCATTTCTAGGTTATGCTTGGGCCTAGAAATCAAAAAATATCCAGCTTTGCTGTCATGTACAGCAAATGAGCTCGTCTACCTGCAAAGATCACTACAGCAAAATAAACAATGTAATTCAGATTCTAAATATGGTCCTGCCTAATATAATTATAACAGATGCCTGATTAAAATATGTACCGCTATCTTGGAGTGCAAAAGGCCCAAGTCCCGTTTTTTTTTAAATTTTACAGGAGAGAACGACCTAAGTGGCTCATTTTTTGACAACCCATGGACTTGATAGTTTTACTCATTACTCCGGAAACAGCAAAAATATAAAAGAAACTGTACTTTTTCAGTTTCTCTTTCGTTTCCATTAAAGAAAAACGTTTGGTTTCAAAATTGACTTAGCACTTTTGCTCTCTAAGGAAGCGATATTTTTAAATTTAATCAAACTTATATTTTATTGGAAAACCTGCTTCTATTTTTATATTGCGCAGTTTCTTAGAATTAATTTTTCAATTTATTTGCTGGAAATTTCCTTGACATCGTGTGGTGAATCTCATTTATGGCAACGTAATTGCCTAGGCAATTTCAAATAAATATTAGGGTGAGTACGTTTGTTGGCAACAAAGAATATATTCCAGTGGGAATTAAACCATAAATCTTAAGCAAATTTTATAAAATTATCAAGGAATGACATGAAATTGGGAAACTGTTGAAAAATACGTCGAGGTCGCGGGCAGTTAACTTCATCTTAAACTGTCTTAAGAATTTTGATATTTCTAAATATGTTTTTCTTTGCGGCTTTTACATTTGATAAATTAAATAAGTCGTCCTAGTTATTAGCCACCCTTGGATCTGAGCTGTCTGTAGGAAATGGAATGGAAATCATACCCGATTACAATTGAAGTGTGCGCCTTGTTAAGAGGACGTGCTGGTGTCTACCTATGCTTGGATTCGTGCTTTAATCTCTCAGTCCTCTATACTGAGTCTTGGTGTTTTTGGTCAAAACATTCATGTTGGTTTGGACGTAGTTGATGATAATCCTTCGAGTATTGGCGTTACTGTTCCATCTACGGGTTTATAAATTTTGGCTGACTTACATATGTCCTGTGAAAAATATTGCTAGTAATGGCTGTCCTGGATCTCGTTACTATTTGAAGTTGTGTTACGTGTCCAGCCATTTGCATGTCATTCAGAGGTAATAAAACGTAACCTTTGCTTGTCAAGAAACGCTTGATAAGCGTATAAGTTTTGTATCCAGTTTCTCGAAAACTCAATGAAATAATGTCTCCTATCAGTGTAGCTAAACAAATCAATTGTCGACAAAATCTTCATACTCCAACGAATTTCGAAGCCACATTCGACACTCTGCTAAGAGAAACATTTTTAAAACCTCTGCGAACCATGCGCCACTTCTTCAAACACTGATGGAGAAGATTTTGGAAAAGGTAAAAGGTAATAAAACCGGCACAGTGAATACAAAAGTCCACATCCTTCTAGAATATGCGGTTGTTATTGTAATTTTCGGAATGATAGAGCGAGATATAACTGGTGTTTTTTCCAGAATCGACGTATATCGGTGGGACAATGACCGAGTACAAAACAAAACATATTCTGGCAAGTACTCCTTCAACTCTGCAATGACAGAAAGACCACAAAGTGAAGGCCAACAATTGCTGCTTCGAGGTCGCTAAAGAACTTATCTACCCCGGATCGGCCGTCAATAGAAATAATGATGACAGCACCGAAATATGGCGAGGAATTGTTCTGCCAAATAGGTGCTACTTTAGGCAAAGCAATCAATATACGAACGGAGTCCTATCTTCTGTTCTTCTCATGCTGGTTTATGGCGATCAAACATGGATGGTTGTGAATGAATTTAAAGGAGGTCTAAGTGTTTTTTGAGAGAAGGTTCTATGGATCCTTTTTGAGTGAATGAGGTATGAAACCGTCATATGAACCGTCATCTGTATAAGCGATATCGCGGGATGAAAGTAGTAAAGCCCATAGAAATAAAGCTAAGCACTCTCTGACTTTGGCAGACACATGTCTTCCGTATGAATTAAAGTTCTCCAGCCAGAAAGTCCGTGCGCCAAAAAGGCCGTGCGTTTTTGAATTTCTCAACTCTTAACTGCTGATGTCACAGGCATCTGTGTGTTTGACTGACTTTCATAGCATACCAACAGATCACGAATTTTTCCAAATGTTTCGGCCAGCGTTGCCGTTGACTTTTTTCAAAAAGTATCATTTTCAAAAAAAAAGTACCAAAAAAAAAGGTATCATTTTAAAAAAAAAAGTATAAAACGTTTTAAAACGATTTTTTTATTTAAAAATTACTTCAAATTAGGTACAAACTAAGCAGAACAATAAAACAAGGTAAAAATTACGAATTCATGTAAAGTAATGAAGTAATGTATAATTTTTTTTCGGAATTTGTCAATTAATTCCGGGTTTGGCTTCCAATCTTCTAAATCAGTATCTACCAAATTAAGAGCTGATAGTCTCTCATTACAGGTCTGAACTTTGAGTCTATTTGTTAGCATATTTTTCATAAGAGAAAGTTTTGAAAAAATACGCTCAGCGCAAGCACTGCTGTGTGGCAGTTTAAAAATATATGACACAAATTTATTTAATGTAGGGAACAAGGGCTCATTGTAGGAATTTTTCATTTTTCCTACTTTCCCCCAAAACTCCTCAGCATCCCTAATTTGGTAAAGGCGCTGCCATGTTTTTTCTTTTGTTAAAGCCTCCAAAGATTGATATTCGCTCACAAATTCATCTGCATCTTTAATTTTATAATTAAATTCAGATATTAAATAGAAATAATCTATATCAACATTTGATTTGATCATAGAGGGATCTAAAAACAAAAAGTATCAAATTTAGTATCAAAAACAAAAAGTATCAAAAAAGTGGCAAGACCCAAAAAAAGTATAATTTTGATACTTTAGTATCATCACCGGCAACGCTGGTTTCGGCTATAGAAATGCCAACTCGACAGTTTCCGTACTCACAAGGAAATCCAGTAAAATCGTGGTACAGAGTGCCCATAGAACGAGAATTTATAAATCTAAGCCCTGGTTTTTATCTACATCAAATAATAAGCACACGAAATGTATCTTATCCCATTTTGTCCTCAAATCAAGGTGTGGTCTGCTGCCAATAGATGTCCAAAATAAACTAAAAACCAGTGAAAAAGTTGCAGTCGGGTAAACCGACTTATATATACCCTCACCCTCAGTAAAAACTTACAAGTGTCATACTCATAAGTATCGGAAAGTCAAATGTGACCGTGGCTACCATCATTTGATGTAACATCTCATGGAATGTCATAATAGCAACCTAAAATACTATAGAAATGCTATAGAAAAAAATATTGGATGGTACATTTGTATGGGAGGTACCAGATGGGGAGTTGCCAGACTTCCAAGTTTTTTTTCCAAATTTTTTTCCATCCATATATTTACTAATTACAGAATTTGGGCAAGATCGCGTTGGGCATATTGATATTATTAGACGATTTCTAAGGTAGGCGGGATGGTGCATTTGTATGGGAGGTGCCAGAAGGGGAGTTGCCAGAATTCCAAGTTTTTATTCAAAGCGTTGTCTTGCTATATTTTTACTAAATACAAAATTTGGGCAAAATCGCGTTGGGTACATATTGGTATTAGTACACGATTTTTAATGGGCGGGATGGTACATTTGTATGGGAGGTACCAGATGGGGAGTTGCCAGACTTCCAAGTTTTTGTATAAAACTTCGTCTTGCTATAGTTTTACTAAATACAAAATTTGGGCAAGATCCCGGGGGTCATATTGATATTATTACAGGATTTCTAAAGTGGGCGAAATAGACGATTTGTATGGGAGGTACCCGAAGGGGTGTGGCCATATAGCCCATATGCAATCCCATAAGTAGTTTTGGGAAAATATTAAGCCATGGCAAATTTCAGAGTGAGTGCTTAACTCCTTCGAAAGTTATCGTGCGTACCAGCAGGACAGACAGACGGACAGACGGACATGGCTCAAACGATTTAGAAAGTCATGAATCGAATTTGGTTCAAAGAGACTTGGGTTCTAATGTGAATATTTCTAGGTGTTACACTTTTGGGTCGTATCAAATGATATATACCCTCCTACCCGTAGGGTGAGGGTATAATAAACTTGACAGCAGCAGTGTTGACCTTTTAGTTAAGAGACGGCAAATTTAAAAAGTAACAGACTTATTGTTTTTTTTTTAAGAGCTTGAGAACTTAAAATGTGGATTGTTATATGCGCTGTAGGGCAAGTTGCGCCGTCTGGTTGAACACAAATGTCTTTGATTTTTAGCTGATTAAGTTTTGAAATCAAAAAATTCAGTTACCATGGCTCCATAGCTTTGGCTTTGGCAAACGGCAGCTTCTTCGTCATTTCGAAAGAATTATGGACCGATGATGCCGGCAGCGTGTAAACCACACAAAGTAGTAAATTTTAATGGGTGTAATTTTAATTATGTTGACCGTAAAATGAACAAATTTTATATTCAAATTAATTTTCCACAATTTGGAGGTCTTGTTCTAGCGTTAAACGATTCATCATGACTTGCCAAACCTTATTTACTTATTTCCATTAACATTCCATCAAGGAACTTACGGGGACATGTCTCGAATCATTAACCGGCACCTACTGTTTAAAGGCGGTTCCGAACGGCTGATGCTTTTCTAGAGAAATTGTATATGGCTTAGAGATTACTCTCTTAATCGTAACGACGCCTGCATTTACAAGGTTGAAGCAGCAGCTGAAAAATCGTTGATTGTCTCAGCAGGTTTCGATCCTGGGTTTTACCTACTACACACACTATCTACCACACCACTTGCGAAACCTTACTGAACAGAAATGTTAACACAGTTTGACGCTATCAGCTGTCAAATCGATAGATCTCATGCTGCTAAAAAACATCCAATATATAATACACTCCATGAAATATTACGTTTCTGATTTGTCACATGGCACGAATAGATCGTAGACGATATATTCAAGTTGTTTCCCAATTAAGACAGAATGGCAACCCTCTGTCAACGAAAACACATTTTTAGCTCTAGTCGGATTCGTGACTTACGGAACGAATATCTAAGTAAACAAAAATTAACATATTAAACCCAAAAGGATAATTGAAAACTATTCAGAACCGGATATATGATACCCTACAGCATATTCCGCTGTAGTAGTAATTCTCTAGGGTTAGAAGCCGGTAGTTCTTTAACAACGATATAAACGACGTTTATTCAAAGCACAATAAAAGTTCGCAACCTAAATTTCATTTAAATCTTAAAAACCATTGAGATCAAGTCAGGAGCTTTATTTAAGTATAGGCCATTCGTCCAATCATGAATTGACTTACAGTGCATTCGATCGCTCTCAAAAGTCAGCGGACAATGCACTTACCTCCACTTACTTAATAAAAACAAATGGTTTCAAACAAACATCCCTGATGATCTTTCACGATTAGTAACGTTTAACAAACGTTCCACAATGGAGAACTTAATGTTGGCCAAAAGCATCCCTACATGTGTTTCAAATGTTACCAAAAATCATACTCATCCAATGGTCTCATGAATACTTAATGCCACTAAAGCTATTATGCTGCCACCAAACCAACGCTGAAAAGAAAATCACACAAATAGCTTACACTGAAAGAAGCAAACAACATGCAAATCCGGACGTAGACTTCCATACGGATAGACTCCCAAAACAGAATATGCAACGTTTCATACTTAAGCTGAATACATAATTGCAGCTACTGGGTAGTTCATAGGATCTTGTGTTCATGTGGCAACAATGCTGTGCCTGCTTCGTTGCCCTGCTCTGGGCAGAGAAAAAAAAAAACCATTAGCAACCGTTTCTCAGTGTTAGCCCAGCAAAACGAATCTCGTCCTTCCTTGTTGAGGCTGTTTAATGATTCGACAATGGCCGGTGTTGGTGAGTGGCACAATTTACCGCACTCAACTGTGCCCGTTGCGTCCTCTTGTCTGCGCCCATTAATGGGAATTGTGCGATTTTGATGCCAGATTTGGATGTTTGTGATCATTTGACCATAATGCGATGCGCTCATTAAACGCTGATATTTCAAAGGCAATTGCAAATCGCTTTTGCATGCAAAATAACTACAAACCGCAGTGCGTATTCACGAAACGAAACTGAAGGATATACGAGTATTTCGTTTTGTTGGCATATTGGAGGATAACAGAGCAGTTCGTTTTGTTGCAAACCCTTAACAACAACGGTTTGGACTGTCACTGACGGGGCTAAGTGGTTGCAATTACATCGAGTACTGGATAATGTTTCGAAAAAAATATTCTACATCTCTTCAAATGTTTTGTTGAACTTAAGGGAATACGATTTTATTTTGTAGTACAGGTTTCAAGTTTACAACAGTCTTAGGCTCATTACCTACAGGACAAAACAAGGAGGTTGCCTACAGCCTAAGTTGTTGGAGATGGGTTTGTAACCCGCTTCACAAAAAAATGCCACAATCTGACTGGCGGATGTCCTCGAAGAATACAGCGCTGACATCACCTCTTTACGGGAATATGATGGAAAGCACATGGCGTGAATAAAATGAAAATCTTCGATGTGTATTAGAGCAGCTGTGAAAGTAGGCACCCGTGAATGAACAGCTGGAATTTGGTAATACGCAGCACCATAATGCAACATCGATCATGTGGTTATAGGCGGCAAGCATGCATTCAGATTCTTCGACGTTCGGACTAGCTTAACGGACAGTATTGATTTGAGTCACTGCCTTCTAGCTAAAAATATATAAGTGTACAATTTTACTTCATTGTTTCTCCTCTACCTGTTGAATCGCAAACTTTTGGACAACTAGTGAGAAAAATGTGTCAGTGATAAAATATGTTATGAAAAAGAGAATATCGTTTATCAGTATGCTAGAATTGTGTCCAAACATACTATGATTGTGTACAAACACAATATGTTTACACGCAAACATATATATTAGTGTACCCGTCCCCAAATATATATATGATTGCATTTAATCATATTTCAATCCTATTCCGAAGGAAGAGAAAATAAATGGAAACACGACAATGCGAGTAGATTGAGGTCCTTGAGAACATAAATTATCTCCCATTATTAAACGGAAGGATTAAACTTTCAAATAAAAAAAAAATTGAGAAAATATCAAGTAGTTTTTTTTGAATTTTCAAAAAAAAAAAAGTTTTATTTTATAATAATTTATAATTTTCCATTGAAATTTGGATTCCAAAGTATTCGAATTACAAAACTGGTCATCTCTGGTGTATACAGCGGATGGAGTATAACTGGAGTACGAGAATTGTAATGTAATATTTTTAGTACCTAATGCAGAAGTGAACACTTTTTTTGTGTACGGTAACATGTTAAGATCATCAAACATTTTTCTGCGACCGGCCCACTGTACAGCTGAGCAAGAATCTGATTTTTATCAGCAGACTTTCCTCCTACGATGCCACATTGTGCTCTGTTATTAAAATGATTGCATTTTGGGAGATTTGGCACATCAAAATAATATAATATTCTCCAACTACAAAGTGTATTTTTTTTTAATTTAAAAGTTCAGACACACCTAATGATAAAACCCTTGTTATGGCTCAAGTAGTACGCTCTAATAAAATAACATTTGAATAACATCATTTCTAATCAGCCTTTTTACCTCTATAACAGACTGTATTGTATCCCCCTCGTACTATTTGCAGTACAAACATTTGAATGGATTTTAATGGTTGTTATTGATTATGATTATGAACCTACTTATAACAAAGGAAAATGAAAAAAAAAATAAACAAAGTTCTCAACGAATTGCAAAAATCAACCAGAGGAAATCCCTCAAAAGGAAACCCCATTGCGGCGCTTTAAAAGCCCCCTCTTCGATAAAGTGCTGCATAAATTGTTTATATTCCTTCAAACGTAGTCGATGCCAGAAATATCGTAGAAAAATAACTACAGCGGAATAGGGCACAAATAAAAATGTATTGAGGTTGTTGCTACGTGCTGATAAACGAGTTCATGTCTGCCTGTGTCCGCTGATTATTGGGAATTCAACCGGGACACATTCAAGGCTCTAACAACTGAAACGGAATCAAATTCAGACGGTTTTTTTCTCGTTCACAGTGAAATGATTGAGTAGCATGAAATAAATATGTACATTGGAATAACTGGAGATTTTTTTTTTCACAACTCGATTTCGTTATTCTAGGACTGCGCCTACGGCAGCCAAATTCTCGTCAGAGCTCTCGGTACGACGCACACTAGTCTAGAATCGAATTCCATCGGCCATACGTCTGTAACTTGTTGTAGTAAAAATGTTTGAGCTAATGACATTCATAATCGAACAATTGGATATATTTTGGAAATATTTCCAAAAATGTACTACATACTTCTAATTTGAATATTTTTAGCTTTTAGGGTTTTTTATACATTATGCGAATATCTCAGATTTTACAGCATTTAAAATTTGTCGTAGACGAGCATTTTTCTGAAAAGATAGACGTAGGAGATGTCCCTTGAAAGGTATTGACGTCCTATTTATAATAATGTAAGAAAAATGTATGGCTTTTCGACAAGACACTCTAAATAAAGGATATATCCTCAGTCCTAATATATTTTAAATAGTAAATTGTTTCCTAGAAAATCGAGCGCAGTTTAATTTAGTAACTGTTAACATTTCAGAGTGGTTTCACCATGGGTCACAAAATTAAAGAACTGTTACTGGAGGTTTCATGTACCTTTATGGTCTCATAAGCCTGACATATAAAGGGTTTTCCAACAAGAGGTGGAATTTGAATAACCCGGTATTTCGGTAGCTGTAAATTTTGAAGCTTTTATTCATTAACATTTGACAAGTATGCATTGAAATTATTTAAATTCACTATAAAAATGGTAAAAATCTTGCAGTCACAGTTCGCAAAACTAAATTATTTTTGGTTTGTCGTGAAGCACCTTGTCGGACCCCAATACAAAAGTTGGTCGACTAATTCGAGATGTTGGGACTAGTTAGTGATGCAAAGAATAAAACCAGTGCACTTCGCTTAAGAACAACTGAGAATATTGCTGCTGTAGCCCAAAGTGTGTAAGAAAACCAAGGTTTGTCCATTCTTCGTTGTTCTTTGGAATTGGGCATTCCACAAACGTCATTACGCCGTATTTTGCATAAAGACTTCTAAAAGCTTATAAAGTTAAGTTAACACAAGAACTCAAGCCGGCCGATCACCAACAACGTCGGGTATTTTCTGATTGGGTCCTTGAAATGCATGAAAATGATTCGGAATTCCATGGACAAATCATCTTGACTGATGAGGTCCATTTCCGCCTCGGTGGCTACGTCAAAAAGGAAATAATCACACCTGGGGCTCGGAAATCCCAAGAGTTATTGTTGAGAAGCCTCTACATCCTCAACGAGTGACTGTTTACGGTCCGTCGGGAGTATGGGACTTTAGTTTTTCGAAAATGAGGTTGGATCAACAGTTACATAGCTATCGGGAGATGATTAATGATTTTCTATGGCCGGAGTTGGATGATATTGATCTGGACAACGTTTACATTCAACAAGACGGCTCAACGTGTCACACAAGCAACGAAGCAATTGCTCTTTTACGGGAAAAGTTTCCGGACTGTGTTATCTCTCGAAGAGGTAATCACAATTGGCCACCGTGATCTTGTGGTTTAACAAATTGCGACTTCTTCCATTGGCGCCACGTGAAAGATAAGGTCTACGCAAACAGCCCAGCGCCAATTCAAGATCTGCAAGATAGAATTCGTGAGGCTATCAAGGACATAGGGCAGACACTTTGCTGTTTGGTTATGGAAAATTTCATCAAAACAATATGGGGCTGTAAGCGGCATAACTTCCCCCTTATCATGAAATAAACATCCGATCATTTATCTTAAAAAATTTCATTTTTCTTTGAATACCAACATAATACCTCTTGTTGGAAAACCCAGTATCTGATTACCAACCGATTTTTAGTCTCTAACGAAGCAACATCTAGAGACAATTGATTTGTAATAATATGACAGAAAGCAACGAGGAGAATATCAAATTTCAACAAGGTCAAAATTCAAATTTGAGAATTACACAAAAATGTAATCCAATTTTTCCTAATTTTTTTCAACTTAAGAATCGTCTGTAGTTTTTTTTTTTTGATTGCTAAAGATTTGACCAATAGTTGTTTTAATCACTCAGTAAATCCAGTTTTAATTTACAATGTTCCCACAATATGTTCCTGTTCAAAGTTTCTAAAGATATCACTGAAACAAAGACTAAGTGAATACGCATTGCAGTTATCTACAAACAGAAGTGTGTTATATTAGGGTATATGTTTTTCTTAAAAAATATGGCCACTCCTTTTTTATTGTATTTTATGTCCGTTTTATTTCGGAATTCATAAGGACACTTCTGACGTTTCGACTTTATCATACATAACATTTGGTATTCAAAGTGTACGCCTTTAATTCCACGAATCCACATATGCGGAACACATTTGTTTGCAGAATGTTCGTCAGAAATTTTACTTTCAATGTGAAACATTTTGGTTGCTATGGATACTTTAATTTCATTTCATTAATACTCAGAACACACACACAAGAACGAATATCGACGTCATTACGTGAAAGGAAATCGCATACGCATATTTTCACATATGTGCGATGACGTAAGGATATCATGACCACAACTGCGTTAATGATGAGGTTGATGATGCCAGTAAACGAAGTTATGAAGCTCTTTTAACTCTCACCCCGCTATCATCGTCCACCAACGGTATTGTAATTAATTCAATTACACTTCATTTTTACGCAAATCTTTGGAGGGACATTGGATTGTCGCTGTAGCACAGTGCAATGTATGCCAAGTAATTAACAGAGAATCTGGGGAATTAGTTTACAAGCACTCGTACACAAACTGTCAAAGACTTTAACGCCAGTGACAATATGTTTAAATACATGTATGTACATAAGTAATTGAATTAATTTTACCTTAAAAAAGTGTAATGAAATAATTTGATTACAGTGAAGTGAAAATGACAGCATAGCTTGAATACCGAACAGATACATTCAACACATAACAACATCAATCACAATATTAAAGTTCTTGATATTGGACTGATTTAGCAACTCCACTTGCATTTATATCAGCACTAATGGCACCGCTGGCTATGGAATTAATTCAATCCAAATACACACACATACACGAGTACGTACACTTACGCATATAGAGACATGATTGGAACTACATAGATAACCGTTGCTAAAATATACCAAACGCAAAGCATCAATTAATATTGAAGTATCAAAAGTATGCTTTAATGCCACTTACACTGTGCACAATGGGAAGAAGGGGGGAGAAAAAGTATGGTGAACAGGACGTTAGCCTTTGTAGCCATATATATTTTAGTTTTTTACAATTTACAATTTTTTATTGTAATATATAAAATAAAAAAATGAAGGAATATAATAAAATGTGCCTGCTAATTAAAAACATCAATTAATTTTGGCTGAAAACTTCTTCGTACTTATATTACAAAGACAATATATGAAACTTTTTTTGAATCAGTGACATGTTTTCTGACAAAGACATACTGCTTTTTAGCCGGCTGCGAATGGCTCAATCTTAGGTAAAAAAAACCGCCTACACTTTAAAATAAATAGTATTGAATTAAGGGTTCATAACATACCGAGTTTCCCAATTCTCAGAATGTGTATGCATTAGCTAGTCTGGTACTATTTGGAGAAATGATTCGAACATCAGTGAACTAAATCCGATTCACATAAAAGAAGACAAACCCTTTGGAGTGATCATTCGCAGAGTAAGTCTCTCATCCATAGCATGCAATATACCATCCAAACCAGTGTCTCTTGAGGCAGAACTAATCAACTGCCGCATAAACCTACATAATACGCCAAACTAACTACCTAACACGCAGACTTTGTCCTATCTACAAAAATGTTGACTTACATCCACCGATCTTTATGAAGCAAAATTGAATGATGTTTGTGGGCAATCGCAAGTTTAAAACGTCTAAACCGATTTATCACCGTATTTTTAAATGTTCACAATAGTTCGTATAATACTTTTAGGGAAAGATGATCTGGCCACTCCCACTTTAGAAACCATGATTCAATTCTAAATAAACAAAAAAAAACAACGATCACTAAGAAATATTTTTTTTTATCCTTCTAACTTTAATTAGACATTTCCAATAGATTGTCACGAATCTTTAAAAATAAAACAAACAAATTTATTTTAAAAAATCTCTAACTTAATATTTTTTTGTAGGTTGGAGAAAAATTAATTATTTCAGTGCCCAATTAAAACCTTTCATTTAAAAAACATTTCATTTCATTTAAAACATTTAAAAAAGACGTATTTTTCAGCGTGTACAATAGTTCATGAGATATGGTGGGTCAATATTGTAGGATTGCTCGACGGATTCATCCGATCATAACCCCGGTTGCCAGTAGTAAGTTATTTTTCTTTAAGGCCGTGGCACCGCCTACTTTTTTCATACTTCAAACAGTTCATGAGATACCCCTATGTCCGATTATGACGGGTGATCGTCGACAGTAATAAACTGTCAAAATTCCATGATGATCATTTGAACATTACTGCATAGCGGCATAGTCGAATTTATTTCTGTACCAATAACACATGTACCAAATCTCATCTGCGGGCAAACTGTCATAATAGCAAAGCGAAATAGAAATTTTTTGAGAAATAAAGTGAACGATTTCCATAGTTGGAGGATTTTAATGGAAGACATCAGGATGGGCGTGGGTAAGGGTTCAATTCTTTGTGGAGAACTTTACATAGTTACAGTTTTTCTAAAGATTGCGTTGTAATATTACACGATTTGTCAAGATGGCGGAATGGTACATCTGGAGGTATCCGATGGGAGGTAACCAAAAGACTGTAGCTAAGTTCTAAAGTTGTCCTCGAAAACTGTATATAGCTAAAGCTTTCCTAAATGCACATCGTATTACGTTGGGTTTAGTAATATTATTACCCGACAAAGAAGTAATAGAGAGTTTGGTCGAGAATAAGAATGTTTCGTATTGTGCTTAGCATTTTCGATCCATTGAACCACTTTGCATTTGGAAATCTGATTTGCATTTGTTTCCGGTTGTCTGGCTGAAACGTCATTTGACATTGAATCTGATGAGGCCGATTCTGGCGTCTTTAGCAAGACCACGCGAGATCCATAAAACGAGTGGCATCACCAAAATGTGACTGGTTGTTCCGGCTTTACGGTGATTGAAGTCGATGTTGTTTGATATGTCTGTCCTCATTTCAATGACTATCACAGGTATATTTCAAAAAACTGTTGCTTCTTTAACGCTATTCGTACCAGGCAATGACTTTGGGTCACTATTAAAATTACTTCTGTCTTTTAATTTAAACAGTTTACTTTTAAAAAATGTCCATTGGAATTATTTTAATTTTTTTACAAATAGGGTTAAAGTCACACAATTGAATAAGCATAAACAGGATCACAATATGTACTTTTCACTAAATTTGGCTCGTCAAATGCAAGCTGGTCGGAAACATGGTGCGTGACATATTTCAAAACTTATCACACTCAAAGAGAACATTCAAAAGACGTTGCTCCAATTCATTCTTGATTTCCCCCTACGGTTCTGTAAAATAGTTGTCTCCTTCCCCTTAATAAGAAATCACCAAATTTGTTTATGATTTCCCCCACAGTGCAGCATATATATTTATGTTTGTGAATGTTTGCGTAAGTTTATGAGTGTAATAGTGCCACCACTACCATAGTGTTCTAAGCTGTGTGTATGTGTGTGTGCATAACGCTCACAGGCAGCCAAAGTGTTCTTAATATCGCCGTTGCGAGTAACATACGCACGCACACACACACACACTATCACATTTCTTTGTTATCACTTCGAGGCACTATGTAATTTATTCAGTGGTGACTCCGTGCGTGCATATTTGATATGGTGTTATTAATTATGTTATCTGCGACTAACAGGGAATAACTGAATTGTCTGGGGGGGCCAAAGGAAGTGAGCAACATTTTTCCCAGTACTTATTAAAAGAACTCAGATTACGATGTTAATAAGTTTATTTGCCGTTGATAGTGCAATATTATGGTTTTCTTAATATTGATAGTGTTGATGTTTCTCATCCTGTGAGGGCATAGTGTCCCAGAAGCCAATTAGGCACAGTCCTATGATTATAATTCTTCATATTTGAAAATTTTAACCGAAAGTATTATAATTCAGCAAAAAAGTGTGTAAGTACATTATTTGGTAATGGCATATCTTTATCCTCAGCTATAAAAATGACTTAAATACATCTTTGAATTTCTCTATAATCATCTGCAGCGCAATTCCGATAAAACACATATTCACCACCAATATTTCGACAAATTGTATAAAGAAGTGTATATTTGGATTGCTGATGACATTTCATTTCATATTGATGACCATAGTTAGGAAGGAGACATCAGTTGCGGATGCTTTATAAAAATAAACAATTTCAGATTCGTGACGAAATACACTGTAACTTGAATATCAGATGTAGATTTTTTGTTAAAGACTGGGTTTTTAGCCCGAAGGATTATGGACTAGCCATGAATGGGGCATGAAGTACCGCTGACAAATTATTTACAATTCAAGCCCTTACGGCGAATATCGAGCACACCATTTGTGAGATCCGTCAGAATCCGTCAACAAGACCAAGGAAAATTGAAACGACAGGATGTGCTACTGCGAAATCAGCCGTTGTACATTTTTTTTAAATTAAAAAGAAACATACATTTGAAGCACACTTTACAGTCAAGTAAACTAAACAATTTCAGAAAACTATAATTTTGTGTAAATAAGAAGTCTGCCAATGAGTACTTAGATCATGTTCAGGTCTAATAAGTTCTAATTTTTGCAATGACGAAGAATGAATTAAATCCGTTTGACTGTTATTTTGAAGAATTTATTCATAAATTTGATGTAGAAACTATTAAAGAATCGTTTTCATAAATTTAAGGTACAGTTTTTTTTCAGCGTGGAATGAGTTATCCGATTTTGCGTCATATTAAACAAATTATAGCAAGCAAAGTAATTTGATAAATTTACGTTCTTTCAATAATATTACATTTTTTTAAATTTCGATTTAAAAAGCCGTTTCTAGAAAATTGACGTATGTCTAACAAATCCAAAACAGTAACTATTTTTGTGACATCTAAATAATTGTGGAAGTTTTGAAACACTGATTGATTGACCGGTGCCCATAGCATTATTTGCACTTATATTTCCATAACACTGGTGAAATAACTGGGAAGGCATATCATTTTTCTTGTACTTTTTTTCTAGAGTAGAACAACAATCTGTCTGTAAAATTACCTCTACCCCTCTTGATATCCGGTTCATACACCAGCATTCTCGTTTTATAAAAATCCGTTGTTGATCGCATGCCAATTTTGAACGGATTTAAAAAAAAAAACTTCAGGTCTTCAGTTTCTTGGCCATGTTAAGAAAATTCAAAATATCTCATATCACCTGCATGTGTTTTGTGTATTCTCTCGGACAACTCCTCCAATCGACGGCACACCTCATACGTAATATGAAATCAAGTAGAAAATAAAGCAAGACAACTCATAGGTACACTTCGATTATACGAATTCTCTCAGCATCATTTGTCAGCATTATCAATTTACCTCCAGTATCAAAAAAAAATATCTCGCTTTATTACTAGACTTTTAACCCTTCAATGCGCGATTTTTTATTTTTTGTTTTAAAAAATATTTTTGAATTCTACAGGTATTCTAAAACTAGAAAAAAATAACAAAAAAATTATTTTATTTATTTTTACATTTATTTTTTATAAAAAAATGCGTGATGATTCATATTTGAATCAACCAAGTTTTCCGATCTACAACTTGAGAATTTACACATTTTGCATTTTATTTTCCACTAATGTCACGCACACACACTACAGAATAAAAATAAAATTTATAAAACTTACCTTGATCACCAATCGCGAATTATTTTAATTTAAAATAGTTATAAATCGCAAAACTCCACTATAATGCAAAAATCGCAATGACAACTGACCAAATTGTTGTCAAAACATCCGTTACAAATCATCTATGGTTTTACAACAACAAATGTCATGCATTCGTGTTAGAATCAGCTGAAACTTAATCACTGTAATGTCTAATAAAAGAGTAACATGGAAAACAAGTGGTTGATTCAAATATGCATCACGGCGCACTGAAGGGTTAAGTAAAAGAAAAAAATCTATAATCCCAAATGTAATTACAATTTTGTTTTTCATAGGAAACTCAAAAAGTGACACTCAACTCGTTTGTCGGCAGAAAAACTGTAAACAATTTCATTTGGGCGAGGAAACAAAAACAAAATCAACTTTTGCAGCCTCACAGTTTTTTCACTTTGGTAAAAAAAAATTATTTAGAACATTTGTTTTCTTTATGTCGTTGCTTTATTTCCCAAGGAAGTTTTTTGTTAGTTTTGCTGTTGATGCAAACGGTCGAAATGAACTTTTTCAAGTTGTATTGTTGTTCAGAGGTGGTTTCTTCTTCTTTTTCCAATTTATTTCTATAAAACAAAAAATCTTTTGGGAACAAAACAAAATAAAATGAGACGGACATTAAGTCACAATAACGACGAAGTGATGTATCGTAATTTGGGTTATTTAATTTGGGTTTTTATTCTTAACATTTCCTGATTATCGTATCTTATGAGAATAATGATGTAAGGAATAAATAATTTTTATTATTACAGGGAACCTGACTGTCTCAGTGGAAATGTAAATAATTGGTGGCGATTCTGTACGTAGCTAAATATGGCTCTAAGAAAAATGCTCCACATGAAGAAGTCCCAAAAGTAAATGACAAATTCCCCAAAAAGACTAACATGAAATTTTCCACAAAAAAAAAAAAAATTCTGAAAAATCCCCCAAAAATATATGACAAATTCTATCCCATTAAATAGGCGGCGAGGGCTGGTCTTCTTGAGAGATATGCGAAAGTCTGGGGCTCATGTTGAGCTCAGAAAAAATATGGGAATATTTTTATTCCCATTGCCAAATACATGGGGGGGGTATGCGAGTTTTTACTGACGAGGGGATAAACTCAGCAATAGTGGTGGATGACAGTGACGTGGACTGTACTGTACTTAGCACGAGCCAGTGGGGGTCTGCATTGCTGCAGAAGGGCGGTTTGGGAGGATACTCTTGGCAAGTATCTATTGTAGGTTTAGTGCTCCACTGGAGCCGTATATTGTGTACATGGATACGGTATTACTCCTTGCGAGTAATAATCCGATTATCCTTGGTTTAGACGCTAACGCATGCTCTCGTATGTGGTTCAGCAAGATGCCCAGGAATGCACCTGGCCATCAGAACTATATACGAGGAGTTATGCTACGTGATTGGCTGGTCACAAAGTGTCTCATTGTTCTCAATGAGCCGAGTGATCTGTACACGTTTGACGGTCCAGTGGGTACTAGTGACATTGACGTGACAGTCGCAAATGGGGCGGCAATGACGGCTTTTGACACTAGGTGGAGGGTGTGTGACAATTGGGGGATAAGTGATCATAATCCAATTGAGATTATGGTCACTTATCGCAGACGGACAGGGAGTACTGAACTACCACGACAATGGCGGCTGCGCGACGTGAACTGGGACATTTACGCGGACACGATTAGGGCGACTGCTGCAGTGGAGTCACTAGATGACTTTAGGTTACGTACGGTAGATGACATGGTTAGCAAAATTGACCAGTGGATGTGCTCGGTCAATGATGCACTGCTTGGTCGAGCTCGCAAGGCTCGGCCAAGTAGGGTCAAATGGTGGACTAGGGAGTTAGATCGGATGCGGAGGACCGTCAGGCGGCTGCGGAAGCAATTCCAAAGGGCCAGGCGGAACGAAGCGGAAGATCTACCTCAGCGTAGAGTCGCCTTTTTGACTAGCCAAAGGACGTACAAGGACATGCTTGTTAGGGTAAAAGAGGACGAATGGAGGAGTTTCGTACGACGAAATCGAGATGACCCCTGGGGTAAGGTTTACCGTATCTGCAGGGGTAGGAATAGGGCGACTGACCTGGCATCTCTTCAGGTTGATGGCATTACGCTGTCCTCCTGGAGGGAATGTGTCGACGGACTTCTGGGGGCTTTCTTTCCAGATGCGGACCCGGTCATGCGGACCCCACCTGTGTGGGAGATGGATGACCCTCCGTCTCTGGAAAGAACGGAAGTTGGGGACAGTGTCTATCATGTCAGGTGTAGAAAGGCTCCAGGTCTTGATGGTATGTCTGGAGAGATGTGTAAAAGCATCTGGAAAGGCATACCTGATTATCTGGAGACAGTCTTTGCGAAGTGCATTAGCGATGGCTATTTCCCGGAAGTTTGGAAATGTGCTCGCATTGTTGTTCTCCTGAAGTCACCCGAGAGAGTTAGGAGCAATCCTCGCTCTTATCGGGGGATCAGCCTCCTTCCAGCATTTGCAAAAGTGCTGGAAAGGATCATGGTTGATCGACTGAAGGAGAGCAACAGTGAGGGCTTATCTGAATTTCAGTTCGCCTTCAGAAAAGGCAGAAGCGTGGAAGATGCTTGGCTGCACGTTCGTCATACTGTTGCAGAGGCGACCTCCAAATATGTCTTAGGCATATTTGTAGACTTCAAGGGTGCGTTTGACTACCTCTCGTGGGACGTAGTCCTTGAGAGGCTGCGTCAGGTGGGTTGTCGAGAGGTAAAACTCTGGGCAAGCTACTTCAGCGGTAGAAAGGCTTGTGTGGTGGGCGCAAGTGGCACTGTATGGAAGGACGTCACACGTGGTTGTCCGCAGGGGTCTGTGCTAGGTCCATATATATGGAATCTAATGATGGATCCTCTGTTGAGACAGCTCAGCCGTTCATACAAGGTGTGTGCGTATGCGGATGACTTGCTCATCCTAGTCGAAGGGCAGTCTCGTGCTGTTCTTGAGGCTCAGGGTGAGTCCGTCATGCGTGACGTAGTTGCGTGGGGCGCGCGTGTCGGTGTAGGAGTGGCCATGGACAAGTGTGCGACAATGCTGCTCAAGGGCAGATTGTCACATGCTCGTCCACCACTTATACGCTGTGGCGACTTTAGTCTCCAGTATGCGACCGAGGTCAAATACCTGGGAGTAAAGATGGGTGAGCGTATGAACTTTTTAGTTCATCTCACCTACGTCCGGGACAAGCTTTCTGCTGTTGTTTGCACAGTCAGACGCATTCTTCGGAGTGGCTGGGGACTTGGCAGGCGGGCTGTCCGTACCATATACGGTGGGCTATTCGTTGCTTGCGCAGCGTATGGTGCTCCGGTATGGTACGAAACAGTCATGTCTGTTGCAGGAAAAAAGAATGTCCTTTCATGTCAGAGAGTCGCTTTGCTGGCGTGTATGCCAGTATGCAGGACAGTATCGACGGATGCTTTGCAGGTATTGCTAGGCGTGCCACCTCTTGATCTTGAAGTAATACGTCGAGGTATTGCTTTCAAGGTCAAAAAGGGGCTAATGCTTTCCGCGGCAGACTGGATTTCTGCATCTGATGTGGTAGATAGGGAGTGTAGGGAGAGCATGGCACTACTCGACGAGTGCCTTGTCTCGAGGTGGAGGACGAGATGGACGAACAGTGACAATGGGCGGGTGACGTATGAATTCATACGTGACGCGGACTTCGTACGGGGGCGGCCAGACTTCGGCTTCGGTCTAAGTCTGGGATTTTTACTGACGGGGCATGGCTCGCTCAATGCATTTTTGCATCAGAGGGGCCTGTCCGACACTCCGGACTGCAGGTGTGGTGGGGGACATGAGGACTGGAGGCATGTACTGACTACATGTCTCCTTTACCAAGACATTAGGGATTTAGTAGGGATGGGTATTACCCAGACGGGGGCAGGGGGGTATGATTGTAGTAGGGCCTTAGAGGACGATCGGACATTTGGGAGGTTGGGGCAATTTGCCCGTGGGGTTTTTAGTAGGAGAAGACTTAGGGAGACGTAGTGGAGGTAGTTTTCCCTACACATGCCGTCTCGTAGACCTGATGTCGCAGAATAGCCGCCAAACTAGTGAAGTCCATTTTTGTTTTTTTTGTTTTATGTTGTCCCAGTCACCCGTGAGGGGGACTGTGTCTGTTGTTTTTGTGCGTCCTGTCCTGCAGGGCCAGGTTGTATGGCCAACGAATAGCCCGTGAGGGCTATTGTTCAATGTTGGTGTTGTTTGTGTTGCCAATTTTATTGGCATGGAGAAGACGTTGTTGGCCACCAGTCCGGAACTGTTTGGAGTTCAACTGGTAGTAGTTTCGGCTACGAAGTCTGACCGGAGACTTAATTCTGGTACCACGGGAGCCAGGAGCCCCTGGACTTTGTCCAGCCTGGCTGTTGGTGCGGCCCTTCGGGGAGTATCGTGGTGGCTGTGGTTTAAACCCAAATCGCGGGGAGAGCTTCGGCTCGATGTGGAGTTGCATTTTTCAACCGGGCGCCGGGACCCATAGACCGGTAGGAGTGTTAGATAGGCTCCGCCCCTAACCAAGGGGGATCCCATGCCAAATACATGGTTTTTCGAATTGGTACTCATGTACAGCTTTGCTGCATATGGGGGCGTTGGTAGACGCATTGTATTTCACCCGGTGCTAAGACCACCGTGAGTTTGGGCCAACGTGGCAGGTACTCACGTAAAACACGGCGACTCTGCCAAATACATGGTTTTTCGAATTGGTACTCATGTACAGCTGTGCTGCATATGGGGGCGTTGGTAGACGCATTGTATTTCACCCGGTGCTAAGACCACCGTGAGTTTAGGCCAACGTGGCAGGTACTCACGTTAAACACGGCGACTCTGTGGTGAGAACGCTGACCGGAGTGGTGGCTGTGGTTTAAACTCAAATCGCGGTGAGAGCTTAAGCTCGATGTGGAGTGACATTTTTCAACCGGATATCGCGCCCATAGAACGACAGGAGAGGCTCCGCCCCTAACCAAGGGGGATCCCATGCCAAATACTTGGTTTTTCGAAAAGGTACTCACGCACAGCCTTGCAGCATATGGGGGCGTTCGTGACAGGTACTCACGTTAAACTCGGCGATTCTGTGCTGAAAACGTTATATCTCAGCCCTTTAGTTCTTTACCTAGGTAGTTCTATGTTCTTTTGAGTATACCCCGAAACCTAAATGATTCCTTGATTTAGAGCTGTCAGTATAGAGGTCGCCATCTAGTCTTGGACCAGGATTTCAGTATTTCCTCCCATGCCTATCTGGTATACATTTAGTATACTTATTGTCGAATAGGGTGGACGATGCAAAACTGTATAAAACAAAAGAATACTTCAAAAACTTCTTTACGAGATGCAAATTTAGGAGGAACTTGTCATGTCGTACAGTTTTGTATAGTTTCTATTATTTAAAGTAGTTATTCGTTATAGTTATACTGCAAAGAAACTCTCACTTGCAATTTAAATAATAATTCATTTCCTTTAAATGTTTAAGTATTGCTATGAATTCAATGCAATACCAGCATACAAAAGAGAATTAGTACAGAATATTCGCATATTTCACAAATATGTTTGTGTTTATTTTCACCGGATGCTGAAAGATTCACAACAACAGCGGAAAGAAAAGTAAATCGCTAATACATTTTCTTTGAATTTCTCCTTAGAAAATTTAAATATGTACATTGTTTTAGGAGAATCTATATGGAAAAAGAGGGAAATATGGGCCCCAAACGCCATTAAGAATTGTGAGGCAGGTACACACAATCTATTGAGAGTTTTAACTTTAACATATGATTGTCTGCAGTTATCGCCAGTATTACAGGTAAACAATGGAAAATAAAGAAATAAGCAAAAGAAGTAAAAAATATGAATTTTTTTATAAACTATCTAGGAAGAGAGCGTATTTTTGGAGTGTGTCGCGTTAAGACCACCAACACCATACAAAAATCATATAAGGGAATAATAAAGTCGACCACATACACATGTCATGCATTTTTTGGATCTCATTAACAACTTTGTAGAACATTTGAACTTCCTAGGAATGATTCTTAAAAGTGTATCAATTCACGTATGCTTTCTAGAATAGAATTAGATAATTTCTGTAGCGTATGAGTAATATTAATTTGAAAACCCAGCCCACTCATACGTACAGGTAGTTACTTAAACGAATTGGAATTTTGTTAGCAGTCACCTAGTCGCAGACCTTTTGTAGTGGTGAATGGTTTCGGAGAGGTGGGAGCGTTTGTACTTCTTATACAGGGTTCTCCAGCAAGCGGTTTTATTTGATATTCAAAGAAAAACGGCATTTTTTTTTAGATAAATGATCGGATGTTTGTTTCACACTATTGAAGAAGGTGTGTCGTTAATAATGAAAAACAACATCAGCCAAATGGCCACCACGACCACGCTTACAGGACCATATCCATTTCATGAAATTTTCTATAACCAAATCGCAAAGTGGCTGTCCCATGTTCTCGATAGCCTCACGAATTCTATGTTTGAGGTCTTGAATCGACGCTGCGCTGTTAGAAATAAGTCGCAAGGTGTTAAATCACAAGATCTCGGTGGCCAATTCTGATCACCTCTTTACGGTCCGGAAACTTTTTAGTTTTGCGAACTGTGCCTGCATAAATGTCAAAGAATAAAAGCTTCAAAAGAGGCAGCTACTGAAATACCGGGTAATTCAAAATAACACCTCTTGTTGGAGTATTTTCTAAAACGCATATAGACCCCTATGCACTTCCATATAAGTACATTTGACCGCATCCGCATTTTTATTACTATTGAAAAAATACTTTATTGCTTTCTTCCCTGAGCATTTTGTAAAAAAGATTTAAATAAGACCACCTCAAAATCTTACAGTCGAAAGATGCCAAAGCATGGTGGGTTCCCTATTTTGGGTAACTTTGGGTAACTTCTGCCCATCCGAAATGGCACACTTCGAAGATAGGTTAGATAGTTAGAATTTATAGTCTAAAACGCTAATAAATTATTTTTCCTTATTAACTTTTAAAAAAACAGATGTACAGATGAAAACAGCAGCAAACTTCCTTTCTTTTAATGCCAAACTTTATTCCAATCGGAGTTAATTTGCCAAAATATTACCGCATCGTAGAATTTAAGGGAAAAAAATCATATTTCTCACCCTCGGTTAAGATTTCTTTTTTTAAGTTCCTATCAATGTTTCAGGCACGAGGGATTGGTCGACAAATTGACTTCCTCATTGGAGAAGGTGGCCTGGAATTCATAATAGTTTTCAGAGCATTTGGTATGTAGTTAAGCATCTGAAAATCCCAAAATTATATACCTATATAAATAAAAAAATTTGACTGGTTTGTGAATTTTTGTTCACTTGCCCCCCTCACATTTTACAATTAAACTCCATTTTCAGAAAACGCACATCTTTTCCAATTCCAAGACAATCTACAAAAACCCCAATAAAATATGTGATGTAAATTCATTTATCTATTGATTCAGTATCAGTATAAAAATAACTCCTTTAACAAATTCCTCTGACTCATGAATTAAAATTTGTCACTCAACATTTACATCACCAGTTATGTATGTGACCGCACTGATGACGAAACTCCATTAGCCACGTTAATGACCAAGTCTCTTCACTGACACGTTGAAGCCAGATTCATAAGAATCCATGTAACGAACGACCAGACCATTTGTGACACTTTAGTTGAAAAGTCATCAACATTGTGTCACAAAAATGGTTCTCAAAACTTTGCAAATATACCAACAGTGTAATCTACTGATGACAGTTGTAAAATAAGACTTCTTACACTTACACGGCAGATGTAACGGAGATTAACAATAACAAAAAATCAAAAAGATTACAACTTTAAGTGAGAAAAATGTAATGCGATCATTTCTAATGTGAAAACTTACTTTTATGGTCACTCTGTTAATTGTGAGAAACAGTGCCTTAAATCACATAGAATTATTAAATTAATTTAACATAAACACAACATTTATCAACTTATTTAGTTTTTGCTGTAATGCAACGCTTAAAGAACGATTTGATGGGTCCTTAGAAACCTCCCGACTACCACGTAAGTTCCAAATTTAATTTGTAGTTTACCTGGTAGATGATGGCTAATTCAAAGTACGCCAACCACGTTGAACGTGGCCAACATAAATTCGACAATGGCAACCAAAACACAAGCACATGCAGCCAACAACGAGTTTACTAATGAAATTTACATATAGAAAGCCAGCAAACAAAAAAAAAACAAACCTTAACGTATGGTATCGCTCAGTGTGTAAACAATGCACGAGACAGTTCAGGGAACCAGGAAGATTGTGATATTACTACGAGGATGGTATGGATATTAAGGTGGAGTGAAATTAAAAAAAAAAAAAAGTTAACCTCGGAAAGAGATGTAGTCTGGGGTCCTAATGAGGGGAAAAATAAAGAAAAAAAATTTAAAAACATTTTAGGGGTCGCGCCACTCCCTCGAAATTTGGAAATTATCGCTATTTTGGCGTTGATTTTAGAAAAATCCTAAAAAAGTTTTATGTCAATAAATGTTTGCAATAGCGTAAACAATGAAATAAGGTCATGAAAAAATTTAAAAAAATTTTCTCATTGTTCAAAAATTTCAAAAAGTGAAATAAGTCAAATCGTCCCTTCTTCAGAAAATTGACTGAACAATGAAACCGCCACCAAAGCTACAAATATTAGTCGATTATCCTCATATTTGCCTCAAATACTTTTGTTTGGGCACTGAACAAGCTCAAACTTAACTTAAATTTCGAATAAGTTAAGTCGTTAATTTTTAGGATTTTTCTAAAATCAACGCCAAAATAGCGATAATTTCCAAATTTTGAGGGAGTGGCGCGACCCCTAAAATTTTTTTAAAATGTTTTGCTTTATTTTTCCCCTCATTAGGACCCCAGACTACATCTCTTTCCGAGGTTAACTTTTTCAAATTAAAAAAAAAACATGTTTTCACTCCACCCTAATGGATATGCCGTGAAAGTCCTTACGACGTTGTTATACAATATGTAGTTAACACATGGCTCGATCAAGGTCCATATTTCGCATTTGTCATTTCTGACAATTTTTTATTTCGCTTGGGTCCAGAATTGGTCCAGAATTACCCGGCCAACAGGTGGAAATGAGTTAGAAATGGGAGGAAAAAGGGGTCAGGAAGCAATAAAAAGGGACAAAATAAATGGTAAAACAAATAGAAAGGAAGAAACAAATTTTTGGCAACAACATGTGGATGATAGTTAGAGAAGAGACGAAAAAGTGTACAAAAGGTACCAATACGAGATAAAAAAGGTACGAAAGGGTTACAAACAAAAATGGACTGAGCCAAAAATTAGCAAGAATGGAAAAGATAAATAATTAAAAAATAATCACAACAAGAAGTAAAAATATGCATGACAACTGCAGTTTGAATTGTATTGTAAAGGGGATAAAAAAAGTACAGAATAAGGCCAAAAGAGGGAAAATTAAACGAGCGACAAATTACTTGAAATTAACATGAGGGGCGAAAAAATGGAAGAAGGGGGTAAATATAAAAAACTATAGAAATGGCTAAACAGGTTCGCAGCGTACCAAAACGGGATAAATGATGACAAAATATTGGGGAACCGAAAAAGTTGTAATGAAGCCATCTAATGGATCAAGATGGGTCTAATATAGAAGATGTGGGACACGTTTTAAACATACTCATGAAGGGTGAGAAGTAGAAAGGGAATTAAATGTTTTGAAATTGTTTCTGGAAGTTCCAAGAAATTAGAAAAAGAGCCAAAGTGGCGAGAAATTAAAAAAGTGTGAACATATATTTCAAATTAATTGCTATCGGCAAAAATTTGAAAAATGGGATAATGGTTGTGAGTCAGTGCAAAGAACATTTTTTGTTGTTGTTGACCAATGTAATTAAACAAATATTTTGTGTTTTACTGGACAAGGGAAATTCACGCTTACGAAGTAGCGGTTATTTGATAATACTTCCATATACTGGGACTACATGACAAATGGTTTCAACAGAACGATGTTACTTCACCCGGCAGCTCCATCGCCAATGAAGTTTTTAAAGACTCTGTAGTTTTGTCACATTACACTCTTTCGCTAAGCAGACTCGAACTCGAGGGTGTCCATTTCAAATCTAAAAGTTTTCCAGAGTTGTATTACTTTGTTTATTACTTTAGAGTTGTATTACTACATTTATCAGACAGCCTACGCTCTGCTAACTATTTTCCCCAACAAGTAAAAGTCATGCCAAAAAACGTAACATAAAGGGCCGCCAATCGGTAAATTTAAGCTGCAAGTTTAGCACGTTCCGACGGGATATACATTCGTGTGTGTATGCGGCGGTTGGTCGGCGGGTAGAAGTGTATGTCGGTACACAGTTTGTTCAACGAAACACAACATGTATGCCACAACGAAAAAGTAACCGAAATTGTGGAGACGTGATGCACTGCTGTGCTGCATTCATCAATATTGGTATGCTGCGGGTGGCTGCAGGAGCGTAAGCGTGCCCCTCCCACCATGAAACTTGTAGTTCAATTAGTTGCACCATCGGAGAATAATGATATTTTCATTACTGTTCGTGTTGCGCTACGTCCATGTTGTTTGTGTTCTGAGGAGGTTACCCGGGATACTTATGGTTTTTATTTGTGAGTGTGTGTGTGTATATGCGTGTGCCTTGTTTTCAGTTTGGTATGAAAACATTCACGTTGTTTTCTGGGGCAAAAGTTGAAAAGTGATTCTTAATTGCAAAAAAAAAGCGAAAACAACTTCAAGTAAATAACGTTGTTTATTTAAAGGCAACAGCAAGCATATTTTATGGTATTAAAGAGTGGCATTCCTTGCAATTTAAATAATTTTTCTGCTACAGGCAAGACCAGCAATTGTTTGGGTCAGCTCTGAATATATCGTCACCTGAAATCCAAAAATCCGAAATAGTGTTTTTGATTGATTCCTGTAAAATGGTCTAAAATGGTCCAAATTGTATATACAACACGACAGTATTGTAAATGCTTATTAAGACATTTTGGATTTCTGGTGACGATATGAAAGTAGGGTGATTAACCCATGCAGGGTTAATTAATTTAATAACCACATCATTTAAATAATCCCATCATTACGAAAACATTGATGGTTATCCGGTTACCTTTTAACTTTGTGTCTTGATTGCAAAATCTTGGCTGTTTACTCACACGAGGGCTATTTTTTCCTGAAGGAGAGAAACAAATCTCCCCAATGGGGTCCAACTTAGTGCTATAATCGCTTGGTAAGGCACTCAAGTAGAATTGTAATACGAATACTTCTAAAAACAGAACTAACATCCTCGTCCGAATAAAACGCTACTTATAGAGTTACACGCTCCCTTTCCATTTTCTTTTAAATAGTAATATTATCTATCATTCTCATCCTCCACCAGATATTACCAACTATTACTTTCATTTCAACCTACGGCAAAACTTTTGATTTGTTACATTTTAACTGACAACTGCCACAAACTATAGTCCGCCAAGCAAAGCTAAATGATGACATGATAATGTCAATCAAAATGTTTTCTTTTTCTTGTTAAACACAAATAAACTCAAGATTTGAAAGGAGGTATGAAATGAAAAAAAAAACAAAGAAAACACTTTGCAGTGAGTGACGTTTTTAGTATTTCTGTTAAGTGGTGGAAAAAGTTATTTACTTTTGTCTGCAATTATGTACATATGGTTTACTTGAGGTTTTGCGGTAAACAATTTTCAAGAAAAGCAAATTGTTTGTCTTGCTGGCAGAGAATATCACATATGACAACGGTGGGGAAACATATTTGGTGGTTTGTAAATTTGTTTTTTGGTAATCAAGAAGAACTCTTACATACAAAGACATGAAATAATAATAAATTTAATATAATCGCAAGGTTACACAGTGGGTCATATGTACAGAAACTAGGTATATACAAATTCTAAGATTTAATGAACGGCAATTGTATTGGGGTTTGTAAGACCTTGTGAAATTCAAATCATAATACAAAATAGAAATAGTTTTGGGAATGGAATTTGTGTTATTACAATATGGTATTTATTTAGAGTTACATGGTCAATTCGATCAGTCCAATTTTGGACAACGGTTTCCAATAAATAAATAAATGGTGGCTTCCAATTCTTCAAGCATAATGTTGTTCAGTTAACAGCTTGAGGATTGTCTTCCCTCCAAATACGGCAATCAGGTTAGCCATTTAACCAGCTATGATCTTCCGTCAAATAGACGATCTTCGCTAACAGATTAATATTTTTCAAAATAAATTTCCACAATGATGACTTGATAAACTATGCAGTACAGTAATGTCAACATTGTTTGGTCCGCGCTGAAAAATCTGTATTTTTTAAATGCTTACAAACATTTGTTACATGATTTCCGCTAATAAATTAAAGCAAGTCTAAACATCTCTTTTTTTTCTATGGCATTACAACTTCAACTGCCTGTTTCCATAAAACGAGTTTGTTCGTTCGTTGGAAATTGTCAAAATTGAAATCCCAATAAAATGGATTTTTATTAGTGAGGAGAGCTTAATCGTTTGGGATTGTGTGCCATATGGCGATAACTAAAAGATATCTGAAAACCAGAATTGAATAATGTCTGAAATCCATTTTATAACGCTTCCAATATTGACGATGTGTAACGAATGAGCAAATTCGTTTTACGGAAACAGGCAACAAAACTTTCAGTGTTTATTTTAATAAGCATCAAACAACAATGATTGTCCATCGAAAAACTTAGAAAACTTTGTCTAAGCCGAAAAAAAAACATTATAAGTGTGTGTTTCTGTTTCACTGCAATGGATGAAAATTCGTTATAACGAGGTTTTTTTGAAAACGTATTCGTAATAGAGAGGTTCATTTTGTTTTAGATCTTATGGAGCGTTGGTGGGGGATTTAAAAAAATTCGTTAAATCGAGGAAATCGTTATATTGAGGGTCGTTATATCGAGGTTAGACTGTAGTTGCATGTACCATTGTGTCGTGTGTATTGCCAACAACAAATGATTAAGAAAAATGTAGGTGTCTATTGGAGCTGGATATTATTTTCGGACACAAATTGGGCATTCTGCAAAATCGTAATTTTTTTTAGTTGACTCTACTATTCAATTCTTAATTTTTTTTTGAAAAATTCATCCATGTTTTAATTTTTTTATAATACATATATATTTATTAGTATCTTCTACCATTACTATTTTTATTTTTTTTTGAAAACTCCATCCAATTGGTCCACCAATTGCATTTAGTCACAACCATAAAAAACCGTCACTTATTCACTAATGCGCCTTTTCACATCCTTAGTAGATCTTTAGTCGCTTTTAATTTTTTTTCCTACACTTCTGACTCTCATTTTGGTTTTTCCAAGTTGAAGCAGAACATTTTCGACAGAGTCTGGGTCGTCTCCTTTTTTCTGTTCCAACGAAATCACAATTGAAGATTCGTAGACCTGTAGCATGTATATCCATGCCCACAAACTGTTCTGGTAAAAGCAAACGTTGCAGTTTGACACGCCGTCAATATTGACACACAGCTCAGACAACTCATTATTCACTCGTCATTTACATAAACGGGTCCCTGTATTTGGCGAAATATTTTTCTCTCGAATACACCTAACACCGTCGCATCAGTTTGCTCCAATACCCGTGCTTCTGCGCCATTTGAGAGCACGGGTGGTATGTGAGCGTTGTTCGGGATGATTTCTGTCCTTCCAGAGTGGACCTTGTTCTTCAGCTGTTTGTATAGGCTGATATTTTTTTCTTCTTCGCCTTACTTCTGGGCTGACATAGTTGTCTTTATTTTCGGTGGAATAAAGGTAGACAAAATCGTCCAATACCTTAATCACAGTTGTTGTTTGCTTGTTGTTGCGACTCTTTTCGTACTGATGCAACTGTTGGCTTTTTCTTATCCTCGTTGACCACCAGTCCTACTAAGGATTCTCTATGCTTGCAAAGAAATATCGTCAAATCGGTGGAAGTTTCGGCCAATTTCGTCGGGGCGTACATTTGGAATTTTTTCTTATCGAAATCTTCAATTCTCACCAGTTAAAAAGTTGAGGCTTGCGGCAAAAATGACTCTCCAAAAATGTCACGAACACACCTTACCGTGCCTACTTAAGGCTGAAATTTTATTACGCGTTTTTTAAATTTGTTTGCATTTCTTTTTCATTTGATTTTCTGAATGGAGAACCTTTCAGGAATTTTGTGGGAAATTTTGAGAAGAATCGAAGCAAAACGAACCTTTTTGAGACAAAAAACATTTCCACTTTAATAAATAACAAAAACATGTTAAATTAAGGAATTAGAACCCCCATTTTTGCGGCCTATTTTTAATTTACGTTGTCAGGAATTTCCATAATTCAGGGTGTATTTTCATAATGCAGATTAATCCCAAATATGGCGCGTGATATCATTTTCAATTTGGGAAGTATTTTTGTGGGGTGTAATTTCCAGGCGCTCCATAAGATATTTCACAGCCAGAGCTACAATTAAATTAAATCTTCTTATTTGCAACTAATACACTTTTGCCCCTTAAAACGTCAAGCATTTAATAACCTCAGCATGTCAACGGGAACAAATGAAATTTCCTGTCTCATAATTTGCAAAAGCTAATAACCAATACTCAAGGTATGTTCATTAAATGTTATCACCATTCAATGATCTCTGATGAAAAGGGAAAGGTACGAATGACAATGTATTTTATGAATTCTAAATTCAAAAAGTCATTTAATATGTTTTCGTTTCATTCGGTGAACAAACAATGATAAGAACATCAAACGACAACCAACAGTAACTTTGTTCTCCTGTCTTTTGTTAGATTTTTTGCATTAAGTCGTAAATTGTGATTATTCTGCAGATAAATGTGTCTGCTGGTATTTTATGTAAATAAGCCAAAGAGATGTCTGAGAAGATATGTTAAAAAAGAAACTTCAACAGTCTGAAAATATTAAATATTTAAATTCTTGGTTATTTTCTTTTTTATGGTGTAAAGAAAAGAATTTAAAGAACAGGAGTAAATTTAGGGAAATATGTCAGAGTTTTGTCCAAATCTGGCGGTATGTCGAATGTAAAGCAATTCAGGTTAGTTGTATAAAAACTTTTACAATGAATTTAATAAATTCCCTAAAACTTGAAGTGGAGAAATTTTCAGTTACTTGCAATCCATTTCAACACTTCTTCCTTATGATGTACATGTGGAAACACTTCAATACACATGTGTCGATTCTATAAACGTGTGTAATAAAATATCAGTCAATATTGCGTGCTCTGTTGTCCAACTGCCACAATTTTTATAAATATTTGTACATGAAATCACAAATGAAATTAGGTAATTTCGAAAAACAAATTTCCTGTCCGTACCGACGTGCGTTCGCTGATGAGCTGTTAAATATTGGAGTGACGAAATTGGGTTATTGTAAAACATTCAGACAATTCGACTGGTGCTATTTTTGTTATCTTCGGTACGGTCTGTATAAATCACATGATTGACGGGCGTTTGATGGATTAAAAAATATACAGCGGAAATGAATGTACTATTTGTCAGTATGTCAGGAAATATGTAAAGAAACATTGTCTCATAGTGGAATTGTTCGTACCGAGGATGGCATAAATTAAATGATTATACATTTTATAATGTTTAACAAGAATTAGAACTACTCGACCTGCACTTTTCATTATGCTGAAACCTAATGCCCCTTCCACTTTTACATAAAAATGTTTCAACACAAAATAATTTTTTAAAAAACACATAATTGTTTTCAAGGATGTGAAACTTAGCGTTAGCAGAGACAAGCAGAACTGGACGGAAACTTGGCAATATACTATGTACAGTAAGGGAATTTGACATTTTTTTGGGGAAATAAATCTTCCATATGGAACTGACTGATCCGATTTGATTGAAAGATCTAGCTGAGGTGTATTAGAGCAGAAGTCCCGAAGAAGGACCCAGTGGGTATACCCAGACACCACTATAACAGAAATATCAAATGCAGTTCGGACCTCAAACTGCACAAGGCTCCGGGGTCACAACATCAATCCAGAGTTGCTAAATGCACAACCCGGAATAACGAACTTTACGTCGAAGGGAAGGGCTTGATCATTAATATTAATAAGAAAGGTGAGAGGAATCGCACCCCTAAGAACGATAAACAAAGTAATCACAATTATTTTGATTACACCGTGTTACAAAAAATAGATTTTTCTCTGTCCTATGACCAAATGCACATATTCGGAAAGAGGGGAAAAAATAAAAATACGCGTGTATCGGCGATTTTCATGTACACGTCAGAATTTTTTTTTTTATTTTTTGCAGGCAGACTTGCGGAAATGTCTGTATCACGTCAAATTTTTTAAAAACAATTTTTATCAATTCTCAGATTTTCCCCAATTTTTATTAATTTTGAAAAAAAAATATTTTTTTCACTTTTCTTAGCATAACTTGAAGAGACTCCAAATTTTTAAACTACTTAAGCGTTACGAAAAAAAAATGTTTTTTGAACTGAAACCTTAAAAAAACGATAACCATTTAAAAAAAAAAAAAAATTTGGAAAATCTGAGAATTATTAAAAATTCGACGTGATACAGACATTTCCACGAGTCTGCCTGCAAAAAATCAGCTCGATTGGATCACTGAAAAAGGGTTAAAAATCGGTCCAAAGGTTTTCACACATGCCACTACGAGCTACATACTTCAAACTTAAAAAAAAAAAATTCTGACGTGTATTTATCCCCTTTCCGAATGTGTGTAACACGGTGTTATGATGCGCTGGATTCAGAAGTCAAAAATCCGTTTGGAAAGCAAATAAGGTTTCAATTAATGTTGGTGTGCAACTAGGCCACATTTTGTCGCGGGTAAGTATAAACTAGATAATTTAATGCTAATAAGCACAACATCCAATTGACCATTCACTATCCAAAATACCCAACTCCAGGACGTGCACCACTTGGATTTTAGCGTCGACTGTATGCTCTTCCATTGATATCTGAAATCGCACCATGAGAGACCGGCAGGCGTTCGGCCAACGACACGCATTGTGGTAATCACCATCAATATCCACCCTGACTAAAATAACTCTCTTCAATTCGTACGTGAAGTCTGCTCTCCTATGTCTGTGAAACGTGGTAAATTTCTGCACCCTGCAAGTCTTCAGAAGAAGAATTTACAAGTCCAATCGGATATCGAACACACACCTCTAGACATGCACACATCAAGGCCAAATACATTTCGAAGTATTGAGGAGGAAATGTAACTGCAAGGGCCACGCATTACGAAGACCAATCGGGGATTTTACATGCAATGCCATTGACTTGAATCCACAAGATAGCCGAATGAGGAGACTGCCCACACATGGAGAAGACAAATAGTCGACCAGGAAAAAGCTGATATGAAATTAGGAACCTAACATCAAACAGAAACAATTGACTAAATTTTGTTGAGGCCCTATGATCCATATAGGTTGGTTGGATTACATGATCGCTCCAGTAACAACGAGCGTCAAATAGGGACTTTTGACACAGTTTTGAAATGAATTACCACTCCAACCTGTTACCACGGTTACTCTTAACCAGTTTGTCAGATTGAGGAATTCAATTAGGTCACGCAGATCGATCGAAAGAAAATGTTTCACCGGCTCCTCCTCGTCGATATCGCCGTAGCTACGGCAGTGGCCAACCAGTGTCCCGTGAGTACCGATATCAGTCTTGAAACGTCCTTTCTGTTATGGGCGATGAGAGATTTGGACCTCCATGTCCTTTGGTTATTTTCAGGACATGTTTTCCTTGAGAATCGGCATACATCTGGAGGTGGCTCGTGATAGATAGCGCTGGAGAACGCCACTCTTGATAGACCAAAGCTGTGAGTCGAAGGGGGGTAAATCCCGTCCTTGATAGTTCGTCCGTCCATTAATTCCTGTGAACAGGTATTCACACCAAGGACACCTCTGACGAGAGATTCGGTCTCTCCTAAAACCGCCAAACGTTCACTAAAGTCGAAGAGGTCACACAAGATAGGAAGTGTAAGGCCGCTTGGCTGCCAATGCAGATACAGATGCGTCCAGTAGTGGTCATGTTAAGGATTCTTTGATGGCAAAAACATCTGTCTGTAAGACGCTGGTGACATATGGGAGACGAAAGTAATGTTCCGGGTTGGCTTCTCTCGAGAAAATTCCACTTTCTCGTCGAAGTCACATTAAATTATTACGACAATTGAATTATTACGACATTAAATTATTACAACAATTGACAAAAAACCAAACAACAGTTATTCTGTAAATACAATTTCTATTCATTTGTGGGCTTAATGCTAAGCTATTAAGTGCAGATTTTCCACATCAAAACCACACTCGTCGATTTGAATGCGTTTTTCTGCATAAATTCACTGACAATTTTGACTTTATTTCGCACTTGTGTGTTTAAGTGGCCCTCAGTGAGAAAAACCCCATATCAAATAGAGTGGTTCAAATGGTTATTACCGTCAGCACTTGAGACAGCCATTGTTGTGTTAAGTGTTTGGCGAAAAACGAACGGAGCATTTCTAAATTGAATGTGCAAAATATTTAAACAATTCAGACGACTAAAGAATGCAGGTATTTTGCATACACCAATATATTTTTTGTTGGCTTAAATGCCAAAGTACTTAGGTAATATATACAATTCGATGGATATAAGGTGGATTTAGGTTTAGACAAATCATACAGTGGTAAAGTGAATCGAAGGAGATTACAAAAATATTTTCAAATGACATTCCATTGAAGAGGTAAGTGGGAGAGTGCTACCAAAAAGTTAAAGGTATCGTATAGACACAGCGCTAAAATAAATAAACTTTTTAACACCCTCCGGTTGCGTTAACAAGAACGGTTAGAGAACGGGAAACACCATTTCAAACACAAAAACTAACTTTATGAGCCAGAGTTTGCGTCAAAACAATCATTGGACCATTATTCTTCCGAGACTTACTTATTTCCCTTAATATTCAATGAAGGAACAGACGGGGAACTTCTCTTCGAAATGTTTTTTTATAGAGAATTTCTCCATGGAAAAATATTTGATGGTCTTACTAGGTATCGAGCCTGGGTATTGGTATGGGGTAGTATTACATACAACCGATCACAGCACGGACATCCGCCAAATTATACTGTAGGATGGAGTGAAATAAAAAAGTCACACTCTGAAAGAAATGTAGTTTGCGGTTCCTAATAAGGGAAAAATAAGGAAAACATTTATTTAAATTTTTTAAGATTTTTTGGTCAATAAATTTTCACATTTTTAATATCAACTAGACCAGGTTGAAAAATTGCATAAAGAAAAGAAACCCAAATCGTATCCTGCCCATCATCGAATCCACGAATAGGATTAATAAATACAAAGAATAAAAATAGTTTTCGGCATATTATGTGTATAGGGAATTGCACAGAGTTTTCCACACCTTTCTCTTAATTGTGAAATAAACATCCGATCATTTATCTCAAAAAATTCCATTTTTCTTTGAATACCAAAATAACACTACTATTTTGGTATTCAAAGGAAAATGGAATTTTTTGAAATAAATAATCGGATGTTTATTTCATAATAAAGAGGAAGGTGTGCCGTTAATAATGAAAAACAACATCAGCCAAATGGCCACGCTTACAGGACCATATACTTTTCATGAAATGTTCCCTAGCCAAATCGCAAAGTGGCTGCCCTATGTCCTCGATAGCCTCACGAATTCTATCATTGAGTTCTTGAAGCCCCAGATGCGACAATTTTGCTTATTGACGTAGCCACCGTGCTGGAAATGGGCCTCATCAGTCCAGATGATTTTTCGATGGAATTTCGAATCATTTTCATGCATTTCAAGGACCCAATCAGCAATGATACGACGTAGTTGATGATCGGCCAGCTTGAGATCTTGTGTTAACCGAACTTTATAAGACTTAAGACACAGGTTGTTATGCAAAATACGGTGTAATAAAGTTTGTGAAATGCCCAATTCCAGAGAACGACGAGGCATGGACAATCCTGGCAATATTCTCATTTGTTCTTGAGCGACGTGCACGGGTTTTATTATTGATATCACTTACATGTCCCAACAGTTCGAATTTTTCCACCAACTTCCAATTGTGGTCCGAAAAGGTGCTTCATAAAAATGCTTTAGATTTGCGAACTGTGACTGCAAAATTTTCACCATTTTTGTAGAGATTTTTAATAAATTCAATGCGTTGTTGAGGCGTATATTGTTCCATGAACATACGCTTAAAAAGTAACAGTTATCGGGTTATTCAAAATAACACCAAAAGGTATAACCCTTGTCACTAAGTTCACACCCCTTATTTTTGATCATCCAAGATTTCGGAGATCATCATAGGCTGCTTCATAATGGTGCAGGTTTATTTGCTGCCTCGTAGGTCCTCTCCAGTTTCAGGAAACTATAACTGATGGTGCCTAAACCGAAGTTCACAACACCCTCACTCAACCTTAATCTACTAAGAGATTTACAGATCCACCGCAAATCTGAAATCGCTGCCCTTGTTCACATTACAAGGCATTGGCGTGATAAACTTCCATAGACTTGTAAGAAAATTCTCGTTATGTCCAACTTTAGGTTTCCTCTCTTAGTTAATTTTAAATTTAACCGGAAAATGTCAATTAAATTTTTCTCAATATAATTTGAGAAATTCTCAAATAAAAAATTAAATGAAAAGTTCGAAGTAATCATCACATGTGTGAGAACATACAGTAAAATAGATTTACATTAGGATGGCATTTTCTAAAATCTTAATGACTGTCGGACGGACATTGCAAGAATACAGTACTGGTTTTCGTCACATGTTTAGTATTCAATCTGAAGTTGAGTGCAATAAGCTTTATCAGGAAACGCACAAATGATTATTTATGTTATCCGATTTTTACGATTTAATTTGTAGATCTAAAGTTAACAAAAAGAAAATATTAAATAGATAAACAGAACAGTCCTGGTGTGGTGCGAAAACAGGGAAAACCATCAAACATTTTTCAGCGCCCGCTTCTACCGCGTAAATGCTGGCGACTTACGAGTAAGAGAATAATCTCTAAGCTATGTAAAATTTCTGTAGACAAAGCATTAGCAGTAGGTCTCGGTCAGTGTTTATACCAATTACATTGTGCATAGCTCACGGATCCGAGTCATGTTCCCCGCCAGTTCCTCCATGGAATGTTAAAGGAAATAAGTAAGTAAGTATACGCCATGTATTTGGATTTAAATTTGTCCTTATAATTTATCTAGAAGTCACCATCACTCAAGTACAACATATGCTTGGTTTTCCATACCATTTTCATAAGTTCCAACTATCCGAAATACGCTTTAGAGGACACCATGGATAAGTGAAATTATTTAGATCCAGTTTTTACTTTTCGGGACTACAAATTTATTGGAAATCGGCCAATATGATATATGTACAACTATTTATTTTCATGCAATTCAATAAAGTTCCAATTGAAGGGTTTTTCACCTCTACCATTCTCAATTATCCACATGTTCCTAAATGCGTGATATTATTTGAGTTCCTGCGGGTGGTCTTGTTTGTTGCTACATAAATTAAAATCAAAATTGATGTTTTTTTTTTTGCCATATTTCGTTTAAACGCCCTGTACGGATGTGTGTATGAATATTTATGAAAGTATTCACCCTCATATCAGCAAGGAATGCACTCATACACCCACAAACACACACATGCAGCCAACGCCGTAAACAACCTGTTTTACATACAGCCATATAAGGTATGCATGCATTTCATAACAAATTTTATACGTAACACACATACACACAGAAATATTTTTGCCCAGTTCAAGTGGGTGGGCGTAGTTCATGTGCCATAATGTGATAGTTTATATACCCCAATGCAGAGTTTCACTGCACACACTGTCGTATGTATAGGGTGAAATATTAAGCGGTTGGTTTACAATTTTCAAACAAGAAGAGAACAAACTCAAATGTGTCCGATGTTTTTAGTAGAGTCGATAAATAACGATAGAGCCGGTGAGTTTTTCACTTTTCTATCCCAATGCCTCACTTTCCCATTCCAATGTCTCCTCACATTTCCCGCCGATAGTATTAGTGCTCCATGGAAACATATTTTCCTAGTCGGTTTATGTAAAAGCGAAAGAACCAGTGAAAAAGTTGCAGTCGGGTAAACCGACTTATATATACCCTCACCCTCAGTAAAAACATACAAGTCTCATACTCATAAGTATCGGAAAGTCAAAAGTGACCGTAGCTACCATCATTTGATGTAACATCTGCTGAAAAGTCATAATAGCAACCTAAAATACCGAATGCTATAGAAAAATATTGGATGGTACATTTGTATGGGAGGTACCAGAAGGGGAGTTGCCAGACTTCAAAGTTTTTGTCCAAAACTTTGTCTAGCTATAGCTTTACTAAATACAGAATTTGGGCAAGATAGCGTTGCTCATACTGATAGTATTAGACGGTTTATCAGGGGCGGGATGGTACATTTGTATGGGAGGTACCAGAAGGGGAGTTGCCAGACTTCCAAGTTTTTGTCCAAAACTTTGTATAGCTATAGGTTTACTAAGTACAAAATTTGGGCAAGATAGCGTTGCTCATTCTGATAGTATTAGACGGTTTATCAGGGGCGGGATGGTACATTTGTATGGGAGGTACCAGAAGGGGAGTTGCCAGACTTCCAAGTTTTTGTCCAAAACTTTGTATAGCTATAGGTTTACTAAGTACAAAATTTGGGCAAGATAGCGTTGCTCATTCTGATAGTATTAGACGGTTTATCAGGGGCGGGATGGTACATTTGTATGGGAGGTACCAGAAGGGGAGTTGCCAGACTTCCAAGTTTTTGTCCAGAACTTTGTCTAGCTATATGTTTACTAAATACAGAATTTAGGCAAGATCGCGTTGGTCATATTGGTGTTACTACACGATTTCTAAGGTAGGCGGGATGGTACATTTGTATGGGAGGTACCAGAAGGGGAGTTGCCAGACTTCCAAGTTTTTGTCAGAAACTTTGTTCAGTTATACTTTTACTGAATACGGATTTTTGCCAAGATCGGAGTGGGCATATTGATATTATTACACGATTACTAAAGTGGGCGAAATAGCAGATTTGTATGGGAGGTACCCGAAGGGGTGTGGCCATATAGCCCATATGCAATCCCATAAGCAGTTTTGGGAAAATATTAAGCCATGCCAAATTTCAGAGTGATCGTTTAACTCTTTCGAAAGTTATAGTGCGTACCAGCAGGACAGACAGACGGACAGACGGACAGACGGACAGACGGACGGACAGACGGACATGACTCAAACGATTCAGAAAGTCATGAATCGAATTTGGTTCAAAGACACCTGGGGTCTAATGTGAATATTTCTAGGTGTTACATTTTGGGTCGTATCAAATGATATATACCCTCCTACCCGTAGGGTGAGGGTATAAAAAGTATGCGATGAATATGAGTATGCAAATGCTATAGAATCGAGGAAGGCTGCCCATAACGCAACGCTACTGGGTGTGGTTACGTAATCTACGAGAAATACCCAAATGAGAGATGAAAGAACATTAAACTACTCCAATGAAAAGGAAAAAGGAATTGCATAATGTGCCTAGGCGTATAAAAATCACAAACAGAAGTTCCCAAAATAAAAATTCCAATATCAGACTGTGGCCCTAGCAATGACACGAACTCCTGTAGAGATAGAAATGGAAAAGTCTTAACGGATACGGCAAGTTTAAAAACCAGTGAAAAAGTTGCAGTCGGGTAAACCGACTTATATATACCCTCACCCTCAGTAAAAACATACAAGTCTCATACTCATAAGTATCGGAAAGTCAAAAGTGACCGTAGCTACCATCATTTGATGTAACATCTGATGAAAAGTCATAATAGCAACCTAAAATACCGAATGCTATAGAAAACCAGAGAAAAAGTTGCAGTCGGGTAAACCGACTTATATATACCCTCACCCTCAGTAAAAAGATACAAGTCTCATACTCATAAGTATCGGAAAGTCAAAAGTGACCGTGGCTACCATCATTTGATGTAACATCTGATGAAAAGTCATAATAGCAACCTAAAATACCGAATGCTATAGAAAAAAATATTGGATGGTACATTTGTATGGGAGGTACCAGAAGGGGAGTTGCCAGACTTCCAAGTTTTTGTCCAAAATTTTGTCTAGCTATAACTTTACTAAATACAAAATTTGGGCAAGATAGCGTTGGTCATACTGATAGTATTAGACGGTTTATCAGGGGCGGGATGGTACATTTGTATGGGAGGTACCAGAAGGGGAGTTGCCAGACTTCCAGGTTTTTGTCCAAAACTTTGTCTAGCTATAACTGTACTAAATACAAAATGTGGGCAAGATAGCGTTGGTCATACTGATAGTATTAGACGGTTTATCAGGGGCGGGATGGTACATTTGTATGGGAGGTACCAGAAGGGGAGTTGCCAGACTTCCAAGTTTTTGTCCAAAACTTTGTCTAGCTATAACTGTACTAAATACAAAATGTGGGCAAGATATCGTTGGTTATACTGATAGTATTAGACGGTTTATCAAGGGCGGGATGGTACATTTGTATGGGAGGTACCAGAAGGGGAGTTGCCAGACTTCCAAGTTTTTGTCCAAAACTTTGTATAGCTATAGGTTTACTAAGTACAAAATTTGCGCAAGATATCGTTGGTCATACTGATAGTATTAGAGGGTTTATCAATGGAGGGATGGTACATTTGTATGGGAGGTACCAGAAGGGGAGTTGCCAGACTTCCAAGTTTTTTTCCGAAACTTTGTCCACTTATACCTTTACTAAATACGGAATTTGGGCAAGATCGCGTTGGCCATATTGATGTTACTACACGATTTCTAAGGTAGGCGGGATGGTACATTTGTATGGGAGGTACCAGAAGGGGAGTTGCCAGACTTCCAAGTTTTTGTCCAAAACTTTGTCTAGCTATAACTGTACTAAATACAAAATGTGGGCAAGATCGCGTTGGTCATATTGGTGTTACTACACGATTTCTAAGGTAGGCGGGATGGTACATTTGTATGGGAGGTACCAGAAGGGGAGTGGCCAGACTTCCAAGTTTTTGTCCGAAACTTTATCCACTTATACCTTTACTAAATACGGAATTTGGCCAAGATCGAACTTGAGCGTGTTGATATTAAAACACGATTTATAAAGTGGGCGAAATAGCAGATTTGTATGGGAGGTACCCGAAGAGGTGTGGCCATATAGCCCATATGCAATCCCATAAGCAGTTTTGGGAAAATATTAAGCCATGCCAAATTTCAGAGTGATTGCTTAACTTTTTCGAAAGTTATCGTGCGTACCAGCAGGACAGACGGACAGACGGACGGACAGACGGACATGGCTCAAACGATTCAGAAAGTCATGAATCGAATTTGGTTCAAAGACACCTGGGGTCTAATGTGAATATTTCTAGGTGTTACACTTTTGGGTCGTATCAAATGATATATACCCTCCTACCCGTAGGGTGAGGGTATAAAAATATTGGATGGTACATTTGTATGGGAGGTACCAGAAGGGGAGTTGCCAGACTTCCAAGTTTTTGTCCAAAACTTTGTCTAGCGATAACTGTACTAAATACAAAATGTGGGCAAGATAGCGTTGGTCATACTGATAGTATTAGACGGTTTATCAGGGGCGGGATGGTACATTTGTATGGGAGGTACCAGAAGGGGAGTTGCCAGACTTCCAAGTTTTTGTCCAAAACTTTGTCCACTTATACCTTTACTAAATACGGAATTTGGGCAAGATCGCGTCGGTGATATTGATAGTATTACAGGTTTTTTAAAGGGTGGGAAGGTACATTTGTATGGGAGGTACCAGAAGGGGAGTTGCCAGACTTCCAAGTTTTTGTCCGAAACTTTGTCCACTTATACCTTTACTAAATACGGAATTTGGGCAAGATCGCGTCGGTGATATTGATAGTATTACAGGTTTTTTAAAGGGTGGGAAGGTACATTTGTATGGGAGGTACCAGAAGGGGAGTTGCCAGACTTCCAAGTTTTTGTCCAAAACTTTGTCTAGCTATAGCTTTACTAAATTTAAAATTTGGGCAAGATAGCGTTGGCCATACTGATAGTTTTAGACGGTTTATCAGGGGCAGGATGGTACATTTGTATGGGAGGTACCAGAAGGGGAGTTGCCAGACTTCCAAGTTTTTGTCCAAAACTTTGTCTAGCTATAGGTTTACTAAGTACAAAATTTGGGCAGGATCGCGTTGGGCATATTGATATTGATACACGATTTCTAATGTAGGCGATATGGTACATTTGTATGGGAGGTACCAGAAGGGGAGTTGCCAGACTTCCAAGTTTTTGTCAGAAACTTTGTTCAGTTATACTTTTACTAAATACGGATTTTTGCCTAGATCGGAGTGGGCATATTGATATTATTACACGATTACTAAAGTGGGCGAAATAGCAGATTTGTATGGGAGGTACCCGAAGGGGTGTGGCCATATAGCCCATATGCAATCCCATAAGCAGTTTTGGGAAAATATTAACCCATGCCAAATTTCAGAGCGATTGTTTAACTCTTTCGAAAGTTATCGTGCGTACCATCAGGACAGACAGACGGACAGACAGACGGACGGACAGACGGACATGGCTCAAACGATTTAGAAAGTAATGAATCGAATTTGGTTCAAAGACACATGGGGTCTAATGTGAATATTTCTAGGTGTTACACTTTTGGGTCGTATCAAATGATATATACCCTCCTACCCGTAGGGTGAGGGTATAAAAAGTACGGCAAACATATTGACATCAGAAGGCAATGCTAGAGTAGACGAGTCGGTAACAATCAAAATTCATGTTCTGTGAAAAATATCATAACACAAAACATGAATACGTCAATAAACAGAATTGTGACATTTTGGTTAGACCGTAGGCTATTCAAGGTCTGACAATGCACCCTGAAAATGTATTGCGCTTTATGGGCACCATACTTCTTTCGAGGCCATGATGGATGCAATGCACATTGGGGATATTTCATATTTTTTGGAAATAAATTTTCCATTTGAAATTGCCTTGTCTGATTTGCTTGAAATTTTTCACAGACTTAGCTCAAGTTTAAATCTTGAAAATGGACCCAGTCGGTTTAACCTGAGACTGGAAACTTCGTTTCCCAGAAAAAATTTAAACTTCGGCCAAATTTTTATTTATGTTTTCATTGTATTCAGTGGTGAAAGATACCTTTCGATAATCACTCACGTAATCTTTTTAACAAAATCGATAAATTGTACTTGCGTGACTATTTCTCACGTTTTGTCATCACCAATGGATCGCGATCGTGGAATTTCTTCCCATTAAACTATTTTTATGAAGGGCGCATGAAGTTTCCCGTCAAGGAGACAAGACAGACAGGATAACTGCCTTGACAGACAATATTACACGTGTCGAAATATTGGAAAAAGTATAGCCGTTTCATTTGCATCTTTAAAAATCATTAAAATAGTAGTCAGCCATTGATTTGTCGATTCAATTACCGAAATATTGGAAAAAGTATAGCCGTTTCATTTGCATCATTATACATCTTTAAAATTAGTAGTAGTCAGCCACTGATTTGTCGCTTCAAATGCATATTTCATTACTATGATTTCTCTAATTTTCTCTCACATTCTTTCGCTATAAAATCTGTAGCCTTTGGTTATCCATATGATTCAATTGGAAAATGTTGATTATTAGAACTATAGATGAGTTTCGTGGCTGAACAAAATTACAGTCGAGTCCGATAGCTGCAGTTATCCGTGTTTTGTTTAACGCCTAATAAGTAAAATGTGTTAAATAATATGAGAAGAGATTATCAATGGACCCCATTGGTCTCCGAGTAGAGCTGCATCTTCGGATGTACCACCCTTGATAACCTAAATTTCGTTTGATTTCGTTTTCATACATAAACGTGAAATTTCCCAGAGAAATTATTACCTTTTTTCAAACTTGTTAAAAAGAGCATTTGTTATATCAAATCGATACTTTGTGTACGAAATTTTTTTAGTTATCTATCCTTCCGTTATCAGCGTATGACAGCAATAAAATCACCCATTATCTCTACGCATCCCTGTCTCGATGTGCGTATGAAATTACTTCATTGTTTTTCCAATGAAGCAATGATGTTGTCATAAGCAATTGATGCATGTTGCCTGTTTTCTATATGATGAACGATGTATGTCATGTGGCATGAGAAACAACATTTAACGCAAGACTCATTTATGCAAATCATGTACCGAACTATAGTTGGCAACTTCTCCTCACTACGATGTTTACTGCAGATCCATGCAAAGTCTTAGAGGGGAACAGTGGCTGGGGTCGAGACATGGTTGTGGGTTTTCCCAAGTGACATAAACATTAATTTCGAAAATTGATACATAAAATATAAAGTAGTATGGCTAAAAATGCACCAAAAAAAAAAATGCAATAAATCTGAACATTTTATAGATATGACAATTGAAAATTTTAATGGTTTTGTATTGTCATATGGAACATAAATGAGTTCAAAATAACAAGTATATCCAGTAATTAAGTGTGTCGTTTGGGAAGTCCTGGATTACTAAGCAATGTTGTGATTTATTTGAATTTGGCCAAACATAATATCAATACTGGTAGTCCATTATATGAAGTGGTTAAAGGCCCCACAGATTAGCAGATGTGTCACCTCAACAGATGTGTCTCCTCAACAAAATGTGTCACCTCCGCAATAAGTTTATATACTTCTACAGGGGTTTCCAACTAGATGTGATATTAAGGTATTCAAAGAAAAATTTAATTTTTTGGGATTAATGATCGGATGTTTATTTCATAATAAAGAGTGAGGTATGCCGTTTATAATGAAAAACAACATCAGCCAAATGGCCACCACTACCACGCTTACAGGACCATATCCTTTTAATGAAATTTTCCATAACCAAATCGCAAAGTGGCTGCCCTATGTCCTCGATAGCCTCACGATTTTTTTCTTTCACGTTGCTCCAAAAGATGAAGCCGCATGGTGTTACATCACAAGATCTCGGTAGCCAATTGTGATCTCGCTTTCGAGAGATAACACGGTCCGGAAACTTTTCCCGTAAAAGAGCAATGGTTTCGTTGCTTGTGTTGAAAGTAAACGTTGTCCAGATCAATTTAATCGTTCCATTATTAGTAATTCCATAGTTTTTACTTGTCAAATATCAAAGAATAGAAGCTTCAAAAGTGACAGATAACGAAATACCGGGTGATTCAAATAACACCCTTTTGTTGGAAAACTCTTTAGCTATAACACGGTGAGCTTCCTTACGATCTTTCTCTGTCGACAGTAATACACTGTGAACATTTCCTGACGATCGTTACATAATGTATTTTTTATTACAACATGTCTCGCTTGCCTATCAGCGTGGAGGCTGTGGGTTCGATTCCCACAAGAGGCTTTGGTCTGTCGCTGCAAAAAATATAGCCATATGGTCTGTGTCACCTGATTTAGAATATAAATTAACTTTGTATTGTAATTAAATAAAAACTAAATAAATAATGGACTTATGTGGACTTCTTGCTTATATGTATTGTGACACTTGATGTAGTTTATCGAGGTCTATTGTAAAATTTTGGAAACATTTTATGTTTTTAGTCCATAAATGTAGTCATTTTTCATCGGATTTATGCGGAACTTTTGAGACTTTTTTAAACGTGATCTAATTACTTTTTCGGTCCAGAGGTCAAAATTTTATGAAATTCACTGTTTGATGACTAGAATTGAAGTGTTTTTTCGTAAAACTGTTCCATTATTAACCTGTACAAAATTGGGAGAAATACATAAATACATAAGTCAAAGGTCTAATTTCAGAAAAACAAAAAATATAATTTATAATACATGTAATGTATATAACCTCAGTACTTAAAAAAAAAAACTGAAACCTAAATTTTATTTATAGTCCAATATGGTTAATATTTGTAATGTATGCAAAACAACATGGCAATATGTGAATTAACAAATTTTTCATTGGATATTGAGGTTTTAACATTTTCACGAAAACATAGAATATCATATAAGAAAGTAAAAAACGTTTCATAACTTTTAAAAATTCCATGAAAATGTGGGAAACTAACTAAAAAGTTTGAAAGACGGTAAAATTCTAAGTAATTCGGTAAAATTCCAAGTAGAAAAAAAAATGATTTTACTCTTGGCGCTTTAAAGATATGGCCGACAACTGATTTGTTGGTGGGTGTATCGAGCAATTCGATACTTTGTGTATCGATAATGCATTTTCTGCAATTCGATAATATTTAGTGCAACTTGTTACAATGGAGTGACGGCCATAACTTTGAAACGCCCAGAGTAAAATCAATTATTTTTCAAAGTGCTTCATTAGTTTCGTACACATTCATGGAATTTTTTAAGGTTATGAAACTTATTTTTACGTACTTTTATGATATTCTCAGATTCCGTGAAAATGTTTAAACCTCAATACCCAATGAAATCTTAGTTAATTGCCATGAAATTTAGATTTATTTTGGAGTTGGTATTAGAAATTTAAAAAATTAAACAAAATGAGGGAAAACATTTCCAATATTGGGGATTTTTCGTAAATTTGATATATGAATAATTTGGGGAGTATGCAGCACTTGCATCGCTAAGAACGAATTTTTGGAAATTCGGATTGGAAGGGGATACAAATGGGGGATAACGGGAAAAATGTGTCCCCAAGACCCATCGAAATACGCAAAAATACAAAATAAACGAATATTGTGATTTTTGTTGGAAATTTGTCCATAATTACGATTGGCAAAAACAGGTGGAAATGAGTTAGAGGTGGAACGAAAAAGGGGCTAAGGCGGGATAAAAAAGGGGAAAGGGGAAGAATGAGTGTGAAAAAATGTTAATCGGCAGGAATGAGCCAAAAATTGGCAAAAACAAATTTTTGGGAAAAACATGTTGACAATAGTTGGAGAATTCGTCCCTAAAGAGAATTCGTGGGAAAGAATGAGTGTGAAAAAAATGTTAATCGTCAGGAATGAGCCATAAATTGGAAGTGATATAAGGGGAAATAATCTAAATACGAGTATATAAAATATAAAAAGCTTTCTTCTGTCCTCAACAAACGGGTGACGAAAAGGCATAAAAAGGAAAAAAATAAAAAAGGGTGAAACAATATTTTGGCCCACAACAGGTGGAAATGAGATGGGACGAAAAAGGTACAAATGGAGAGAAAACGAAAATGTATGAAACAAATTGTTGTGGACTGGAATGATTACCTACATAATATGTAGTACATATTTGGAAGAATTGAAAAAGTTGACATAAAGATCCAAATTGGTGAAATATATAAATGAAAAATAATTTACAAAATAATGTCTAGTAGAGAAATGCATGACAACTGCAATTAGTGGGAACAACTAAATAAAATTAACGTGAGGGTCGAACAAGGAGATAAGAAGGAGGAGATAAAGGGACGAAGAAGGAGCCAATCAGACAAAATATAGAAAGGGTCAATAAGCACAGAAGTTTAAGAAAATGAGCTAACAATTCAAGGATACTGAGGAGACTACAAAAAGGGTGCAAGACGGGCAATATATAGAGGAATCATAAATGGCTAGAAGTAGAAATGGAATTAAATGCTTCAAAATTGATGCGGGCTCGATCGCAGAAGTTGCAACAAATCAGAAAAGGATATTGTTCTGATATTTTTTAGCGATTTTTTCCACAATTTTGTTTCCAAACTTGTCTGAAATCGCAATTCAAGTCATACCCAATTAAATAATCGTGGATCGAAAACAAATATCTATTTATTCGTTTTAAATGCACATATCTCCCGTAAAATTTTAAGCATATTGGGCTATAAACAAAAATTTGGCGCAGTTTTCAACCGAGGTTTCCAATTCGGAACCCTTGTAGTTCGTCCCTTTGTAGACGCACTGGGTGCATCTTTCGGCCTCTGTGACATTTTAAGCCAATTCGAAAAATGTTGACCCACTCTAATACACATATATGAAATTTCCATTGATAATTGTTCATATGGAACATTTGGCATATCACTGCGTAACGCAATAAAAAACGCGTTACATCTTCTCGTTATCGTTATGTCTGCGTATTGTTAACATCCAAATATGGCATAATTTGTACGTGTTCTTCGTTGTAATCACAAGCGTAACATTTTCGTATGGCAGGAGTACAACGTATTCATATGTAACCATCCGTTCACCGTCAGTGCGCCAGACAAGGTAAAAGGAAATTTACATCAGCAGAAATATTTTGATTATTCAGACGTTTACGACTCCATTTGATGGTTTCCGAAATGTAAATGGAACGACACGGGCAGAACTGATGTCATTCACTCATATTTTCTTAATGGAACCATTTAATGGCCGACATAAACACACATCAACGTAACATTTCAATTGAGATAATAGGTCGAAATGGTGGAACGAACGGCTTATACCGGAACGGAACGTAAATAAAATTTTATATGTGTGATTATGCCAACAAAGTGATGAAAACGTTTGCCATCTTACATGGGCTTTAAGAGCCAGTGACAAGATTGTATGCGTCCTAACATTTTTACATTCGAAAGATTAAATGGAGAATATTACAAAAGGCCACATCCAAGGAAGATGGTTGTGAAAATGGGAAATGTGACTTTTGGATTTCACAAAATTTTGTTTTTTTTTTATTAAACCTGAGCATTCTTAAAATATTAGGCACATCAATTTACATTTGTCCAACGAAAAATTTAAATTTCACCTGTATTCAAATTTCTCTGACAATTACCATTCAAATCAGTGCAAATTGTAATTTTATTTTATATGCAAATTGGAGAGCATACGACTATTAGGAAAATGTTGGTAATGTGATTCTATTGGCGAAGCTAGAAACGTTTTGTGAATAATACCAATTCAATTATTTATTTATTTAATTATCTGAAAATACTGTTCACACTTTTCTATTCATTGAGATTTGTATTTAGAAATGATAACAAAGTGTTAAATGAATCGAAATGATTTCGACTGTTTACCTGACTGGCAATAATTTTAACAATTCAAATTAATTGTATTTGGACAAACTCGAGATGGAAAGTTTACATATTTGTAGAATAATATATGGATTTTGTTAACAGCTAATTGTCTCTGGCACTGGAGTGAATTTCCGAATATGCAAATATTTTCCAATGGTGGTCATTTATTTGTATTCCGCGGAGGTGACCTGCGTGAAGTCTAGCGTAGCGTTAGGGCTACACCCAAGGAATCTGAAAGTGGTGCTATTGACGGCGAGTAGCTAACTTAACATACTCATACTTGGATACGAATGTATTTTCTTACATGTGCGGATTAGGGTGGAGTGAAAACATGCTTTTTTTTTAATTTGAAAAAGTTAACCTCGGAAAGAGATGTAGTCTGGGGTCCTAATGAGGGGAAAAATTAAGAAAAAAAATTTAAAAAAATTTTAGGGGTCGCGCCTCTCCCTCGAAATTTGGAAATTATCGCTATTTTGGCGTTGATTTTAGAAAAATCCTAAAAATTAACGACTTAACTTATTCGAAATTTAAAAGTTTGAGTTTGTTCAGTGCCCAAACAAAAGTATTTGAGGCAAATATGAGGATAATCGACTAATATTTGTAGCTTTGGTGGCGATTTCATTGTTCAGTCAATTTTCTGAAGAAGGTACGATTTGACTTATTTTACTTTTTGAAATTTTTGAAATTTGTTCATGCCCTTATTTCATTGTTTACGCTATTGCAAACATTTATTGACATAAAACTTTTTAGGATTTTTCTAAAATCAACGCCAAAATAGCGATAATTTCCAAATTTCGAGGGAGTGGCGCGACCCCTAAAATTTTTTTAAAATTTTTTTCTTTATTTTTCCCCTCATTAGGACCCCAGACTACATCTCTTTCCGAGGTTAACTTTTTTTTTTTGAATTTCACTCCACCCTAGTGCAGATGCTTAAATGTCGAAACTACATGGAGTAAACTAAATGACATTTACGAGCTAGTAGCCGACTTAATTCAAATTAACTTGTGCCTTATTCCATGTTTATCCGCATTAAATCCACAAAATCGAATTGCATTTAGGTATTTCATAATGGCAAAACAGTCACAATCAACCGCTGTACTCACAAGCAACGGCTGTTGCCAAATCAGCTGTTGTCAAATGGTTTGCAATTGTGTCGAAATAAAATGAGAAAAACATGAGTTATGTTAATTGTTTTAGTAATTTCGGCTTTCTTTAAAATAAACAGTGATTTTTCACCAAAGAAATAATTCTTCCATCTAACATTTTTATCGATGTAAATGCCAAAAAAAGTAGTTAACAAAAACATCTGTTTACCTAACGCAGACAGGGTAAAATTTTTATTTGCATTAGTGAATTTTTAATGCAAATTTACTCTCTCGCCTGTCTACACAATGAGTTGGGTATAAACCTTTTTGGTTTCCATCTTCACCTACATATCGAGCCCTTACCGCGAAAAAGACGTAAGCGCCATTTTTTTCGAAACTCGCTTTTTAGTGAAATTCGATTGAAAAATATTCATTGTTCTTATATTTTCAAAGATATAGCAAATTCAATTGTATCGTAAGCCTCACATGTCTCTCTGCTTGACAACAAAAAAATGTTCACCTTTTTCGTGGTTGAGGCTCGATATGTCCTGTTCAGAACTTTCCGTGAGGTAGATCTCCACAGTTTATGGAGTTGAAACGCGGCATTAAGGGTGAATCATAGAGAGTGATGTCTGTAACCATTGGATTATATAATACAAGGACATGATACCCAAGACTAAGGATGTTCATTGACATTTGGTTGTGGAAAGTGTCGAGATTATCCTTAGGTTCATCGGTAATTAATCTGCAAGAAGAATGGCGGTGTACATATCAGGAATTAAGGGTCAGTGACATGATCCTAGTAAGTGATGGCTTTAATAAACGAGCATTAGATTATTATTAGTTTTTTTAGAATTTCTGGTCTGTAAATGTTCACAATTTTTATTCTAAAAGAAAATTAAAAAAAAAAATATTTATCGTCGAAAATCGCAAAAAGTAAAATAACCCAAATAGTCCGTTCTTCAAAAAATTACCTTGACATTTAAATGGATACCAAAGCTACGAATAGTGGTCGATCATCCTCTTATTTGTCTCAAATACTCTTATTTGGGTACTGAAAAAGGAAATGTACATGTAGTAAATTTAGAATTTACAGCGACAGATTGGACGCATACCAATCGTCCTCGGAGCAGTGGTGCAACATGACTAAAGCCATTGGGAATACTCGAACTACATTGAGAACATAAACCACCCACAAGTCAACTCAGCTACAAGTTTCTAGGAACGAACTTCCGATTCGTCGTTTATTTTGTAGAATTCGACCAATAGACGATTTATGAGTAAATTTGACCTTCAGGACTTATTAGTCAAATGGCTCCGGCAGAAAACTGAAGACTGCAGTGAAATGACCATGTGGAAGAAAACCTGCCCATTCATGGCCTATAATATAGAATTGTCTGGGATAGAACTAGGCAGATTTGTAGGGGAAATTGAAAAATTTGTTTTAATTATTTTGATTTCATGTAAGGTCTGTTGGACCACTTGAAATGCAGTTGCGAGGTTTTCAATGGCTACGACAAGTTGAAACGAAAAAACATGCTGAGCGACGCAATACGTGGCTTTTAGTGTGCAGGACCTCAAATCCTTAAAGAACTTTGAACGGCGGTTTTTTCAACAAAACAATGACCACATGAGGTTTATTGGTTGACTTGAAATGTTCTCACTGGATACGACAAGTGGTGCAATAGGCGGCTGTGCGCCTTAGATGTCCGGCAACATGATTCTGCTATACCGTTTTGTTGAGAACGTTCTGTTCAAATGTGAATGAAATTTCATCCATATTTTAAACATGTATCTCATAGAATTTTTAAAATATTTTTCTGTTTAGTTTTGTTAAGGACAAAATTCTTCTAAATAAAGCAAAACCATGCCAGTTAAAAGTGCGCTGTTACTCGTGGAAGAGTGGACTGGTTTACCATTGGAATCATTCCCAAAAACACTTATTCATCCATACAGTGTTTCGGTGCTTTTGTGAGTGGCCGCAATCGATTAAATTACATGAACTCGACTACGACTTTCCAAATTGTTAAAAAAAAACCCTAAAAAAAAGAAATATTTTTGTCGACCGGTTTTCCAATTGATAAAAATTGCCTTTGGTAGGACAATTCCTCTGTCTTTTCTAACCCTCAACCTATTTAAAGCCTATTTCTATGACTCCTGACTGTAATTATTTCCGATTTCGCTTTATGGCAAAAGTCACAAACTTTTGCTACCCAATATTTAGATTTGCTTCCGAAAAGAAGATTATGAGTTTATATTTTGTATATGGGTGAAGGGTTCTTATGTATAAACATGTGTGCACATTAGACAAACTAATAAAAGTTGTGGTGGTAAACACATTTTGAGAAACATGAGAATATGTGAACGTCTAACTTTTGACACACACACTGACCAATGGAAATGTTTACGAAATGTTAAAAATGTTATATACGAGGGTATATTAAAATGTATGAGAATATACTACGGTTATTATTGTATTGTGCTTAGTTTACTATTGACTGTGATACAAATATTGCCTCAGTTTTTTAACCTGTCCAGCATCAACTTTTATATGGGTATTTATAAGGTATAACTTGGACAAACTTAACTTAGTCTTTACAAAAATTTTGACTCGCTTGTGTATACAACATCAATCAAGTGTCCGCCTTTTTTTTTGGCCAGGGTTAAATGTGCCTGATCTTGAATTTCCTAAAGAGTTTCCTTTGTGCAAAGTTTAGGATTTTGATCGCACAGATTGAACTTCGGATTTCTCTACAGAAGACCGAATTTGGAACGCTAAATGCACATTCGTTACATCCCTAAAGCTGAGACCGGTGTCGGTGCGCCTCATATGGTTGGTGGACAACACTGACTTTTACTGCTTCAATTTAATGCGTTGGTTATTTATATGAAAACATGTGTTCAAGCTTCCTCTGCCATACATTAGTTTGATTATACTTTAATTTGTGTGAAATTGCATTAAAATCATTCTGACCTAACCCAATGTACCAGCTGTCCCACTGTGCCAGCCAATCGATGTATTAAGAACTTAATGTTATGTTTTCTTGTTTTCAAATAAACAAATTTTACATGGTGCCTTTTTAAATTTTAAAGAATCCCAAGCGATTTTCTTTGCTCCAGTGAGTATGTGCCCTCATGACAGCTGTATGCATTTGCATAAACATATGCGCGCTTTAACATTCTCAAAACGTCTGTCTAATGGTCCGCTGAATAATCTGATATGTTGCCAAGAAAACTACACACAGTTCCCCAGCATCGTGTGCCAAAAGTTTCACAAAATATGCATATGAATATTAAAAGTTGCTTGTTTTTTCGACTTTGGATGCAAGTTTAAATAATAGATCGGTTTGTGTTTTTATTTTGTTAGGGGCAGAAGTGAAAGTTGTTCAACTTTAAGTGATGGATGACTTTAATATCGTGAACAAGCGAAATAGTTCAGTTTCAACTTAATGTATTCAAACTCAGTTGACATACAAGACGTATGATGAATATTTCGGTATTGGGCTTTAATATTACGTATACGTAGGGTGAGTAAGCCGTGACACCGTCACATAGTAGGGGAATTCTGCAAAGGGCAATTTGAATGTTGACGATTATTCACTTTCTTAAGACAAATATCCAATACTCTAATGCAGCATCCGCAGCTTTGTCCTTCTCCTGATGCAAAAAGGGTGAGATATAGACCTGATTCCGGATTTTTGGTCGGAGGGAGATTATGTTTGATGACTAAGGACTCCTGGTTTTAATCTACTTACTGGTGTACTGATGGAGTTGGACGCAGATCCTGTGTACTCGCTACGTTTTTAACTAGTTTCGGTGGCATCACACTAGTCTACAGATTCTAAGTGGGTCTGCCTATATATGTAATGGTAACGTTACATGAAGTGTGGTTCCTTCTATGCAAGTTTTAGGCGGTTGTATAAAATATTACAGGGTAGCTATGAGTACAAAATGGACAGAAATTGTCTAAGCATTCTATAATCATCCAAAAAATAATAATTTTAAATGTATCGAACAAATACTTAGAGATGAAATCTCGACCCACTTTAGAATAGCTGGAAAAGTTAAAGGCTGCAAGAGTCCCCAATCCCAGAGCATAAATGGAACTGAAAAATATAAACCAAAAGACGAAAGTAAAATCCAAGTAACAGAATATAAAACCTCTTTAGCATGCCGTTGAAGCACTGCCTGTTGTCAAGACATTGCAAATGGGTTTCGCCCGAGATTGTATGTCTGAGTATTTGTAAGTATTTGTATGTCGTTGTGTGGCATGCAAATGATGTTAATATGTAAATAAAGTCATGCGTACACAAAAGCTGTAGAAAAGCCATTTTACGAAAAAATCACAATTGAAAAATCATTTGTGACACACAACAATGCTGGTGGAAAAACGTTTCCAAAACATGCTACAGAAAACAGAAATTAAAGAAAAGTGACTTGGCTGATATGGGAATTGCCCGATAGCTGATAAATGGAAATTACATCCCACATTACAGGACATTTTAGGGTATGTGAAACAGCTGAGAATTAGCAGTCGCTTCGCTTCAAACTCATTTAAATATCCATAATTTTATGCTTTACAAATACATACAATGAAAGGCATGGAGAACAACTGTAGACACTTCATAGCAGCTTATCTGATTTTACACAAACTTCACTTATTTACAGATATGGGAGTTTTCAAATTAAATCCGAGTTACATTACGCTACGAGTACGAGAATAACATTAAGTACTTAAGGTCGCTCATACTTATATCCTGGTTTCCCGTGTGAGACCGAAGAAGACGTACTAATATGATGCACGTATCTGCACAATTCGAGAGAATGATTAGAACCTCATTATACCGGGAAAGTCCCTATGCACCACAGATAGATGGTGCTTGAATGATTGAAGACAAAACTCGACGAACTGATGCAATACTAGTAGGGTAGTGTACGTCATAGAAAATCAACAATGGACCAAAGTTTGGAAAATACACATGAACCATAACGTCTTCTTAGAGGCAACTACCTCACGTCACCATTTAGCACTACAGGTAAGTTAACATGGTGATGGAGAATATGATGGAAAAACCGGACGATAATAAAGTGTTGCTTTTTGAGGAAACGAGAAGGAAACGTCGAAAAAATTGGACCCCTAGTGGGTCAGCCTCTGGTGCCTCTCGGGTAATTCCAAATAAAACCGACCGAAAAACTGCACTTTCGGAAAAATTACCTCTCCGATGTTGTTGACCTCTCTGAATATGCAAAAATATTCTCCTAGTAACTATCCGCTATATGGCATTTTAAATGTGTCTAGATATTGAGTGGTTTAAATCTTACAGCATCTCAAAGTTGATCTAAACTAAAATTTTTAGGAAAAGGTAGCTTTGTTAGAGGTCAAATCTGTTAGGAACGCGGTATAAGAAATAAGCAAATGTGTGAATTTAAAGGGGCTATACCAAGAATACAAAATGCTGAAGTAGATGGAAGTTCAGCAGTGTTCTAGCTGGAAGTAGTGACATTTGATAAGTAGAAACTACGCTACTACTAGAAATTCAACGATACACGCTTCAACAAAACATTGAAATTATTAAAATTCATTACAAAAATGGTAAAAATGTTGCAGTCACAGTTCGCAAAACTGAAGCATTTTTGGATCGTCGTGAAGCACCTTGTCGAACCGCAATACAGCAATTGGTGGAAAAATTCGAGCTTTTGGTACAAGTTAGTGATTGGATGAATGTGCACATTGCTCAAGAACAACTGCGAATATTTCTGCTGTAGCCCAAAGTGTTGAATAAATCCCAGTTTTGTCCATACCTCGTCGTTCTTTGGAAGTGAGCATTCCCCAAACGTCATTACACCGTATTTTGCATAAAGACCTGGGTCTTAAGGCTTATAAAGGGTGTTTTTTATTGATGTATAGAACTTCGAATTGAAATAAAATACAAGAAAATCGTTTTAATGTCCATCAATTTGGCTTTATTGGAAGGATAATTTTATGCCATTAATGTTTAAATATGATTTCGGGCATGTGGCCGCCGCGGCTGGCTCGAATAAAGCCAATTCTACAGGTCCAATTTTCAACCACTTGTTGGAACCACAACTCATCCACATTCATGCCATCCAATTCGGGAACAAAATAGTCGGTTATCATGGCTCTATACCGGTCTCCATTAACGGTAACTGACTCTCCAGCATTATTTCGGAAGAAGTATGGCCCAATGACTCCACCAGCCCATAGAGCACACCAAACCGTCAGTTTTTGTGGATGTAATGGCATAAAATGGACGGAGCTTGCGGTGAACTTCGCGAACTGAACCATAACTTTCGAAATAAATTTGCACGATTTGCAAGCGTTGTTCTTTTGTCAACCTGTTCATGATGAAATGGCAAACCAAACTAAATATTAATCACTTGACAGCTGACAAAATGGCCGCCAGTTAAAAAAGTGATGCCAACTTAAATTTCTATACCCCAATAAAAAACAGAAGCCTCTCCATTCTCAACGTGTGACTGTTTGGTTCGGTTTTTGGTCAGGCGGGGTCCTTCGACCACACATCTTCGAAAATGAGGTTTGATCAACATTTACGGTGAATAGATTGCGCTATCGAGAGATGATTAATGATTTTTTATGGTCGGAGTTGGATGATATTGATCTGTACAACGATTACTTTCAACAAGACAGCGCTACGTGCCACACAATCAACGAAACCATTGCTCTTTTACGGAAAGATAAGTTCTGCTACAAAATTTGTTCAAGACTTCAAAGATAGAATTCGTGAGGCTATCGAGGACATATTTTCCACTTTGCGATTTGGCTATGGAAAATTTCACGAAAATTATATGGTCCTGTAAGCGTGATCGTGGTGGCCATTTGTCTAATGTTATTTTTCATTATTAATGGCCTCCTTATTACAAAATAAATCCGATCATTTATATCAAAAAAATAAAATTTTTCTTTGAATACCAAAATAACACCTCTTGTTGGAAAACCCTGTATTCTGTATCAATAAAGAAGTTATGATTTTTTGTGCATGTCAACGTATAAAAATAAAATGGAAGAGAACAGTTAATTTTTAGCCAGCAATATCGTCGATACGTTGTTGCAAACATTTTCATCTGATTATATTTCCGCTGTAGTGTTAAACATACATTTGTTCGGTTGTTAACACAATAAGTGAGTCATCTTCTGGGTGTAAGATGCAACATTTTTATAATGTTACACTATGTGTGGGTAACATTTGTACAAAAGAAATCATCTAGCCATAAATTTAGTAATAGTTTGACCCCACTCGAATCGACTGGAATGACTTTGTTAGACTGTATGGATTACATACGATTACAGTTTATCCTTCTGGGCTTATACTTTATATAAAAACTGCTTCCGGTATATTAATATGAAATTAAAGTGATTTCAAAGTGGCCCAGACCCATATGTCTGTCCTCCACGGAAAATATTTAAATGAAAAATACCATCGGAAACTGATGGAAGTATGTGTATACAGCAACCATTCTCTACAACCTCAACCACAGACATCCATTTAATATCAAGCGTGTGTCAGCAAAAAACCAAATTCCTCGCCCCAGAATAACAAACATTTTCTGTCACACATAAAAACAAAAAGTTGATGACAAATAAAGAACAGTGCTGGCGGCAACAAAATATTAATGTTAACACTTTAATGATGACATTTTGTATTTGTGTGCAACATCAATCTGGCAACAGAAAAATGTTTAAAACATTCCGAAAACGATGTCAGGAGGCAGTGGAATATGCAAATGGCTACAGAATGAACGGAATGCGAGTTAAAGTTACGTGTTTGTGCCATTTTCTGTTTTATTTGTTGTTGTTTTTTTTTTATCAAAAATATAAACTTGATTGCACTTTCGCTGTAAAAATGCCAGTGAAATGAAAACAAAAGTAAGAGCAATGACTGCAGATGACCGACCTAGTCGGAATGTTATTGTCGTCGTCGCTGTTTATTCTGTTGAATGAATGAATCATACAGCAGCTGAGCAGAATGTGTTAATATTTGGATTTTATTTAAATGTCCTGTTTTTGGGATAAAGTCTTGAATAATCTATTATGGAAACAATTTAATTCGGAAAAAAGAAAAAACTCTCATTGAGAATTTGTTGAACACAAAGTTGAATGCCAATATCTCGTATGCTACTGGTGGATTCTATTAAATTGAAAAAGTACCTTATTGGATTCCTTGTCTGAGAAGTAACGTTCAATCGTGTTTTATCATGAAACCGTGGATGCAAACGAAAAACAACATTGGCATGCCCGTTTCATTATATCTCTACCAATACAATAAAATATAAAAAAGCGCCACTTTTGGCATTGTGTTTAACACACCCGTGTCATTCCTGTACCTTTCATATGATTTAACCAAATCCGGTGATAAATTTCAATTTAAAGAACTTGTATGTATGTGCCTCTATAAATGTCTTACCACTGTGCACCATGGTTTCGATTTGTAGCGATTTTAATAACTTTCCATATTTCTTTCATTCACCATATCTGTGTCAGTAGGTTCATGTCGACATCCACACCGCCTTACATACACGAAAAGCCACAGTGTATGAATGTGTATTTGTGTCTCTCATAAAGAAAATAATATTTCCGCCGGATATTGTTCTTGAACAATTGTACAATTCATGTGTATCATTGACTATTTTTTGGAGCTTAACAATGAAATACAAAAAGGTTGTTTTTTGTTATTGTAAAATTCATTGTGGCAGAATTAATTTTGTCGTTTTTGGCCTTTTTTCATTTTCATTGTCGTTGGATGATGTTTTAAAATAAATACGATAAATATTTGAAATTGTATAGCTCTTTTTAAATATTTTAGTATTTTTAAGGTTAAAAACATGTCTTGCTCATACAGCAAACAGGGAGTCCTTGACTCGATTCTGTATAACTAAAAGTTTAACTCCGATCATTGGATCCTAGATTATTATTTATCTTTTCTCTTTGTTGTAATTGAAATGAACAAGTAGAATCGGTCTTAAGTTCGACAGTGACGAACCGTATATAACACAGCTGTAAGATTAGCAAGGCCTTATCATAAACTACATTTCAGAAGATCTTCCTCTATCTTAAAGATCTACAAATTCTAGGAAATCCACATGCAAAAGAATCGTGCACTCAATCTCAGGAATTATTAATTCCCTTCTTTTTGGAATACCGTGTGGAATTATAACTTCTTTATGACACTTGTTGTCTTGTGTCCATCGTCGCTGTGACTGGCGAGTTTGGATTCATTCGACCAATATGACAAATAGTTGATATTTGATGAGCTCAACTACGTTCATGTCGAGATATATTTCATACAGCTCACGATTCTTACTTACTTAAGTTGGCTCTACAACCTGTTGTTGGTCTTGGCCTGATTAATAAGTGATTTCCGCGTTCGGCGCATATACTCCTCGTTAATACAGATCGGGCCATAGATTTCTCTCTCAAAAACACTCAACACAGCTTCATCTGCTTCTGCAAGTACCCATAAACAAGAACAAGTAGAATATACGTATTTTACAATAGTGTGTTAGTTCATCGAGAGAGGGCTCTGTTCTTGGATTGTTTGCTTGATTTTACTTCCAACTACAAATTCCCACTACCTTGACAACGCAACTGCCAGGCTCCTCTGGCACGGCTTTCTGTCATCCAGACAATAATCTGACTGTTGAAAGTATCTGTTTTGCCTTGGAAAACATCTCTAAAGATTTCATTGTAGCTTGTAATGATAACACGTCTTTTGTCTTCGAAACAAAGGAACAATATCGAAAATTATCTGTGGGTCTACATGCGTACGTGCATGTTCGTTTGAAAAATGTCGTCCCAAGAGTAACTTCTCTCAAGAATTGTTGCAATCCAAAGAATGTTGCTGTTCTAATATCGTACGGTAGCCCAAAAGTCTCCTTTGGCGGCTTTTGTCATAAAGTTCTGTATTTATTTCCCGTGTTGGCTTTTATCAGTAGAAGATGGAGTGACCAGTAGGAGGATTTGAGATAACATCGTGAAGAAGGCTCAGCAGAGTGGATAAATGGGCTGCTATAGAGTGCCCCGATTCAACCACTACTGAATAGTTTGTACGTCTACCACCCTGGATTTCTATCATGTTTTTCATCTTAATGACGTGTTGTCTTATGGCTGCTTCCATGCGGTGTAGAAATCGATAAGCGTCATTATGACGGCAGTACTGTAAAATCTGACCCACGAATGTTAAACATTAACATTCGCTTGTTTGCTCTGTGAGAAACAACTGCCTTTTGACCCACTTACAGTTACTAGAAAGACAAAGCGGGGAACTTCTCTCGAATCAGTATGCTGCTCGTGTAGTGAGTGCCATATTTATTTGTGTATAAATTGAACGTTTTTACAGAAAAAAATCCTTTGGCGTACAGCTGAGAAACCGTAATTTGACATTACATTTAAAAGATATTCGGTGTTAAGTGTTGCTGTTTTACATTTACAAAAGAAAATAAATATAGTAACTCTCAACAGAAAGATTTTGGTCAATAGTTTTCTAAAGTAACCCCTTATCTAGGCCAGCAAAACAATTTACCAATACAAAAATATATGTTTAGCCTTAAAGTACGTGTAATTCAAATTCGGTATTGGAGTGTGGTGCGCGTACATTGGTAATAAATCTAATTATAAATAATATTCCCAAAATGTCATGGTCTTCCACTGTATATCATTTCTTCATGTCTATACAAATTCATTAAAAATAATGTCATATTCTGCTTAACAACATTGACAAACCACATAATTATAGGAAAACGAGTATATATGTTGTACCTGTTGTAGTAACTTCGGTAAGGGAATATTTAAATGATTGACGAAGTTCAACTAAAGGAAAGCCAGAAGATTCGAAATACAACAAATAGCCTAAAACATTAAATTAATAGTTTGTTTTCGGTGATTTCAGCCCAAAACGCCCTTGAATTTTACTTATGTGTTAAACACATCACCAACACCTTTTAATCTGTGGTCATAAATCAGTCGACATCATCGTTAGCAGCTATCCTGTCGTGAGATAATGGACTGTTCACAGCAGGACAGTGTTAGGGATATCATTTCGATTACACCATACCCAAGGTCAATGTGTGGCTATTAGGCGTTTTCGGTTGATACCAACTTAAAGGTATAATTATAGGTAATGGGATAGCAATGCCAATGGAAGGAGTTGACATGCCATCAAAAGAACCTGTATTGTACTCCTCGAGCAGAAAATGTGTGAAACATATTGGGGTTGTGTTATGTACAAATAATGGTCTAGTTATGTTTAGATCTACAATATTATAGGAAAACTCCTCATTTCCAAAAACACAATGCTTTGATGATGCCCCCATTAAATTACATGCAAACATTTCTTGCTAATAAAAAGCTGTCTCAGCCTCATTAATAAAGATGTCGTTATGGTGATACAATCAATTACTCTAATTAAATTGTAATTGTTGTATTTGTCATGTAATGAGTTGTTCAATCCATTAGGCATTTGGGTGCCAGACGGTGTAATTGGTCCAATGTTTGATCTGGTTTTTCTCGTTTTTGTGGTTGTTTATTTTGGGACTTTTACTCCAAGAATCAGACATGAAGAATTAATTGCTGTTCAGCTTTATTTTTAATGTCGGATTACAAATTAATACTTACAAATGAATACTTAAAATATTTAGAAACAAGGAAGAGAAAATCAATTAAATTTTAACGTTATATTGTGTTATATATATCCGCAAATAATTATTTAATTATTTGAACAGAACAGAGAGGAACATTTTAAGAAATTTCCAATGAAAAAAATGCATAATTTAATCAACTACGACATATATGTCTGACTATAACTTCCACTCACAGAAGGGTATTAACTAGGCTCATATGCGTAATGTTGTTAAATGCTATATTGATTTACCAAATGAGGTGTTATTTTGGTATTCAAAGAAAAATTTCATTTTCTGAGACAAATGACCGGATGTTTATTTCATAATAAGGAGGAAGATATGCCGTTGATAATGAAAAACAACATCAGCCAAATGGACACCATGACCACTAGGGTGGAGTGAAATTCAAAAAAAAAAAGTTAACCTCGGAAAGAGATGTAGTCTGGGGTCCTAATCGCCACCAAAGCTACAAATATTAGTCGATTATCCTCATATTTGCCTCAAATACTTTTGTTTGGGCACTGAACAAGCTCAAACTTTTAAATTTCGAATAAGTTAAGTCGTTAATTTTTAGGATTTTTCTAAAATCAACGCCAAAATAGCGATAATTTCCAAATTTCGAGGGAGTGGCGCGACCCCTAAACATTTTTTAAAATTTTTTTCTTTATTTTTCCCCTCATTAGGACCCCAGACTACATCTCTTTCCGAGGTTAACTTTTTCAAATTAAAAAAAAGCATGTTTTCACTCCACCCTAATGACCACGCTTATAGGACTATGTCATTTTCATGAAATTTTCCTTAACCAAATCGCAAAGTGGCTGCCCTATGTCCGCGATAGTCTCGCTGTTGGCGTAGACTTTATCTTTCATGTGGCTTCAAAGGAAGATGTTGCAAGGTGTTAAATCACAAGATCTCGATGGCAAATTGTGATCTTCTCATCAAGAGATAACGCGGTCAGGAAACTTTTCCCGTAAAAGTGCAATGGTTTCGTTGCTTCTGTGGCACGTAGAGCCGTCTTGTTGAAAGTAAACGTTGTCCAGTTCAATATTATCCAACTCCGACCATAAAAAATCATAAATCATCTCTCGATAGCGCAATCTATTCACCGTAAATGTTGATCCAACCTCATTTTCGTAAAATTAAGGTCCAATGGTGCCGCCCGACCAAAAACCGCACCAAATAGTCACACGTTGAGGATGGAGAGGCTTCTCAACAATAACTTTTGGGTTTTCCAAGCCCCAGATGCAACAATTTTGCTTATTGACGTAGCCACCGAGGTGGAAATGGGCCTCATCAGTCAAGATGATTTTTCAATTTCTGATCATTTTCATGCATCCCAATTTGCAAAGACACGACGTTGTTGATGATCGGCCAGCTTAAGTTCTTGTGTTAACTGAACCTTATAAGCCTGAAGATCCAAGTCTTTATGTAAAGACGTTTGTGGAATGCCCATTTCCTATGATCGACGAGGAATGGACAAACCTGTTATTTCTTCAACACTGTGGGCTACAGCAACAATATTCTCAGTTGTTCTTGAGCGACGTGCACTGGTTTTATTCTTCACATCACTAACTTGTCCCAACAACTCGAATTTGTCCGGATCGACAAAGTGCTTCACGACGACCCAAAAATGATTTAGTTTTGCGAAATGTGACTGCAAGATTTTCATCATTTTTGTAATGAATTTTAATAATTTCAATGTGTTGTTGAAGTTTAATTTGTTCCAGTTTTAGGAATGGCGTTGTTTCTACCTGTCAAATGTCAAAGAATAAAAGCTTCAAAAGTGACAGCTACCGTATTACCAGGTGATTCAAAATAACACCTCTTGTTGGCATACACTGTATTTCAGGATTAGCTTAGTTCGTAACTCTTTAGCAAGGCCGGCATCTGCTAATTGGTACCGGCACATAGAGCTGGAACGAAATTACATCAGTAGCAGCAGATAGCATTAAGTGGAAAAGATTTGTAATTGCCCTAAAATCCTCAGAGGACCGAAAGAGAATAATATATAGCCTTTGAATCATTATTCTAAACAAGTACGCTCTCACAACGGCTTCTTTTGCCCAGCACTATTGCCGTTTTCACACTACTGGAGTGTATATATCATTTGATATGACCATAAAGTGTAACACATAGACAAATTCACATTAGACCCCAAGTGTCTTTGAACCAAATTCGATTCACTACTTTCTAAATCGTGTCCGTCTGGTACGCTTGATAACTTTCGGAAGTGGCTCTGGATATTTCAAAGGCGTTCGTTAGGATCTGGCACGGAGCAATCATATCGAAACATGCATGCCTTACGTTTATCGCCAAATGCTCGATTTGTTTCTGTATTTTTCCTTAAGGTGACAGTATTACCACGGTGCACCATGAGTTATTTTGTGTAACTCAAAGATATGAACATGATTTGCTTGCAAAATTATTCAAATAGTAACTGCCGTTTTTTTCGTCTTCTTCTTCCTGATACTGTGAGAAATATACGAGTAGAAAATGTTGTTGCTGCTGTTGGCTACCGCTCATAAGTGGCAAGCAAATTGAATAAATGAACGAGCAACTTGTATTTACCACAACGAATGATTACTCAGCACAAATACATAAAAAGAACTGGAAATTTCTAATTGAAAAGTTGCATAATATGTAGTAATAGCTAAGGTTGCCAAAATTGCATTTCAAGGCAAATAGTTTCTGGCGAATTTCGTAAAGGCACAAGTGCAAGTGTACAACCTTCACATTGTTGGAGGAGACGTTTTCCCTTTCAATAAGTTTAAACCAAACTGTAGTTGCATGTGAGTGGCAGCTGAAATTTTACTAAATTCAAATCGGAATGGCAAAAAAACATGATGGGTTTTCGAAATGAAAAAAAAAAAAATTGAATAACTTTATTTAATTAATATTTTAATTTTGGTTTTAAGGATAAACTTGTGTCAATGGTCCTGAGGGTCGATTTCAGGGCAATAGGCCAGTCTCAGTTGGAACTCGTATATTTAAGCGGCCTTTTTCTTTGGACATAGCCTGAAGATCCATGCCCATATTAGACCAAACTCAACCCCATATTTTTTACATAAAAAATGTGTGGCTTTATAAAAATGTGAACAGGCTATACACATCTGTCCGTGTCAGAAGCGTAGAATTGTGCTTTATGAGCATTGGCAAGCCATTTTCATCACTTAAAAGGATTTGGTGCATTTGTGGGTTTCGTGGAACCTGGTAGTCTTGATAAATGCAGTGAATTAAGTGAAACTAAGCCCTCTTAAGAAAGAAAATCACATCTCCATTGTGGTAGTTTTGGGATATTTAGCTTTTAAGTTTCATATATTCAGCAACTTAAAATTAAATATTTTTTAAAAAATTTAAAAATGATTTTAAGATTTTAATTTTATATTTCTTTTTAATTTTTTCGCAGTAAAGTGTCTCGAGTGAACACATGGTGCTGCGTATTACCATATATCCTGCGGCGGCGGCGAAATCGATGTCATTGTGGAGGCTGAACATACAGACGGACCAAAGAGAGAACCCTGCCTACTTTGCCATAGAAATACCCAAGAATAATCTGGTACGCTTGATAACTTCCAAAAGTGACTCTGGATATTTCAAAGGCGTTCGATAGGGTCTGGCATAGAGCAATCATATTGAAACTTATTGCATTTGGTGTCGGTAATACCTTTTCTCGATTTATATCGAGTTTTCTCAGAGATCGCTTTATAGGAGTTGTTATACAAGGGATCTCGCCCAAAGAGCATAGGTTGAACGCAGGAGTGCCACAAGGTTCTGTCCTTTGTCCTCTCTCCTTTTCTATTTCTTATTTTCATTGACGAGGCATGTAGACTTTAATGCCCAAAAGACCCAGTGCTGTTCGTTGTCACTAAAACGTTCCACTGATCCAGCACTGTCGTTAATCTCATCAGACACTCTTGATGTTCTGAGCATGAGGATACAGGGTAAATCCAGCGAGCATATACTCGAAGTGTCGAAAGAAATATTCAAGTGTTTAGGCTTTTTAAAGGGGTGTATTAAGTACCACCTAGAGCCAGCCTAAAATGGACTATAACTCCCTTTAATGGGCAGGGGCTACAAAGACATCATTAAAACTTCTGGACCGTGTGCAGAGGAGAGCGGTGGTCATGATAGCGTATCCAACTCTATTGTCTCCCAGCAGCATCGCCGGAATGTGGGTTGTGTATCGTTATTCTATAAATATTTTAATGGTTTCTGTTACACTCCTGACTGATTCTACAGGATTTTACTGGTATACCGCTGTTGTAAACCATCTGTCATTTTAATAATACTTGTATATTTAGACTGCACTTATTCTTTACGATTATTATATTTTCTGAATTTTTTAAGCAGTTTAGTTTAATAACCAGAACATTTACATGCGTTTACACCAAAGGTTAACGCACTCCTAACTATTCCCACATCTGCTTGAAATACATAATTCCGGCATTTAATGTCTGAGTAAAAGTGTACAACAATTATTGCTGTCATCAGCATTTTATGGATGATTTATCCGCCTCGTCTGTGCTGACTTATGCCGACTGTATCCATTTTACACTCCCGTTGCTGTGGGAATTCATCTATAAACGTTGGTGTATACTTCCAATTTAATCCCCAGCTGAAACAATGCCTTACAGCACCCATATCTCAATATTTTTCTGGTAGTAATGTAAAAGATTACATCCATGCTTATGTCTATGATTCCCATACACAGGAACTTATAATGTGTGTTTTTTTTATATTTTTATTAAAGTTTATTCAACTCTTTCGAAAGGAAATAAATCATAGTCATGTGCGGAAATGGAAACGGCAAACGGGAAGGAAGTTTGCTAAATTTGTTTGAGAAATGTTGTATGTGAAATATTGGCTGTAAAATTCGTATTCTTCATCAACATGGCAATGGAAAAAAGTCTATTCAAACTTATTCGAGTGGAGTTATGGTGTGTCATGGGAAAATATTTATGAATATGCGTATATATGTGTATATTTGTATTACAAGCGTCCAATATTCCACAGTTTGAAGGATGGAACGAAGAAAATGCTATACGGGTTATTTGGAAATGTTTTATAAAATAATGTGGCAAGATAATTTTCTTAAAAAAAAAATGTTTCAACTGAAAAGAAATTATGTTTTTCTGGGCTCATAAATATGGTTGGTAAATATGGAATTACTTTTAAGATTTGACTAGCTGTTGTTCATGACAGCATTTTCAGCTCGGAACCGTAAGGTCGATAAACTCGAGTGCCTTAAAAGTGGCAAATTTTAATATACGGATTTCTGTTTGAAGTTTATATTTTTATGCAAAACTCCTTATTTTTTTAAGAATTGATCGAAGATTCATGTGATTGTGAAAGAAGAGAAAACATGATAGATAAAGGTCACCGGACAGAGTAGGAGCCAGCAGTTGCCGCGTGAAGGCATTAAATGAATTGCCTACCACGATTCCTCTATTAAAGGAAAAAAGTATGTCAGTAGTTTCTCCAGTAGTCTATTTCTTGCGGCGGCGAAATCGATCAGCCTCATGCCGTTATCGAAGGTGTCATTGTGAAGGCTGAACAAACAGACGGACCAAAGGGAGACCCCTGCCTACTTTGCCATAGAAATAACCAAGAATAATTATTATGGGATGGGCGAGACAGGGGTCATTTGTTTGTTCGTATCTTTGGTTTCTTTCTCCTCCGTCTTCGCTTGAACACAAATTATGCAGATAAAAAAAACAATTTGACATTGATGCGGATTGTGGTCAGCAGTTCGTGCTTGCTTTCCTGGTAGTTGTAATAGAGATCGCAGTTCTTTATTTTATTAACGCCATGTCCTTTCCATTGTATGTCCTGGATGACGATGATGTCGCCCTGTACTCTCTGAGGATATCCGCACCAGGTCCGAACATTCCAAGAGCTTATTCAAAAATGATGGTCCTTAAAACTTTTGTGGTGGTCGTCAACATAAACGGACTTCTCCCGTTTATTCTAATTTTTTGTGGTTTTGTGAACCTCATATCACTAAAAACGAGAGAAGGTTTGGCCGCTTCCATATTAGCCATCGCCTTGGGGGTTGCAAAACGTCGATTCCCGGGAGTTACCACACTGTGACCTGTGAGATGACTTGCGATGCAGTAGATAAAAATCGAACAGGTGTCACAAAGTTGAATGGATCAGTAACTTGACTTAATCTGATACACCCCCTATTACATCTGTTGTCGAAAGATATACAGGTACTTTAATAGTTTTATTATGATGGGGTTGATGACCTTTGTCTGCGGTTTCAAATCTGTTTTTATTATTTTCTTCAATTGTTTATTCCTTTGCAGACTCGTTTGTAAACTAGTAGCACTTAGTAAAAGAAAAACGAACCAAAAGGTAGACAGAAATTCTGTTGTTGAGGAGTTATTCTTTTAGTTGTAGACCTAAGAGATGAGAAAAAAGTGTAACTTAATTCAATTACATTTCATACTTTGTGGTGGAGTTTTGGCCGAATGTTTGAAGTCACTTTTTTGTAAAACTACCAAAGTTCCCTCCTAAAGGCCAGGTTGAAGAGCTAACCTATTAGCAAGGGAAAAACTAAAGTACGATGTCTTATCTACCATTCTCTCAAAATATCTCCAGCTTATGTATTTCTTATGACATTGAACATGTACTCGTTATGATAAACCCAACCCAAGTCGAGGCATACCTTTATCAAACATCATACACAGAAAAAACATATTTTTGAAATCAATTACGAAGTTTGTATGGAATTCGTCAATTCAATTACTTTTTTAATTGATTTTCTTCCAATTACAAAAGTTGTGAATTCAATTACTCAAATTTTAAATAAGTAATTGATTTTTTTACTATTTTTTACATGGATTTCGCCAAGAATTTCTAAGTTCAATTACAACATTAATTGATTTCCAAGCTTAATTTCAATTACGACAGTAATTGAAAATTTTTGGCTTGTATTTTTTTCTGTGTAGTGAAGTGCCATTACTAAATTTAACTGTCATTAACACCGTAACATTGTAATGGAGTGGACGGCAAACAGCTCCAACTATTTACTGAAATATAATCTTAGGTTTTGCTATTTTCTTTTCTTTTTTGTGGGTATATTTTTTTAACAACAAAGATCAAAGTACTCAAATCCTATTTTCGTTTGCCTTAAGATGTCTGGACGTCTGAGAAAGCCATTTATTTTTTGTTATAATTGGACTGCGGTTAGATTTCTGAAGAAGACATGAAACCTATCAAAAAAGCATGTTAATTTGGAGATTTTCTTTTGTTGCACTGTCAACAGCACCATTCACGTTGCAGTTTAATTCATGTACTGTCTCGATGAGGAGTTTTAGAACTGAATTGCCCAATTATATTCTTTGGAATTTCGACTGAAATCAATTGTAACAAAGATGTGGTCAAGTCGTAATAGATAAGGTTACATTTGATTCGTATACATAGATATATACCCACTAGCAAGGAGTGTGCTACACTGGGGGCTGTGGGATGCGGGGATTTTTTGGGCATAACACCAGGAAATCAACTCCGATTCGGGCACAATTTGGCATTAGGAGAAAGGAAATTTGCTAATAACATCAGCTTCCAAATTAATTTTTAAAAATTAAAGAGAAACAAATAATTTATTGACGTTGTGGGACTAAACAATTTTATTTTATCCACTATTATAACCTATCTTACATGTGCTCTCTTTCAAGCAGGCAAAACTTACCTCCCTCAAAAAAAGTATAACCCTTCCATCTTCCCAATTTTGTATTGTATTGTATAACTACCTGTAAAAAGCTGTGTTGGTCCAAATAAATTGTTTTTTCAACATGCCCTCTTTTGGTAAACATCAACCTAAAATTCGATTCTCTTCAAAACAAAACGTACTCTCAGATGTATTTTTATGCGGTTTTTTTTATGTGGATTTAAATTTATGAGGTTTGTGTTTTTTTGGGTGGAATCATTTGATTTTATGCGGATTTTTAAGATATTGGAACGCATCCCTTGATTTTATATAAACGTAGAGTATTTTTTATTCGGATTTCTGGGGAAGGCATCCACCACATAAAAAGAAACCGGAATGTAATATACGTTTCTTCAAATTCTGTATATCGCAATTGTTATTAAAGGGTTTTCCAACATGAGGTGTTATTTTGGATCATACGGTATTTCGGTAGCTGTCAGTTTTGAAGCTTTTATTCTTTGACATTTGACAAGTAGAAACTACGTCATTACTAAAAATGGAACGACACACGCTTCAAGAACGCATTGAAATTATTAGAATTTACTACAAAAATGGTGAAGATCTTGCAGTCACATTTCCCCAAAACTAAAGCATTTTTGGGTGGTCGTGAAGCACCTTGTCGGACCGCAATACAGAAATTGGTGGAAAAATTCGAGCTGTTGGGACAAGTTAGTGATGCGAAGAATAAAGCCCGTGCACATCGCTCAAGAACAACTGAGAATATTGCACATGTTGCCCAAAGTGTTGAAGAAAACCCAGTTTCGTCCACTCCTCGCCGTTCTTAGGAATTGGAGATTCCACAAACGTCATTACACCGTATTTTTCATAAAGACATGGGTCTTAAGGCTTATGAAGTTCAGTTAACACAAGAACTGAAGCCGGCCGATCATCAACAACGTCGGGTATTTGCTGATTGGGTCCTTGAAATGCATGAAACTGATCTGGAATTCCATTGAAATATTATCTTGACTAATGAGGTCCATTTCCACCTCGGTGGCAACGTCAATAAGCACAATTGTTGCATCTGGGGGTCGGAAAACCCAAGAGTCATTGTTAAGTAGCCCCTCCATCCTCAACGTGTGACTGTTTCGTGCGATTTACTTTTTCGAAAATGAGGTTGGATCGGTGAATGGATTGCGCTATCGAGAGAAGATTAATAATTGTTTTTATGGTCGAAGTTGGATGATATTGATCTGGACAACGTTTGCTTTAAACAAGACGACGCTACGTGCCACACAAGCAACGAAACCATTGTTCTTTTACGGGAAAAGTTTCTTTCGAAAAGGCAATCACAATTGGCTACTGAGATTTTGAGATGTAACACCTTGCGACTTCTTCCTTTGGGGCCACGTGAAGGATAAGGTCTACGTCCACAGCCCAGCATCGATTCAAGACCTCAAAGATAGAATTCGTGAGGCTATCTAGGAAAATGAAAAATTGCATTAAAGTATATGGTCCTGTAAGCGTGGTCGTGGTGGCCATTAAGCTGATATTGTTTTTCATTGTTATGCCGTTAATTATTATGAAATAAACATCCTATCGTTTATCTCAAAAAAATGTCTTTGAAAACTAAAATAATTATTACACCACAAATCAATTAAATATATTACCATTCTTCACACATACTCGAATATACAATAGAGGGAACTTTTGGCAAGAATTGAATATCAAAACTGTCCTATCTCCATCATAACTTATGTTATTTTGTTTTTTGGAAGCAAATTGTTGTAAGACTACATTTAACAATATTTGTCTTACTTTTTGTGTTGCTGACACATCGGATCGTGGTCTCAAAATTGTATTTGTATGGAACTGAGATAACCTATAACCAGTTGGACTAACCAACAACATACTTTTGTTATCAACATAATTTTAGTAGACATCCACATTTAATGGTACCAAAGTCAAGTTGTCTATACAATTATCGGTTGCCACTATGGAGGGTTGTGGCAACCAGTAGCAATTAAGCCATTTGAATTATATTAATCGAATAATGATTAATTACGTCATAGAATTATGCCCTGTATTGTTATATTAGACTCGCGTAGGGGTAAATGGGGCCACCTGCTCGATTAATCGAAATGTATCAGAGAGATCGTAACCAGAAATTCGAAATGACTTAAAAAGCTTTTTCATAACTTTACAGGAGAAGCAAAAAACTTTCTAAAATCTAAAACCTCTTCTTGCTACGTCGTTCTGGAATTCGCATTTCAAATTGTGAATTTGAACAAAGACCTCGAATTTTTCACAAAGATCCGCGCGAAATTGACAACGCTCAAAAATCATCATCAGAGGCATGATACACCATTACTGTGGCCCGTAGATTGAAGAAATGAACTTCAACGTGCTTTGGTGCAACATGCCATACAGCACATGCCACAAACGATATTCTTCACCGGCAATTCGCCTGTGCTTTAATAATAGGTCAAAAGTCTGAAAAATGAGGCAAGAGAAAATATTAAGGGCCATCAACAAATTTAATTAAACAAAATTCCACATAAATGTCATTTGCACATTATTTCAATTTATTATCGTCGTTAAATATTTTATTGTCGGCAATTCCCTTGGAACCGCGTAGGAGTGTTTTGTAATTGATTAATTTGCACGTTTTCATATGCGGATGATTACACGTCACGTAATAAATTAAGCCATTCGCGACGCCTCATAATCATGTACATAAATACATATGTATGGTAGTATGTAAATAAAATATGTTCTACGTCAGATTGCATAGATACCAGAGAAAATCAATTTAATTTGTCTAAGGATTTACAGGATCTTACTTAATTCTACGTGTGATATGCCCGCCTTTGGAAAGTGTTGTGGCGACGACAACATCCAAAGTAACACATTTTATTTGTAAATTATAAATCACTAAGGAATCCAAATTCAAGTTGGTTTGTAAAAGATAAAAAAAAGGAACACAAATTCGTTTCGTCAACATGTCGAACCCGAACCGCGAAAAAGACGTAAGCGCTAAAACGGAAATTTTTCAGAAGAGGGGTTTTTGTGTGTGTGTTACTTACGATACAATTGAATTTGCCATAAATATAATTTTTTAATATTTTGGGATTAAGGTTATTGGATAATTTCGCGGTAAGGGCTCCATATTATTGGTTTGTCTTATATATGTTCCCTGACACGGTGGAATATCCAAATATTCAAAGGTCATATACATATTACTTGCCGATACACCCACGTACACAAGCATGACCGACAAACCGCCAGCACACAAGAAAAACCACACAAGTTGTAATGCTGCCTAGCTGCGCCCTTAATAACACTTTGCTCGTCAAGGATAAACGAAACATAATTCATACTTACAGCACAAGGATATGCATCGTGCTGGAAAAGCATATTTGTGTGCGGACCACGCGACACAAAGGGTCGTGATATGATTTGTGGGAATAGGTCACTTTTATGCACATCTGTACACTTCAAAGCTCTGAATATGGTCAAGTGAATTTTACGGAGGTGCTCGAAGGTGTTTGCATATGATTGTAGGCCGGACATATGACTGTATGTGAATAATCTCTTAATGTGATGGCACATGCATGATACAGTAAACTAGGTCATGATCGCCGGGACGCAAACCAAGTTTCTTAGTCATATTTTATGGACATTTTTAAAATTGTATTTTAAAAAGAGATGAACATCCTTTGAAACAAACAAATTTTAGCATAACGCAAATTGTATGTATATGTAAACTGTCAATTAAAGACTGCATATTTACACTCTGGAAAAAAATTGCCATTTTAACTAATTTCAGCAAACAAATTCGCATCAAACATATAAATATTTTTCCATACCACAAATATTAACTTGTTTGTAGGTGATAAATATCAAATTTTTTTCAATTTGTGAATTTCTATATAACCATTCATCTTATTCTCCTGGTTATTGCTTTTATTTTAAAGAGCATAGATGGAAAAAAATAATTATGAAAACAGCTGTAAATACACACTTATTCTCAAAAAAAAAAAATGTTGTACTTTGTTGAATTTAATAAGTTCGTTGTCTGTCGACTTCGTTGTTATGTGACTTTAAATATTTTTGTTGTATTCCGACGATATGTCAATAAGTTGGGGAAACAGTAGACAGGTATGTACAGGTAAATTAATATCAGACAACTTGCAGGCAAATTGTACACATACACATTAGGGTACACCCTAATTTTAAAAAAAATCGAAATTGCAGCTGATGACATTATGGGAAGGCGTGACGCCCACAAAATAAATATATGTATAAATGAATATTATTTGTTTCTAAAGCTGAGCCGATCTAATTGAAATAGTCACAGAATTTAACTGTACAACTGTGGGTGAAAACATTTGATAGTTGATACATCAAGTGGGCGTGGCCTCGCCCATGCTCATCGACGTTATGACAGTCGCATGAAATATTACAGTTATGAACATTATTTTTGGGAACAGAAACAGTCCATGCTACAATAAAAGTGGGGGCATCATGCCCCGTTACCGAAAGTTCATGACAATGCCGACGGAGAACATTTCAAGGAGAAGTTACGCAACAATTTCAAATTTTGTATTAAATAACGTGCATCCTAATTCACGTACATTAAACATTTGAACTCGCTCTTCAGAACTTCTATCTGAGATTGAGTTGTATCTTTGATATCGGTATGTAAATATTGTGTAACTTTGACATTTGTCAAACGATTGACTTGAGAAGACAGGTATTTGAAAAGTCATTTTCGGAAAATACCGCGGCAAATTATAGTTGTTTTAAATCAACGTACATATCGTTGCCAATAAGGTAGTTTTCATCGTTTCTTTTCGAATTTTATTGGTCACGGGACTGTGGGTGATCCAGCATGGACTCCCAATTAAGTGGAAAGTTCAGAGTTAATACAGCTCAACCCATTTGTATAGAGAAATCTGTCTTCCTTGGTGTGAAGAGAATGGAATTCATTACAAAACTTTTGATATTCAAAATAAATAAAAAATTTAAATAAATGTATGCAATAACTTTTCTGTTGAAAATTGCAATTTCCGTAGTTTACTTGGTATACAGCGACTGGTTTGCGATAGTAGCCTTTATTAAACACAAAATACAAGTATCTATTTTATGATTTTATCAAATCCCTATTTTCTGCATTTATTTCAAACTTCGAAGGCAATTTTCTCAGTATTTTGATTTTGTAGCTTATTGTGTTTTTACAATAAGCCCTTCATTCGTTACATCCCTAGATTTTCTCTAGGACGAACATCGCATTGACTATGTTCGACATAATAGGACACTGGCAGATTGGAAGGACCATAATGACACAAACGCTTCCGAACAGCGGCTGCTTCAGAAGCTGTTAAAATAAGGAGGTAAATCTATGCTCTGACCCACTGTCGACCAGCAAACGATCTGGTCAATGGGGCCGGTCTCTGCCTTCATGTCTGGCCAGAGCATGACTAAATCTCCAAACGCAAGTATTAAGAACATCAAGAGCTTTCTTATTGCTGCATCCTACGATGTTTACGGCCTTTAACATTTTGGCACCGTCAAAGTCATCCTCACTGTACCTGAGCGCTTCCAGCAGAGATCGCAATATGTTTTCCTCAAGCACTAGCCCTCTGCCCGTAGATATCTTCCTATAGGTTGACTACAGTCGATTATGGCTATTTGTATCTCAGGAGCTGAATTCAGACTGGCCGATTTCTTGAAACGTCCTCAATTAACTGTACTCAAAAGGGCATCCAAAATTTCCTGATTTTTCAAAAACCGGAACTAGCACTCTGTTCTTGTCACGAACTTTAAAATAAACTGCATCTCCATTTTTCAGATTCTTCAAAAATCTTAAGTAGCGTTCTGTTCTTCTCTTCCGCCTCATGGTCCGTATGTGTGACGTCGTTCGAGACACCAGCAAACTTACCGTCCGGCTCAGGTTTCACTTACCGACTGGTACGATACCATGTGGAATCTTTGTCATCGGTTTCGTAAAGGTCTGACAGGTTGTCGCTGGTGTCATCGTCCAACACTACATCTACTATCGACTACGAATTCCAACGGTATGGAAACTCTATTCGCAGTAGTTCGATTCGAGCATTCATATCAAAGTAGATGTGTCTTCCCTATCATTAAATACATAATTATATAATTCATTATAATGAACTAGTAAGATGTAATGCGCCTATGGCGCCCGTTGAAATATGAAAAAAAAAAATTTGTTGAAAAAAAAAAATTCTTGTGGAAAAAACAAAATTTTGCTGAAAAAAAAAATGTTGTTGAAAAAAAAATTTTGTTGAAAAAAAAATTTTTCTTGAAAAAAAAAATGTTGCGGAAAAAAAAATTTTGTTGAAAAAAAAATTTTTGTGGAAAAAAAAAATTTGTTGAAAAAAAAAATTTTTGTTGAAAAAAAAAAAATTTTGGAAAAAAAATTTTTTTTTCTACAAAAAAAAATGTTGGTAAAAAAAAAATTTGGGGAAAACACAATTTCTGTACAAAAAATAAATATTATTTTTATACCCTCACCCTACGGGTAGGAGGGTATATATCATTTGATACGACCCAAAAGTGTAACACCTAGAAATCTTCACATTAGACCCCAGGTGTCTTTGAACCAAATTCGATTCATGACTTTCTAAATCGTTTGAGCCATGTCCGTCTGTCCGTCTGTCCGTCCGTCTGTCCGTCTGTCTGTCCTGCTGGTACGCACGATAACTTTCGAAAGAGTTAAACAATCGCTCTGAAATTTGGCATGGGTTATTATTTTCCCAAAACTGCTTATGGGATTGCATATGGGCTATATGGCCACACCCCTTCGGGTACCTCCCATACAAATCTGCTATTTCGCCCACTTTAGTAATCGTGTAATAATATCAATATGCCCACTCCGATCTTGGCAAAAATCCGTATTTAGTAAAAGTATAACTGAACAAAGTTTCTGACAAAAACTTGGAAGTCTGGCAAATCCCCTTCTGGTACCTCCCATACAAATGTACCATCCCGCCTACCTTAGAAATCGTGTAGTAACACCAATATGACCAACGCGATCTTGCCCAAATTCTGTATTTAGTAAATCTATAGCTAGACAAAGTTTTGGACAAAAACTTGGAAGTCTGGCAACTCCCCTTCGGGTACCTCCCATACAAATGTACCATCCCGCCCTGATAAACCGTCTAATACTATCAGTATGACCAACGCTATCTTGCCCAAATTTTGTATTTAGTAAAGTTATAGCTACACAAAATTTTGGACAAAAACTTGGAAGTCTGGCAAATCCCCTTCTGGTACCTCCCATACAAATGTACCATCCAATATTTATACCCTCACCCTACGGGTAGGAGGGTATATATCATTTGATACGGCTGAAAAGTGTAACACCTAGAAATATTCACATTAGAACCCAAGTCTCTTTGAACCAAATTCGATTCATGACTTTCTAAATCGTTTGAGCCATGTCCGTCTGTCCGTCCGTCTGTCTGTCTGTCTGTCCTGCTGGTACGCACGATAACTTTCGAAAGAGTTAAACAATCGCTCTGAAATTTGGCATGGGTTAATATTTTCCCAAAACTGCTTATGGGATTGCATATGAGCTATATGGCCACACCCCTTCGGGTACCTCCCACAAAAATCTACTATTTCGCCCACTTTAGTAATCGTGTAATAATATCAATACGCCCACACCCATCTTGGCCAAATTACGTATTTGGTAAAAGTACAACTGGATAAAGTTTCGGACAAAAACTTGGAAGTCTGGCAACTCCCATTCTGGTACCTCCCATACAAATGTACCATATCGGCTACATTAGAAATCGTGTATCAATATCAATATGCCCAACGCGATCCTGCCCAAATTTTGTACTTAGTAAACCTATAGCTAGACAAAGTTTTGGACAAAAACTTGGAAGTCTGGCAACTCCCCTTCTGGTACCTCCCATACAAATGTACCATCCCACCTTTAAAAAACCTGTAATACTATCAATATCACCGACGCGATCTTGCCCAAATTCCGTATTTAGTAAAGGTATAAGTGGATAAAGTTTCGGACAAAAACTTGGAAGTCTGGCAACTTCGCTTCTGGTACCTCCCATACAAATGTACCATCCCGCCTACCTTAGAAATCGTGTAGTATTATAAATATGACCAACTCTATCTTGCCCAAATTGTGTATTTAGTAAAGCTATAGCTAGATAAAGTTTTGGACAAAAACTTGGAAGTCTGGAAACTCCCCTTCTGGTACCTCCCATACAAATGTACCACCCCGCCTACCTTAGAAATCGTGTAGTAACACCAATATGACCAACGCGATCTTGCCCAAATTCTGTATTTAGTAAATCTATAGCTAGACTAAGTTTTGGACAAAAATTTGGAAGTCTGGCAACTCCGCTTCTGGTACCTCCCATTCAAATTTACCATCCCACCCCTTAAAAACCCTGTAATACTATCAATATCACTAACGCGATCTTGTCCAAATTCCGTATTTAGTAAAGGTATAAGTGGACAAAGTTTTGGACAAAAACTTGGAAGTCTGGCAACTCCCCTTCTGGCACCTCCCATACAAATGTACCATCCCGCCCCTGAGAAACCGTCTAATACTATCAGTATGACCAACGCTATCTTGCCCACATTTTGTATTTCGTACAGTTATCGCTAGACAAAGTTTTGGACAAAAACTTGGAAGTCTGGCAACTCCCCTTCTGGAACCTCCCATACAAATGTACCATCCTATATTTTTTTCTATAGCATTCGGTATTTTAGGTTGCTATTATGACTTTTCATCAGATGTTACATCAAATGATGGTATCTACGGTCACTTTTGACTTTCCGATACTTATAAGTATGAGACTTGTATGTTTTTACTGAGGGTATATATAAGTCGGTTTACCCGACTGCAACTTTTCCACTGGTTTTTTATTATTATTATTTATAGAAAATTATAGAATGCCTATTTAAATTCCTACGTACTGCGTGACAGAGTCAGTGAATCAGTGTATCAGTGTATCAGTGAATCAGTGAATCAGTGAATCAGTGAATCAGTGTATCAGTGAATCAGTGTCGAGGGTAAATATATATTAAGATGGACATTTGTATTGTTATTTAACGCGTTTCTGGCTGGGGCTTTTGAATTCATTCCTTGGCCGTGAGCCATACATCTCATGGTTCGATCGACGATTTTTTACAGCAGGAAGACCCGGTTCTTCGAGTTTTGTCGAACTTAACCTCAATGTGGTGTTTACCTTAGAAGGCACTTTATTCCCACTAATTTGAATTTTCATTTGTTCTTATTTTATTTTGAATAATTCAATTTATTAGAATTTTCATATAATTTCAAAATTTATTCAGCGAAAATTTCATTTGTTCTAGAGTTTTTTGTTCTTCCCTTCATTAATTTATTATGAAAGCACATCTGCATATTTACAACGAAGCCTGGCCTCACAGAATTCTGGCAAATTATTATTAAATTATACATATTTTTTGGCGGTGTATACCTCGGCAAAAACTTCATTATTATGTCATACATTTATTTTTTTTCGCCGTTGCGTCGAAACTCCTTGTAAAGGATGTGCATGTGTGGGTGGTAGTGCGGAAAACATCCTTCGCTTACTCAATTTAATATTCATTTAGGGCAAAATCAGCCCAATTGTTTTTCATTTAGCGCTGAAACGAACGTTTTTGGCACTGGTGTCAAAGCCATACGTGCGTACACACACCGTCACACACAATCTCCAACTAAATTATTCCACCATATTTGAAAGGACACACACGCACATGTATGTACGCATATGGTTGTGCAATTCGGTGTGAATAAACCCATGTGTGCGAGCATGTGATGGAATGCTGGGCGTTGTGGGTGTTTGCCGGGGTGATGGTTTCGGTGCTGGTATTGTTCATTTTTGTGGGTAAAAGTTGCCATGAGAATGTGAAAACAATCAAATATTTGATGTGGTTTGCTACATTTGTTAAATGCTTCATGAGTGTGTGGCTTGTAGACCCACGCACACAATACACAGCAACTGCCTCCTTTACAATAATATGACATATGGCCGTATACCCGGCAAACATTTTCGATTGAAGAAGAATGTTTGGCGAATCGCCTAGACGATGAGTTTAGTCGCGATGTTTATCAATTCTTGTTTTTCAGGATTTGTAAACTTCAAAGAGTAACAAGCTAATTGTGAACAAACTCAAAGAGGTTGAAACTAAAAAATATGTATGAGCAGACCCGAATGCATTAGCATTTGAAATATAAATAATAGTTTGCCTGAATGAAATGGTATAATTCCGGACATGGGGAACTCGAAAGCTGCGAAAGAAGCTTTCAAGTCTTTAAGAAATATTTCACACTTAACTTTATTTGTAATTGTTTTGAGAGCCCCAAAATTCTTTGTTTGGCTTTTTGTTTTCTAATTCTTTGATTAAAATGTTTAATATGAAAATGTATTGTATTGTACGTCATTTGAAATAAAAACTAAATAATTGAAAATCAAAATTCTGTCGAAATGAAAAAACTGTATCAGCTGTTTGCATGCCTCTACTTTATATTATTGTGCCTCGTTTGTAGTCACAGATTATTGTCCACAAATCGCCTACTCATCTGTTTACTGGATGTTAAGCGATTCTGTGTATTTCTCATGGATCAAAATTGAATTACATTGTGTATGATTGAGCTTTCAGAGTTATTTAGGCAATGTTTGTAAAGCTATGGCAAATATGCTCAGGCCATTATTAAACGCCAAAGCATTGCTTAGGAGACGGTAAAGCGATCTACGCTGTACACCGCGACCCATGGATCGTAAGTATCTACGATTTCACCAATTATCGACTGACTGTTTGCAATTATCCAACAATCCTAAATTTGTTTGCAGGGCATAGTCTAATTTCGTGAACATGTGTTGGTGTCTGTTATTAGGTTCGTTTTGATTGATGTCTGGTTATTCACATCAGGCCAGAAATAGTTCATTATTTGTTGTGTGAATAATTTCTATAGGATAACTATGGTGTTATTCATTTACAGATTAGAATTGTGTTTTTACATTTTGCTCATATAAATAGAAATATGAATTTCACATAACAAAGAACTTGGTGTAAATGGGGCATTGAAGCGTTTCAGAGCAACTCATAGTGATAACCAGTTCTATAGAAAATTCAATAGCTATTCGGAAACGGAGGGCTAATGAAATCGCTATTCTTAAGTACACATATGCAATTTTATAATTTTATGGCAAATGATGCGAGTACTGACATCGCAGAGAATGGGATTCAGCCTTAGTCGGATGATGAAGATGGTGGGATCGAAATTATGGTGTAGAAAAAATTCGTTACCGAAACCGGCCACAAAGGAAACTTTGAGGAGTGTAAAGTTCTCAACGAAGCTAAAAAATGCAGCATACAAAGCGACACCAGAGCCCATGCCAACGCGAGCTGTGTTTCAGCGTTACCCCGAGAGAATTCTCTATTCCGAAAATGAAAAGGGAGATAGATGGACGACTGAGTGAGAAGATTGATGTGTATGGAAGTGGAAACGATGGCAGAAAATTCTAACAGTGAGTAAAAGACTTAACAAAAGATTCGAGCACTGGCATAACTTATTCTAGGGATGACAAGGAGAATCTGCTAACTGAAACTCCGGGTATGCTAAGAGTTTGGAAACAAAATGTCTCCAGACTACAAGCGGCCGAAGGTAGTAACCCGCGACCAATCATAAACGATGGTGTGGAATGGCCACCCCCTACCCGCGATAAGGTAAAAATTGCAATAACCCGGCTTAAGAACAATAAAGCTGCTGGTGTCGATGGAATACCGACAGAACTGTATAACAATTGTAAGAATTCTAGACAAAGAGACTGGCGGATAAAGAGCGTGCATTTGCTAGAAGTGAATTCTGACATGGATGTAAATCAAAGCTCTACAATGAATATCTTGAAACGACATTCAAGGCATTCACTTGAAAAGCGAAAAATGCAAGGCATTCATCCTATGCTTGAAAAATAAATGAATAGTCGATCATTGAGTTGTTTAGTTTTTAGAGTAATGGGTGGCATATAAATGAAATGTTTCGATGTAGACTTTTCTTGTAAATAAAGGTTATATTCTAGAGGTGTGTATTTGGTCACCCAAACATTCATGGCATTAAATCCACCAATAAAGTCTTCCACACCAACCGAATTGGTTTAAGGTGACATAAAGTTCCCTATTGGTTATTGTTTGTATTCAAAAATAAACCCTTTTGGGGAAAAGTGCACTCAGCAGTATTCCTTGGAATTGAATTATATCCAATTTGCATACACCTTCTCTCATTTCTAGCAGCACAAACATTTTCAACTTGCTTTAAAAATACCTTCGGGTATATTCTATACAACAACAAACAAAACTCATGATATTCGTATACTTTTACCATTAAGTTGGAGGCTTACTTAATGGTATACGACTAACAAAATCATGAGTTATTTTGCTGTTGTATTCAATTTACCCAAAGACAGATTAAAATATCCTTAAATAAAACTGGTTGAAAATTGTCAACCCTACTTCTCAACCTTTTGGCGAAATTTTAAATCACTTAACTAGTTGGATAAGATTTTAACGGCGACTGAAAAGCCACAAACATCGATGGCAAAAAAAAAAGAACACATCAACACCATTCAGTAGCAACGCGATACAACTTACACAAGCACTGGCACAACGCGCCCAACCCCTCACTTCGCCATTAGCTGCTGTCAATAAGAAAATGTGAAAAACTTTACCTCGAAGTGGAAATTGGCTGGTATTTTGTTTGCATAAATATTCGGAAGTTGGTGTAGAGCTTAAAAGAAAAGGTGTCTGAACATAAATTGAAAACATAACCGCAAAATATGATTTTAATGGAAGTATTGGTAGTAGAACTTTTTAAAAGCCGGATAAATCTTATTAAGTCCAGGACAAAGTTAAAGTACAGGGGAGGCAACAGAAGTGCATGGACCAGAGAAAGTGTCTATGACGTTGTGGTTTGTTATTACCCAGTGTGTGACATCTTTTAGTGTTCTTTGTTTCCTACGAAATGAACACTTTATTGATTCCCGCGAAGTATATCGTTTTTTTTTTTTTGAAGCAAACTTTACTTTCTTACTCTGAAGAGTGTTTATGTTTCCCCCAATCATACATACACTTACGTGGAAATAAATGTGTATTTCCATCCAAAGATATATGTATGTGTTTTACATGTACATGTTTTTTTTTTCAATTTGTGAATCTCTCTATATGAATTTATCTTATTCTCTCGGTTATTGTTACCCTCAGAAGCTGTCAAATCTAGGTTCTGTCATCTCTCCTTCTCTATTTCTTATTTTCATTGACGACCTGTTGGGGCAGACGGTGAACCCAATCTACTCCTTTGCGGATGATAGCAACCTATGTCATTCATACTCATTTGATCATCGGCCAGAGCCTCTGGAGGTCGAGGACAAAAGGCGAATGATGAACGACTGACTTAACCGCGATTTGGCGAGGAGCAGTGTTTTTACTAGAAAATTGTATGTAGTTAAAGCTATACTAAATTTAGAATTTCGATAAGATTCGTTGAGCGAGTTTATATAATTACACGATTTCTAAAGTGGGTGGAATGGTACATATGTATGGGAGGTACCAGATGGGGAGTTTCCAGACTTCCAAGTTTTTGTCCAAAACTTTTTCCAGCCATAGCTTTACTAACTACCGAATTTGGACAAGATCGTGTTGGGCATATTGATATTATTACACGATTTCTAAAGTGGGTGGAATGGTACATTTGTATGGGAGGTACCAGAAGAGGTGTTGCCAGACTTCCAAGTTTTTATCCAAAACTTTGTCTATCTATAGCTTTACTAAATGTAAAATTTGGACAAGATCGCGTTGGGCATATGTAGATTATTACACGATTTCTAAAGTGGGCGTAATAGACGATTTGTATGGGAGATACCCGAAGGTGTGTGGTCATATAGCCAATATGCAATCTCATAAGGAGTTTTGGAAAAATATTAACCCATGCCGAATTTCAAAGCGATTGCTTAAGTCTTTCGAAAGTTGTGGATCAAACGATTCAGAAAGTTATGAATCGAATTTGGTTCAAAGACACCTGGGGTCTAATGTGGATATTTCTATGTGTTACACTTTTGGATCGTATCAAATGATATATACCCTCCTACCCGTAGGGTGAGGGTATAAATACTTCACCCAATTTGATCTCGTAAATATTTACAGCACCTATATCAGGCCTAAAATGGAATATTACTCCTATGTATGAGTAGGGGCTCCAAAGACTGTGGACCGTGTTCGGAGGAGAGCGGTGGTGCTGATAGGGAATAGTATGTCTCCCTTCAGCATCGCCGTAATGTGGGTTGTGTATCGTTATTCCATAGATATTTTAATGGTATTTACAAGATATCCGTCATCTGGTCAGTGATGGTAAAACATCTAGCCGGAATATGCGGCAGTGCACAGTGCACAGTGCACAGTGCACGAAAAAAAAACTGTGTACAGCAAATTCATTCATTCGGGCAGAAAAAGTTTGAAATTTGAAATTTCGGAGTTCTCGTTCCCAAAAAATGTGACAAATTTGATCGTCGGACATTAAAAATTTGTAATGCAAATGCTTCATAAATAACAAAGTTTATCACCAAATGCGACAAATTTGATCGTCGGACATCAAAATTCCAAATGCAAATAATGCTTCAGAAATGACAAAGTTTAATTACCGACATACAATATGTCGCGCCCTGTATTTAACAGTAACAACATATTTGCGTATGATCACTCATGTAATTTTGGCAAGTTTTCTTTTATGATTTAAATCTTCCAGCAAAAAACATTTCCCTGTTTCAGTGAAACGATTGATAATAAAAATTCATCGATTACAATAAATAAAAACATGAATATTGTAAACAACAGCTTTACTTTTCATGGGCACATTCATATTTTCAGTCACATGGCATTGCAATGCCCTACACAGCAATGAATTAACATACCGTGACATGATATCACATCTCAGCCGAATGTTAATTTAAATCTCAACATTTAAATTTCTACTTAACCGCATGTGTTCAAACGTTAATGTGTCGCCCTGCCACCAGTGGACAGAGCAGGACTTACCGGCCATGATCAATATGTTTTCAATTGAACGGAAACACATCAATAATCCTGTCAACTCAACCGAACCCGTGACAACAACAGCCATGATGACATAAAGAATGTCAATGACAGGATACGCAGATGAGATGTACGAGTACGACGGGTCAATTGCGTGATAGCAGCGGAAAATGTTTGCGAGTACCAGCCATTATACAAATTAACGCCCTTGTAGTTTAAGTGTAAATAATTGCAAATATATACATACATTCATACAGCTACACGTGCTTGAATGTCGCACAATAAGTACTTGTGCATTCGCAAGAGTTCATTATTTTCCGGTAGATATATGTAAATAATAACACTGATCGACAACAGATTTTTAACAATTTAAAAAAAGTTTATATATATAGAGCTATGCCGACGATTTTCGAGCGGTTCTGTTTCAGTAGCACATATGTTTTGCTTTTACTAGTATTTCCCTTAACATTCCATGAAATAACGGACGGGTAACTTGTGCTAGATAGTTGTTTATACCACTGACCGGGACCCTCAGTTGTTTTCCTCTCGTCCCACCACAAAGGGGCTCAACGCATGTTCCATACAGATATATCGATCATACACTGAATATTTTAGAACCCACCAGCAGCCGGCTCCGTCTCCATAACAAATACCTGCCTGAAATCCAACTCCAAAATTGAGTTAATTTTACTTTAATATTTCTATAAGACATAAGGAGGCAATAACAAAAATCAATAGTCTATCTGTATTATGTGTCAGTCGATTGACTCCTCTATCCATGACATATTCACAGATAATCAAACGTGTCCCTTTCATGCTGGCGTTAGTCTGTCAAAAGTGTATTAAATAAAATAACTTTCTTCTATCAGTCTATCTTACCTCCTCTTCGTTACTACTTTATTCGCATACCTTTAACTCTGAGCTGTGACAACATTGAGGATAGACTTAATCGTTGCCACCAGGAGCACTTTAACCGAACGCCAATATGTGAGCCAACCAATGTCTGTGTAAGGACTTGGTTTCGTTCAGACGTGAGACAAAATGACTATTGCGATAAAGAGCAATTGCGCTCTACTGAACTCTGTCAAAATGTTTTTAAATGCTTGGAGTCCATTTGGTCGGGTTGTGTGATGTGGCATTAGCTTTTAATGCTGTACGAGCAGGAAAGAAAGTTATATTTGTACTTGTGGGGATTAAGGATATTGTGAGAAGAATAGTATATGTCTGAAAAACAACACTGTTCAAGTAATTAGATTCGATTGAGGTATACGAGTAATTAAATAAAGCATTTAAGGACTGAATAATTCAGGAATTAGAATCTTATATATCTTAAAAAAAAGTTATTGTGGTACATAGAAAAACGAATGGTCGATATCAGGTCAATGTTTTGTTTTTATTTTTATTTAGATACAACAAATATATCGTCTATGTAGAAGAAAAAGTCATCAACTACACTTTTGCGAAAAATGAGTTTATTGCATTGTATTTCATAATTTTCCATTGTTTATTTTTTGCGCTTATCGATATGCGCATATCTATTTTATTTACTAAGATTTTTTTTATAACTCACTAACTGCAGGTTTGCGATAAAATTTGTGAAGAAAACATCATTATCTACCTAAGGTTTTTGTCGATATAACAGTATGCAACTTATGCAGAAATTGTTGGTGGATAAAATGTTGTATTTAATAATTAACAAATTGTGGTATTCAAAATATTTGTTATCGAAATATTGGATTTTTAATGATAACTTTTATATAAAAAACCTTATAACTCGAAACTATGAAAATGTAGATGATGAGTTTTTGTTCTACATAGACGATATATTTGTTATGATCAGGTTTCATTGATTATATGAACTATTTCATAGATTCTAAAAAGTGAAAATAGAATCCTATGAATCCATTTGGAAGCAAATCGTGACGACTCGTTTTTGCCAACATCTTTAACTAATATCTACTAATTTTATTACTTGTAAATTTAACGGAAAGAGTTGCCTAATTATAGCGATGTGGAAACTTTGGATACCAACTTCGCATACGATGGTCGTTCTGAAGCTTTCGTTCCTTCAAAACTCTTGGGAGTGATGGTAATTTCCCATCAGAATTACGGAAGAATGTTCGCATATTAATGCCATGGCTATTGTTAATCTTCAGAGCCTGCTTGCGATTACAGCATGTCAAACGCAATGTACGCTGTAGAAGACAGTCTTTTTCCCTACACCAAAGTAAATGATTTTAGACGAATCAGCCTGTTATCGACGATGCGACTTGATGCCATAAAATCATGGAAGTGTAAGATTATGGACATGTTAAAATCTCTAACAGCTCAGCTTTCTTTTGATCCCAGTTTAGTGACAAGAATAGCAGTTGGAATGGTTTCATTAAATGGCATACGACTTCCTGACACTGGAACCCTGATATTTACTTAAGGATCAACATCGCTTAGAGTTGGTTGTGAATGATCTACTGCTGTCATCCGAAAAAGAGAAGATTTGGTTCACGGTCTGACCTAATAGTTTGACATTGAAAATAATAAATAGAAAAGGAGAAAGAGAAAGAACAGAACCTTGTAGAACACCAACGGTCAATGTGTTCCTATTGGATGCGACCTACTCGTATAGAGCGATATCTGTGAAAACTTTATATGAATCGAGAGATGGTTTTACTGACACCAAATGCAAGAAATTTCGATATGAGTGCAACGTGCCAGATCCTACATAACGCATTGGAATACTCTGAGCCACGATCTTGCTTTTACCAAGGCGGTGAATGGCTCGACTCCATCGATGCGAAGGGCCGGCCTTCAATTCTACTGTAAATCGGTTTCTACTAATTCAGGATAATTCGCCAGATTGTGGTTAAAGATGCTGTTCATAACCTTTGAGTAATAAATACATATTTCATTTTTATTTGTATTTACTGCAAATACAATACAAAGAGAATTTATTATCTAATAGCCGGTCCAAAAGTAAATCAGATGACACAGACCATTTCGCTCATTTACTTCAATAACGTCACAATTCAAAATTCACTATTAAACATACCCATTAGGGTGGAGTGAAAACATGCTTTTTTTTTAGGGGTCGCGCCACTCCCTCGAAATTTGGAAATTATTGCTATTTTGGCGTTGATTTTAGAAAAATCCTAAAACTTAACGACTTAACTTATTCGAAATTTAAAAGTTTGAGCTTGTTCAGTGCCCAAACAAAAGTATTTGAGGCAAATGTGAGGATAATCGACTAATATTTGTAGCTTTGGTAGCCATTTCATTGTTCAGTCAATTTTCTGAAGAAGGGACGATTTGACTTATTTTACTTTTTGAAATTTTTGAACAATGAGAAAATTTTTTTTAAATTTTTTCTTGCCCTTATTTCATTGTTTACGCTATTGCAAACAGTTATTGACATAAAACTTTTTAGGATTTTTCTAAAATCAACGCCAAAATAGCAATAATTTCCAAATTTCGAGGAAGTGGCGCGACCCCTAAAAATTTTTTAAAATTTTTTTCTTTATTTTTCCCCTCATTAGGACCCCAGACTACATCTCTTTCCGAGGTTAACTTTTTTTTTTGAATTTCACTCCACCCTAATACCCATGTCAAGGGTTTACTTTATTCGGGAAACCTATGATATGTTTCCTATATTTGTTCAGTAAGACGCAATTGAAAACTTTAAGCGGCTCTCCGGAAAAAATCGTGTTCTGAGCTGTGACACTATTGATGTAAATTAACGATATGGTAGATTTTTGTAGCCACAGATCAAATCTCTTGTGAGAATCGAACCCACAATCCCCAAGCTTATGGGCAATCTTGCTACCAACTCGTCTACCGGCGCTGATCAACATATTCCAACTGGTCGATAATTTGCAGGATTTGTAGCCTTTCATTTCGTCGAGATCAGCTGAACATTGGCAACATTCTAACGTAAGAGGAAAACCAAATCTCAGACATTCACAAATTGTACGAGCCAACGTCGTAGAACACTTACACTGAACATGTTCTGACTCTAACTTGGAAAGTCGCAGGAATTTACTCGGCCACACTATTAGGCCACATCTGCCAAAGGGTTATACTCTGTTTAGTAAAGCTTAAGTAATAAAAGTTCCGCCAAAAATATTAGTAAAAAGTTCATCTTCATTATTTATATAAAATGTAACCTAAAGACTTTATTTGGCGACCTATGGAAATGCAATTGGGATTTAAAAACCGAACGTTCTCATACCATGTGTTCTCCGGTAAGGGATTGTATAAATTGTATCCTTACAAAAACAAGCGAATGTAGCTCTGATGATAATGTGCTTCCTACGAGGAAACCTTCATTCCCATATTAATACACAAGTGTCATAACACTGCCAACAACTCGCATCATTTGCAGAAAATCTATAAACGATTTATTTTATCCATTCCCCTTTACCCTTTTATGCGTTTGCTAAAGATGATGTCAGTCGTTTATCATTTCCGGCGGAAGTATAACTGGGAACTGTGCGTAGTTACGTACGAGAATGTGTGTAGGTGATGATGAAATTCGCAGCAAACGAAAGTTGGGGTCATGGAATGTCGGATCGTTGTACTTCTCATGACTGTGATAATGAAGTTGTTAGATATCCAAGAAGTTGCAATTGTATGTGGTGCGTGGAGCGCATTTTCGGTATTGATTTTTAAAGCGATATGGTATCCTGTCAATGTGGACATGAATATTTGGGATGGTCACGCGTATTTACCTCAATATGTCATTAAGGTATAAATCAGTAAGCTATACGGGATATTTGTAGCTACAGAGTTTCTTGATTTCTTCAGGACTGCAGTTCTGATTGCAGATGGCAGCCGGCCGACGACGACTGATACTCCACTCCAATCATCTGAAAATTGTCAGAGGCTTTGGCCGAGTTTAACGTAGGTTCTTTTTTGGTAAAAGAAGCGTACAATATGTATGCCCATGACACTGTAAGACAGTTTCTACATCTCCTCATGAATGAGAGACCAGATATAGCATTTTTTGTTTCTTCACAAACTCATCTACTACTACATTTAACCATTATCAAGACGCTTTGTTCTGAGTTCTAAATATCTCTTGGTATCTGCTATGCAGTTCAATATACAATCTCTTCTAGGACACTGGATTTTATGGAAATATTGGAGCAGCCAAGAATTTCATTTATTTTTCTATCTTGTCCATTCGTCCATCCTGTTGTTAACATTTTTATTCTATATAGAGAAAAACAACAATAAAAACTTCACAACGAATTTATCGCAAAACGGACGCAGAAGAGTTTCTACTTGAGAACGTAACAAAATCATTGTGAACATATTTTCTTGGTAATTTATAACCACTTAACTATGATGGAAAACTTTTGCCATATTTCTTCTATGTTGTCCATTTTCCTCCTTTCATGTGTTGTTGCTTCACATCGTTGGCATTTTAGTCGCTTTAATCTCAAATGATTTTCCTTTTACTTACCCGAAAATACCAGTAAATATTGTTCTCTCCAGCCGAAGAGGAGTTGAAATATTTATTTTTTCTTAAATCAACTTATTTTTCATAAATCAACTTATTATTTGGGAGATATTAATATTTTTTGAGCGGAACAGTTTCTTGATTCAATTTATCTGGGGGAGGGTAATTCAATCAAAAGCAAAAAATCTAATGCTGAAAACAACGTAGGTACGTTCCATTCCCCTGACATCTGATGAAGGGAATATACGGGGACTTCTCTCAAACCAATGAGCTGTGTAAGACATAAATTTGTGCAGTCACAGACACAGACCTATTGTTAAAAGTCGGCTTCGATTGAGGCTCAAAATATAAGAAACAACAACAACAAAATTATAAAGAAATTGGGAAATTGTCAATGGTGCCACAAAATGGGGCAACGCACAAAAACCGCCAAAATGATTAAAATGGAAATATAAGAATAAGTTACTATTTTCCCTAAAATTCAAATCAACGGAAGACGTCAAACGGAACAAGGGGCACAAGTTGGTGGGGAAAATAGTTGAACGACCTCATTTGACAACAGCGGTTGCAAATGAATTCGAAAATATTTCTAAATAAATCAGCCACAATAGGACAGAGATAAGGTAAAACATTTTCAAATTACTTAGAACGAGCTACAAATTTAAAACTTACAGTGACAAACCAAAGCCTCTGATGGGAATCGAACCCGTAACCCCCCGCTGATAGGGAAGCATGCAACCAAATAGCCTAACGCGGGCGCTTAAATCATTGTTTTAAACATTTTACTGTTAGGTGTTTTTTACACATACTGACATACGTTCTAAAACAACATTTTATTTGTACCAAATATAGGTCCTATGAAAAATACTCCAAAAAAATATGAAGAATTCCGCAAAAAAATCTCAGACAAAATTGGGAAATTTTTCATAATTTTTAGGTTACATTTCATTTCTTGTTTTTGGGGATGTTGGACCCAATTTTTTATTTTTTGGGGATATTTTCATAACAGATGTCAATAATAAAGGGTTATCTGTCACACTAAGTTGTTAAACCAATTTTTTTCGTTTAAGTTGGAAGTCTTACATTGATGACAATTAATTGCTTAACTATCACATTACGCGTACAAATTATTAAAACATACTACAGAAATGGTGATTCTGGCACAGCCACATATCGTGCTTTAAGAGGACATTATGGTTTACATAATCGTCCAACTACGCAAGCAATTGGCAAAATTGTGAAGAAATGTTGAAGAGACTGGAGCGGTTACAGCTTTTGTAAGGCAGCCATTTCGCTCGTTCCGCTGAAAATACCACTGCTGCAAGTGAAAGTGCTGCCGAAGATGCGAATGTGTCGATTCCTCGTCGTTCTCAGGAATTATGACTGTCTTACTGAACATTATGGCGAATTTTGCATTTGGATCTACACATAGATCCATACAAAGTCCAGCTCACACAACAACGGAAGACAGCTGACCATTCACAACGTCGTAGATATGTGAAATGGGTGCTTGAACAACAGGCATTGGACGTCGATTTTTCAAACAAAATTTTCTTCAGCGATGAAGCGCATTTCTCACTCGGTGGATATGTTAATAAACAATTGTCGGATTTTGGGTTCTGAGAATCCTCAAGTAATTGAAGAGAGGCCATTACATCCACAAAAAGTCACTGTTTGGTGCGCTCTTTAGTCCGAAGGTGTGATTGGAGCTTACTTCTTCGCAAACGACGAGGGAACGACTGTCACCAATTCGGATCAACTCGGAGCGTTCTGGTCGTATGATAACCGACTTTTTTTTGCCTGCTATGGAAGAATACGACTTGGAGAATATGTGGAAAGACGGTGCCACATGCCACACAACTCGATCGAATATGGCTTTATTGTAAGAGACATTTCTTGGCCGCGTAGTTTCTCGTTGTGGCGACATCAACTGTCCATCAAGATCCTGCGATTTGACACCATTCGACTTTTTTTTTGAGGGACTACGCGATAGACCGTGTTTATACAGATAAACCTATAACTCTTGAGCTCTTAAGAACCAACATTGGTCAAGTTCTGACTGAGATACCGCCCAATATGTGCCAAAAAGTGGTCCAAAATTACATCAATAGACTCAATGCTTGCAACACTTCGCGCGGTGGTCATTTAAATGTAGTATTTCACACACAATGTCAACGTTCAAACTTTATAATAAAAAATAAACATAATGAAAAAAAAATATTTTATATGTGTTTTATTTACGTTTACTTTGGAAAACGCAAAATGGATAACCCTTTATATTCCAATTTCTGTTTATAATGTTGTTTTTTGGGCTATTTTTCAGAATATTTGGGGGATTTTGCATTTGGGGGATTTTTCAGAATTTTTGGGGGTATTTTTTCATTTATTTTGTGGATTTCTTAATTTTTTTTTGTTCTCATTAAGTTTTGAAAATAACTTACTCAGCTTACTTAGTCGTAATTCTATCACAATCGGGGATTCTTTGCCGGTGCTATGGCTAAATTATTCAAGCATTATTCCAGTTTACAATTGACAACTGTCGATAACGTGATTAGGACATCGATTTTGAATTTTCTTATTTTCTGACAGTACCTTATTTTCATATCTGTGCTGCATCTGGTCACGATCGCACACATTCTCATCGTGTTTGAAAATATAGCTTGAAAAGTCATTTCGGTTAACGAAAAGAGGCATGGTAAACAATTTGTTTGTGGCCGGGGATTGAGGACATCGACTTGAACGATATCTGGTTCTTTTAGGATCACATGGCGAGCCACACAGTTTACGCCTTAAATTTTCCCATGGAGTTGGTGATGTACATTGTTTTTTTTATTTATTTATTATTAATTACAATACAAAGTAAATTTATATTCTGATTTTGGGTCCAAGGATAAACCGGGTGACACAGATCATATGGCTAGATTTTTTGCAGCGAAAGACCGAAGCCTCTGGTGGGAATCGAACCCACAACCCCCACGCTGTTAGGCAAGCACGCTACCAACTCGCCTACCGGGGCGCCTATATGTACATTGTTATTCCTAGACTTTATCATTGGGTTTTAGAGTTATAGTCGCACACGGCCTTCCAACCTCACCATTGTCCTGCAAGCACTTGACCATAACCTATAAATTATTAGCACAATAATTAAGTACCATGCCAGTATACGCCTTCTACATTTATTGACATGGAAGATCAGATAATTGTCATATAACCATTATTGCTTCCAATGATGGAATGTTTGTATGTAGTCCCTTTTCCAAAAACCCCCAGCCTGTAGAGAAAAAAAAACACAAATAATAAAATACAAATTAATTTAATTTGATATTCATCATCATTATTATTCCATACACTCGCAACAGGAAATAAGTTACGCTCGCCATACTAACATCAAATGTGGTTCTGTGTTTTTTTTATGAAAAATACATACGATGTACATAAATTACATCATAATTAGTTCCAAAGAATTTTAATTATATCCTACGCCTCGGTTATCTTCATCAAAGTAAAGACATATGTTTGTATGTAAAGAGACATCTCATCGTTGGTGTAATTTCGATATACGACAAAATGAATTTCATTGTATTTTGTAATTTCATTTCCGTTTATGTTTTTCTTTCTTACTCATTTCCATGTCGATTGGCTGTCTTCCGAAAACCCACAGAATAGCGATTATTTTACTTTGGGAACATCAAAGCTGTTTTATAATAAGTAATCGTCATCTGGCTTTTAAATGTAAATGTCAATATCCTGACGTGTGTATTGATGTCGTCAGCAGGTACATAATATTCATACTTAAGTACTTGACACGTGTGCCAAAGTCACAAATATAATTGTGAATCTATTGGGGGTAACATACGGAATTATAAATTCAAATAATTTGCATTCGAATGCCGTAAATAGGAAAAACAGAAGTCAATACTTTGTTCAAGAAGTGAGCCTTGATGTGACTTAATTATAAAAACACTGCGAGAGACCTACAGGGAATCAATACAATTTCTTAGCTACGCTTTCGTTTATTTCCCTCCCATTAGTTAACAGGTTGTGGGCAATTTCGAGATCAAAAGCAAAATCTATAATAAATTTGATTGGAGTGCACGATGCATACCCTACTGCAGAAGTTACTAATTTCTACAAGTAAAAATACCATAGTCGGCCGAGTAGACTATTAGAAGAAGATTAGAGAAGATTTGTCAAATTCATATAAAGGAATACCCATCATATATATTTTAATTTCGTTTGGGTTTTGAACAAGAGATAATATCTTCCTCCTATTTAAACGTATTTTTTCATGGGTTTCTCAGAGCGAACGTAATTGTATGAAATCATGTGAACTATATCTGTATATCGGTTTTTTAAGACTACTTATCAATTAGTTTCGCGAATATACTTCTCTGTCTGAAGTAGACGACCATTAAAAAAAACTGATCGCGTTCTGAGTGCAATAGAAATCTAGGCGGAATGAATAATGGGTCCCAGGAAAAAAGTAACTAAAAACCAGGCAAAGCACCCAAAATCAGAAATGTAAATGGGCTCCAAAAATTACACTTTGAACAAACATCCGAAGGCGAACTGAAATTAGCCACCACGAAAATACACACCTAATTTGGCCCCAAAATGGAAATGGAAATTTTTGAGATAAATGATCGGATGTTTATTTCATAAAAAAATGGAAGGTGCGCTGTTAATAATGAAAAACAACATCATCGAAATGGCCACAATGACAAAGGCATTTCCATAATCAATACTTTGAAGAAACATATATCACTTTCAGTACATCCTAATGTACACTCATGTGTATTGTAAAATACTACCATACTTCCAAATCAACATCGTTTCACAACAACAAATCACTCTTTTATTTGTATAAATATTTGCATTCATATTGTTATACAATCTGCACTCAATTTATCGTGTAGAAACATAAATAACGATTTCGTAAATATTTGTGCAACATCCATTCCTACATACTCGTATATACTTTCTGTGTTATTTTGTTAGCATCCCCGAGGGGATTTTTCTCTGCGTTTCTTGCTTTATTTATTATAATATTTTGTGGTGTTGACAAACGATTTGTGATTCAACATATTGTCCATGATGATGATGATGGCGATGACGATGGAATAGTTGCGCAAACAAAATGGTTTTCCACAAAACTGTTCAGGGGGTTGATGGGAAACAAAAGCTTCAGCAAATATGGGCAATCTAAAAATAATAAAATATTTCGAGTAGCATAGCATAATATTAAAATATGGAGTGGATTGTATGTGGGGACAACATTTGAAATCTTAAGCATTAGTCTCCTGATAAGGAAAATAAATATAATTTGGAAGAGGTCTGTTTTGAAGACATTTAATTACACATAACTGGCTGTTGACATTAGACAACTTCACTCTTTTTCGAATAGAAGATTCATGGTGGGATCCATTGACATCACACACCACATTTTAATAAAATATTTATGGAGTGACATAAGGACTCATTATGTAATTGCACAATGAGAAAACCAGAAAAAAAATAATGTTTAATAATGTGTCAACATGAATTGCCTGGTAATTGTCTAATTGTGTAAACGAATATATTCACCAATTTATTTAAAGTTAATAGCACAAACAGTTATTAAGATAATGTCATAAACCATTTTGTTTACTTATTTCTCTTAACATTTCATGAAGGAACTGATGGGGGAACTTCCGTTGAATCAGTGAGCTGTGCGAGTAAACTCACTGAAACTAGCCCAAGTTTTTATGGGTCCCCAAAAATTTGTGTCCTCGGTGTAATTTTTGCCAAAAAAAATATCATTTTCTCGGGCTCATATCTTGCAAACAGTTTGGAATTTTGATTTACTCTCGGAGGCAAAATTGTAGCTCTAGTCATAAAGAACATGTAAACTTCAACTGTCTTTTCAATAGGAATAAAAAATGGAAAATATGGAATAGTAGTACTTTAATTATAAGAAGTATAAGCTCTCCGACCTCTTTTTCGATAATTTAAAAAGTCGATTTTTCGACTACGAGTTTTTGTGAATTACAACTCGATTTAAGTCGACTTTTCGACTTTTTAATTAAAAATAATACAGTCTTATACAAATTTAAGTTTAAAACGTAAGAAATGATAAAAAAAACAAGAGATCAATTGAATTCCACTTTATGGTATATAAAAACCAGTAAAAAAGTTGTAGTCGGGTAAACCGATTTATATATACTCTCACCCTCAGTAAAAACATACAAGTCTCATATTCCAAAGTATCGGAAAGTCAAAAATGAGCGTGGCTGCTACCACTGGATGTAAAATATGATGAAATGTTATAATATCAACCTAAAATACCGAATGTTCTAGAAAAATATTGTATTACATGTTTTTACAAAAAGCACGGAATATAAAGCAGAGTTTTTACTACAAAATTGTATGTAGTTAAAGCTTTAATAAATATAGAATTTCGGAAAGATTCGTTGCGCGAGTTTATATAATTACACGAATTCTAAAGTGGGTGGAATGGTACATATGTATGGGAGGTACCCGAAGGGGAGTTGCCAGATATATACCCTCCTACCCGTAGGGTGAGGGTATAAAAAACTGTTTTACTCCGCCCTACTGTACGTATGAGTGTCAGGCTTTCATATTAATATCACTCATACGCTCCAAAAATAGGCTATTCTAGAAAGAAAAAATGAATTGATACACTTTTAAGACTCATTCCTATGATCATATGTTCCACAAAGTTGTTTATTGTAGTTGATTGTTTCCCTGAATTTTGAACGGTTTGATAACTATGGACCTGAATTGGGGGAGAACGATTAAAAGAAAAACTTTTTTTAAAAGTTTTTTGCGGTTTTATATGTTTCTTTATGATAAGAGGTATGCCTTAGAGAGTAGATCAAAATTCCAAAACAGTTTCCGAGATATGAGCCTGAGAAAATGATTAATTTTCTGTACCATTCTAGTTAAATAAATTGCAAAGGACTTATAACAATGGATCGAATCAATCAAATTAAAGCTTTTCCGTAATTTACTCAAAACACTGCCGGTTAAGATATTTCATTGCCGCAACAACATTCCTGATAAAACAATAGAATTTAAATTGTTCACACAGATTTCCAACTAAACTTTTACCTGTATGTAGTTCGTGTATACATATTTCAAATATTTGTGCTTTAATCTTCAAACTGACACACTATTCAGAAGTCACCACCACCCTGCCAATGTGGTGGGCGGCATGAATTGAAATCGCCTGCTGTCACAGCACAGCGGTTGGTACATTTCAAATCTTTGACTGATTTATGAGTTTTTGCGTCGCAGAATGTATTTTATGTGCTACAATTCAGAGAAACCATCCATCGAGGTGTTTACGCTCAAAGTCAAGAGAAATCGAGCAAAAAGTAATAAATTGTGATATTTTTGGCGCCTTCCTCTTACTACGGAAAGGATTCTTAAATAACAGCACAGTTGACGTTCACATTAAAATATAATTCCTGAACATTTGTGGCACAGAGGTATTAATTGGGGTTTTGATAGAAAAGAACTTTTAAAACCGCCCACATGCCATTTAAACCACACCTACAGCCTAACGAATAAATATGGATGGGTTCTGATTAATGGGATTTGACGTAAATGCAACAGCCGTCATCCCCAAAGACTTAATTGTGGAAAAATCTTTGTGTAGCCGCAAACCACTAATTCATTTTAAAAGGACTTAAGTTGGAAGATATTTATAATACTCGTACTGTAAATAGTACTTAAAAATCAATATCAATGAAAATAAAAGTTTGAGACAAAAGCTCCTTTCATTTAAGTCTCCCTTTGCACAGTCGTCACAAAAAAACCGCACACACAGTGAAAATATCAAACGGGAATTTGACACAGCAACAAGGACCAGAACAAAAAAAAAAACCACCAACAACAGATTGCTGAAATGTTTGTGGTTCATTGTTAAGCCACAAACAAAAACAGATACATCAAAAAAAAACAAAACAAAACGAAAATCAAGAAGAAAACGAAAACAAAAAATAATCAATGAGGAAGATGCGAACGAGAACTCATACCCGTTGACTACAATGGCTGATGGTGAATAATATCCGGCGGAAATATTATTTTCTTTGTAATACACTCATACCAATGTTCGTACTCGAATGTACAGTACCCTACATCTGTCTGCAACATACGATGTGTAGGACAGAACTAAGTTCTTACTACTCCGATTCATTGATAATTATTATAATCCGCTTCGTTGACAGTTGACAGTTTCACTTCTTAAAGAGATGATCCCTCAGAGATGATAATATCAAATCAAGGACACTCATGTACTGTGTGGCAATGTTAGTGCCGACGAACTGACTAAAATGCGAAGGGAATCCGACCAAAATACTCTGCAATTGACTAAACCATTTCTGGAGACAAAAAAGGAGTTGAGGGATTGGATGAGGACGACCCATGCCTTCAGATGGCAAGAGGGGCTGGTGGGAAGGACCACAAAGGAAACCTGAGGGAAATCTCGATTACAAGAAAACAAGGAGAATATGGTACATGACCGATCCTCCATTTTAACCTAACCTAAAGTCTATGAGTGTTAGAAGCTAATTCACTGTTCAGAGTCTGTTTCTGAGTCGATTATCTGAAGTCCGCTTGGTCTGACATTTCTAACTTAATTTAGTAGGAGGTCTAGGACAGGAAATGAACTAAGACAAGACGAAACCTTTTAATAGCAATAACAGAAAATTGAAGGATGCACTGGTGATTTTAGAAGTCTCAGGAACCTCCAGCTTCATTTCTAATGGAAAGTATAATAGCGGTTCTGCTTAATGAGACAAGCTGCAAATTCGAAGTTTTCTTATTCAAGAATGCTTGGTCTGCTTTCTGAATGAAGCCAGCTGGTCTTATTTATGTTTGGGAATATCCAAACAAATGCAAACTTTCTTTCTAAAGAAAATCAGTTTAAGAAAGGGGCTGAAAATATCAGTTTATGTGTGGGTGAAACTATATTCATGTCGTATATTCGCTTATAACAACTTCCAGTCGGGAATTAGAGTGAATTTTCTGAATTAAAATGTTAACCACCGTTAATAGAAAATTTCAAAATTGTGGTCAACCATTTTGCCTTGGTATATTGAAGCGACAGTTGTTTTTGTTAAACTTAGCAATTTTGGAACAAACAGCAAATTTTCACAGTTTGTATACAGCCCATATCTGTATTCATTCACTCTTTTTGTGTTCCCCTCTATGGTTTTTTCCTGTAAACCCTCATTGCAAGCCATTCAAAACCCGAGGAACATACAATGAAACAAACTGTGCGGTAGAGTGTATGAGACTTCCACTAGGCCAACATTATTTTGTTCTTTGTTTGTTTTGGTGAATGAATTCGGTTTGCAAATGTGAATTTTGTAATTTTTGTATGTTCCTTTTCGATATACATGTATGAATTTTCATATGAACCTACTGACACAATTATTCCCCCGAAATGAAACAAAAAAGACCAAAAAAATATTCCGCCAATGTCGTTTTTAAATATTCTTTATCTTGCTGTTAGTTTGAATACAGCTTTAATTCGGACAGACATTTTGTGAATTGTTTTCTGGAAAGAAATTGCAGCAAATAATAATACAAATTAATGCGTATATTTATACCCTCACCCTACGGGTAGGAGGGTATATATCATTTGATACGGCTCAAAAGTGTAACACATAGAAATATTCAGATTAGAACCCAGGTGTCTTTGAACAAAATTCGATTCATGACTTTTTAAATCGTTTGAGCCATGTCCGTCTGTCCGTCTGTCCGTCCGTCTGTCTATCCTGCTGGTACGCACGATAACTTTCGAAAGAGTTAAACAATCGCTCTAAAATTTGGCATGGGTTAAAATTTTCTCAAAACTGCTTATGGGATTGCATATGGGCTATATGGCCACATCCCTTCGGGTACCTCCCATACAAATCTGCAATTTCGCCCACTTTAGTAATCGTGTAATAATATCAATACGCCCACACCGATCTTGGCCAAATTACGTATTTGATAAAAGTACAACTGGAGAAAGTTTCGGACAGAAACTTGGAAGTCTGGCAACTCCCCTTCTGGTACCTCCCATACAAATGTACCATATCGCCTACATTAGAATTAATAGCAATATGCCCAACGCGATCCTGCCCAAATTTTGTACTTAGTAAACCTATAGCTAGACAAAGTTTTGGACAAAAACTTGGAAGTCTGGCTACTCCCCTTCTGGTACCTCCCATACAAATGTACCATCCCGCCCCTGATAAACCGTCTAATACTATCAGTATAACCCACGCTATCTTGCCCAAATTTTGTATTTAGTAAAGTTATAGCTAGACAAAGTTTTGGACAAAAACTTGGAAGTCTGGCAACTCCCCTTCTGGTACCTCCCATACAAATGTACCATCCAATATTTTTCTATAGCATTCGGTGTTTTAGGTTGCTATTATGACTTTTCATCAGATGTTACATCAAATGATGGTAGCCACGGTCACTTTTGACTTTCCGATACTTATGAGTATGAGACTTGTATGTTTTTACTGAGGGTGAGGGTATATATAAGTCGGTTTACCCGACTGCAACTTTTTCACTGGTTTTGTTCTAATTCAAATGAATTTAAGGCAGACAAATCTCTCGCATCTCTGTAATAACAACAAAAAAACTCGAAAATTAAACTGTTTATTGAAATCTGATTTTATGACTTAATAAAACATAAACTAAAAATTCACATTAGTTATTATCTAACTCAAGAAATTCGCATGTGCACAATAAGTTTTAGTATTATAACATCTATGCATCTATTAAGTCCAATTAATTACCGTGTACAACTCACAGCTAAAATATAAGTTTTGTTCCTTAATGGGATGTTGTACAAATTCACAAAGTAATAATATTCTGATTGCTAAATTTAAGCAAATTTCATTAATTAGGGAACATGTTATGTGCGTTTTAATAAATGCACGGTTACGGTTGATTTATATTGGTTGGTGCCAATGGAGAATTATATTGAAGAGTTTTCTGTACCGCCGATTTTTAAAAATATTCTAATGTGCGTTTTACAGACATTACAATAATTCCTAGTGGGAGACATTTCAGGCATAATTGGTGCTCCTAATTCGGCAATTTCACACCTTTTAGTGTATTTCCAGGGTTTAATTGTTTCTAATATGTTTCATTTAGTCCAAGGTAGAAGAAACCAGGAGCGCACAACAGGCCGAATGGCTGGCCGGTCATGGTAAGTGACCGATTGCCCATTTCAACCTAACCTAGTCCAAGCTGATAATCTTGTCGGCCAAATTGTCTCAGATTAAATGACTACAGTATTTCGATGGCTTTGGGGCATTTCACACCTCCATGTTGAAATCACATATCATCAATACGACGATATTGTATTCCCTTTATGATAGGTGAGCTTCCAAAATGCCAAACGGATCTCAAAGGGGTCAGCAAACATCGACCTGTCATGAATTAAATCTGTTATCCTCATTCAGTAATCCTTTAAAAAATACTTTTGAAAGACCCGAAAGAAGACTAATCAGAACGAGGTATGCACATTATAAACAAACAAAAATATTTTTCTCGACAGCAACTTATTTGTGATTTTTTGCTTTATAATTTTTTTTCCTGAACATAAAAAAATGTTTAGATTTTCTGAAACGCACCTAATCGTAGATAGATTTAACAAAACAAAAATCTAGGTTTATACCTATATATTTTTTTCACCAGCCCCCCCGAAGTTGACCAGCTATTTAAGCAAATCCCCACTGTGGACCACAATTTCTCGATTCACAAAGCAAAGTTTTGGCCCGATTTTGTTGTGTGTATGTCATCTTAACAATTATCACTTATCAGCTCAGCGTCACGCCAGAATTGTGGTAATAATAGAAAATTTTACACCATGTTTCATCCCATTTTGGAAATCTGAGTTGTTGGAAAAAAGATTCCCGGAATGAATGGATACTTCCATGAAAATATCTATATGCGGCACAAAAGTGTATGGTGCGTGTAAACCATATGATGATTTATGTACGAGATAAAAAAGTATTTCCATCAAATTTTGGGGAAGTTAAAATTTTATTGAGAACCGAGTTTTCCAAATTTGTAGCTCATCTCCCGGTAAATTCACTGTGTCCATCTTCCGGACTTAAGCTCGTACTCACTTCAACTAGGTCTGTGTAAACCTCTAATCCAATCGAATAAAATGGTTCTAAATGGCTGATTTATTTCCCACTATTTTGCGAAGTCATCCACTGTGCCTCACCTGGCCGGCCGTTGAAGTCGCCTAGATGGCTGATAAAACTGCTTCCGAATTGAGAATCACAAAAGGGATCTCCGATCTCCACATGCGGCAGTTTTGCGTGTCAGGTGGGAAGGGGAAAGTGGGACCTCAATCTGTATTTGATGTTTCGCTGGATTATAAAAGCGAGACCACCGCCATTGGTTTTTTAAATAAGTTTAAATTATTTTACAACGTTGTTCAAGCATAAAACAATCCATTTCGTTAACACGAGAATGACATATTAGTCAAAATCAAACCAATATATATAACACCCTTTACATACCTTTGGTATGGGACAAAGGACTCGCTAACCTTACATTATCATGGACTGAGTCGCATTTCTGTTCGACTACATTTGAAATTATTTGAAAATTTGGCCATAGCGGTATAAGCCATTTTGAATTGGCCGCCTCGGAACTTTGGTTTGACTTTGTATACATCTATTTGTATTTGGCTGTATGAAAATTCCAGAAATGAGACAGACCCTTCATTCCAATTTCAGAGATCTGCAGGAGATTGAACCAGAAACTAATTAAAATTTGGGTTGAAAATATGCTCTATATTGAAGCAAATCATGTTCCATTAATGAGGAGAATGTTTTTTCTTTCTAATAAAATTATAATATCCATATGGTTTTTGATCTTTTGTAATGCATAACAATCCAAACTACCCTCGCGTTTGCTTTTGTTGTATTTCAGCTCTGCAACAAATTGGCCAACTTCCTTTGCCTGATTCAGTAAAGACTACCACAACATCAAGGTCAATGTTCATTCATCAGTGAAATGTCCTTCAGTGTTTCGTGTATGAATACCGAAACCATTATTTAGGCCCAACTTAATTTTTTGAAATGAAGTTTTTGTTTTTTCATTTCTTATGAAAACGATACAATTTCTCTTCTTGCCACAAAATAATAGAAAACTTTACAAAAGCCAAAGTAAATATTATGTTTCTACTGAAATCACTAACAAAGCATCTTCTGCTCCCATTGTTGTTGGTAGTATAAGTGGGTCTAAGGACATCGCCTTCTGAAAATGTTGCCTAAAATATTTGTGTAATATTTCGTTACATTACAGTCAGAGGCACTATGTTAATATTGTCACCAGACTTGTACTATAGAAGTAATGCTTGATATTCTCCTCACGTTCTCGTACAGCACCATTTCAATGGCCACCACTGTTCTCCAGAACAAATGTTTTCCGTACACACGCACACCAGAAAAACAATCACATCAATTAAACAACGACAACTGAGACTGAATCGCTGAATGGGAAATGTTTAGACATTTATTCTCTAGTTCTCTGTGAAACAATGAATGCATATGATTCCATTCTTATGTCGCGTTCCTTTCATTTGTACCACACACGACCTGCAACTACTCCTGCAACACGATACGCGTACACTACAACAGTTCATGGTCGTTTTTGGCGTTTGCCTACTGTGGAGTCTATTATTTCCGCGTCTCTATTGACGCGAGCAATGTGTGGTAAATTAAGGTTTATGTGGTCTTATAGTCTATTGAAATATAGCAATGCCATACATTATGGATATTGCCGCTGATATTGCACAGTGTAACAAAACAGCATATTTCTCGAAACTATCGCATGGAAGTTCTTTATGGTAAATGTGAACGATTTATTGCCCAGTAGGATAATGGGTGAAAAAAAATACGATGACCACTAATTTGGTATTAAATGAAGGAGTATCACTTAAGAACCAACATTCGTCAAGTTATGGCTGAGATACCGGCTGGCTGTGCTAAAAAGTTGTCCAAAATTACCTCAAAAGAATCAATGCTTGCAACACTTCACGTGGTGGTCATTTAAATGATGTGTTTCAGACATAATGTCAATGTTCAAACTTTATAATAAAAAAGAAATATAATGAAAAAAAATATTTTATATGTGTTTTTTTTTTACTTCGACAACATGTAGCTATGCTCCTGTGAAAGCTTTCTCATTTGAGCTGACAATTCAGTAAAACAGGTGGCCGAGGATTTTGAGACGGATATCTTCGTAGTAAAGATACGTGTAAAAACTGGTCTAATGCTAAAATCAATTTCTAGGCCATCAGGTGGCTGTGGGATAGCACAAAGTTAGAGATTGAACAGTGCCGGAGATAGTACTCGAGATAGTACTCTACGGGACTTGGACTTCGTGTTTCTGAATTCCACCTAAAAATGGTGTTCATACATAATTGACGATCGTATTGGGAATGTCCTCGAAGAGCACGGCATGGTCAACCGTATCGAACGTGCTCTGGAACGTCCTGCGGCATATGTGTGTGAATATGGCGTGCAGCGCAATCGTCGTAATCTGCTGCTTACGAAACCCATGTTGATGGTCAGCAACTGGGAAATGTCCCTTAAGTGTCTTTCCCAAGGATGTGGATTCGAGCCAAAATTATTCCACACGGACTCAGCATCCAGATGTTCAATAACTAAATTTCGAAAATTTCACACTGCGGTGCGTTTCTATCTTAAAGATAAAAAAATTTCATATAAAAAATATGAACAGATTAACTCGTTTTTAAATAAAAGTCTAAGAAATTTTTCGGAAGGATATTGGTCTGTGACATTTTTCTAGGCTTCTGGTACTATTACAGTGGTCAGAGATAAGTTGACGGTATTCGATAGGTACTCAACTCCTGATTTTCCAATTAGCTTCAACATCAGGAACAAAATCACTTCCACTCCTTGGATGACTTGGCATTTCGAATAACTCCTCGCCAGAGTCAAATTGGTGGTACGTCCTCATCTCGGAGTAGATGTATTCGACCTCTTCTACCAACAGCTTGTTACAATAAACACACAAAATAACCATTCACCAAATTTTACAGCAATCCGATCATTGCGACTGAGTTAACCAACGACCTATACATGCTAAGGCCGGGTTGCTTCTAGCCACTTATTCCGATTGGATTCGTCGACCAATTCCAGATCCTGTAGTCGCCGGGATTGGCCGACGACTGTCGCCAACAGCTTACCTCTTGCTTTGCTGAGAAATTTGATCGTACTTCGGGTATTTGAATAGCGTTGACGATGACTTGGAAACTCGTCCCCACTTCCTCCATAGCCGGCGTTGCAAGGCTTCAACTTTGTTTTTTTTTGTAAAACTGAGAAACCAATTTTGTATAAAATTACGACGATGTATTCTACCAATGATTTTCCCTATAAAAAAAAACTTCGAATGCCTCTGCAAGTAGGAGTACGTATTGGCAACCAAACTGTTTTTTTGTTAATTGAATCACAATTCGTACACCTTGCATCACATCACCTTCTTTTAGGCCATCTATAGAAATCCTCACACTGTGCCTCTTCTCATAGAGACGTGTGTTTACTATACATTTCAAGGTCACCGTTGAAGTCAAATTATATAGCAGGCAGGCACTCTACCAAAAGGAAGTTCATTAAAATTCTAGTATTGAACATTCAACTAAATGAATATTTTCAGTTCGTATTTGCCAATGTCAGTGTGGAACAAAGGACTCTTTGATTTTGTCGCCTTTGTTGACTTTCACACATTGATGGCTTACAGTGAGGCTTTTAAGTGAAATTAAATGCTCCAATGAACTAGGACGAAATGTTTAATCGAAATATACCAACAAAATCCGATAGATGTAATACAGTATTTTATATACTCTTAGTTGTCTTTAAGAATTTAAGGGGGGAGATAAATGTGTATAGAACGAAATTGACTTCCGATATTTAATGGGTGCAAAACTGACAGAAAATATACGTATTTGTGAGTGGCTTTAAAGACAATGTGCTGTGCTGATAATGTGCTAGAAAAACAGCTCGGAAATGGGCAGCAAAAAAATAGAGGCATTGGAGCATGTTTTGAGTTTAACCTTTCGGTTTCGTAAGAAATAAGAAATGTAGCTGAGAGCCTGTTTCTTTCAATTCTATTTTTATAAATTTTATATTATGAATAATTCTTAACATGACAATGCAATTTGTGGAAAGCACATACGTAGAAGGTTTTTAATTAAATCTACCAACCGCAAACACCCTCACACATACAAAAGAGGTCAGGTGTCAAATTGATTACACTAGTCAACAGTCAAAATGTACTCGGGATGCGATAATTTTTTCTGTGTAGATAACCTTGACATGAGCTCGAAAAACGCAATAAAAAAATTTTTTTTCGTTTGGTTTTTGTTTTATTTTTTTTTTTTTAAATTTGAAAAAAAATTTTTTCGTTAATTTGTTTCGTCCGGCATAACTCGTTTCGCTTTTATTCGCAATTGAGTAAAGGTATGAATTTCAACAAGTGGACAAATAGTAAGTTCGGCCGGGCCGAATCTTATATACCCTCCATCATGGATCCTTAAAAAGTCAATAAATAAGAAAACCAGTGAAAAAGTTGCAGTCGGGTAAACCGTCTTATATATACCCTCACCCTCATTAAAAACATACAAGTCTCATATTTCAAAGTATCGGAAAGTTAAATGTGTGAGTAGCTACCATCATTTGATGTAACATCTGATGAAAAGTCATAATAGCAACCTAGAATACCGAATGTTTTAGAAAAATATTGTATTACATGATTTTACAAAAAGGACGGAATATAAAGCAGAGTTTTTACTAGAAAATTGTATGTAGTTAAAGCTTTACTAAATATAGAGTTTCGGAAAGAATCGTTGATCGAGTTTATATAATTACACGATTTCTAAAGTGGGTGCAATGGTACATTTGTATGGGAGGTACCAGAAAAGGAGTTGCCAGACTGCCAAGTTTTTGTCCAAAACTTAGTCCAGTTATACCATTACTAAATACGGAATTTGGGCAGATCGCGTTGGTCGTATTGAAAGTATTACACGGTTTATAATGGGTGGAATGGTAAATTTGTATGACAGGTACCAGAAGGGGAGTTGCCAGACTTCCAAGTTTTTGTCTAGCTATACTTTTACTAAATACAAAATTTGGGCAAAATGTCGTTGGGCATATTGGTGTTATTACACGATTTCTAAGGCAGGCGGGATGGTACATTCGTATGGGAGGTACCAGAAGAGGAGTTGCCAGACAGCCAAGATTTTGTCGGAAACTTTGTCCGGTTATACCTTTACTAACTACGGATTTTGGACAAGATCGAACTTGCAAGTGTTGATATTATTACACGATTTATAAAGTGGGCGAAATAGCAGATTTGTATGGGAGGTACCCGAAGGAGAGTTGCCAAACTGCCAACTTTTTGTCCACGACTTAGTCTTACTATACGTTTACTAAATACAAAATTTGGGCAAGATCGCGTTGGGCATATTGGTGTTATTACACGATTTCTAAGGTAGGCGGGATGGCACATTTGTATGGCATGTACCAGAAGGGGAGTTGCCAGACTGCCAACTTTTTGTCCAAAACTTAGTCTAACTCTACTTTTACTAAATACAAAATTTGGGCAAGATCGCGTTGGGCATATTGGTGTTATTACACGATTTCTAAGGTAGGCGGGATGGCACATTTGTATGGCATGTACCAGAAGGGGAGTTGCCAGACTGCCAACTTTTTGTCCAAAACTTAGTCTAACTCTACTTTTACTAAATACAAAATTTGGGCAAGATCGCGTTGGGCATATTGGTGTTATTACACGATTTCTAAGGTAGGCGGGATGGCACATTTGTATGGCATGTACCAGAAGGGGAGTTGCCAGACTGCCAACTTTTTGTCCAAAACTTAGTCTAACTCTATTTTTACTAAATACAAAATTTGGGGAAGATCCAACTAGGCGTGTTGATATTATTACACGATTTCTAAAGTGGGCGAAATAGCAGATTTGTATGGGAGGTACCCGAAGGGGTGTGGCCATATAGCCCATTTGCTATCCCATAAGCAGTTTTGGGAAAATATTAAGCCATGCCAAATTTCAGAGTGATTGCTTAATTCTTTCGAAAGTTATCGTGCGTACCAGCAGGACAGACGTACAGACGGACATGGCTCAAACGATTCAGAAAGTCATAAAACGAATTTGGTTCAAAGACACCTGGGTTCTAATGTGGATATTTCTATGTGTTACACTTTTGAGCCATATCAAATGATATATACCCTCCCACCGTAGGGTGAGGGTATAACTAACTGAGTTTTTGGGCCGCTCGTGACCCGATAGTCCCAGGAACCCGATCACAAATTTTATCCAAATCATGAAAATAAATACATATTTGGGTTCGCGAGAAAATTTCGTTGGATTTCGATACCCATATGTCCATGTTTGTCAAGGGACGGTTTTTGGGCCGCTGGTGACCCGATAGTCCCAGAAACCAGATCAAAAAATTTAGTAAAATCGTGAAAATAAAGGCATATTTGGGTTCGTGAGTAAATTTCGTTGCACTTCGATACCCATATGCGCATGTTTATCATGGGCCCTTTTTTGGGCCCCAAGGGTCCACGGAACCCATGAGCACGCCCATTTTTGGGATTTTTTTCCCCATCTATAAATTATATAAACTTAGAACTTAGATGTAGTGAAAAAAAATATTTGAAAAATTTGATTATGGCCGGAATATATTTAGTCCCGTAAAGGGGAACTTTTTCCCCTTTGGTCCGATATGGCCCATTCTCGAACTTAACCTGCTTATGGGAAAAAAACATCTTCCTAAAAAATTTCAGCTTTTTAGGGTTAGTCGTTCGCGCTCTATCGTGATTTCAACAGACAACAGACGGACGGACGGACGGACGGACGGACTGACGGACGGACGGACAGACGGACAGACGGACATCGCTAGAATGTCTTAGAATGTTACACTGACCAATAATATATATACTTTATAGGGTCGCAGATCACTCTTTCGAGGTGTTGCAAACGGAATGACAAACTTAGTATATACTCCATCCTATGATGGAGTGTATAAAAATTTCAAATTTTCATATATTTTTGTCACCCAACAAATTTTAATTTTTTTTGTAATAAAAAAGAAAAAACCTTACCATAGACAAAGTTGTGCATATGTCGAGCAAATTTTTGAAATTCATAGCTTTACTCAATTGCGAATAAAAGCGAAACGCGTGCATCGATTTTCATGATCTTTGTCTCATTTTGCTCATAGGTTATGTGACTTTACGTAAAAGTAATAAGATTTGACATTTTTTTTCATTTTGGATTTTTTATGGATTTTTTAAAAAAAAAAAAATTTAAATCTTTAGGCAAAAAATAAGTTTTTTCCTTTATATATTCATTTTTAACTTGGAAACTGTTGCTTGTATAGGAAAACAATATATGAACAGATTAAGGGAATTGTAATTTTAAATTTTTTAAAATTTAATTCAATTAAATCGGGCTAGTGGTTCCCGAGTTATGCCGGACGAAACAAATTTAAAAAATAAAACAAAAATCAAACGAAAAAAAAAATTTTTTATTGCGTTTTTCGAGCTCATGTCAAGGTTATCTACACAGAAAAAATTATCGCATCCGGAGTACATGAAATTTTTTTCATTTTGTTGAGTAGTGTTATGAATACACACTCGCATATATTTACGGTGTTCCTTGTGAGAGGGAAAAATATGCGTGTAAATTGTGACACACTAAATGAAAACAGTGGTGGGCACTAAAAGAGCAATAATGGGGAGCTATAAGGAAATAAAGTCGGTATGGGTTAAGTTAATGTCTGATATTCATCGGATATGCCTCTATTAACTAAGTCTATAAATTGAGTCTAGTGGATTGGCAGGGCAGGCGTAGAAGACAAGTATTGATAATACTGCATTAGTATCAATACCTAAGCCAACAGCTCTTTCTTACATATCACTGAAAAGTGAAAGTTTTTATATGGTGTAAGATTTGACTCGCTCTGATCGGCCACTGACGAAATTAATAACGCTAAAGTAAAGGAAATGGTGACAGAAAATTATCATACATGCCTGGTATTGTTATTGAAACACGTTGCCACTTACATAAAGGTTTATCCATTTTGCTTTCTAAAAGTAAACGTAAATAAAACACTACACTTTCATTTACAGCAGCGATATTTTCAGAGGAACGAGCGAAACGATAATGCACATGCCTTACAATATCTGTAACCGCTCCAGTATCTTCAAATTTCTTCACAATTTTGCCAATTGTATTGTTATGTAATCCATAATCTCCTCTTAAAGTACGTTATGAGGCTGTGTCAGAATCACCATTTCTGTAGTAGGTTTTAATAATTTTTACGCGTTGTGTGATAGTTAAGCGATCCATTTTCATATATGTCAGACTTTCAACCGAGAAGAAAACAATTGGTTTTTTTTATCAACTTAGTTTGACAGATGTCGAATTCCAGCCCTATACTTTTGAGACCACGAAATGGAAAACCCTATATTACTAAAACCGTGCATTTTCTGCAATAACTCAGTTATGTAAAGATCGCTGATGACATTTAGTACCATACATATGCAAAGCAGTCAAAAAGCATGGGAACAGCTTCTGCCGAAAACGCAAAAACCAAGTAAATGTCCTTCCAAAGTCCAGTAACTACAAACAGTTCTTGGTGCATAATCCAATTCTATCGTTACGTTAGTAACTTTTGATATAGAAAAGTTTTTTGAGTTCTGTAAAAAAATGTCGAGTGAGGAATAAATTTCAGTTATTTACATTCAATTGGACATATTTTAAATTTTTTTCAAAAATTTACTACGTTAAAAAATTTTAAAATTTAATACTATAACAAAAAACCTGGTCAACATATTGCTAACAAACCTTATTTTGTTTTGTTTATTTGTATTTGTTCCTTCACAAATTTTCTTAAAAACTGTTTTTTTTCATATTTAAAAAATGTTATTATTTCATTAAAAAATTACTTTTTTTCATATTAGAAAAAATTTACTTTTTTCATATTAAAAAAATTTAATTTTTTCACATTAAAAAAAATACTTTATATTAAAAAATTTACTTTTTCATTTCAAAAAAATTTATTTTTTTTTCATATTAAAAAAAATTATCTTCTTTCCAAATTAAAATTTACTTTTTTCATTTAAAAAAAAATTATTTTTTTTCATATTAAAAAAATTAACTTCTTTCCATATTAAAATTTATTTATTAATTTTTTCATATTAAAAAAATATACTTTTTTCATATTAAAAAAAATACTTTCTTCATATTAAAAAAAATTACTTTTTTCATATCATTATTATTTTCAAAAATTTTATTTTATTTTTCGATATCTCATACATTTAAAGAGCTATTGTATTCGAATTTCAAATTAAATAAAGTGTATTTTCTCATCTTTAGTTTAGTTGTAGGATGTATTTTAAAAAATATCGTCGAACAAACCGGTTTAGATGTAACCTCACCCTTAGTAAAAATATAAAAATTTCAATTGGAAATCGGATTCCGAAGTATTCGAATTCCTGAAGTGGGCGTGTCCGTATCCTTCGGATTTTCCAAGTGGGCGGATTTCTACGGCGCTTGGCTAGAGTTCCAATTCCTTGTCAAAAACTGTAACTAGTTAAATCATTACTAAATAGAAAATTTGGTCGAATGGATTGTGGCGAACGTATTATTGCAATGTTTATAATGTGGTCGGAATGGTACATTTGTACTAGAAGTGACGTGTTTTGAAGACATTATGAAGTTATTACTTTACTAAGTAAGGTTTAAGGTTTATATTTATTGAGCCTTTAGAAATGATGTTATTTAAGAATTAAAGCTACATATTTGAAAGAAAACTTAAGACTATAATGTAATATCTTAATTTACTATAGAGAAAATTGTATCGTACAGCACCATGCTTTCAAAGTAATTAGTACGTTTGAATAGTTAAGTCAAAACTTATTATATGAATGCTAAAACGTCCTTGCTCCCGGGACTACAATCACATGAGAGTAAAAATATCTCATTTAAGCTTAAAACTAAGTAAAATTAAATAAACAAACTAAATCTAAAAATACAGGAAATAAAAACAAAACCGAACCAACGAAAATGCAGGTCTGAGAAATAAAATAATGCAATTGGAATTATCCTCTGTGCGAACCAGATAATGCCTTATAATAGAATCCATGACGAATGTTGACCGAAATGTCAAAATTCAGAGGGACTTCGTTTATATATCCAATTGGTGACAGATAATTCATGTCAGACCAGCCAAAGTTCTTTTGGCTGTTAAAGACATGTGTTATAAATTCATTAGTGTGATTAGTTAATCTAGTGACAAATCTGGAAAGTAGATCGCAAACATATAAACCAACAGGTGTAACCTTGGATTCACCATATATTACTCTGTTGGAATACCTTTTAGTATTAGATTCATAGTATTTGCCAATACAATGACGCAGTATCTTTCGTTCCAAAATTTCCATTTCACCGATTATTACAGGAGACACGCTAAACCAAATTGGAAAGCCATACATAAATATTGGTCTTATGCTTGTTTTATACAACATCAGTTTCGTCTTTTTTGGAAGATTCTTATTACAGAGTAATCTTGAAAATGATCCCAATATTTTGTATGACTTCCCCAATACAAGTCTGGCGTGCTTATTAAACTTCATAAGATTATCGAAATTAATACCCAAATATTTAATGGTATTCTTGAATGGAATGTCTATTCCATCAAGTACTAAGGACAGCTCCCTGCTCTCCGGAACCACAAACCTCCTACATTTCCCAGAGGCGTTTCTGAGGCAGATAGCCTCACATTTTGATGGATTGATCTTAATACCCCAATCATCGTAAAAACGTTTCACTTGGTCTAAGTGGTCCTTCACTTTGCGTAATGCACCCATGGGAGATTCATCGTGTGCATAGAGCAGGGAGTCATCAGCATACAAAATACCACATGAGCCAGAACCAATGTGCGGAAAATCATGCATAAAAATGCTGTATAAGTGCGGGCCCAAAATGGAACCTTGTGGTACCCCACTGTTAACATTCCCATATGAAGAGAAGACATTATTGAATTGGACGCAGAAACTTCTATTCGAGAAGAAGTTATGAAACAGTTTAACGATAAAAGGATCGAAGCGCAGTCGAATCATCTTAAAAAGAATTCCTACGTGGGAGGCATGGTCGAAGGCCTTCTCTACGTCAAGTGACACGGCTACCGTACACTGACGTTTTCGCAAATTGCAGACGACATCGTTTTGAAACTTGAGCAATGCATCCGTTGTTGAATGTCCTTTCTTAAAACCAAACTGCAGACTTGGAATATAGTTCTCATTCATTCCAATATCCATTTTCAGACGAATGATTCGTTCTAATAATTTGCCAAGATTTGAAAGCATTGAAATTGGCCTTAAGTTACCGATATCATAATTATTCGGCTTTTTTGGAATAGGTACTATCTTTGAAACTTTCCACGCATCCGGAAAGTAGGAATTATTGAGACAGTTGTTAAAGATAATCGTCAGATACTCAATAGCCTTCACCGGAAGTTTTCTCATCAAATAGTTTGAAATGCCGTCTAAACCACAAGACCTTTTGTTGTTAATTTCCCTCATGTGATACAGAACCTCATCCATTGTAACAAGTCTTGAATCATCTCTTGAGTTAAGGGATGTATACTGTATGTCAAAAGTACAATAATTAGGAACAGATGAAACAGTCCGTTCAACTACAGCTGCCATATCGGACATTTCCGTATTCGGAATTGAATGACGGTAAATATTAGCAAAATATCCTTTTAACCTCTCTAGTTTAAGCGACTCATCATCTATCATTACCCCGCCCTCGGACAATTTATCAACTTTTGATTTCTTCCTGTAGCCTAATATGTCATATACCTGTCTGTGAGCCTTGGGGCCAGGCTTAATCATTTTAACTTTCTCTGAAAAAATTCGAGACTGCTCCAGTTCCACTTGCCTCTTAATGATGATATTCAGTAACTGTATCTGTTTTGACAGTCGCAAGTACTCTGTAGTCGACCGACTCCAGGTCCTATGAAAAAGCCTCTTCAAATCCTTCTGCCAGCCATATTTAATTCGATAAAGGTTCCTGATGTTGTCTGAGACAACGAATTTCCTGTTTCTCAATTCAATATTCTCGGAATGTATACTATCAACACGATTTAACGTCGCCGTAATTTCCCTCACATAATAGTCAATTTCGGCGTTGGACAAATTCACTGCAGAATCTGGAAAATGATTCAACAGTCCCTCTACTAAATCACTCCTGTAATTGTCCCAATTTGTATTCCGATAGGACACATAGCATCTAGGAGAATTTAATAGTATATCAAATTCTGGAAGTTGTATATGCAGTTTAATTGGAAAATGGTCTGAAAAGGTGGGCAAACTAGATATTTGGAAATTCGGAGAAGCGAGATCAACTAAATTCGAACTAACAATGAAATGATCAAGAAATGATGAACCATTAGGATAGGACGGAACTGAGTCAGCAATCCTAAGGAAATCTACAGAAGATTGCTGAAGCCACGAAAACAGTATGTTCCCATTTACATTATCCATACGATTTAAAAAATGGACGGAATTGGCTGTTCTTAGCAGGAAACGAACCTGAATTTTTTGTACGATAACATGACCGACCATTAATACCTGTTATACTTCTTGAATATTCTGGGACAACCGTAAATTTAATAATTTGGAGAACGAGAGGAGAATGTTATTCATAAAGTCAATGAATTCTCTCGATATTAACCATTTAACCTGACAATTATATATGATCATGTATAATGTAATTCCCGAGTACTGTAAGACATAGCCCAGACATAGCATCAACCTTTGCTCGCACGGATGTTTTTCACAGTTGTAGTTTTTCTGAAGACCGCCTTATAAGATGTGACGAGGGCATTAAATCAAAAATCTCTTCTCGCAACAACCATTAAGACTCATATCCGACTACAGGCGAAATAATAATAAGGAAATGAGGATGACAATTTCCATCAGATGTTTATGGGGCCTACAGTTACCTGCAAATGATCTGATTATGATCTCAAGTGTGCCCTTTTCAAGGTTGTGACTGTAAGCGAACCTGAAGATTATACAATAATATTACCTTAAGGTCAGGTGTCTTTTATAAATATGTGCCCTCCAAATATGTTAACCGAATCACAATTCATATCCGAAAATATGTCGGTGCCTGTGTAGGCTCCCATTTGTGTATGTGTGCGTTTGAAATATCACCAAATTTTTTGCGTGCATTTCAATGATGAGGTTAAACAAACACACACACGTTAACGCGCTTACTTGGCATTGCTGCTCGCAAGCATTCCGGTTAATCATAAATTCATTTGTGTCGTCACGTACTTATTCCTGTGGGTGTGCTTGTTGGCTTGCCAGTATGTTTGTGCAAACATTTTGTTGCAAAGATGGCAGTTTTTTTTTCCTTGGGCACATATTTGTTAATTTCCAAATTAAACAGTTAATACTGTAGCTGGGGAAACGATGTCCTTGAGTGGAAAAGACAGATGGTACGAGTACTTGGAAAGTCCTCAGATGTTCATTAAAGATAAGATAAATATTTTGTGTATTTGTATTTTTAAAAGGAAATTATTTTCCTTATATCATGGCAACATAATGACAATTAAGGAACCGCTCTTTATGCATTACAGCTTCAGAATCATATTAACAAATTCACTTACATTCTATATTATTCTTTTGAGTGTGCATCACTTGTACAGTAATGTTTTTTTTTTAACTGAAGCTTTTGTACAAATTAGGTTTATACTCCAAGTCGTTTTTTATACAGTGCCCACTTTTATACCCCCCCATATCTACGGTGGAAGTCAATATTATTTTATAGCGTGAATATTTTCGCAAGGACTGAGCTTTGGCTAATCAGCTTTAGGAAAATATGTGTGTTTTTGCTGTACCTGCTAGTAAAGCTTAGATTTTTCTTTACATGCCGTGGCATTCTTGTGTCCTGGTACCCAGCACAGTTCATTGATATTCGTGCTGTGAAGGGCGTGTGAGGCTGATTAACTGTAAAGTAGGCAACATAAATACATGTTAAAACCATTTTAAATTAATAGAAACAAACAAGCGGCAAATGAACAAGAAAGTGAATAAATCCTTGTTGCGAATTGAGTTAACTTTAAGCTAACAAATGATTCGTTAAAGTTGAGTTACAGGTGACTCAAAAGCTAACTTATTGTCTATGTTAAATACTATTCAGTTTGTACAGGTGTTGTCATCCGAGTGAGTTAGTACTCACTCTTTCTGCAAAAGTTGTTAAAAGTTACCCAGCAGTTAGCTCACTATAAGTTAGATTTGTTCCTATGGCACAATGTTTACTTACATCTGCATCAGCTTCGAGTGAGCCAAAAGCTAGGTCACTTATGGAGAAGAAGTTCGGTTGATAAAAAAAACCAAATGAGCAAAGTCTATATAATTATTGAGTTAGATTGAAATCAGTTGTAAATGAGTTAGCAAAAAGTTAACTTGATTTTGAGTGAGCTCATAATGGTGGGGAAGATAGCTGCCTGCAACGAATCATTTCTCCCTCGACGAACTAAACTAACATTGTACAAAACGCATATAATTCGGTGCTTCTTTATGGCTACTTGCGAAAGCAGATGACGTTTCGCTGGGTGTTTTTAAGAGACAAATCTATGACCCAATCTGTGTTAATGAAGAACATCGGCGTTGTCACTAACTGTGAGCTGTACAAGATATATCCTGACATCAAACTACAGACATTGCGATGGCTGAAACATATCAGTCGAATGAATTCATATTTCAAAATGTTATAATTAGAGTCGTAACTCAAAAAAAATGTAAAAAACAGCACGAATTATGATTCATTTTTGGTTTGAAAATATCTAAAAAAAAATTGGCCAAAAATTAAAAAAATTGGAAAAATTTTCATTGTTCAAAACTAATATAAAGGGTGATTTTTTTGAGGTTAGGATTTTCATGCATTAGTATTTGACAGATCACGTGGGATTTCAGACATGGTGTCAAAGAGAAAGATGCTCAGTATGCTTTGACATTTCATCATGAATAGACTTACTAACGAGCAACGCTTGCAAATCATTGAATTTTATTACCAAAATCAGTGTTCGGTTCGAAATGTGTTTCGCGCTTTACGTCCGATTTATGGTCTACATAATCGACCAAGTGAGCAAACAATTAATGCGATTGTGACCAAGTTTCGCACTCAGTTTACTTTATTGGACATTAAACCAACCACACGAATGCGTACAGTGCGTACAGAAGAGAATATTGCGTCTGTTTCTGAGAGTGTTGCTGAAGACCGTGAAATGTCGATTCGTCGCCGTTCGCAGCAATTGGGTTTGTGTTATTCGACAACATGGAAGATTTTACGCAAAGATCTTGGTGTAAAACCGTATAAAATACAGCTCGTGCAAGAACTGAAGCCGAACGATCTGCCACAACGTCGAATTTTCAGTGAATGGGCCCTAGAAAAGTTGGCAGAAAATCCGCTTTTTTATCGACAAATTTTGTTCAGCGATGAGGCTCATTTCTGGTTGAATGGCTACGTAAATAAGCAAAATTGCCGCATTTGGAGTGAAGAGCAACCAGAAGCCGTTCAAGAACTGCCCATGCATCCCGAAAAATGCACTGTTTGGTGTGGTTTGTACGCTGGTGGAATCATTGGACCGTATTTTTTCAAAGATGCTGTTGGACGCAACGTTACGGTGAATGGCGATCGCTATCGTTCGATGCTAACAAACTTTTTGTTGCCAAAAATGGAAGAACTGAACTTGGTTGACATGTGGTTTCAACAAGATGGCGCTACATGCCACACAGCTCGCGATTCTATGGTCATTTTGAGGGAAAACTTCGGAGAACAATTCATCTCAAGAAATGGACCGGTAAGTTGGCCACCAAGATCATGCGATTTGACGCCTTTAGACTATTTTTTGTGGGGCTACGTCAAGTCTAAAGTCTACAGAAATAAGCCAGCAACTATTCCAGCTTTGGAAGACAACATTTCCGAAGAAATTCGGGCTATTCCGGCCGAAATGCTCGAAAAAGTTGCCCAAAATTGGACTTTCCGAATGGACCACCTAAGCCGCAGCCGCGGTCAACATTTAAATGAAATTATCTTCAAAAAGTAAATGTCATGGACCAATCTAACGTTTCAAATAAAGAACCGATGAGATTTGCAAATTTTATGCGTTTTTTTTAAAAAAAAAGTTATCAAGCTCTTAACAAATCACTCTTTATTACCTACAAATTATGAAAAACTCTCCAAATTTTATGAGGTATTTGTCATAGTGAAAAATTCGTCAATTTTGTAAGAGCTTTTATTGGGGCATTATTCATAGAGCCACCATAAGTATGGGTTATTGGACCGAAGGTATATAATTAATTGTTTGATCCTTATACAGATTATTTCCTATTTCATTTTCCAGTGTAAAATTTGTGTTAGTTCACATGTGATTCATGGTATGTGTCAAACTCAGTTTGCGTTGTCATTTTATAAGTTATTCGTTAACAAACGAACAACGCTTACAAATCATTGATTTTTCTTATCAAAACTCGTGCTCTGTTAAAAAGTTTTTTCTCACCTTCTTTTTATCGAAAAATGTTTACGTTACGTCAATAAACAAAATAGTCAATTTTGATCTGCAGATCAGCAAGAGAATGTTCAAGAGCTGACGAAGCACCTTAAAAAATTCACTGTTTGTTGTGGTTTATGGGCCGTCGAAATGATTGGACCGTAATTCTTCATAGTGGCGATAATGGCTACAACGTTGCGGTCAATGGACCAACGGAAAAGTAATGAGCTGGACTTAATAGACATTTGGTTTCTACTGTAGGCGATAACCTCCTACACTATTTTCTGTGGGCGTCAATCGTATAGGAATAACCTTACAATAAAGTGAGATGTCATCCCAAATGTTGGAAAAAGTATGCCAAAATATCACTGTGGCGTAGCCGTAGAAACATTACTCACTTATTTCCCATAACATTTCATAAAGGAACAGCCGCAAAACGTCTCTCGGATCAGTGAGCTGTACACGATATAATTTGTATACTCACTGACCGGGACCTAAAGTTTTCAGGAGAAGTTTTACATGGCTTAGATATTACTTTCCTACTCATAAAGACGCTATGAGTCTCTACGCCACGGCCATCCGCTGTTGACATCCTTTGCATGAAATTTTATTTAAAAGTTAAAAGACTGACCATTAGTTTTAGATCCGAATAAATATTTGAATTCCAATTGCAAAAAAACCAAACCAAAAATCATTTATTGATTCTTTCGTTTAATATTCTACTACAGGTGGTACCTCTCACTTTTTCCAACTATGTATTCTAATTTTTTTGTTTTTGTTTCTGTTTTTTTTGGCCATTTCTAATAAATTTTTTTAAGAATTATTACATTATTCTACATACATACACACAGAGTCCGCCATATAACTTTTTTTTTTGGAAAATTCTATAAAAAAACTACAGGATATTTTCTCAAATTTGTCTTTTTATTTTAAAGTACAATCCTTCCGGTTAATAATGGAAAATAATTTCATTCAAATGGCTGCCTAGGCTGGCCATGCAGTAGCCTAACGACATCAGCTCTGCGGCTACTAATGCGATCTTCAAAAACAGGGCGCAAAACATCGAGTGTAGCTTCGGCTGCGTGGCACGTAGCGCCGTCCTGTTGAAACCAATTGTTGCCAATATCCTCCTCTTCAATTTTTGTAAACAAAAATTCGAAATAAGCATTAGTTGAAAAAAAGTTAGATGGCGGACCCTTTATATGAATATATTAGCGTTTTTCTACAACTTTTCATTATTTCCCAGTTTTTTTGGTAAAGTCTAATATATTTTCAGAATTTGTTCTACCAACTTAAAATTACATTTATAATTTTATTGTTTCTGTTTCTTTTTGGTTTCTCGTAATATAATCGACTTCAACCAAAAGGCAAAGAAATACACGAGATTGTTTTTAGGCAATGTGTACTTGTGATTTTTCATTTTCATAAACTTTTTCTTAAAAAATAAATACGTTTTTTCATACAATCGTCATTGAGTTTTTTACGGTCTACTTAAATTCTACTTTTTGCCAGGTTTTCATGTCTAATGAATTTAAAATTCCCAAGCCACCTAAATCTCTTGGTTTTGCTTGTTTTGAAGCTCTAAGGATTAACATTGAATCTGCCAACAAGACAAATGGTTGTCCATCATACAAATTTGTGTATGCACGGGTGCGTATACTTGATTTTAATAAACATTTCCAACATTCATCATACGCCGCCAGCTTGTGCAAAATAACCGAATGTTGATTACTTTCATTTCAATTTTTATTATTTTGGGGGGTAGCCAAAGTTTATTTCATTACAAATTGTATACTTTATTATATAGACAGTGTTTGTCTGTACACACACACACACATATACCTCCTGAACTATGCAGAAGTCATTGTGGCTACAGCATTTCGACAAACTTATTAATCCACCTTAAGTTTTTAAAGAGCTTTTTGCTCTCGAAAGAAAGTCTTCAGAAAACAAAAAGAAGGCAGGTGGATATGCAAAGAAAAAATTATGACAAGGCAACACTTAAAACACTGACTACTTGAAATATTAGCCAACTCAAGAGAAAGTTTATTTTTCATGGCAAACTAAATAAATTTACTTTTCTTATTTGTGTTAAAACTCACCAGCGTTTATGTGAGATGTAGTCCTTCAGCATTTGTATTTACCAAACCCTTGCGAAGTTTCATATATTTCTAAAATGAGCCGGGCGAAAGAAGAAAAGACAAGTGGTGGTTTGTGCTAAACGAAAAGTTTGAATTTGACGTTGAAGCAATACAAAAAATTTATATAAAAAAAAAATATTTCACATAAAATGAAAAATGAAAGTAATTTGAAACTGAAGTTGTCGGGGAAAGTTAATAGTGGATGGATTTAAAGTGTTACGAAGATTTTGTAGAGAGGTTTGTGTCCAATGCTGAAAGTAAAATTAAAAATTACTTAAATTTTGAAGTTAAAAACAAGAGAGTGGTACCAAAGGACAGACAATTGGTGCTGTTCAGGCTTTTATGTTCCTATCTAAGGAATAGAGAACGCGGGAGTAGAACTTTTCGAAATCAATAAAGCACATATTTAATGGAGTGCTGGGGGATCGTGGGAATGCATGTACTGTACACACAGACAATCCTTGCAAATTGCCAAGCTCACCACACCCATATTTGTTTTTGTTAACATTCAGTGAATACCCACTATGAATGCAGTGCACTGTGTTGGCGATAGGAAATGATTGTATTGAAGGAATGAAAGAGAGAGTAGGGTTTTGGTGGAGGTTGGCCTTGAAATTAGAAATGTTATAGCAGGCACTTGGAGAAAGATTATTCCACAAACGAAAAGTTCGGAAAAAGAGCCAAATGAACTGATCAGCTTAAACATTACGATTACAGAACCCACATGTGGCCCTATGTTGCTTATAGGATTTTAGAAGCACTTAATACATAAAAGAGTGCTTCACTTCGTTGACTACTCAATGATGATGCGCAATGAGTTCACGTGGTCAATAAATGACTTTTTAGCTTAGCTTAGGTGCGCATTGTTGATGAGGGAAAATATTTTGTTGACTACATTGAGCACAGTTGAAATTCTACAGTTCTTGTACTTTGACAGGTTACCCTTTTTTGGGAAGAATCGCTACATTTGCCGGAAATGAGGGCGGAGAATATGCGCACCAAACAGGGGATCTGCCCTCAGTGGTTCCGAGTGTGTTTAGGGCTTTGTTGGGCTTAGGTTCCTTAATGGTGGATACATTTCCAGCTATGGCTGGACAGACTGTGCTGATATCTTGACAGCTTCATATTCTGCCCCACCCTGTTGGCATCATTGACACCAGCTCCCATATACGGATCTGTTCATTTTTTCAAGTCATTAATTTCTAGTTCTTGTTCTCAAGACAGAGTTGAACATGTTCCGGCTACGAAAAGTAGCTGCCACCGCATGAGTCTATACTGGTATTCTATCGCTCCATGCTCTCTTGTCTTTCTTGACATTCTTCATCACCATCCGTAGGATAACAAAGTCTGAAGATGCGCTTCGTGGGACCATTCTCTATCTGTTTTCAGTCGCCAATGAGATTGGATAACCAGTTTCTTCGCTTCTGCTCCCTGTAGTCAATCGTTTCTAGTGCAGATTTTATGTAGCTCTCTCTAATGGGTTGTCAACCTTCATAATTTGAGCTCGCTGGTTGTCTACAGGTCATAAAGTGAAATTCTTTACTTCCACAACTTAAACTAAATATTTCTTCCACTATTGCGGAGTCAAATGAATATTATACGGTCTGTATGCGCTTTCCACTCTTTCATTGCTTTACAAGCAGATATTGATTGGAAAAACCCAATATCTCTGGAGTCTGGTCATATTACTTCAATTAAGACAAGCAATAGTTGATGATATTTCATGAACTCCTTGCTAAGTTTATGTTTCTAGAATCCAAGTTTTTTTTTTTTTTAGTTTCGGATTCTTTAAACATCAGTATCCGATCCTTCTGACTGGCATTGCTAACTGCATTAGCAGTTTAAGGTCGTGACCTTAAGATGACTTCGGCTTTGGATGCTACCGTTGATTCCGTATTAATACTTCTGCTACCACTCCTAAAAAACTCCCGAGGAGTTGTATTTTATTTTTCAATTGTCAATTAGACTGTGCCTGACAGAATTCCTCATTTGACACTACCTCTCTTGCCCTTCTGGCTCACGGACGTTGGATGACACAGCTACAAGGCTGTGCGAGTTTTCAGGATGCGCCCCACTGGAGGTGGGGGTAGAATTTGGGTAGAATTGGCCTTCGCTAACAGCATCCCATTTGCCATTTCACAATTTACACTTCGAAGAAAGTAGTGTTATCGAAGGCATTACAGACTTAGAATTGCAGCAGAAGATTGCATCTCCAAATCAACGATTTGATTTTTATCTGACCACTAAAAATAAGGTTATTTATAAATGCTACGTAGTATCAGAAAACTGCAGCTGATTACTGGAAGAGCAGTGATTTCGTGATGAAATTCTAAATTTTGAATGTCGCCTGTTTCAATGACTAAAGGCACAATATTGCACAGGTTACGTTTACTGCGATTTAAATACGTTTCCTCAAATTTTTGAATATTACAAACTTATGAAGATGAGGATGTCGCACATAACAATATTAGTTTTTTTATGACATCACACAAATAACTAGCAAAAACTCATGTACATGTATGTAAATATATGAGATTTCGTATACTTATACAAGAAACTTTTACTCGTGAATATGTGACAGAATGTAATTATGAAAATGCCATAAATGGCAAAATCACACACTGACTTCCTCCGTCACTCCAAGGAGATCCGTTGAATAGTTGCTGCGGCATACGAATGAATGTTACAAATGCTTTGGCATTTCTTTTTGGTTTGAACTGTCTGTGTGTGTTCTTTTCTGAACTTTTAACTTAATTATCAAAAAGTGAGTTAATTACATTTTGGTAGAATAACAAATATTTATGTAAAGTATCTGTGTGTATGTACATACTTATACAATATATATATGTAACTTATATATTTTAATACATACCAAACTGATGGGTAAAAGTGGTTCTCTTTTGTTCATAACCTTTTCGGCTTTTCGCTGTTATGTGGCAATGACGTACATTGTTGGAGGGTTAATTAAAATATGTGGAATTTTCTTGAAAAAAAAATAACCAAAATGTTGTTAATTTTGAAGTGGCGCAAGGTCATTCGTTTTACATCAATAATATATGTATATAATATATACCACCCTGCTCCTCGTGGTTATTAACAACAACTATGCCGTGCATAGGTGTAGTCTAACGAATCATTTTGAAGTCATTAATTTCAGAGTGTCATAACTGATTGGAAAAAATACAAATTTTACAATTTCAAACTACATCATTAGTTGTTAACACTTTTATGAACTTTTTTTTAACAAACCAAACAACTTGGGTGCCACACACCAGAAAAACAACCAACAAAATAATGATTTACGATTATTAGAAACAACAACCAGAAAACCCGTATAGGCAGATTAACTATAACACCAACACAGCAGACAAAAACAAAATAGTCCGGACAGTTTAAAATAGGAATCGTAATCATTATGAGTTTTATTATAAAAACTACTATTAATGACGAATAATAGTATTGGTTTTAAGGGGTTTCTTCAATGATAAAAACTCATTTTTGATTGAAATTAAAACTCACAGCCCATAAAAATGTAAAACTCAAAACGTATCTTCTTTATATATATAAAATTCTCGTGTCACAGTTTTAGTTACCGTACTCCTCCGAAACGGCTGGACCGATTTGTATGAAATTTTGTGTGCATATCGGGTAGGTCTGAGAATCGGCCAACATCTATTTTTCATGGACCCGATAGGTGGCGCTGTTGTCGAAATTTTAAATTTTAACGTTTTATATTATAAGGGTGCCTCCAAGAGGAGTTAAGTGAAAACTAAAATTATTAAAAAGGCACCACACTAAACTAAAGACATCTTTATGTCTTTTTAACGGAGCATTGTCTATTAAATTTTATTTAATTTATAAAGTCGGTAAGATCACACACTTTCCAATATTGGTAAATTACAATCAAGTAATTTTCTAAATTCTCTAAAGGATTTGCCTTGTAATTACACTGACAGTCGTCTCAGATTAACACTTCACTGGAGAAGAAATAAAGGTATTAAATTTTTGCATAGCTATAGTTAGAGTATTACATTTTTACGTTTTATTAGGAATTCACGAAACTCCATCGTTTGGCAATACATTTTCGGGTTGTAATTGAACAACATTGATTTTGGCAGCAGCTTATAGAAACCGAAATTGTCATTGGGACACATAATATTCTGCCGAATAATACTTTTGTGCCTACCCCACGTTGTCGAATAAACGTGATTCCAAATTTGCAAAACAAACAACAACATACAGGTACTCGTACACACATTCTATTGTAGCTGAAAATAAACGAGAAAACCAACAAACTAAAACACTGCTAATAGAACTCTCTTGCTCTGTCAGAGACGACAAGTTCCAAAAACATATTTAGTCAATGAATATTGTAATTCATAACTTTGTTTCCACTGATTTCACTGGAGTGTTCATGATCTCTCCTTCTCACATTATTGTTTTGGTTTGTGCCTTCTTTAACCGTGTCGTTCAATTCATCAAATTCCATTTTTTTTTTCATTGATCATTGACAATGTTATAAAGTCACAGAGACAATGAATATCACATAAAGAAGACTACAAATCAAAACTCCCTCATCATAGAGAATAAGAAAATATACTAACAACAACTAACCTATTTTACTGTCAAAATTATAGCAAGTAAGACTAGAACAAAACAAAAACCAAGCAGTAGTAGAAAAAAAGAAGTAGAGAAAGCAAGTAGTGAAAGCAATTAGAAAATATGAAATCACTGAACATACTCATTGTTTTTTGTTTGTTTTAAATACCATTTATCATTGCTTAGTTTCTATACATCATCGATAGATCTCATAAGTGATTTAGTCATAAGAGCTCATGTACCATGTTATGTTAATATTTTTTTTTTGTGAATAATGTGTAATTTTATAATGAATTGCTAGATTTCCTAAATATTAGAGGTTGTATTCTAAAATGAAATGCCTTAGTGTCTGATCGGTAATGTAAATTTTAAAGGGGTAATCAGAGAAAAATCTAGAGTGCTAGGATTACCAAGGAGTAATGGGAAGGGAACTCAATTGTGACAATTCTGCTGGTCACAAGTCACTATTTTATGGAAGTATTTGAAAGATATTGCTTTAACCAGTTATAAGGCTAATAATGCTCGGATTAAGGAATTCTTTTGACGGTAAATTTACACGGCATGAAGATTCTTTTCTATTATTATGTGCTTCAAATACAGTGGTGTAAGAACCACGCCATCCGGCCAGAGCTAGCCGATGTAAACCCAGCATGCCACCCTGCACCTACTGTAGTTGGATCCAACGGCACGTAACAAATTTCTGTTCGTTATTTTATCGAAACGCAGAACCCATTCGTTTTATAAAAACATTTTTAAATTCCCCTAACCTACCGACACACTACCCCTTCGTAAAGTAATCCCTCACCCCCTCGATCACCCAACAAGCAAAGACAATGGTAAACTTCTCCGACTTCCATCAGAATGATAAATGATCGCTATACTTCCAACCTCTTGTTCGAAAAAGGTCCAATGACATCACCGCACCAAACAGTCACACGTTGAGGATGGAGAGGCTTCTTAACAATAACTCCTGGGTTTCCCGAGCCCCAGATGCGACAATTTTGCACTAGTCATGATGGAATTCCGAATCATTTTCATGCATTTCAAGGACCCAATCAAGACCCCTTGTTGGAAAACCCTTTATCGATAAGGAAACAGAAGATTTTGAACACACTGAGGAATTACAGAGGGGCTGAAATTGTCAGCTATTGTCCAAAGACAGTTTCTCTAAGCAAAACATTATGTAGTACTGGGAGGAAACAAAATTTCAATGCCCCCATCTGTACCAGCTATCCAAAGTGCCACCTCTCAGACCAATCGTGGGCGAAACTACCTTTGTAAAATTAAATAATAAGTAATTAATAAACAAATAAAAAGAGTAACAAATTTTGTTTTTTTATATTTTTTCAGGCTCAACCGCGGTTTAGCTCAGACTTTATTAAAACATGTACGAGCGGTTGAAGCCTTCCAAAGCTCGGACATATTGCATACTTATATAAGGGTGTTTTTTATTGGGGTATAGAACATTAAGTTGGCATCACTTTTTTAACTGGCGGCCATTTTGTCAGCTGTCAAGTGATTAATATTTAGTTTGGTTTGCCATTTCATCATGAACAGGTTGACAAAAGAACAACGCTTGCAAATCGTGCAAATGTATTTCGAAAGTAATGGTTCAGTTCGCGAAGTTCACCGCAAGCTCCGTCCGAATGAATCGATTCGCTTTATGGAAGATTTTGCGCAAAGATCTTGGCTTGCGACCTTACAAGATCCAGCTTGTGCAAGAATTAAAGCCGCGAGACCATGCAATGCGTCGTGATTTTGGTGTATGGGCCGAAAATGAGATTCATCTCGATGCTGATTTTCATCAGAAAATTTTGTTCAGTCAAATTGGACCTGTAGAATTGGCTTTATTCGAGACAGCCGCGGCGGCCACATGCCCGAAATCATATTTAAACATTAATGGCATAAAATTATCCTTCCAATAAAGCCAAATTGATGGACATTAAAACGATTTTCTTGTGTTTTATTTCAATTCAAAGTTCTATACCTCAATAAAAAACACCCTTTACTTCAATAGTGTGAAAATTCAAAGAAAAAAATTCCTCAAGAAAAATCTGTTAATATTCGTATTGAACTTAACATATTTTTCTTTTGTTCTGCGTGTATTATACATATGTACATATGCCAGGGCCCTATTTTATTCGGGAAACCTATGATTTGTTCCCAATATTTGCTAAGTAAGGCACAATTGAAAACTTTTAACGGCTCTCCTCAAACAAATTATGTTTTGAGTTGTGACACTATTGAATTAAATGAGCGATATAATCAGATATATCTTCGATATATGACGTTGATAGTCACACTAGTTTAAATATCACATGTGACTTTATTGAGTACATTAAAAGCAAAGTTTTTCGCCCTTTGGGCCAATGTCGTTCATTCACAATCCCATACAAAGTCCGATAATGACATTGTATGGCGTTTGCCCATTTTGTTTTATTCTAATATTTTCTGAGTAGATTATCTTAATAAACGCATTCGAGAAGATTCCCCATTTTTTTTTCTTTTTTATCCTTATTTTAATATTGTAAATGGTTTTAAATTAAATTATACGCAGTGTAAAGAACATACATAGATGTCAAAAAAGTGATGGCAGCTAATGTCATACAAATGTGTCCTTTTAACAGAAAATCTACATGCACAGACGATTTTCCATTGACTTGCCTTACAACAGTCGTAATGCATCAGCAAACAAAGTGGTTCACATTGGTAAACTACTTATGGATATGATAAATTAGCTGCAATAGATACATCATATTTTAACTTGGCTTCTTTCGGTTCACTCACACTCACACCCCCCACCCAAAACCACTTCCACCACTGCGAGTATTTGTGCACAATACCTCAATAAACTCTTTTTCCTTAACATACTTTTCAAAAGATTGAAAAAAAAAGTTCATTTTTCAAATAAATCCACTCGGTACTTTGTGTCGGTGTGTATGAAAACCAATCATTCATACACATTTCATAAAGGAAGATTAAATAGGATCTCTGTCGACTTCAACAAATGCGGCTGCATCATGAATACGAGACGTTAATGCTGTTACCAGTTGGTATTTTATCAACTGTTTGTATGGATTTTCGTTTTCCTTTCTTCATCGCCATCGTATTCAAATGCAAGAGTGTGTACAACAAACAGAACTGTTGGCTGTCGCACATGTACATATTTGCTTTGAAAAGGATAAGATTAAAAAAGGATATCCTCATGTGCTGTAACATTCTGAACGTTCAATTTGATGATAACTTATTATGATTTGTATGTGGTCGTGCTTTGCAGGGGAAGTTATGACAACGAGAGATACGCAAAGAAGAATGTTATCTGGAAATGAAATTGAAAAAGTGAGTTGTGGTCGAAACAAATTGGCCAAAAATAAATTCTTCAATGTATTACGACTTTCAAGTTTATTTCAGGTTTTCATCTATGCAGAGCTTAACACTATCGATCATCATTTGACAGTTTGCAGCTGAGATGCGCTCATCACTCAGAGAAATATATCAACTGAAAATTATACAATTATTTATTTAACTAAACCCGCTGCTGGGTATTTGGGTTGAGAAAATGGAGCAATAGAACTCCGTCATTTGACAAAAGACATTCCCACAAGTAAATGATGGTTGAAGGATATTACAACTTGCACGATGAAAACCTACTCGGCAATACTCGATAGGAAAGTCCCTCCTCCATTACCCTGCGTTCGGCGAGGTGCCATCAATTCTTGGCCAATTGCAATTAAGGTGTCAACATCATCCTGATCTTAGCCGAGCCAGAATCAATCAGGTTCGTCGCATCGAAGACTGTCGTATCTTGGGGCTTGCTCTGGTTCATCCTGCAGCATGTGTGTGTGTGGCGGTCTACGAACTACCGGTTAAAATAGTATGCGAACCGGATCTGTCAATAATCTTTTACCACATGTGACTGCAATTGGATCATCGCTTTTCTAGGAATTCGGGAGTGATTTAACTGTCGACTAGAAATCTATGATACACACGAAATTAGTCATTTTCTGATTGAGAAAGATTCGCTGTGTGTGGAGGGCCTGTACATGTAAATGTAGCGATACTACCCCATATGGCACACCATGGTTCAGGGCTTCTCGATAATAATCATTTCAAACTCAAGAGTCTCTGCGACCTATTCAGGTTGTGAAATGTCGTCAGAAAAAAAAACTAAAGAATTGTCTGTATATAAAATATTGTTATTAGCCAAAATAACACTTATTTCTGTATATATATTTTAGATTCTTAGAGAAATATTATTTTTGGAAGAAGTTGATTTCATGCATTCACTTTTCTCTTGCCGCGTCGCTTATTCAGAGTTTATAAGAGGCAGATACATGTGAGACTTATTTAGGGAGCGTCTGTCTAAAGGACCCGTCATCAACTAGTTACCGTTCCATTTTGAGTTAAACCCACTATCGGCCACAAAATCACCACCACACAACCGCCTGGATCACACCACGGTGTGTAGGGTAACCAGACCAAAGTAAAGACATTAAACTTGTAGTTTTTACCCCCGAAAACCAGTTCAATGATGTTTCACTTTTTGACTTATTGTTAGATTTCCTGTCAATTATCGTTTGTATTTAAGCTTCAATGACTTATTGACAGCCAAACAAGTCGACATGTAGACAAACAGAAATCTTGAAACATTGAATGGAACTCAAATTGGGGTTTCTTCTTCTTTTTACTGTAAGTATACATGTGTGTGGAAACGAATAACGGAAAAGGAAATACATTTGTGTATGGTGAACCTATATCATATGATTGGGTTTTTGTACACAAACCGACAAATGACTGACATGATTGTACACACACACACACACTCGGAGAGACACGTTCATTTCGAAAAGAATCCATTTTACTGATTAACGTAACGCAAAATAAACAATCATTTCGATTGATAAAGTAATGCCGGCAAATATTGAAATGGGCAGGGAGCACATAAGTGATGGGATTTTAATTTTAGTCTTGGTTAGGAACTAATAGGAACCGACAAACTGATTCTTAACCTTGGTTCTTTCGCAGTAGTTTATTGTGTCGAATTTGGTAAGGATTTAACCTGGTTCTTGTATGGGAGCTACAGGGTGGGCCACTTGAAAATTAAAGTTGAATCGACTATAAAGAAGTACTGTAATTTTTTTCAAATTTCTGGTTTTATTGGAAAGGTTGAACTTTGGCACTTAATAATGGAACACAATGTCAGTCATTGACTGGCTCGGCAGTATCTTATGCGATCAATCCAGCTTTTAGTACATATTTGATTGTTTCGGGTCGAATCTTTTCAATGACGACTTTGATTACAAGTTTTAATGCCAACAACAACTGTCTCTAATATTTATCCCAAATGTCTCTCCACAAAATATAATCCAAAGGTTTCAAATCACAGCTCCGAGGCGGCCACACCGAACAAATGTCAAACATAAACCTGAAAAAATAAAAATATTCTACCTTTCAAAATCAATGTAATCGGCAATTCAAATTGAAAATTTTAATGGCCCATCCTTTGTATCATAACATGGGTAGAATTGTTTTCCATGGCTTGCATTTTTTACCATCCTGCATTTGCTACAGTAAGAAAAGCTCATGAGCTTTTTTGGGAGCTTCGAATGGTTCAAAGATGGGGCTTAGGGATAGGTTTTAGTCGTCGGATAGGGTTCGTATCCTGCTACGAAGGTGAATCATTTTTCAGCAGACGTTTACCCCTAACATCTTTGGACAAAATCTTTACTCTTTTGGAGCTGACTTTGAAAGAATTTATTTTTTAAATCATAAAAAACCGAGAATGACAAAAACTTTAAGTAACTAAAGATAACAAAGTGATAATTTTACTTCAAAATGAGTTAATTTCACATAATTATGAATAAAACGGAAATACGTTAATCGATTTTCATGACCTATATTTAATTTTAATCATAGGTTATGCGACTTTAAGCAAAAGAAATAACACATGCCACCGTGGAACGCTGCTCTCAGGGATGCCAATAGTATACAAACATTCGTCAACAGCTGGCAACGCAGGATATTGAAAATATATTGGCCCCTGTACATTATGAACAATGCGCTGTTGACGGCTACTAAAGACACGCCTATCAAAACCGAGCCGGAAAGGTCATACCCTTAGGGAGCTATCAAACCCATGGCTAGTGCTCGAATCGTTTAGAATGACTCAGGCGGCAAAAGTACTTTGGAATTGCACAGCGGTAATTCATTACTAAACAAAGAAATAATTGTCGCCAGTGAATTCGTTGGACTTTGGCCATTAGCTGGGCAATAACAAGAAAAGCTCGTCACTTGCTGAACAAATTCTTGCCCGATGATTTCCTAATTTGTAACATCTTCAAAATAAACTAGATTGATTTATGATTACTTAATAGTCTCTTTGCAATAAAAGCTATCTTGATAAATTAATTGTCTTTGTTAACTGAACCTTTGAGTTCCAATATATATTTAGGGTTGCGCTCCATTTTGTCCTCATACAAACTACAGCAACAATAAAATAGTTCTCAAAACCACAATTACTATCCCATGCTCACCATATGTGAAACATACCAATGAAATACTTTTTGTTTTACAGCTCCCATTTGCAGCAGGAACACAAAAAAGGAACTTCCAAATGAATTCCATGGTCGTTGTAGGGAAATATCTGAACACATGCACTTATCTACTTAAGAACATACTTGCCGTGGTCCTTGTACAACAGCAAATCATATCATCATCGCAGTCATCATCATCATCATTAGACACAAGTGTGCTGATCTTTAATATACGTTGTGTGCCTTGAGGCAATCAGCAGTTTCTTTTATGCCACTTGCTTATAGTTGGAGTCATGCAATTGCATGGCCTATAAATATGCACTGGTACTTAGGGGATAACCTAACATCTGTCTGTCTGACGGACCATCTGTGGGAATAATGTTTCTCTAGTAAAACATGCTGCGGTTAGCGGTCGTTTGTTTGTTCGTCGAAACATTATAAGTATCACATACACATAAACATGCGAATGTTAAGTTTAGTGTCTATCAAATGATTGCAATAAAGATATTGTTGCCCCATAAAGTTGCACAACAGCGATGTCTGTCGACAGTGGCCAGCAAAAAAATGAACACGTCAGTTGTTATCACATACATTTATTTGAAAATCAGAAATATACCTTATTTCTTGAAATGAATACCACAGAGTAAAAATTTATAAAATTCACAAATCAATTTTCCAATTCCCCGATCTTGATAAATTTATAAAAAGTTATACTTACTTACTTTCATTAACATACCGCGAAGGAAATGACTGGGAACTTCTGAAGAATCAGTGAGCTGTGTACGATACTGTCCGGAACCCACTGTCCCGAACGAGTAATGCTTTGTCAAGAAAAGTTTTACATGGCTTAGAGATTACTCTCTTACTTGTAAAGTGGCCAGAATTAATAAGGTGGAAGCAGCCTCCAAAAATGTTTGATGGTCTTACCAGGTTTCGAACCTTGGTCCTGCTGTGTGGTAGCAAAACATAAGGGTGGAGTGAATGAAAAAAAAATCACACAGAGAAAAGTAAGGATTTTTTGTTAAAATATTTTGGAGTTCCTCACAGCTGTCTTCAAGTGGTCTAAGGCCGAATGGAATTTTTTATGCTCGGCGATACCTTTAAAACGAACTTTTGCGCGAAATCCTACCTGATCATGTATGAAAATGGTGACATTTTTTATATTTGGACTATCAGTAATGGACTAAATGGTGCATCTAAAATTGACAAACTGCCATGCAAATTGAAAATTAAACAAGAAATTAGCACCATGAATGTCTGCAAAATATGTTTCCAAGAAGTTAGGAGGGGAAAGGTACATCCCTGTGGTTCTGCATCAGCTGCTCGTGATAATTGTCAACAAATAGTGGTCAGTAAGCTGCCTCAGAAACAGCAAGAACAAGTCGCAACGTATATTATAAACCGGAAAATAGAACCAAGAGCTAATAGCAGAACAAATGTTGACTTGGAATTGAGTACGTTGGGGTTAAAATCCAGAATTATCATCAATCCAGCCACGAGTTCACAGGTAACCTTCAGTTCTGATATGTTACACAATTTCCAAGACAATATTGGGGCCTCACAGAAGCAAATGAAACAGGTCACCAACCTCCTGCGATCGTCTGCTGGAAAAAAATCTGTGCCAGCATATTTTTCTAAACACACGTCAGACCGTTCAAAGCTATTAGAATTCTATGCTCAATTCTATGCTAAATTTCGATATTGAAGGTTCCAAGCCGAAGGAGCAAAGACCTATCATTTGGGCGAATGCATCAGAATTATTGGATGCCGTTGTTGAAAAGCGGAATATTATTGGCAATGTCGTAGTGAAAATTATGGCCGACGGAGGTCAAGTGTTTTTCAAGATCTGTATGACCATATTGCCTGAAGGTTACTTTTGTGATGAAAATTATGAAGTGTTGGAGAAAAAACGAAAACTCTACGCAGAAGGGGGTAGTGTGGGTGTGAAACCAAAACTGGGCAGTGTGAATAGATTGCTGATGCTATGCACTGTGCCAGACATCAAGGAATCATCAAGGTTCCTTTCTGCTGGAAACACCAAACAATTTGCCAAAGAATACCACAGCGTAATAAATCCCCCACTTTTTAGTGAGAATGACGAGCGGTTAGTCATTGAAAAATGTATAATCCCAGAACTTCACATTCTGCAGGGCTTTACAAATCACCTTTTTTGGAAAGGATTAGTGCCTTTGCTGGGTAGAGAGAAGGCACTCGTGTGGCCACTAAAACTCAAAGTGATTTCTAAGAATTACCATGGGGAAGTGTTTGAAGGTAATGCTTGTCGGAAATTAATAAAAAATGCTGATAAACTCAACGATGAAGCTATATACGGCCATGTTGGGTATTTCAAAATTGCGCCCTTTATCCATGCTTTTAAGGAGATGAATAAACTTGTGGAGTGCTGTTTTTCCAGAGGCCCAGTTCATTCAGACGTAGAAAAAAGAGTAAGTGAAGTGCGCAAAGCATTTTTGGCGACTGGAGTTTCGGAAACATTAAAAATGCATGTACTTACAAGACATCTAAACGATTGTCTGAAATTTGTATCTGGCTTTGGACTAGGAGATTGGTCAGAGCAAGCTGGCGAATCCGTACACCGTGAATTTTTGAAATTTTGGAAAAGATATAAAATAAATATTGTTAAAGATTCTGCTTACCCAGACAAGTTAAAAAAGGCAGTTGTCGCATTTTCTTCTCAACATATATGATCAATTTATGTTACAAATAAACTTTATTTATTTCAAGTACACATCGTTTGTGAAAATTATCAATTTTTTAAATGTGAAAAATGCAGAAAAAATATTCACAGTTCCAACAGTAGTTATGAGTTGTTTTTTGTAGAACCATCCTCCCCCCATTTACCATTCGTACTTAAATGTGCTCTAATATCTACAAAAGAAGTTTCCGAAGTATAAACTATCTTATTTCAACCTAAATTAGATTGTAGACAGTAGAAGACAGCAAAATTTGAAAAAACATTTTTTTCTTCAAATCGAAAATATAAAAAATGTCACCATTTTCATACATGATCAGGTAGGATTTCGCGCAAAAGTGCGTTTTAAAGGTATCGCCGAGCATAAAAAATTCAATTCGGCCGTTTTTAGCGGCAGTTTGTTTATACCTTAGACCACTTGAAGACAGCTGTGTCCTGATCAAAAATATTTTCAATTTTAATACTAGACACCGTACTGGACAATTTTAAAAATAAAAAACCAAATAGTTCGGTCTTCAAAAAATTAACATAACATTTTAATCGATGCCAAGGCTACGAATATTGGTCGATAATTTTCTCTTATTAGTGATCGCCAACGGTTTCTTTTAACGAGTGTAAAATTTTCTAATTAAAAAAAACAATTTTTTCACTCCACCCTATTAAACAGTGATGAGAATATAAGAATATTTTTTCGTATTCCGGAGAATTTATTAAAACAGTAATAACATTTTATAAAAGAAAACTCCTTTAGAAAAAAAAATGTGAGTATAAAAATTCGAGCACAGGTCATAGATTCGAGAAAGGGTCCATCTGTTCCTTGGTAGAATGCTAAGGGAAGGTCTATCGGGAATAGAGAGGCTAGTTATCTGATTTCCCATTTATCCGATTTTCCGTGTGGAAAAAAGACCGAAAAAAAATCTGTATTGGCAGTATTATATTGAATACAGAAACAGGAATCTGGAATGAACATAATACAGAAATTGTCGATCTGGTCGACGTCCTCCGGATATAATTTATACCGAACACTGTCTACTTTCCAATCCATTTTTTATTTTAAATCGTCAAATACAAAACCATACAAAATTAGGCTTCCATTATTGCTCCCCACTGTCTGCGTTTGAACCCCTTATCATCATCATGATGAGCATCTACAAATATGTCGCTAAACAAATTTATTTAGATTTTGCATTGGCTTTAAATAAGACTTTTTCGAGTTTATGCATTCACATGCTGTTTCTTACTCATGTTGTCTGGGTTATAATAAATCTTCAGATGGATTGGCTTATTTATGTTGGCATGACAATGGAAACGTGGCTGTATTAGCTGTGATTATAACTAATGGCAGTATTAACACAGCGCAATATATTTATGGATAATTTTTTAGTTTTACAGATTGTCTGGATTTCAGTTATGTATTTGAAAGTCCTCAACAGCACAATGAACAGAACATCCAGCCTCTGAACTTGACCGTTTTTTGGAACTTTCGTATATAATTATACGAAAAGCATGTTGGACGTACGGATATTCCGATTTGCTAACAACCTTGTAGCAGCCAAGGTAAGCACACGATTATGTGTAGCAAAACCCGTACGTACCAGCAACAAATGAAAGCTAGACGTCGAAAAGCTGCAATCGCAAGCGACAGCTCAAGGTTACACTACAAGGTTATCTGATCTCCTCCTGTTAAACCCTCAGCTAAATTGTAATGATGTATCTGTGGTACCGCAAACTCTATCCCATATTTTAAATACCGTTATTTTAAACACACACAGTTTAAATTACTTAATAACTGAATTGTTTTTCCAATCAATTATTAAACTCAATGCACTATTATCTCCGATTACTGTAAATATTGAAACGTCCTTTATCCAAACATCGCTCCATCATCATTCATGTGTCTATATTAGTTGCTCCCCGATACTGGCATCTTTTGTTTGTTTGTATGATTAAAAAGCAATTTCTCTTGTTACAATAATTTTCCATGTAATAACATTCTATCCATTATTGAAATTTATTGCCTTACATAGCATTACACGCTTCTCCTTCGGACGTCCTACGTCCTTCGTTGCGTTTATGTAAGTAAAGTAAACTGCAGTATAATGGAAACTATTAGGTCATGGTTCATTTGCCATGGCAATCGGTCATCAACTATGTTGTACGATGAAGAAAAAATGTTACGTAATGTTCGATTAACATTAAAAATTAAAAGATAATTGGATTTTCCAAGAAGCTGAATGCCAAGACAAAAATGCAAACATACGCAACATTTATAAATCGTTTCATTGAACGCAAGGAGAATTGCTTGAAAGGTCGAGACTAGAATGTAGTGCGATAATTCTATGTGCAGACTTCAAGACTGGGCAATGTAATCAATAATTTTTAAATCTCCAACTTATAAACCGAGAGAAATGCGAGACTCTTTGGCATACAGAGGACTTAAGTTAAACATAGACTTGAATATGGACCTAGAATTAAATAGGAACCGTGTTATTGTAATTTCAGTTTCTGTTGTCCTTAGTCTTAGCAAATAGCAACTGTGAAGGTTAAATGTGACTAAGTCAACTTGTCATTAGAGATGCATGCCTATTGGAGGGTATCAAATGGCGACTTACAATCTGGGAGTACAAATTTAAGTATTGGAACTATTACTGAATCGATAACGATTTTCCTCAAATACCACACAGGGCTGCCGGAAAAAATACATTTATGCAAAATGACCCAAGCTCTAGAAATGTCAAATTGGCCCAAATATCAGAAAGCTATTTTATAAGCAGTAAATAGGTCTCCAAAACTGTAGATTTGCATATGAAAACTGACACAAGAAAGAAACGTTCTGTGCCCAAACCAACACGAACAATTTACCAAAATAATTTAGAATTATTTTCTAATAATTTTGAATTTTATTTTGCAAAATGGACACAATAAATTTGAAAAGACACAAAACTTTAAAAAAATGGATTTATTTTTGTTTATGAAAAAATTACTTAAGAGTAGGAAAAGTGACCCTAAAAATTACCACCACATTTGGTGTTGTCGTACAAGAATTTGGGGTCGTTTTAAACTTTGGCATATTTTTCATTGGGCCACAACACAGTCCATCCCTGGGCTAATTGAATAAGATGTAATAAATTTGATGTAGAGAGAAAGAGATTAATATTTCTTTACAATAAAGAAGATACGAGCAGAATAACATGTACGAATTACAATTAGAACTGTCAAACAGATCAATAATAATCAATAATACATGGAATCAATTTTAACAGTCGGTAGAAGTTTGTGGCGATGAAGACTGAAAGTTAAATAGATGACTTAGGGAATACATTCTCCAGTGGTAAGATCAACATCAGGTAAGTGGTCTAAGCTGATGTATGGTTTCCAGATTTCTGAGCAGAATGAATGACAGACCGATTAGTCTGAAGGCCTTTGCATTATTGTGAGACGCCTTCTCTCTTTCGCGATTGAGATTATCCGCCGCAAGGGGACATGCATATAGACGTAAACGGATTCCGAAGATTGTCAATAGCCATGACATTAGTGTGTCGATATTTTCCCGTAATTCCGCTGGGAAACTACCAGTGTGACCAGGAAATTTTTGAAGGACTGAAATCCGTCCCAAACCGCCCATCATATGCGTTGACGTGTGGTGGAGATATCTGTGGGTGATGCGTTACCCACAGCATTCTGATCCATCACAGACTTAATCCTGTGAGCTTGTCAGTCTGTGAAATGCATTTCCCCCTGAAGCACCATTGTAATTGTTTCAATTAAACTAATTCAGAGAAGCTATAAATACGAACTATAAACGGTTCTATGAAATTCTTTATATAATTAATAATATAGTTTATCCAGCGTATACAAATTAAAATCATGCCTAATGTGAGGGTTCGACGTTGTACTCGTTGGTCGCTGTTGTGCTTTGCACAAAAAAAAACTATAACGACGATTTTATTCACTTGCAGCTGGTGACAGTTTGAGGGTAATGGCAATGAGAGAGACAATGGCAAGAGGATTGTGTTTTAAATATTTATTATTTAATTTAACCATTAGATAATTTGCACAATTTAAATACATTTCATGTCTCTTTTCGTTCCGTTTGTATTCCGCTTTATATCTTATAAATCAGTTTAGGTATTGGGAATTTCCGTGATGAAGTGTCACTGAGATGAGGTTCATGTATGGATTGCTATATGACAGAAGTATTGATAACTTCTATTAGAAAAGTAAATATTGACAGTAGACTTAAGTCCCGATTATAAAAGTCTTCGTCGATCCATTCATATGTCACGGGAATATCAGATGGATTATGTTTAAATTCGAGACTTAAGTCAACAAACCAACTCCCTGTTTCCAACCTCCTGTGCCTCTACTTCCTGCCGCTAACACAGTGTATTGCATTCATATGGGGAAAGGTATTGTTGCTTATGAGAAAAAAATCTTAAGCTTCGAAAACATTGTCAGTCACTGTCCGTCAACTCAGAATAGAAGACTGTGTAGGGGTGTTTAATGTGTGGCCTTGATAGTCTCACATTCTGCGGGAAAGGGAAGCTTCTCTGGTTCACAAAAGTATAACTTAAAAACCATCTCAGACGAATGCATATATTCCCTAAAACATTGGAATTCACTATCTTGACTGTTCGTCTGACTTTCTTGCCATCCATCTCTAGTATATTTCGCAATAACCGCAATGAACAAATCCGTACAAGAAAAAATGTGGGAAATCATTACTGTTAGGTTGAAAAGAGGAGCCCGATTTTCTCCACCTCATATCCTTGGACATGCACATAAGCCAGTATTCGGGCTGTCGTATGCTCTAATTGTTATAGGATTAGTACCGAGAAGTTATTTTATGAACTCTGTCCTATTGACAAAGTCCTTAATTGTTGTCCAGACTGCACCCCTAAGTTGGGTCAAGTCTAGTAAAGAGTCATTTCCGAAGAACCGAGATCTATTGTTTGCGAACGCTGGGCATTGGTAGAGGAAATGCTTCAAAGTTTCGTCATACTTCCCTCTGGCCCTTATCCACCAGGATATGTTTATTTTTTTCTAGGACAGACAATCAACCATGATTTTCACCCATTCCCTCGGGATAAGTTTATCATCTTGTAGGACAGAAAATCAACTATGATTTTCTATCAGACCTGTCTGCCATGGAATCCAATGGCTGCCGCCATGAGTTATTATTTTCTTTACATGGCTTAAGAAATATTGTATGTAATTTAGACACACACTATTTCCCAACATAGGAGTGAGGGTATACTCCATATAACTACGACAAAAGGATGTCGTAGGTCATGCTCCTTTAAAAAAAAAAAATCGCCCATAAGATTTGCACACTCACACAATTGGTGTTCACCATGGCAAACACGCGGGGGGGAAACACCGCATAGAAGCATACTTAAATCTTATTGTTTTTGTGTGTGTGTGTTTTTAAAGCATTCGAGAAAATTGCTTGAAAATTGCACCCAAACTGTTCCTGTGGCTTCTCATCTGCATAAATTAGTTGAATGGAAATAACAACCGCCGTAACGACAGCCACAATGGCAGCAACGGCGGCATTGACGACGACAGCAACATTCACTTAAACGACACTTTATGCTAAAAGCACTCTGTCCTACGATATCTACAGACTTACGAGTACGAGCAACAACAAGTTCCAATGGAGCTGTTGCTGTCACTTTTGTTGTTGTTGCTGCTGCTATTATATTTAATGTATGTATGTATGTATGTATATGGTGTATGTGTAAGAAAAATTGGCGATAACGTAATTTAAATCTTCATCATTTAAAATCATCAGCCATAATAGAAATTTTCTTTCTTGGCAAATGGGCGACAGTAGGAAGTCATAGCACGACTGGCATTAGCATTAAGAGGGCATAAATAAAATCATAGCACAGATTTCAGATAATACATAAAGTGTAATATCTAAAATATATCAACTCTTAAAATACACTCTAAAAATGAGATATAAACATTAGAGTGACAGTAGATTTGTAATGGGAAAATCTGATGTGCAGCGTGGTGAGGAATATTGAGACACTGACAAATCGAATAATCTACATCTCCAGCCATGAGACAGACTTTGGGTTCTTTGAGTTGGTGTAAGTCATGGATGGAAGTTGAAAAACAACAAAAGTTGGTTTTTTGAATTTCACAAGAAGGATCTACCGTACTCCGTCATAATTCGTACGTGGTGAATTCTCCCGTCTCGTTCACAAAGCCTAACAATTAGTTATGTCATTTTACAAGAGAGCAACTCCTCCAAGCCTTGATTGTAGACTGGAATGTTTTATATACTATCTGTAAGCAATCGATTTTCCAGTACTGGCAAGGAGTCGGCGAAGTGCGACTTGTCAAGAACCAGTACCAAACAAACTAATGATCCTTCTGAACATTCGCAAAAAACATTTGTCATCAAAACCGGTTGTCATCGCTCAATGTGAGACCCAGGTATGTGAGGATTCTGATCCACAGGATTTTCACATTCCTGGCTATTACACTCTATCCTCTTTCTCTTCACACCGAGGCCTTGTGGTATTTGTACGTAATGGCAGATGCAGCAACAATTGGTTTTCTTCGGGTTTCTTTACGGAAGTCCAAATTTGGAAAGGGAAGCTACCCTCAACGCCTTCTACGCCCTTACCGGCTCTATCTCAAAAGTCTTAGAATATTATCCGTACAGTGAAATAGTAGTTGCTGGAGATTTCAATGCCCATAATAATTCTTGGCTTTACCATTCGAGCCATAAATCTCCGGAGGGTCTATGCGCTGAGGTATTCGCCGCGCACAAAGACTTGGCGCAATTAGTGAATGAACCAACACACATTCGGCATGTTGAAGGGCAACAGCAAAATATTCTTGACCTTTTCTTAATCTCACACCTGAAAAGTATGCGGTTAACATTCTTGCACCTCTTGGTAACTCGGATCATTGCACCATTTCAGCATCCTTTTCGTTCCCCGATCTTCGAGCCATTTCTAAACCAGTCACGAAGCGGACAATGTACATATACGAAAAGGCACGTTGGGCCGATCTCAACAATTTTTATCAGAAATTTAACTGGAAATTATGTTTCCTAGACAATAATGTCGATGCTGCTGCTGAAATGGTTGAGAAGATAATTCATCTTGGCATAAACGCGTTTATTCCGGCGAAGACTACTTCGATCAAATCTCCAAAGAATTGTTGATTTAATCAGACATGCAAAGATGGTCTCAGATCCAAAGAGGAAGCGTTCAGAGATTGGCTTTGAAATAAAAATGCCAGCTGCTACATAGGCGTGAAAAACTTCTCCATGAACGGCGCCTTCGTGCTAAAGTTCTTTCTTCTCCCAGGGGAAGAGCTTTTGTTCCTTTATCGCTGAAAAACTTTGCACAAAATTCATCTTTGCCAGCAAGCAGTCAAACACTCCTCATGATCGAAAACGTGTCTCGTTCGATGCCTCAGAAATTGTTTCGAACACGTGCTGTTAAATTGGTTCTTGCAGATCTAAAAGTAAATAAAACTCCGGGCCCGAATGGAATTTCAGCACTTGTAGACTAACGGCCTTCTAAAAGAACGACAGTATGGCTTCCGTAGAAATCGTTCTTCTGGAGACACGATGGCGTTCCTTTCGGAACGATTGATTCGATCCATTCAGAGCCTTGTTGAAAACAAGATAATGGATCTGGATATTTCCAAGGCGTTCGATAGGGCCAGGCACAGAGCTCTCATATCAAAACGTATTGCATTTGGTGAATCTCTCGATTCATATCTAGTTTTCTCAGAGATCGCTCTATACGAGTTATTATAGATGGGGTCTCATCCAACGAGCATGGATTGGCCGGCGGAGTGCCACAAGGTTCTGTCCTCTCAGCTTTTCTATTGCGTATTTTCATTGACGACCTGTTGGGTTGAACTGTGAACCCGATCTACTCTTTTGCGGATGACAGTGACCTCTACTCATTTGATCATCGGCCAAGTCCTCGAGAGTTTGGGGATATAACGATGAAAGACTCACTAAAACGCGATTCTGCTGCGATATGTGAGTGGGGCCAAATGAACAGAGTACAGTTTAATACACAGAGCTGTTTGACCCAGTGTTGTTTGTTGTCACACAAACGTTCCTCTCATCCAGCACCGTCGCCACTCTTGATGTACTGGGCATGAAGATAAAGGGTGACGCCAGTGAGCATATATTCGGAGTGTCGAAAGAAGCATTAAAGTGTTTAGACCTTTTAAAGCAGTGCAAGAAATACTGATCTCGTAAATATTTTCACCACCTACATCCAGCCTAACATGGAATATAGCTCCCATATATGGGCAGGCGCTCCAAAGACATCTCTGCAGCTTCTGGACCGTGTACAGAGTGGGTGATGACAGGGAGTAGCAGTTTACGCAACTCTATTGTCTTCGTACAGCATCGCCGGAATATTGGTTGTCTATCGCTAATCTATAAGTATTTCAATGGTATCTGTTCAGCATTCTATCCCCAGCTGATTCTAAGTTCAGGCAAGAGTGTGATCCGATTAAACTGCCTACCGATTTAAGTGCGAAATGTACGTAGCGTATTGCATCCTGATTCATTACAATATTAATATTCGCTGATGTATAACATACGCTGTCAACAAAAAAAAAATATTGGAGCCAGTGGAACAATAGACAATTTCATTATTCTAATGAATCCATTAGAGAATACGATGCCGTTGACTTTTCCTTTCTCCATATTCTGGCCGTTATTGTTTTTTTAAGGAAGTCATCAAAAAGTATAATGAAAGTTGATGTTAACTTCCGTGAGATGTGCACGTCCAAACAGATATGGATGTTATGCAAATCTATCAACAGAGAACACGTAGAAATTATATTTGGAATGGTTTGGGAGTAGACCGAAATGAATGGGCAAAGAGGCGGGGCTGTACAAGGTTACGATGGACACAAATCGAGTGACAACAAACTAGTACTTAAATTGAAGTAAGGAAGTCAATAGAAAAACAATTTGACTTCAAAAATAATTAAATAATTTTAATATTTCTGAGGCTGAGAAACTATTCGAACAAACGTCAGATATGTGTATATGAATATTTGAATGATTGGCAGTAGATCCTGAGATTGTGGAGAGACTACATCTGGACTTTTATGGATAATGTTGACTGCCATAAGTTGCCATAAGTTGATCCCCATAAGACTCCATTGAGTTACAATCCCTATGAACCCTCTGAAAAATAGCGGCGTATTTATAAAGTTTTCCCAGACATATCTTGAGAAAATGGATGATATGTTTCTAAATAAATTAGATGACAGGATTCTAATTAAAGCGATAAACACAAATATTTGCTCAATTCTAGGTGTTCTCCTTTAAATTTCCGCATGCTTCTGCCATTAAACACATACCCCACTTCAAATCATTTAAATGCCACACTAATTTCAACCACTTCCCAGCCCATAGTACTGATCCAGCAATATAATAAAATGTCACCGCATGATAGCGCTTGTCTTAATAGACCTCATAAGACTTAGCAGAAACCCATAGTCAGTGTCTTATGGCTTAAACTAATGTTTAAATTTTCCTAAATAGAGCAAAAGTAGCAGTTACAAATTCACATCATACTTCTGCAATATGGCCTAAATGGATGGGAGCGTGTGTATGTGTGTGTGTGTGTGTATTTACTTTGCTAAATGTTTTACATTATTGCCATTTATGACAATGGCTGCCCTAAGGGTGCCATTGCCTGTCGACAGTTGTTAGTAACGCAGTTGGTTCTGTTGAAATCTGTTTCCGCTTACACAGGAAATTGTAGAAGTTCTGTGAACAACTTTACACGTTTTGTTAAATAAATTTAGTATAACTGGGAGTAGTGTACGAAGTAGTTTGGTGGGGTATTTTGAAATTGTACATTTGTTTGTATCATGGACACGTGACAGCAAATTTTATTAATGTAAGGATTAATTGAAAGAGGAATTATGTCAGCATACATTAATGGGATGTGTATCCGCAAGACTGGCAAACGACTACTCATGTGCTTATCTCTTATTGGTTATGCCAAATTGTCTGTCTTTTTAAAAGTCATAATTGGATAATAGATAAATTCAATACCCATCAATTGTTGAGCAAGAAAAAAACAGGAAATGCAGTATGTTTAGATATGAGTTAGCCGTGCCAGACCTTAGAACACCCTTCAAATATTTATTTATGTAACAGTCTATAGTCCAAGCGAATCCTTACAGAATAGCTAACATCTAGAAAAAATATATATCGAAACTTTTAATAAACTTATTAATATAATAAGATAAATCTAAATTAAATTTGACATTCATTTGATTAATTGAGCCCTGGCCTTGCCTGCGGCAAGATAGTGAATGGAGCGAGTCTATCGTTCCGAAAGGTTTGCCATAAGTTATCGATTTCTACGGAAGCCATACTGTCAGACATTCCGAAGGCCGTTAGACTCGAGATACTTTACCGGTTTACCTTCGAGAGCGCAGAATATATTGAACTAGTAAGTTGTAATGCGCCTATGGCGCCCGTTAATTTGCTTGAGAAAGTATTTGTTACTTAATTTTAAAAATTTTGTAAAAAATATTTTGAGAAAACTATTTTGTAAAAAAAAATTTCGAAAAAAAATAAAATTGGAAAAAAAAAATTTTGTTGAAAAAAAAAATGTTTGCTGAAAAAAAAAATTTTGGTTGAAAAAAAAAAAATTTTGTTGAAAAAAAAATTTTTGTGGAAAAAAAAAAATTGAAGAAAAAAATGTTTGCTGAAAAAAAAAATTCAGTGAATCAGTGAATCAGTGTCGAGGGTAAATATATATTAAGATTGGGCGGCAATTGGTGGAATTTGGTGGATCGACGATAAATACTAACACGGTATAACATGTTGAAAAGAGTCCGCATTGAATGAGGTAGCTTCGAATAGCTCTTACATAGTACGCTATGTCCCCTCTCCTTCTCTATTTCTTATTTTCATTGACGACCTGTTGGGGCAGACCCTCTGTCATTTGTACTAATTTGAACATCGGCCAAGTTCCTCGGATGTAGAGGACCGTGATGTGGCGACGATTTGTGAGTGCGGCCAAATGAACAGAGTAGATTTTAATGCACAAAAGACCCAGTGCTGTTTGTCTATTCTATAGACATTGTAATGGAATCTGTTCATCCGTCGTCTGGTCCGTGATGTTAGAACATTTAGCTGAAATACGCGGCTATCCAGGGTCTCTCCTCCGTTCATTGTCAAATGGCCGATTGACCGGACGACGTACTGTAGAGAAAATTCGTCCGTTCTGCCGGACTGTTCTTTCTTGTTGAATAATCTTGCTACAAGTGTTTTCCTGCCTGCTGTGAGTGTTAGTCAATAATAAAAAAAAACATAATCGGAAAAATATCTGAGGCATCGAACTGGAATGAAGTAGTCCTGTTTATTCCAAGGAGAACTATTTTCTCGACCAACGACCTTATTCTATAGTAAGCTTAATTTCCAGTTAAAATCCTGTTTCTTCATACTAACATAATGATAATACGCTAAGATAAGAATCACAAAAGTGGTCTTGTTTTCTAAATCCTGTACTACTCGCTGTGTTATGCTGGACAAAATATAAATTTCAATTAAGGATATTTGGGATTCGACCAAACTCTGTCCAGTACAGATTCCGCAACTTTTTTTTTCATGTCGCCCATCTCTTATTCTCTGCCATATGTATCAACTTAATCGCCATGTTTTTTTTTTTGTCTGTATTTGGTTCTCCTGTATTTGATGGTAGAAATTCTAAATCATGGTCGTCTGCATTAAAATTTAAATGATGACCATTTGTTTAATCGCCCAAAACAATTTCTGTTGGTGACAGCTGGTGTTTCCACCCACATCGGAATGGAGCGTACTGTTGTTGCTATAAATGTACTATACAAACACATTTACACAAGTAGGTGTGTTTTTGGCGAGAGTGCTGTCATCTTGATATTGGCGGAATGGAATGGCAACAGCACCAAATAACTAAGCGTCAATGATGATATCCTACTACGGCCAACGTGCAATAACGGCCATAACACGTGGCTCTAATACTGTCGTAGGAATGTAATAAATTATAAATGTCATGACATCAAATTCACCTAATTCGATGTACAGATGTTTGCGACAGAGTTTTGTGAAACTTTTATTTGGAAATGTTTGCAACACATAGTTTTAAAAAGTTCTATACAATATATTAATATAGAGTTGGAAAGCTGTTGTTTATTAAATATTAGAATTTTTTTAAAATTTCAAATTAAAATATTGTCGATGGATTGCGGAAACTAATTTAATAACGAAATAGTTTAGTTGGCAGAGCAGCCCACTAGAAAATGTATTTACAATATTGACATTCCGTACAGTGAGGACATTTTTAATGAAATGTTATGTTACACATCACATCTAAAAAATTTATTTTTGTATTTTAATGTTGTTTATGTATTGTTGATCTATATTTTGTTTTCATACAGTTTTGTTTCTGTTAGTAGAGTTCGACGTCATTGAATATTTCTATTTTTTATTTTATTATTTTATTTTTTTTAATTACAATACAAAGTAAATTTATATTCTAATTTTGGGTCTAAGGGTAAACCGGGTGGCAAAGACCATTTGGTTCTATTTTTTATTTTTTGCAAAAATATAAATTGTTAAAAATGTTTTAAGCATTGTGTTTGCTTTGATTGCAGGCGAGGTATACGGATCCGTTTCGGTAGCTGCCACACTTCTTCATCGGTACCCATTTGTAATGATAACTACTGCAAATTACACTGTGCGACAGCCACAATCGGTTTGGGATGAAATCACCGGGGAAAGTTATATTGGTAAAAAAAAAAGTCATACGTGTTCCAGCGTTTCGCTGGGTCTCATCTAGGAATCGAGATATATCGATTTGAAGTTAGTAAGTATCGTATAGGGGAATTTGTCACGTTTTTGGCTCTTTTGTTTGACATAACTCGAGAACCACTCGTCCGATTTAGCTGAAACAAATTTAGAAAAATTAAGAATTACAATTTCTCTAATCTGTTCTTAAACCGTTTTCCTACTTAAGCAACAGTTTCGCAATTATAAATAAATGTATGAAAAAAAAAAATTATTTTTGCCTAAAAATTAAAATTTTTTTTTTTTAATTCATAAAAAATCCAAAACGGTAAAAGTGTCAAGTCCTATTACTTTCACGTAAAGTCACATAACCTATGACCAAAAAAAAAAAAAAAAAAAAAAAAAAAAAAAAAAAATTTCTTCATGCGCTTATTTTTAACTTGGAAACTATTACTTGTAAAGGAAAATAATATATGAACAGATTAAGGGAATTGTAATTCTTGGTTTTTTAAAATTTATTTCAGCTAAATCGGACGAGTGGTTCTCAAGTTATGTCAAACAAAAGAGCCAAAAACGTGACAAATTCCCCTATACGATACTTACTAACTTCAAATCGATATATCTCGATTCCTAGATGAGACCCAGCGAAACGCTGGAACACGTATGACTTTTTTTTTACCAATATAACTTTCCCCGGTGGTTTCATTCCAAACCGATCACTGACCCTTACCATTTGTCGCAGAGTGTTATTAGTCTAATGTACGCATAGTTCTCGCAACCACTGTTTAGTAGCGGATATTTTCTAATAATCATGTAATAGTGCTAATCACCTATATCAACAGTTCTTCAATCAAGAGTGTTATGTCCGAAATTTGTCCATGGACACACTCTTCATTCCCGAGAAACAAATTTGTGTTATATTAAAAAATTGTATTTATTTATTTTTATTTTTTTTTTAAACGCCGGAGAAGAAACTAAATATTAGTAGACGAAAATCAGTGATGTAGGGATTATAAAAATTACACAACATAAAATACCAATATATGCATTTGCCAAGACACAGCATTACATTAGAACATTTTTAAGTTAAAAAATTTCAAACAGGGGTTGCAGGCTGGACGAATATTAGCTTGCGATATTTTGGCCCATTCCTGTACAATTGCCTTCTTCAACGCATCCAGACTGGCATATTTGTTAGTGGTCAACTTGCTCTGCCGAATGTTCAAGATAGAATAGTCCATTGGATTTGCATTTGGCGTATTTGAAAGGGTGGGTTTTTAAACCATTCTGCATGAGAAGGCGACGAGTCTTGTTGGAAGGTCCATGTTCCACGACCAGTGTCAAAGGATTTTTTTTCTTTAAAATTAAGCGATTAATTCAGATTTATGCAATGCCATCTATGTAGGTTTCTGCTGGAAATTATGAGATAAGGCTTTTTCATAAAATAAAATTGGGTCTGCACAATATGGTCACAGAAAAATTACCTAAATGAAAAATAGCCCTAAAAATACAAAATTTGACCCAAAAAAACAAAACAATGAAATTTGATTCGTAAAAATAAAAACTAAGGCGTAATTTGAAGTTTACGGCGGTTTTTATATGGAGATTATGTCCCGGTAACACTGTTAAAAATCGCTCTGTTCATGGAAAATTGCCAAAAAAAAAATACATTTTTGTACTTTGTGGTAATTTTTCACTTCGGGTCATATACAATGAAATTGTGATATATTGAAAAATAACCCCAAAAAAAGTTTGCAAAATTACCACAATTTTTCGTATTGCTGTACTCAGTTTAATATTTGGGGCCATTCTTAATTTTTTATTTTATTTATTTTATTTTTATTTTATTTTATTTAATTACAATACAAAGTAAATTTATATTCTAATTTTGGGTCCAAGGATAAACCGAGTGACAAAGACTATTTGGCTTGATTTTTTGCAGCGACAGACCAAAGCCTCTGGTGGGAATCGAACCCACAACCCCCACGCTGATAGGCAAGCACGCTACCAACTCGCCTACCGGGGCGCTTAAATTTTTAAATTAACCTTTAACTAGGGACGTGACAAATTGAGAACACTATAAGGGACATGTAGTCTCTCAGGCTACTACTTTTAAATTTAAATTTTTTCTTAAAATTGCATTATAATGATTTAAAATGCGTTGATATTTATTTGTTGGAATGTAATAAAACAAATATAAATTAATTCAATCAGTTTTTATTATTACTTTAAACACTGACTTGTACTTTTCAGCCTTAATTGACATGAATTCTAAGAATTTACCAAACACGCGACGCCTGTGAGACTACACGTCACTGGTTAAAGGTTAAGGTCACAGTTCGTAGAGTTAAAAAAATTGTGTATGGTTTTTTTTTTGGTTTTGCATATAACTTTTTTATTTTACATTATATTTACTTGAAATTTTAATGGAATGTGTATTAAAAAGCACTCTACTAGAATCAATCACAAATCACGAATTTCATAAAATAATGAGTTAAGCCCCTTTTAAGGTAACGATATGCAAATCATAGTTTTACTGAAAAACAAACTAAAAGATACAAGCACACCCATTAGACTTTGTTACACTTGCAAATTATAAATCATTTTAATCCTATCACTTCGTTATAATTATAGCATTTCCAAAGAAAAACGCTTAGATTTGTTTTTTTTCTTCTGCAATTTCGCTTCTTTGTTCCTTTGATATCTTTAATTCTTAATCTCTTCCCCGGTCTTGCAACATATACATATTCATTCACACAAAGGCAAACTCAGGTGATTAAGTTTTCTACATCTTCTCGAATTTGCGCTGCCTTGCATTGACACCAAAAGAAATATCAATCATTCTTGTCGTCGACGACGACGAAGACGACGACAACACGATGTGAGTTATTAATGTGCGACAATCTTCATCAACACTATCGCGAGCAATCGGTGGCAGTGACGTTGTGCGTGATTGAGAATAGTTTGTCATTAATTTGTAGTGATTTTGAGGACATGTCACAGCGTAAAGGACGCCCAACCTCCTCAGGTGACAGTTGGCTTAATGAGATTTTGTGAACAGCATAAGAAGATTGTCGTGCAGAAAGATAAAGCATAATCAGGGTGATTTCTGGAGAAAAGTCCTCACAATTTAACCAAACAGCCAGGCACAGTACCGAATGGGAAATGAAACAAATCTCAATGAAATTATGTATTCCCATTGGAAGAAGTTTCAAGAAAAATCCAAAAACAGAGCCAAACGAAAAGTAAAAAAATAAATTATTCTAAATAAAACTATATCGAAACAAAATGAAATAACTAACAACCGATAAAGTGAAATAAAATGCGTGTAGAATATTTAAATACTTAACATTTCATGGAGGAACAGACAGTGAACTCCACTCAAATCAGTGAGCTTTGCACGATACAATTTGTATACCCAATAACCGGGATCTACTACTATTTAAATCCAGTTCTTACTAGTAAAGTTGCCACAATTTACTGGGTGGAAACGGCCTTTGAACAATGATTAATGGTCTTAACCAGGTTTCGTCTTAACCAGGTTACTGTGTTGTGTCACTACGATTGCAGAATATTTTTAGTTCCGAAATTAAATTTTTTTTTCAACAAGTTTACACAGATATTCTTAAACTCGATCCTCTCACCGGAGTCTGGTCCCTTTTGCCAGGTCCCCGGAAATCGTCGTCGAAGATTCGTAGAGCTTGAGAATTTGTAGCCTTATGTGCAACATGTCTTAGCCAGAGCAATCGTGGCAATTTGATGAGTTGTACCACGTCAATGCCGGCTTACAGCTCATACAACCCACTATTCATTTGCCATTCAAGCAAACTGGTCGATATAATTTGAGAAGAATTTGTTCTCTCAAACACGCCTAACACTTTCACAATAGCTTGCGCCAATACCCATGAATCTGTGTCATATAAAGGTGTCTTGTAATGGGTGATCTTTGTTCTTCCAGACAGGATATTATTGATCGACTACTTTCCTGGCTGTCATTGTTACTTCTGTTTACGGCAGAACAGAGGTAGACAAATTCTTTTATTGCAGTACAACCATTATCCTCGTTGACCACCGTTCCTATCATTGCCGATTTCCGATTTCAGTCACTGCGCATCTGTTTCGTCCGATAATATCAATATCAGTGTATGGCAGAAGTTTTGCGTTGTGATAATTGTCCTTCCTATGTTCAAATCGATGGTAGCTACTGCTTTATCTACATTCCCTAACGCAGAATTTTGAACAGGTTACAAGAGAGCTCATCAACAACTGCATGTATACGAACATCAGACAAGGTTTCGGGCAGCTTTGATCGAATTAGGTTGTCAATGGTGGGGCTTTTACAAGTGGTGGGGAATTCGAGTACTATGGAATATGATAATTGTACGTGTTTACTGATTGTGAAGGTACGCGTTTTACGCGTCTTCAACTTTTGTACCATTTTTATACCCTCACCCTACGGGTAGGAGGGTATATATCATTTGATACGACCAAAAATGTAACACCTAGAAATATTCAGATTAGAACCCAGGTGTCTTTGAACCAAATTCGATTCATGACTTTCTAAATCGTTTGAGCCATGTCCGTCTGTCCGTCTGTCCGTCTGTCTGTCTGTCCTGCTGGTACGCACGATAACTTTCGAAAGAGTTAAACAATCGCTCTGAAATTTGGCATGGGTTAATATTTTCCCAAAACTGCTTATGGGATTGCATATGGGCTATATGGCCACAACCCTTCGGGTACCTCCCATACAAATCTACTATTTCGCCCACTTTATTAATCGTGTAATAATATCAATACGCCCACACCCATCTTGGCCAAATTACGTATTTGGTAAAAGTACAACTGGATAAAGTTTCGGACAAAAACTTGGAAGTCTGGCAACTCCCCTTCTGGTACCTCCCATACAAATGTACCATATCGCCTACATTAGAAATCGTGTATCAATATCAATATGCCCAACGTGATCCTGCCCAAACCTATAGCTAGACAAAGTTTTGGACGAAAACTTGGAAGTCTGGCAACTCCCCTTATGGTACCTCCCATACAAATGTACCATCCCGCCCCAGATAAACCGTCTAATACTATCAGTATGCCCACCGCGATCCTGCCCAAATTTTGTACTTAGTAAACCTATAGCTATACAAAGTTTTGGACAAAAACTTGGAAGTCTGGAAACTCCCCTTCTGGTACCTCCCATACAAATGTACCATCCCGCCTACCTTAGAAATCGTGTAGTAACACCAATATGACCAACGCGATCTTGCCCAAATTCTGTATTTAGTAAAGCTATAGCTAGACAAAGTTTTGGACAAAAACTTGGAAGTCTGGCAACTCCCCTTCTGGTACCTCCCATACAAATGTACCATCCCACCCTTCAAAAAACCTGTAATACTATCAATATCACCGACGCGATCTTGCCCAAATTCCGTATTTAGTAAAGGTATAAGTGGACAAAGTTTCGGACAAAAACTTGGAAGTCTGGCAACTCCCCTTCTGGTACCTCCCATACAAATGTACCATCCCGCCCCTGATAAACCGTCTAATACTATCAGTATGACCAACGCGATCCTCCCAAATTTTGTACTTAGTAAACCTATAGCTATAGAAAGTTTTGGACAAAAACTTGGAAGTCTGGCAACTCCCCTTCTGGTATTTCTATTGGTGGTGTGGATATCGACGAATCAGACACTCTTGATGTTCTGGGCATGAAGATACAGGGTGATGCTCGCTGGGCTAGCCATATATTCGAAGTGTCGAAAGAAGCATTCAAGTGTTTAGGCTTTTTAAAGCGGTGCAAGAAATACTTCACCCCATCTGATCTCGTAAATATTTACACCACTTACATCCGGCCTAAAATGGAATACAACTCGCATATATGGACAGGGGCTCCATTAACATCTTTGAAGCTTCTGGACCGTGTACAGAGGAGAGCGGTGGTGATGATAGGGGATGGTAGGGTATCCAGCTCTATTGTCTCCCTACAGCATCGCCGAAATGTGGGTTGTGTATCGCTATTCTATAGATATTTTAATGGTATCTGTTCAGAAGATATCCGTCGTCTGGTCCCTGACGTTAGAACATTTAGCCGGAATACTCGGCTATCCAGGGTCTCTCATCCGTTCATTGTCAAATGGCCGGTTGACCGGACGACGCACTATAGAGAAAATTCGTTCTTTAGCCGGACTGTTCGTTTGTGGAATAATCTTCCTGAAAGTGTTTTTCCTGCCTGCTATGACATTACCAAATTCAAGGCCAACGTCAACAAACACTACTCCCTCTTTCCTCCCTCCAATACCCTTATTTCCCATCGCTAACACAGTGCATTGCATTTATAGGGGGCATCCCCTGAGTGTTAGTCAAAAAAAAAAAAAAAAATCTATAGCTAGACAAAGTTTTGAACAAAAACTTGGAAGTCTGGAAACTCCCCTTCTGGTACCTCCCATACAAATGTACCATCCCGCTTACCTTAGAAATCGTGTAGTAACACCAATATGACCAACGCGATCTTGCCCAAATTCTGTATTTAGTAAATCTATAGCTAGACAAAGTTTTGAACAAAAACTTGGAAGTCTGGCAACTCCCCTTCTGGTACCTCCCATACAAATGTACCATCCAATATTTTTTTCTATAGCATTCGGTATTTTAGGTTGCTATTATGACTTTTCATCAGATGTTACATCAAATGATGGTAGCTACGGTCACTTTTGACTTTCCGATACTTATGAGTATGAGACTTGTATGTTTTTACTGAGGGTGAGGGTATATATAAGTCGGTTTACCCGACTGCAACTTTTCCACTGGTTTTTTTTAAATTTGTGGTACTTCTGTAAAAGTGGCCATAACTTCAGATTTTAAGAAGTAGGTATACAAAATATAAAACAAAGATTTTTTTTAATTTTTTTTTAATTTTTTCAATTTGTTTCCCATATATTTTTAGCTTGTGTAGTTGCTTTAATTTAGTGTATTTTTTTGTCTGATTGGTGGTCTTCTTTCAAAAGTACAGGAAAACTTGTAAAGGAACGAACAATTTATTTAAATTTATAAATATAATTTTTTTAAATATTTTTTCGAATTTAGAACACAAAAATACATAGTGTAACCTATTGTTTATTGCAAAATTACCGCATGTCGAATGTCTCATTTTCTTTATACTTTTCTTGGGAGATACGAGCAAGGAGAGCGACTACACAAACCATAAGTTTCAGTTGCTCTGATTCAAAATCGTGTAATAACAAGAAATCTGAAATGCACATTTGAAATCGTGAGAAAATAACCTTTCATTTTGGTATTTATATTCATATAGGGGTTTTTACATGATAACTATGGATAACTATGGTTTGACAGCTAAGAATCCCTCATCAAAACGTCTTGTACTTGGCAACTTTCCCCCAGAGTCTAAGTATTTTAGAACTTGATTTCATCTTCTAGACTAGGCGCAACTGTAAGCCGCTGGTAATTCACTCTGCGCTGTGAGATGTGTAACTCATATTTGTCATCATATTTTCGTGAGAAACTTACATTCGTATGTCCGAACTCTTTCAGACTCTCCTTCACACTCAAAATAAATTAAAACTGTAAAACGAAGGAGATTTGGAGAATTCTCGTTTTGGTGTGTTTGCATTAGCTAAATTCCTTCAAAATAAATGTTCTTTTTGTTTTTTGGACTTAAACCACTATCGAAATCAGTGGCTCATGATCCATTTGACTATTTCTGGAGATGGGAAAAGAGTAAATACCCGGTAAATGTGTAAATTGGGTAGAAATAGGTAAATATCCTAGTATTGAGCTAAAAGAAAATTTGGTGAAAAAACACATTGTGCAGCAATATTATAAAATAATATTTTTATAAATACAAATGCTTACAGAGCAGTTAAATAGTAATATATCTTATATATTATTTATTTATTTATAAACATTTATATTTATAACTAAATTACTAACATAATGCATCCTCTTACTACTGAGGTCTTAAGCTATATATGTTATATAATGTATATAGAAGAATATTTAAAAGTACCTAAATATTTTTTGCTTGAAAAATTAATAAAATTATTCTTCATATTCACATAAAGAGATATTATTTTCTTTTATAATATTTTTTTTATACACTTTTGGAGGGATTGTAAATGTTAAAATTGTAAAAAAATTTATCTGTCAGCTTTAGTAAAATTCTTGCTGTTCGGGAACGGATTGCCAGATTTGTACGAAATTTTGTTCGCATAAAAGAGAACACAAACTTGTTTTCAACAAAAATTGTATATGGTTTTTTAAAAACTTACAGCCTGTTTTTATAAAACATTTTCGTCTGTGGCGAACAGAAACGTCTGTAGCCGAAACGAAACTGAATTGTGTGTCTATAACGCCAACGAATCTAATTAGACCAATACACACAAAAATACATAAGAAAACAATTTCAATTAGAATTTAACTGAGACTGTCGTGTTACAAAAACTGACGAAATAGAATTTCTGTTCGTTATTTTAACGAAACGCAAAACCCATTCGTTTTATAAGAGCAGGCTGTTATATATTTTTTTAAATGTTTTATCTAGAATTTCAATTGGATTTGATAAATACCCTGATAAATCCTTAAAAACGTACCCGATACTTACCCATTTATGAGGTAAATCTATGGGTAAATATTTTGCTAATGTTTGCTTTGCGCATCAACCCCATGTGTGAGTCTTTTGGCATTTCCTTTATATACATTTTCTGAATGTACGTATGTATGTATGTCTCTCCCTAGCACTAGTGGCTATCGCTCTTATCATTTCACGCCATTTCAGTTAAAAGAAAACCGCAGCTTTTCGCCAGAAGGTATTTGCGCTCAAACTGCAGCAGTGTTTTATGCAAATGATGTAAATATGTGCATACTGTCAGACCGCAATGCGAGATTTACTTTATGGCAAAACTACTTTTAAAGTTCTAGGGTTTATTCCACAATGCAACAATATTTTTTTCAAGTTATATTTTTTTGTTATATTTTTACTTAGGGAAATACATACGTAGTTTTGCCGCACATGCATTTTTACACCATTTGTATATAATGCGATGCAAATAAATCTATAATTACTTATTATACAAAACCAATCAACAAAACCACGTGTCTGATTTGGCTTTTTCATTGAATTTCTTCCAAAGGCCGAGAATAAAACAACGACGTGTGTCTCACAAAAAAAAATGCGTGCTCTACGAGATTCCCATGAAGTTGAGTAATTATTCACATGTTTTATACCAGCTACAGTGGTCGCATAAGTAATCTGATATCAATTTGACGTACCGGATACCGGAAAAAATATGCACAAATAGAAACTAATTAATCGTATACGTATATTAATTAATATGTAGGTATGTATAGTGGGCCATTGTTCATGTCTAAATATAATTCGATTTTTAAATCGCATACATTCGATTTTTGTAGAAATGTCATTGGTGACCAATGTCGGTGTTTTCCAAATGAGAAAAAAAGTAATTGGAAGTATTTTCTTCTATAGTCAAAAAAATAATAATTTCAAGATAATGTTGACTTTCTGGGTAGAGGCAAACTAAAATATTTTCTGTTCTACTAAGAAAAATGTGATAAAAACTCTAAGCTGTGTTCTCAGCATTCCTATCTGGGTGAAAAAAATAAGAAACCTTTTACATCGTTGTAAAATGACACTGAGTGACACTAGGTCTTGGTTAAAAATAGAAAGTGATCTCTCCGAGCAATTTACTTCAACATGAGGACTCAGACAGGGCGACAGCTTTTGGTGTAACTACTTGAACTTCGTGGTGGAGAAAATATTGGAAAATGCAAAAGAAACGACTCTCTCCCACCCAAATCTCACAATGCATACTAACAGAAGGAATGATGTCAGGATCAAAATAAAACTCTGTCGGCTAAAGTCAGCAATTCAAGAACAAAGCCCTCGAGTGATCGCATGAACCCAAAAGCTCTAGTCAGAAAGGTGTTAGACGACAACTACCATGGAAGGGGCAGACACAGAAGACCGACACTCCGGTAGATGTACCAAGAGAAAGAAGACATGGAGCTCCTTGTTATAATGAAGCACAATACCAGAAACAACCTAAGTAAGCAAGTAAGTTAATCGGCACAGAGAAAAATACTTGCATGATTGAAATTTTATTTTTTGAGTCGATAGAGTTTCCAATGGGGACGGCCATGTTGTCATAGGTAATGTTTGTGACTATCATACAGTCAATCCAGTTTCGAAACCTCGTAAGACCATTAAACATTTCTACCAGTAAGAGCAAATGTAAAAAACTTTCCTAGAAAAAGCTATCTTTAAACAGTAGGTCACCGCCAGTTGGTATAAAATGTTAAGGGAAATAAGTATATGAGTTTCAAAGGGATCCTACGTATTACCTTTTAAAGGAGATGTCCAGCTGATTTAATCAATGATATATTGGGTCAAGGCGTTCCTAAGTGGTATCTTTCAGCAGGAGAGGCACTACATATTTGTGGTGACCCCTCATCGAGTCTATGGCGTTTTGTTGAGAATTGGATTCCGCTGAGTCGTATTACTAAGATAGTTTGGTTGGACACTTTCTATTGCGCCTTAGACGAGGATTATGTTTAATTTTCTATGCATATGTATTAGGTTGGAGTGAAATTCAAAAAAAAAAGTTAACCTCGGAAAGAGATGTAGTCTGGGGTCCTAATGAGGGGAAAAATAAAGAAAAAATTTTTAAAAAAATTTTAGGGGTCGCGCCACTCCCTCGAAATTTGGAAATTATCGCTATTTTGGCCTTGATTTTAAAAAAATCCTAAAAAGTTTTGTGTCAATAAATGTTTGCAATAGCGTAAACAATGAAATAAGGGCATGAAAAAATTTAAAAAAAAAATTCTCATTGTTCAAAAATTTCAAAAAGTAAAATAAGTCAAATCGTCCCTTCTTCAGAAAATTGACTGAACAATGAAATCGCCACCAAAGCTACAAATATTAGTCGATTATCCTCATATTTGCCTCAAATACTTTTGTTTGGGCACTGAACAAGCTCAAACTTTTAAATTTCGAATAAGTTAAGTCGTTAATTTTTAGGTTTTTTCTAAAATCAACGCCAAAATAGCGATAATTTCCAAATTTCGAGGGAGTGGCGCGACCCCTAAAATTTTTTAAATTTTTTTTCTTTATTTTTCCCCTCATTAGGACCCCAGACTACATCTCTTTCCGAGGTTAACTTTTTCAAATTAAAAAAAAAACATGTTTTCACTCCACCCTAATATGTATATTTCTCATATATGACACGCCGCCTTAGAATTATCAACTCTGAACTCTGTTCTTTAAGAGTTGCACTGTCGCCCGCCCTATGAAAGAAAGTCACAAGCGCCAATATTTCAAAATTGAGATAAGCCCAGATTCGGTACCGCGAAAGACATTATGATTTTTGGTTTTTAGCTTCTAAGACACATTTTAAACTGTAATATTTTTTAAACTAATTTTATGAAGTTAGTCAAAAATACTAAATAACTGCAAACTACCAAAATGGAGATGTGACTTTGTTTCTTAGGATGGCATTGTACTCAAGATGTTTTCTTAGAGCTTCTCTTGCTAAATGAAACCACGCAGCATGAATGTGCCCTGTTGGTTAGGGCGCCTAAGTCGATTACATCGCTAGTGTAAAAACGTTTACATACATATATTTTTTTCGGCTGTCGAACAAATACTATGTGATGTAACAGCAGAGCATTATTTACATTCGTTTGTCTGAGGAGCCCGCTCAGAGGGATGGGATATTGCAAGAAGAGGAGATGTCAGTGCAGCACCTGCTATGTTCATGTAAAGGACAGACTATTTAGGGAACAGGCTCTTTGCCGACAACGAACAACTAGCTATAACAACTAACTTATTTGCCTATCTTTTATATTTTTCTTTCTCTAAAAATTTTGTTTCAACGTAGGGGAACCACAATGGACCGAATCGTCGACCCCTTGTGAACTCGTCAGTTATATATTTCAACTGACGGTCATCTCTCTCCATCTAAGCTTAAATTGCACTGCTATTGAAAATGTAAATTTAAGTTGCTGTTTCAGAGATCTCAGTATTAATCACATTAATTTATCAGACATGTCAGGTTAGGTTTCCTGTAATGATTTCAGAGTCTTATGAAGTGGTTCCATAAATCCTTTGGAAAATATTCACGACCTACAACAACGTATCTTCAAATAATCCAAGTAGACTAACTAAATCTTTCTCAATGCCAAAAATTTACGAAGCCTTTTCCATAACCTGAATCTCGATCAGCTCCAGCAAACTAAGTGATAGTAACTACAATTTCATAAATCCTGCCATTCTTTTAGAAATATTAAACTCTGTCATTAGCATTGCAAAGACCACTTATTCCTTTTTATAAACAAAACCATCCTTTTAAGTAATGTCACAATTTAGCATTCAACCTTTGACAACTCGTTAGCTGAGCCCTCTTGAACCATCCCATTTATTATTGCCCTTTTGAGACATTCTAAAGGAAAGAAAAATTCATTGGAAACTCAACACTACAAAGGATGCACTTTGCTTCAGTCAAACAGAAGTATGGGTATACTTGTATACTTGTGTATGTCTGTATGTTGTAACAGCAAAGTTAATGCTGAATATTGTCACAAACTGCAAGAGCCAGAGGAATATTCAACGAAATCTCCAAAGACCTTATATGGAATTTTGCCATCTTCATTTATTCCTTCAAAATCCTTTGATGTTTGAAAGTTTTAGGAAGTCATTGTTGTTCATATTCCTCTTTTGTTCAATTTCTTCTTTTTTTTCCTCCAGCTTCTCTCAAAATTGTGATTTTTGTGGATTTGGCAAAGCAGCCATGGCAAGATTATAATCTGCCACTCCACTGAGTATGTGTAGTTTACTTTGTTTTAAAACAAAGCTTTTCATGTACGCTACAGTAGATACTGTTGATTGTAAGAGACATTATTGGTAACACTTTGTGGGCATAGAATTTTTTGGCTTCTGAATAACAAATCAGAATGCAGTTTACTATTGCCAAGCGATTTATGGATGTAATTGAGTCGACTTCTATTGACCAAAACTTCTCAGGCATTTATTGGAGAAACATGTCTTACGATTTTATTATGAACTATGTTGTGTGTGTAAGTGAGCAATGCTAATGAAAACCCATGTAGGGGACGTAACCCAGTACTGTTTTTCCGGTTATTTATAAAGTCGTCGTTTATTAGGTGACACCGCCACTGGAAATTAGTAACCCTCTTATTATCCATGAAAATTCCCACAACTTTTCATGGGATACCATCCCCGAAAATTGTCTTTGCCTAACACATACCATCATCGGAGCTAACAGAATATAAAATCAAGAAGCAACCACTATTTTGATATCACTCAACCGAAATAACTACAACTTTTCTGAAGATGTTTCTTTTTTTTGTTAGATTACTTGTCATCGTCATCATCATGACTGCCATATTGTCTGTTCTGTCAACTTCCATCGCAGCCATCAACATTTGGAGTAAATAAGGAAACATTTTCAGATTTGCCATCTTGAAAAGTCTTGGAATTAGAAATTTCTCACAACAAAAACTTTAAGCATTTATGAGTGTTTTTAACAAAAAAAAAAACGGCAGCAGATGTTGGCACTGGTTTGAAATCTGGTATTTGCCTGGTGGTCTAAAGAGCTGCCGCTCTTATTTGGCTGCATTTAAAAATACTTCAACTGTTTGTGGCAACAAAAGACAATTAGAAAAATTAATTAAAACTTATTGGATTTGTCTTTTTAATAAAATTGAATTTTTCTTTTCCTATGAGTATGTGAGTAATAAGAAGATTTAAGATTTGAAAGGACATGGGAAATTATATTTAAGTACAGAGAAAATTTGTGTTGAAATTAGTATCTGTGTTCTAAAACACAGAATTACATACAGAATTAAAAACACATCGTTTAATAGAAATCAAGACTGTTGCTGGTAACGAGTATGTTTCAAAAACTGAGTCAACGAAACTAATAGCTTGATAAAACAAGTTAATAGTGTTTATAAAGGGTTTTTTTTAGACATGTGGTTTTCAAGAAGAAATAAAACTCATATAATTTAATTTTATGACCCAGAATGTGTCTTTATGATAAAGACAAGGATTTGCCATTATGATTTCAAGCCGAGAGGCCCAATTTTCGACCGCTTTTTGCAGCATTACAGCATATGCACTATCTTCCTAATTAGGCGGGATGGCATTTGGGCCCACTAAAATACACCTCAAACCAAAAAGGTGGAGTCTAATTGCATTATGAAAATAGACCCCCACAAAATTATACTTCAAACATAAAATGAAAGTAGGCCCCAAAAATTGTATTGGCTCCTAATTTCGTAGGTATTCAAATACACCCCAAAAAAGGCATAAATTGATCGAAATGATATTGTATCCCAAAATGCGAAAATAGGCCCCAACTTTTTTATGAAATTATTCCCCAAAATTGTTTTGGGGTCTATTTTCACACAAACATTTGGGGAGTAATTGCATTATGAAAATATACCCCAATAAAAATATAAAATTATGCCCTAAAAAAAACAAAAAAATCGTTTTTCCATATATTTTTTTTCGGGCCTAATTTCATATTTAATTTAATTCCGCCTCCTTGGAGATCGTAATTATTTTGTAAATTTAAAGAATAAATAAATAGTGGTTTTAAGAAGTCTATTGAATAAATTTGTCAGCTTAGGGCCAATGACATTAACTCAAAGTTCTAAGTTAATATCCTAACGTAACATAATCATTAAAAATGTTACACTTGTGCCATCCCATAGTCACCAATTCTCCATCGTCACTGTGTTGGCGAATTTCCCGTTGATCCTCGTAATAACAATCCGTGCATATTTTATGTGCTTTCTCGATAATTTAGCTTCAGCCTTTTTCCAGATCATAAGTCACGCTTTTTTTCTTTGCGTTGCTAACCAGATCTGATTTATATAATATTCACAAACTCGGACATAGCCCGAGTAGGATTTCCACTTGACAGGGTACGATATAAACGAATGTAAATACGCGGTAAATTAATAATTCCGTGACTTTTTGAATAAAACACTCTTTTTTGTGCAAAAAAAAATAATATTTTTAAAAATAATCTTTTTTTAGCTCAATACAACGCTTCTCCAATTTTTGTCACCCTTCCAAAAAAAATATGATTTTTCAACGTTGATCAATAATTTCATCATTGAAGCCGAGCAATTTAGGTTTGGAAATAGAAAATAGTCATATGATGGATGAGGTAACGCAATTCATGCAATTTTGCCATTGATGGAATAAACTTTTTCTTGGCCATAAGGGTTTTTTTTTTTAAAATCGGTGCAATAAGTTGGCATAATATTCTTCGTTTATTGTTTAGAAGGTAATCGATGGGGATTATCCTGCGTGCATCTCAAAAAACTGCTTCCTTCACCTTGTTGAACGACAAAGTCACCTTGGCCTTCTTCGGAGCCGGCTCAATCGCAGAAACCCATTGTTTAAAATGCTGTTTGGTCTCCGTAGTGTTGTAAATGTTTCATCCACATTTACAAAACGCAGAAACAACTAATTCGAATTGCGTTTAAATAACTTCAAACAATCCTTTGAAGTTGTCACAATTACGTCTATGGTCAATTGAGAGCAAATGCGAAACCCATCTTGCAGACAGCTTTCTTAAAACCAGGTGATCATGTAAAATCGAAATTTGTATGGCATCAACTCCATATCGTGTTTTTTTTTTACCTTTTCCGGTATATTGACCTATTGATGTTTTGAACAGCTAACTTTTGTTCCCTTTTCATACACATATTCATACTTACTTATTTACCCATATTCTGACTCACAATACTACAATGTGTTTAGTCTCGATTCCATCAATTTATTTATTCCAAGATTCATTGATGTTTCTTGAGATGGTATTTTCACCATTGATTTCACTAGTTCTATCTCACTAATCCCCGAATATTCTTTGCGCCACAACATATTCTGAGAGCGCACTAGCGTGTTGGGCGAGTTGGTAGCGTGTTTGCCTATCAGCGTGAGGGTTGTGGGTTCGTTTCCCATCAGAGCTTTTGATCTGTCGCTGCAAAAATCTAAACATATGATCTATGTAACCCGGTTTACCCTTGTACCCAAAATAAGAGTCATATTCCACTTGGTCGTTTTGGATTAGACCATAGATTTTTCGATGGATTTTTCTCTCAAAACTATGAAAGAGACAGCTTTGCGGGTATGTTAAAAGGTCTCTCTTATACCGCTTACGACAAAGGGATCTTAAAGATTCGAGTTTCATTCGAGAGCACAACAGTAGTCAAACACTTATACCGTCGACTTGAAAGGGATCTAATTAATAGGAACGATCTCTAACTTCATGTCTGGCCAAAAAAATTCTAGACCTCGCATGTGTGTCGTAAGACAGTTAGGAGCTTTCTTATTACTGCATCCGACAATCTCAATGTTTTTTTTCCATTTGGCACCATCAAATTTAGTGAAGTTGGCAACCTCAATGTTCCTAATGCGGCCTTCACACATTACAACTTTTCGTCCAACTTGACTAAGTTGAATAGCAATTTGTAACGTGTGCTAGTTGGTCGTAGCTTGGTTGAAAAATCAAAATATTTTGATTTCGGCTCAAGTTGGCCAACCTGGTTGGTACGTGTGAGGGCATGTTGTTCAACTTTATTGCTTTTTCTTCCTCATTTTTGTTTTGACGTTGATCAAACAACAGCAATTTTGAGCGGAAAGCAACCAAACAAAAATTTTCCATTGTTTTACCTCAGGAGCCTGGCTCTCGCAGGACCTCTGTTGCTTTTCACCACATTGGGAGTTACCGTTCAGGCTTCATGGCTTTTCTCTGGTATTGTTCTTTGTTTTTGTAGTCGAGCCGAATTTGCCAGACTCCGACTCCACCGCAGTGGCTACCACCAAACTAAGTTTGCTACAAATACATTTTCGACGTCATAATAAATACAAGATGTTGTTATAATAACAAAAAATTATTAAAGTTAATAACTATATATTAAAGTTAATAACTGCATAAATACTCGCTTACACCTTGCCTACAACTAGTTTTTTTCAGAACTCCAAAATTATTACTAGATCCAAAGTTACAAACATTTTGCCCATGGCTATTGGATTGTGGACCACTGTGTAGTGGTGTATTCAAGAGAACTCAGTTTGACTAATCACAATTCCGTAGCAGTTATTCCCACGAGAAACATCTTTCGCATTAGTATTGTACTTTCCTATAGATAGAGCTAACCAGTTATAAATGACATATTTATTTCCCATGAAATTCAACCACAGTGCAATACAGCGTATACTTAATATGGAAATCACGAACATTACTCATACGTACTGAATGAGAAATCATGAAGTTATCATCCATATAATACTGAACATGATTGAATATATATAATTGCATATTTCATTGCAATTTGAATGTAAAATTTAAATTTTATTTAAATAAAGAAACTAAATCACAATCGTAACCTTACATAAACCACTTTAAATATGACACTCCTGCCTGTCAGACTCCAGCAAATTTAAATAAATCTTACAAGAATTTTTTATGAAATATGTGACCAAAAAATTTTTCCTTACATTCCGAAATTTATAACTTTGTCCAAGTCAAGCGGAGCAATCATTAATAATATCAACTTGAAGTTGTACGTTTCTTCGGCACACCGGTCACACATAGTTGAAGTCATCAGGTGGAGAAAAACTTTTTCACATCATATTATCTCTACTGAACGCTTATTTAACTTCACCTGCAGACGTTGTCTGAAGTTCGTTCACTAGTTTGAGTCTCATCTGAAGAACTGTGCATACTTTTGTTGTGGTTCATGTGGATGGGTGGGAAAAAGGCAGAAGTTGTTACATTTTAATTGAAGAATATTCTGTTCAACTTTGATAGGTTTAAAGAAGTGGTGCTTCTGCAGCAGCATACAAGTATCCTTTTGGAGTCTAAGAATCAATAAGGATACAAAGGAGATGTTTTAGAATTTTGCCAAATATTTATGTATACATTTTACATAAACTGCAGGAAATTGGGCGGAAATATTTTCGCAGGTGTTTCGAATGACAACAATGAATAAAAACACCCACAAACGAAGGAATCGTGTCATTGAAAACAACTGTAAACGCTTTAACCAAATTTCCTGTAAAATTTAAGATTCCCGCAAAAGCAAAAATAATAGGTTTGGCAAATCGCTTAACTTTTTACAGAGGAGAAAAAGAAACAAAACTCAGAATCTTCTCAACAGTTCGAAATCAATGAAATGTATAAGCTCGTAAATCAACCACAATACCGCTGCAAGTATGAAACATATGTTGAAAAGGATATTTAATTATGCACTATTAAATCTTAATAAAACATCATGTTCATGCACAGACAAGGCAATATGTTCATTATAGTCCAAAGGATCTCTTTGGCCATAAATTAATATGTGTATATGCCTCTTCTCACATTAACCAAAGAAAAAATTCATAAATATCAACAATTAATAGGATTTCATGTGAATGGATCCGTGCGGATAAAAATATGATGCGCTCGGTTTTGTATACAAATTGCACAGTGTCTTGAGCACGATTTGTATTTTTCCAATTTTGACCAACCAATACAAAAGCCAGAGAACTCTTCTACCATTCTACTTAGATATCAGCACTTAAAGGCGAGACTACCATCACAGTGTTCTTTATGGAGCTCACAGTCACTGTTGCCTTTTTAAATATCTGTGGTCCGACTCCGAAGTCTACTCGAACTTCAGCTGTTTGATAACATAATTACAACAATTACCAAAGTACCAATGAAAGTACTACTTTGAGTAATAAAAAGTTTTGTTTCCAAATTGTTTGCAAAGTGACATCTCCCAACCACTGTGCGTTATAAACGTATTTCAGTATCCTTTGGCCGACAACGTTTACTGGCACGTGTTCATGTGTTCACTATACACACGTAAACGTATTATTCCGTGTTCCGGAGAATAGACCGATGTTATTATAATTTATGAAATAAAAAAAAAGATGAACATATTGTCATTATGGTCAGGAAATCATGTAATCCGAAGAGAGGATATAACAATGTGAAATTTTTCGATTATGAGAAACATCCGCTCAAAGACAACTCTATTTACTTAACAACATGAAAACCATTTCACTTTAATAGCGCATTCTGAATACAACAATGAAAGAAATATGAACAAGTCGGGGGATGCGCCTATTAATGCAATGCCCTCTGGTATCGGTAGGAAATAAGGGTGTTAGATGGAGGAAAGCGGTAGTAGTGTTTGTTGACGTTGGCCTTGAATTTGGTAATGTTACAGCAGGCCGAGAAAAACATTGGAGGAACATTGTTGCACATAGGAACAGTTCCGAGCTGAATTCAGGTGTTTCCGATGTTACTTTTTTGAAGAATGCGTCAATTCGTGTCTGAGGCAAGCACAACCTTTTCTCTTCGTACATATCCATGTAATATTTAAGACTGAGATCCAGAAATTCGATCAGTTTTACGTTTCGAGCTCATGTCGCCTTGTTGAATTTATTTATGCAACTGAAGTATTCGCAAAGACACACATGAATGAAAACGAAATTGAATATGTACACGTATACACAAAATAACGGGATTCCCCAGTTGGTGTTGTTTGCAGAACAAAATATTAACAACGTAAATCGAATAACAACGGAAATCGAATTTGGAGGGAACAAAACTATTTACGACTCAAATCGAAACGACGTAAATAGGGAGGAAGTAAATCGAGGTATTACTGTAGTTGAAAAAAAAATTAAACGGCGTACCCTTTATAATTAGAATTCCAGTAACAGAAATGTTTAACAAAAGGATGTGAATCCATTTGACCGAGAAACAAAGCATTTGCGAAGAAATGTCCCACAAACAAATAATAATACGATTTGAATAAATCAATTGAAATTCCCAACAGAAATGTTTCGATTTAAAAAATTTCTTAGTTTTGTTTTTCTTTTCATCTAAAGTGTTAAAAGTAAATAATCAATGCATACGAGTTTACAGCAATAGCGCTCGCAATCACTTAAATCTTAAACGAAAACTTGCGAAAAAGGATGCATGAAAAACCCACTGAATAAAGAATTACAATAGCGGTTGCTACCATTACCGCAAAGCACTCAACACACAGTCTCACTTCCTCGCATGTCCTTGGACATTTCAATTTCTCCACCCCCCCTCCATATTGTCGCCCTCTCCATGGAGCACAACGATTTTAACAAATGAAGTGTTTAATACTGTTAACAGCAGAGTTGAGGGTTTCAAGATTGCTCAAGTGGGTTGCATTAAATAAATGGATGCACAAATCACTGCAACCTCAAGGTAGCGTTGCCAACGGACGATGGCAAGTGTGTGAGGAGGTGGTTATTTAACAGGTGGAGTTCGGAAGGAATTTCTACTTAATGGTAGGACAATGTCGTTTGCATGGGATAAAATCAAGTGTCAAAGAATTTATTGGAGACATGTTGATATAGTCTGCGGCCTCAGAAAGAATAAAATTTACCATCTCAGTAAAGGGTTAAAGAGAGACCCCAAATCTTTGCATCAAAAAGCACCATAGTCAATGAAGTTAAAATATAATTCAATTAAATATAATGTAACTGATCTTAGCCACCGAATAAATTAATGCAAGGCCGATCATATTGTTTTTTTTTTTAAATTAACTTGTTATCTGTTCGGCTTCAGGCCGAATTAATTAACTACCGACCACATTTTCACATTTCCCCAAATTCTGGAAAAGACTCATGAAAAGCAAAGCGACACGACGGTATGTCGTTTCATCAACTACAAAGCCGTCTTCGGCACGCCGATAAGAGAAAAAGTGTGTAAAACTCACATCAAACCAAATACTCCTTTCTAGAATGACTCTCAGTGACACTACTCAGATCCTCAGTAGGTGACCACTCCGAACCAATCAACACTACAAGAAATATTCGACAGGTTGACAGGTAACGGTGCAATTTTTTCAAGACACTGATCGAGAGAATGTTGAAAAAACAAAAATTACCAAAACCTCCTCAATGTCTTCTACAAAAAAAAATTATTTAAAAACTGCAAAGGATATAATTGTCACTTTTGTCAGAACAACTCAGAATTTCTATATTTCTTACGAACAATTTCTTTTTCAATTCTTTATTATTCGGAAGAAAATTTAAAAAAATCAACCATATGATTGTCACATCTGACATAGTTATTGTAATTTTATATCTTCTCTCGCCTGTTGCAGTTTTTTTGTCGAGTGTGTCACTTAAAAATATGGAACATCAAAAAGTTTTGCCATAAAACAGCGAAAATAAAAAAACTTATCAAAACATAAAGTAAACATATTTGAAGCAAAAACAAAATGTTTGTTTTGCACAGCACAAGCAAATCTAGAGATGTTTTTCTATGAAACTCAGACAGATGTTTAACGTTGAAACCAGTAAAACAATTTTGGAATTTAGCACAAATTTTTCGGTTAACTTAAATGCAATTTCTATTGCCTTTTAAATGCTGTTTGTTACTCTTGCGTATCTGAAGGATTTAGTAGTTTCAACGAAAATAGTATCATAGTAGTAGTGCCAGCAATATTGCCTGGCTGTGGAGTAATGTATGTTCATATTTGTTTAATGTCTTTAGCACCTGTTTCCTAATCAGGATTTATGGTGTTATTTGTGAAAATATATTACGCACGAGAGTTTAAATGATGGGAAAGTATACAGGTCTTCTAACAGCATTATATTTGGCGAATGTGTGTATTTGATTGTGCAATCATCGAGGGCTTATATCCAATGCATCTCAATATCGTTCACAAAACTAAAACAAAAATATTACTGCCTGTTTTTATAAAACGTCTATGTCTGAGACGAACAGAAACGTCTGTAGCCGAAACGAAGCTGAATTGTGTTTCTATAACTCCAACGAATCCAATTAGACAATACACTCAAAAATACAGAAGAACAAAATTTCAATTAGAATTTAACTGAGACTTTCGTATCACAAAAACCCAAACTGACGAAACAGAATTTCTGTTTGTTATTTTAACGAAACGAAAGACCCATTCGTTTTATAAAAATAGGCTGTTAATTCCAAAAATGGCAACAATTCCTCAGAATGGCAACTCCACAAATTTTGTTGTCCATGAATAGAAAATATTTCAGAATATCCGGCATTCTTTGTAACTTAATTATTCCATTTGAATATACCCATTGTGAAGCATAGCTGAGTGCTAACGGACGCGTTCACAGGTTGAGGATAGATGAGCTGGGTAACTCGCACGTCCCTCAAAATGAGAGCCCAGCTAATGTTGAGTTGGCTATAATCACCAGACGTCATCGCGAGTAATTCGCGCCATGTTAAAACGAATACAAAACTCAAATAACATGGAGGCTATAAAGTGGCAGCCCCACTACATAACTAACGATTACCGATTGTCTTTAGCGCGGTTTTTAATAACTCTGTTTTCCAACAGACCTTTAGTGGTCTGAAATCAGACTGCAAAGCCAATTTCCAATGGCAGATTTATTTTCCAAAATTCTTTCTAACTCGCACATTCGGTGTATTTTAATGTTTAACCTGGGTACATTTCGGGATTTATGTATTTCGTGTAGTTTTTTACCAATATTTTCTGCATCAGTATCTTTAAAGCAGTGATTCCATTTACTACTCCGTAGCAGCAAGAGCTTAACAAATATTGCTATGCTCTCGCTACCGCTCCCACTTTGAACAGAGCCCTAGCAGAGCCATAGCCGAAAAATGAAAAAGTATTTGCTCTGCTCTGCTTGTAGTTCTGTCGCGTCATAAACTATAGCAATAGAAACAGGCAAAAATCAAATGATGTGCTCTGCGTAGCCATAGCGGGAGCTGAAAACTGAGAGCGAGATGAGAGCAGATCAAGTGAAATTGTTTTTATTTACTATGGCTCTTCTGCATTTTTGTTTTTGCTAAAAGTCTGTGTTTGTTTGCACGTTTTTGTTTTTGCTACAATTCTGTGATCTTTATTTTATTCATGTGTAGGTTAATAAATTGAAATATATGAAAGTGGTTAATGTGGTTTACGATTTGTACGTGAAAACGTATAGACCGGCAGAAATTAGATTATGAAGTGGAGAACAAGGAGAGTGACATATTTATACAGCGTTGTATTTATTTCCAAAAATACAGAGATTGTGAACCCAAATAAAGCTGTTCAACAACATTAATACAACATTGTATGAAGCGAATCATTGTAGAAAATCATAGCGAAAATCAAGAAAGGCGTCTACGTTTGATAAGTACTTGTTGTTCTAAGGTTACGATAACCCTACTTTAAGTAACCTACTTTATTGGTTGACTACTAGGAGCTTAAGAAGGTGCACGATAAGCTGTCATCCTGTCTAAAACGTCTTGTAGTGATGAAATGTTTCCCTTTTTAGTGGGCATCTCGAGTCACTTTGAGTCATTCTACAAAAGCGTACAAGGTATTCAGGGATCACATGGTTTCAAACGGGTTTTTCTCTTATATCATTGTCAAAGACGACTTAATAATCGATGACATAATTGTATGTGACGATTAGGTCCTAGTGGCTTTTTCAGGGTTAGGAAAAGTGCGAAGTTTTGTTGGATATTTGATCTGTTCGGCCAGAAGCCAAACTGATACGGCTGATGAGTTCATTGTGTTTCGTAATCTACCATTTTACCTATAGGCCAAATAGATAATATACTTATGGTGCGAAAGTTGTCGCAAACGGTTTTGTCTCCTTTCTTATGAACTAGGTCCTATATGCTGAAGTTCCAATCATCAAATTTTACAGACTAGGTAATACATGCACCTCATCCGTTCATCTCCTCGGGTGTTATACAGCTTTTCCAGGATTCTGTCTGTACATATCATCACCATCGTCTATGATTGGTTGCGGGTTGTTTTCTTCGCAGGATTCTTTGGGCGCTACCAGTACGGGGAAATGTCGCTGCCAAATATACAGCAAACTTGATGTTTCATTTACTATTGACCTTTAGCTCTTGCCGTTTTTTTATTTTCCTTCTCCTTAACTATCTGAATAGCTCAAACACAATTAGTGACGGCTTTACAAAAACTCATCTTTGTTCGTTAAGAACAATTTCCGCCCTCCCTAATCCTAATATGGGTCTCGCTTGTTCAGAGCACCCTTTTTTTTGAAAGCATTCTTTAGTTTCGCCTAAGAACTGGTGAAACTAATGTATACCATTAGATTTGAATGGGGTTTGAAAAAAGTTGTACCAGTTTCAATAAGTAAGAAAATAAACATTTTGAAAAAAAAAATACTTTGGTGGTTTTACAAAGAAAACCCCCCAATGAATAGGCTTTCTTTTTAACAAAACCAGAGAAATCAAGTATGGCCGCTCAGTGGCAGCAGTAGCAGGCCCTCAATACTCAACATCATTTGCTTTCACAAATGTATATTCTTATTGAAAATCATCTTTGCGGTTGAAGTGACAGGCATAAAATATGTTTTTTTTTTAAACAGTTTATTATATGGTCATTAAATCCTACTCGATTTGTAGTAGGTCGTATGCAATGTGAATAAATTTAAATATCACCATGACCTAGAGGGTCCCAGTTGAAACAAAATGAAAATACTTTTTCATGTTAAAGGAATAAGTGGAAGTAAGCCATTTATTATAAATAAACCCATAAACTTTCACATAGCAGCCGAATTGAAGGCATTCATGGCCCAAGGTCAGAGCGAGATTTAACACTTTGTATTAATGGCATTTTGCTTAGTCCTTAGTTGGCTATTTTCGATTGTCATTCAAAACAAAAAACTTATAATTGACCACAATACATATTCTTTGAAAATATACTTTGCATTCCCTTAATAAGACTTGGGATTTATCTGGGATGACACTGAAAGAAAGTGTGGTTCAAGTATTAAACGAAAATCGGTTTAAGATTAATAAATTGGTTATAATATCGGCCGTCATGTTCAGTTTTACATTTATATAAATGAGTTACAGGGAAGATTTAATACTTAATGTATATTTCTAACAGCTTCACATGCTCTGCTGCTATACCAGTACACCCAAGCTTAATTTTATGCCCCTTGACCAGTTGATGTAAACACATAATATGTGTATATATGTATGTGGGTTTTTTTCATTATGTCATCATTGAATTCAGTGTTTTATGTAATCAACTCAAGGAAAACCATAAACTGATTTGTATATGTACAATATTTACAACTTTATTAATCTACTATTTCTTACGACTTCTATTCGACTCTTAACACTTCTGTTCGGTTCAACTTCTTCTCAGCAACTGACTTCTCTTGCATCTCTGTTTGCTCCTCTGTGTGTGAGGTAGGTCAGTGTTGCCAATCTCGCGTGTCAAATCAATGTTGTAATTAGTGCGTCTGTGTCGTCATCTCAGTTAGTGACGTCCTGTGTATCTATGGCTTTGCATGTGCCGATCCCACATGTATATAATGCGAGAATATATTGCTGCTTATGACGAGTGAATTCGTCATGAATTGTGGTCTTAAACTGAAATAACAAAACCATTCAGAATTGCCAGCCAACAACTATTTATGCTCACATATAAGTGGCATAAACAGTCACTCGATGTCTTTTCTGGAGTGGCGAAAAACCAACACAAATGAACACTCAATGGCCTCTTTTTGTGGCAATGGATTTATTGTATGTTGTCTGTGACCCATTTCAAGAAAAATCTGATCCACTAGACAATGGTATCGTACTCCAGCATAAGGTTTTTATTTTAGACAAATTGTTTAAAATAATAAAATCACATTGTCTGCTGGTTTATTGTCAAGAATTTTCGTGAAGTGGCTCAGAGACAACCCTTCTACAGAGGAATTTCCCATTTATGAGAACTGCACAAAAAAGTCAGTCAATGTTAGTTGAAAACTCTACAGGCCATTGACTAGTGGTTGAATATCAATCCAGTTCTTTATGAGCTGCTTTTTAATTTTTAAGACAAAGTTGGGATATTCGCAATGGCGTAGTAAAAAACTACGAAACAACAAATGAAGAAAGACTATAAGGCTTAAATGCAGAATGCCCTAGACACAAATACGAAACATTGCCCAAAATTAGGACATATTTCCTTATACCCCAAAAGGGGTATTTTTTTTAAAATAATTTTTAGATAACATTTAATTCTTGTTTTTGGGCAATTGTTTATATGAAAAATAACCAAAAACATTGAACAAAAATTAATTAATTCAAAAATTAACAGAGAGTTGAGTAAACTTTTTCGATTCACCAATAATACCGATAATTGCCGATTTTTATTACTCCAAATGCGACCATTTTGTTTATTAAAGTAGCAGACTAGACGATTATGTCGACCGAACATTGGACACAAAGCTCGATGACCAACTCTGAAAAAGTGTGGCCCGATTGAAAACCATACGTATAGAAAAACACCTGGTACAAAAAGAGTTCTCGTTTTGTTTATTACTCAGATGTCGTTGCTGAGACCCTATGCCCTATACATGAAATTTTTTGTTAATTATTTGGAAGATTTTTCAGAATTTTTTCGAAAATTTTGATGTATGGGTATTTTTTGTTTATTTTGGGGAATTCTTTATTTGGGGCATTTGACTTTTATCTCAACTCTTTTTAACGGTGGCCCGATATTCACTGACTTGCTTCATAAAGCTAACATTCGAGCTGAAATGTTCGTCATATTCGAACAATGCGAAACCGTGAAGTTAAAATTGTTGTTGCGGAACTAAACATAAAAAAACATCGGTCTCGGATATCAATTCAGCAAGTTCTCTTCGACGCTAGATCGTTCAAACTGCAAATCCTGCAAATACCGCCCAATTACATTATTTTGGGTGCTCTCGAAAGTGATATGAGAATGTATCTGAGAAGTGTATCTGAATGATCGACAGTATATATGTTAACGGTGCCTATTCGCAAGATATCTGGTGTCTAATGTTAGGATATTTAGAGGAGATATGCGGCTGTCCGTTCATTGTCAAATGACCGGTTGATCGGACAATGCACCATAGAGAAAATTCGTTCATCAGGTAAACTGTTCGTATGTGGAATAGCCTTCCAACAAGTGCCTTTCCTGTCATCTGTAACATTAGCAAACTGAAGCCAAATGCCAACAAACACTATCACATCTTTCCTGCATTAAATATTGAAATTATCTGAATACAAAATACATTCTTTCAATTTGCATTTTCCAAATTTGGAAATATTTATACGAAATATATTCCCTGTCTATGGAAGAATGAATGGAGATTTATTACAAACAAAAGGTACGGAAAGAAGGGATTTAAAGAAATGTCCATTCCTAGACTCTTTTATTTCCCATGTCGAATGAATCGACTTAATGAAGAATTCCCATAAAAAAATCTCATACAAAATTGGGGAATTTTCCATAATTTTTTAGGTAATATTTCATTTTTTGTTTTTAGGGCATTTTTCACAATGAAAAATTCCCCAATTTTTTATTTTATAACAGAAGTCAATCACACATTTTTATACCCTCCCCCTACCGGCAGGAGGCTATTTTTATTTTTTTTATCCAATGTTGTTTTTTTGGGGTATTTTTCATAATTTGGGGGATTTTGGAATGTTCATAAATTTTTGGGGAAATAAATTTTCTTCATTTTTTTCATTTTTTTTTTTGCATTTTTCATAGAGCCTATGATAGTCCATATGAAATAAAGTGAGAACCGGTATAAGTGATTACTCTTGCGGGGCAGCTCTTCTAAATAAAACTCTGCTAGTACAACTTCAAACAAAGAACCAGCCTCTGCTGCACATGTCTTCAAATTAATTCAGATTTAATTTGGGATTTTTTGTCGTCATATGGCGAAGACTTATTTGTAATTATGAAACTTTTGTCCTGTCTTATGTAAATCGCAGTATCTCGAAAGTATACACGGGAAAAATGTCTACAAATTCCTTAACTAACTTTGCAAGACACTTTTTGGGTATCCGACAAGTTTTTTCGAATGTATTTTGTGATGACAACTGATTACGTGAAATTTGAAAATTAACTTTTCATACTCCTTCCTTCAACATTTTTGAATTCAACAGTTTTCATGGCATATTTTTAGGGAATCCTTACAAATAAGTTATGTAATATGTACTTCTGTTTTACGCATGTTGACGTAGATGTGCTTGTGCTTTTCTTTAGGGGAAACACATTTTAATTTAACTTCGAGATAGGCAAAAAAAACCCCAATGGTTCGTAAAAAAAACACAGTAGTTCTCAACTGGTAGCCCATGTCCGTTCATAACAACATTCCAGGGGAAGATGAAGTGTGTATAAAATATTATTCGATTTCTATTATAAAATTATGGAAATCAACCAAATAAAATATTGTTCAACCTATTGCTGATGATATAAATATGTCAACAAGACATATTTTATTGCGATCGAAATTCCCGCCAGATCGCCAGATTGAACGCCATGGGATTATTTTCTGTTGGCCATCTCAAGCAAAGAGATGAATATTTACAGTAACCAGCAACAATTGAGGCTTTGAAATATTGAATTCGACTTGAAATTGTGAGATAGAGACATAATCGATATCTGGAAGAGGGTACGGGGAGTGAGTCATTTGCGTGATATAATTTATTAATTAAAATTCAATAAGTTATGATATGTGTGCCTGAATTTATCTGGAGCCACGGTATTGCTCTCACCAAGACGGTAAATGACTCGACACGGCCGTTCAGAAAGAAAATCAGGTCTACATTGATCGTTTCCTACGGAAGCCATAGTGTTGTTCATTCAGAAGGCCTTTATTGGGCGGTGATTGGGAGAATTTGAAGTCTCTACTTTTTTTGGGTGACCACTTAACCTTACGTTGGGTGCTGCTAGAAACATCTTAACCCCACGTGTACGAAAAAAAAATCTGAGGCATCGAAATACATCGAAGAAGTTTCACTTTCCCTATAATTTTGTATGTCTTTTGAAATAGAGTTGGAAAGAGTGTCGAAGACATTCAGAGTACCCTCCCTTTCAAAGTTTGTGCTTCTGAAAATTAACAATTAACAGGAATCATGCAGTTCCAATGAAATGCATAATAATATTTGAACTGTAGTATTTTTTTGCAAGTATATTTACAGAAAGTTTTTAATAATTATGGAATTAATAAAGGTATTTACATGATGACAAATATTTTGTATTAAGTTTAATTAAATTTGAACATGTGTATTAGTTAATCCAGAACATTTTTCCTCTTAAGTCTTCTTGTTTCGTTGCTGTTATTTAGTAGAGATACGGCCCAAAGATTTCGATAACGGCTGAGATTTTCAACATAACTAGTTTTCACTGAATCATACAATTTCTTGTTTTGCGGAGGGAATGTTGAGATCTCTTGATATTTTGCTGTTTTTAACGAACCACAGAGCATTTGTTAGCAGTCTTAAGGATTTGGACTGGTATCTTTCCAAGATGTCAATATTTGAATTTTTACATGTACCCCATAATTAAATCCCGCATGTCCAAACAGGCTAAACTATAATTTTATAAACTCTTAATTTATTATTTAGGCTCAGATTTTATTTCGGCCCTAATAGCCAATAAAGTTTTCGACTTTTGGTTTTTAGTTGTTTCTGTTTGGATTAACGTCTATCTAATGTCATCCCTAAATATTTGACAGTGTTTTGTTATGGGATTTCTTCACCATGTGCTATTTTAACTGGACAACAATCATTCCGTCTCAATGGGAACGTTATGTGACTGAAGTTCTCCAAATTTACTTTGACATTTCATCTTTTCAATAATTCTTTTAGCTCAAATATTCTTGGATGTCGTATACGTTTTCCACTGAGCCAGGTAGGCCATAAATATAATTAAATACCCGCCGACATCACCCAATAGTTATGTAACAAACCGACTACATATTAAAACAGCGTGCCTTAAGTACCTACGTACAAATCATCGGGAATTTTAGGGCCACTTCTTCACGACTTTTTGAAGACATCCAGGAAATGCACACAACGTTCAAGTATACAATTGGCTCCCGATCTAGGGGTGTTTTTTTTAAAGAAAATAGGGGAAATGAAAGTCATGCATAGGCGACAAGATTTGAGAAGTGTTTTCCTAAAGTTTTCAAACGCCTGTAACTTCTACGGTAATCACATTTCACAACTCATCACTTTCCCAAGCAAAGGACTAAATGTTGTCCGATTTTTAATTGTATTTGTTAGTCAGTTTTAGATTTTTTAGGAATGACAAACACTTAGTTAATATGTTTCTTTAAATAAATTGAATCAAAATATCAGTTTTGAAGTGGTATCTCTATTGAAATCTTTCGCACATGGGTTAATTGTGTGATATTCGCACACTCTTTCTACCACAACACGGGCGTCCACAATAATGTACTGATAAATTACTACTGGCGCTGTATTTAATTAAAAAAAAAATTAAAAATTTTGATTATTCTTGTGGATTATTATACACTCCATCATAGGATGGAGTATATACTAAGTTTGTCATTCCGTTTGCAACACCTCGAAAGAGTGATCTGCGACCCTATAAAGTATATATATTATCGGTCAGTGTAACATTCTAAGACATTCTAGCGATGTCCGTCTGTCCGTCTGTTGTCTGTTGAAATCACGATAGAGTGCGAACGACCAACGCTAAGAAGCTGAAATTTTGTAGGAAGATGTTTTTTGCCCATAAGCAGGTTAATTTCGAGAATGGGCAAAGGGGAAAAAGTTCCCATTTACGGGACTAAATATATCCCGGCCATAATCAAATTTTTCAAATATTTTTTTGTCACTGATTTTTTTTGGTAAAATTGTTCTAAGTTTATATAATTTATAGATGGGGAAAAAAATCCCAAAAATGGGCGTGCTCATGGGTTCCGTGGACCCTTGGGGCCCAAAAAAGGGCCCATGATAAACATGCGCATATGGGTATCGAAGTGCAACGAAATTTACTCACGAACCCAAATATGCCTTTATTTTCATGATTTGGATAAAATTTGTGATCGGGTTCCTGGGACTATCTGGTCACGAGCGGCCCAAAAACCGGCTCCTGACAAACATGGACATATGGGTATCGAAATGCAACGAATCCATGATGGAGGGTATATAAGATTCGGCCCGCCCGAACTTACTATTTGTCCACTTGTTTTACATCAAGTCGAGAATATGATGTCATGTAAATGGCCGCCGCCACAGTTGATTGTCAGGTTAGGGGCCAATCGCAAAATTTATAGCATTTTCTGATAGGAGGATTACTTTTGCGCCACGTTGTACAAATGTAAACTATTCATTGCAATTTTCGATTTTTTATGAATTTTCCGAAATTTACGATTTCATTCCTTTATAAATCTGAAACTATACATCAGATTCAAAAATCCTTAAGGCAATGACTGAAAATAATTTAGCGGTCAATTTTTTTCAAAATTTATTTCAAGCAAATCGAATAACATGATTTCAAGTTATGATAAAGTCTAAAAAAATGGAATTGAAAAAAATCAAAATCAAAAAAAAATAAATAACTAAAACAAAAAAAAAATGTGTTGTATAGTGTAATTCTTACAACTTTAGCCATTGCAAATCTATTATTTACTACTACAATTCCCAGTTCCTACTCCAATTCAGTGGATGTTAGTCTGTATAACTTCCTCTCAAATGTTATTTGTCATTTGAAAATTTCGGGTGCATAACGAACCCCACCGCAGTTCAGTCCAATACATTCGATTCCACCTTTGACAGACGTTGACCCGGACAATTCAGATTTTTCCTACCTACTGCATATGTACGCAAGAAATAACGTTGCATGCACTTGTAGTTTATGTGGGGCTCGTATCTTTGGCAAAGTGGCAAGAAACGCAGGCAAAGTGTGTGCGTATCCCCTAGAAGTGGCAGCCTTTTTATACCATCCATCCCTTCATTCTATGCTAGCTGCACCTTTATGTTATCCTTTGGAAGGACACAAGTGGAATCAAATGGATCCAGGAATAGACAGGACGACAAAGGCAAAATTTGCACTTGTATTCAACACTAACGAAGCATGAAATGTCATTGAGAATGAATGCTATGATAATGATGATAGTTGCGTATATAAAAGACAAACAAACAGAAGAAGAAAAAGATTTTTAAAGTGCAGTTTAAACATTTATTTGCCTCAAGCAATACGGGAAAATATTGCACCTACTTGAGACACAACAAAGGATCTTAATAGGATATCAGGGTGTTTCAAGTTATTTTGGGTACATATTGTAAATAAATTGTTATATCAATTTGATTTTTTAATTATATGTGACTCTGTATGAGTGATGACTCAAAATATTAATACTAAATTTCATGTGAATTTAGAATAAACAGTACTGTAAACATCGTACTCTCTGAAAATGTCATTCAGAAAGACAAAGTCAATACACAGCGGATACTTAAGGGACTGAGAATTTGGTCCATTTATGAAAGAGTTACACAAGGGACTGAAGCGAATTGGTACTGAAAAAAGTGTCCATTTATGAGAGGTGTCCGCAAGGAGAAAGTACACTGTAATCACATTTGAAGAGGGTGTTTTCTAAGCTGCATGAACTAGCTGATAATGTCAAACTGTGTTGATATTTCTGTTCAGTAAGTTTGGGGAAGTCACAACGAATCGTTTAACACCAGAACAACGCTTTTAAATTATAGAAATTTTGTATTCAAAAAATTGACTATTGACTCCATACGCCCCAGATTTAAAGGAAAAAGTAGTCAACAATTAAACTGGTCGATTGGACCATTTGACTCGTAGCCGCGGCGGACACATACCGGAAGTCAGATCAAAATAAATGCCATTGAAGTGTCTAACAGATTGTAATTAAACAAATTGTATTTTCACAATATTTCGGTCTTGTCTTGTAATTTTATATTTTCAAGCTCTTAAAAAAAAACCATTACTTGAAGGTATACAATTATTTCCCAGCAATTCTGAGGCTTAAATATGATCCATGAATATCATGGCCATTAGTTGAAGGAAATCGTCTACCAATTTAAATTTGATGAACTAATGAATGTTTTCAAGTACTTCGGTCTGGAGTGTGGCTTCTCCAGGTCGTTATACCGCAGTCTCAGTCTTACCTGTGCGTTGTAGTATTCGGCCTCACGAATTATGTCTTTGAGGTCTTAACTCGACGCTGGGCTGTTGACGTAGATCATATCTTTCACGAGGCCCAAAGGAAAAAGTCGCAAAGTGTTAAATCACAGAGCCCCAGATGAGACAGTTTTGCTTGTTGACGTAACCACCATGGAGGAAATGGACCTCATCAGTCAAAATGATTTTTCGATGGAATTCCGGATTATTTTCATGCATTTCAAGGACCCAATCAGCAAAGACACGACGTTGTTGATGATCGGCCGGCATGAGTTCTTGTGTTAACTGATCTTTATAAGCTTTAAAACCCAAGTCATTATGCAAAATACGGTGTAATGACGTTTGTCGAATGCCCAATTCCAAAGAAAGACGAGGAATGGACAAACCTTGAGTTTATTCAACACTTTAGGTTACAACAGCAATATTATCAGTTATTCTTGAGCGACGTGCATGGGTTTTATTCTTCACATCACCAACTTGTTCCAACAGCTCGAATTTGTCTATAAATTTCTGTATTGCGGTTCGAGAAGGTGCTTCACGACGACCCATGCTTTAGTTTTGGGAAATGTGACTGCAAGATCTTCACCATTTTTGTAGTGAATTTTGATAATTCCAATTGATAATTCCATTTTTAGTAATGGCGAAGTTTCCACTTGTCAAATGTCAAAGAAAAAAAGCATCAAAATTGACAGCTACCGAAATACCGGGTGATTCAAACTAACAGCTCTTGTTGGAAAACCCTTTATATCCAAAAAAAAACGTAGTGTGGGGGTATAATTCTGTGTCAACCAGATCTAACCATTACTATTGAATTTAAATTGTACATACAGGGTTGCCCATATTCGACGGACCCATCTGGCAACCAGGAGCGTTATCGCGACATGATGACCAATTTTATGATGCCAATTATTCGTCGAAAGCGTATGAGGCAGTTCTGGTTTCAACAAGACGGCGCTCCACCGCACACAAGTCGCATAACAATCGATTTTCTGAAGAATTTGTTTCCGGGCCGTTTGATGTCGAAAAGTGGTGATTTGGACTGGCCACCGCGTTCGCCCGATTTGACGCCGCCTGACTTCTTCTTGTGGGGATATTTGAAGTCAGAGGTTTACGTTAACAAGCCAAGGACCGTAGAAGAGCTCAAGGACAACATTCGTGAAGAAATAGCCGCTATTCCGGCCGAAATGTTGGCGAAAACGATGGAAAATGCTGCAAAAAGGGCACAATACGCCATCAACGCCAGAGGCGGCCATTTGAGAGATATCATATTCAAAAATTGATGTAAACAAATCTACTTGGAACAAATTAAATGATTAAGATTGCCAACCGCCAAATTTTTATTTTTTTCTTTGATTTTTTTAAAAAAAAACATGGGTCCGTCGAATATGGGCAACCCTGTACATGTATTTGAATAGATGTGCCACAAGTTTCTATCTTCGTTTCAGAGAACAATTTCAAAAGTACATACTCAGTTCAAATAAATAAACAGAAGCTTCAATTATCCGACGTCGTTTTTATTAAAAATCCCGCATAAGTGAAACAATTTTCTTTGTTTTTTTTTTGTTAGTTCCGCTTAACCGAATTCAACTGTATTTCTGAAGATACATGTTTTGTATGGATGTTTTTTTTTGTTGTTGTTTCTGTTTTAAACATAATTTGAAAATACGGGGATCCTGCAGTAGGAAGAAATCCTAGGTCAAGAATAAAGGCTTGCTTTTGCTATATCTTTGCAAATATAAATTTAAAATTTTTTAAATTTTGGGATTAAGGCCGTTGTCCAATTTTCTATCGAATTTCATTAAAAAGCGAGCATCGGATGGAAAAATGTCGGTAACGGCTGGAAGTGCTTTTGCAACTACGCATGTTTTATGATTTTTATCTCCCAAATTTGCCAGTATCATGTCCAGTTCATTGAAATTTAATTACATCTTGTATATGACAATAAAACCGTAATCTTCAGCACTTTCCAAATCAATTGACGCCTTAAAATAACGATACACACATTCAATGTTCATTAACGTTGGCATAAATACCAAAATGAAACATGTTCAAATCGTCTGGGACATGAGTAATATTTTTTCCACTTTTCTCCAGAGGACACATTATTCATTGGCAGTGACATTAATCATATTTTATGGTCTACATGGGTACTGTGTGGATTGGGGGCAATGTATCGTCACATGGTTAAATTGTAATTTCAATAATATCCTACCGAATGTCAGATATTACAATGTTCATATTTATTTATTACTTTTTGTGCAGTCGTTCTACAAATCGATGTCAGTGTGATATTAATGAAATACGTAAGACGCTACACGCCACATGCCGCATGGGTATAACGTGTGTCATTTGAGACCTTAAGTATGATTCATGGCTAGATTGTGTTGGGTTTGAACGAACTACATGTAGGTTGTTTTTGTTAGCAAAAGACAAATGTGAGCTATCCGAAGACTATAGGAAAATTAAAATGTCATATCAATTTAAACTTTCAGGTAATCATGTGGTTTTTTGTCGAAACCCTTTAGCTATTTAATTCTACCTTGTTTTCGGTTTCAAAGGAACGTTCAGTCTGTTAAGGGGCAGCAGACAATATCCATTTTTTGAAATGTTTTTGTAACGATTAACTCAGAACCACTAGCTGAGTGGATTGAAAAAAAAAACATGTGTACGTCCACCATCTGTCTATGTCTGCCTAAAATGGTTTCCCGCAGGACTTCTTAGTAAACTTCTTAGTAAAACCAATGTTGTCAGTATTTCAAATTAACACATATCTTCTTTAAAATTGATGGGAATGCCATTGCCCCATACATTGCATAAAATGTAACACTAACATAAATTCGGACATATTTTTCTTAATTCACCGAATATGTCCATTTCTTTATATTCCGTACATGTCTTTCCCCAACAAAAACAGACCTTTTAAAACAAGGAATGTACGAAATACTCGTATATCTATCGAAACGTCTTTCTATACCAATGATATCGTTAAACAAACATCTTTATATTGCTGTCGCTGTTGCTGTATCGTTATTTCTATTTGATTTCAATGTCAAATCTAATACGGACCATAATGATTTTTAAATAGCAATATTGACATTGCCCCAATGAAATCGATGGCAAGATGAGAAGACAAGGGAAATAAAAACAAAAATGCTCTCTAATCTGAACCCGTGGCACGTACAATTGTCCGTGATTGATAGGACAATTTCGCAATCGACAAAACAAAAACAGCAAAAAAAAACATGATTAATGACGATACTCGCCTTAAATCCTGCAAGTAGGACCATAATGACGACACAACAAAACCAAAAGGCCTAAAATGCGGGGAAAGCTAAGTCTTTAAAGAGGCAACACACAAAATATTGGACTACACTCAACATTTAACATCATTATCGGTCAACATTAGTTCGTTTGTATTTTGAGGGAAAAAGCATTTGGGGGCAGAAAAAGTAAAAAAATTAAGAAAATTTATTTCGACCATTGACAAAATTAGTCAACCTGTGATAGTTTTCCTAGATAATGCTGTTCGACTAGTCGAACAATGATTTTGGCTACGATAGGTGCATCAGTAGATTGAGATGTTGTCACCCATCAGGATTTAGCAATAAGGTCTCTATGAAAAATATCCCTAATGCAAAAGTTCTCCAAAAATTCTGAAAACTTCCCCAAACAATTTATGAAAAATTACCCAATGAAAAATCTCTCAAATATTATGAAAAATACCAAAAAAAAAACAACAATAAGTTTCCGTAAATAGGAAAAAAAAGAGTATTTTTTTATGCTTTCAAAGATAAAGTGTCAAAATATCTTCAACGTCTTCCCGGCAATATGGACATCTCATTTTATCCATATTGGCTGCAATGGCTCCGCGAACAGACATTTTTCTCTTATGATAATTAGGTTCGTAAATCTCATCACTTTTCTTATGAAAATATCCCCAGAAAAATACTGAAAAATCCCCAAAATTAAAAAAATGAGAAAGTTTTTTCGTAATATATTTGTTGGGGCATTTTCATAGGGCCAACAATAACTTTGTGGTCAGTTTAGATTAGATTAGGTTGAAAGGGACGCCCGCGGCCGACGATACAGTTGATTGAGGTTCCGTTAAATAAAAAAACAAAACAGAGACGTTTAGAGGAAGGTTGTTGTAGACACAGTATGGTTCGTTGTTCTTTGTGACTTTGCTGAATTTGACTAGGGATTTAAGTGGAACGTCCGTTAGGTCGTTAAGCTCTTCGAGGACCCTGTGCCCTAAATAGGCTAGACGATACAATTGCAGGCAAATACATGAGCACATCAGATGCTGCACTGACAGCACCTAAATAAATCACCTAAATAGCTTCTACAGAAGTTCTCGTGGAACCATTTGACCAATCACGCAGTGCCCAGTGATAAATCCTGTGAGAATACTAAGTGTATTCTTTCCGAGGGAAAGTAGTTCTTTGGCACAAGTTACATAAAAGTTACGCCAAAGACATCGAGCTACCCTGCAGTTTTGGTGTTTGAACTCCACGTCCAGGATCACGATTTATTCTTGCTCAATCGTCAGCTAATTCGTGTCCTTGTACGATGCTATATTCTGGAAACCAGCATACCGGTGGAAACTCCGAGATTTAGGTGTTCGGAGTATATTTCCGACCCCGTGCCCGTCTCCGTGTGTGAAGGTTGAGATTTCATCTGCTTCTATAACGCTATTGGCTTCAAATTTATTTATTACGAATGGTTCTTGGTGCCATGTAGTCAGGCATCTTCATTTTTTCAGTTGCGGCTATTCTTTCCCGGATTAAGCCATGTCTATGTGTAGTGTATGGGGACATTCCTCATTCTCTTAACAAAGGCCCACATTCGCTGCGGTGTTCTTGATGTCTCTATCTATCGCCAGTTATGCCGACTGAGAACTGTTGTTTCTTTCATATCGTTTTCCACCATACGACTGATGCGTATGAGAGTATCGTTCTTATAATTCTTGAATATTAATTGCAAAAAGAAAGTAAGAATTCCTTTTATAGGGACAATCTCGATATTTTTTGTGTTAAATAAAATAAACACGTTTTTTTTTTTTTTTTTTGCCAACATATCAGTCTGGATGTATTTCTTCGTACCTCCTTAGCATAAGAGAAATGGGTTGAAAGAGAAGATGGTTTTTAGTTAACTTCAGCTGGAATTCGCAACAATTTGAATTGTAAATTCTCTAGGACAAAACAGCAGTCGAAGTCCTAAAGCTAGAATTTCATTTGTCCCATACAAAAACAACATCGTCTCTGGACAAATTTCTACATATAACAGCAGAACTCCCGCATAGGATTGCCGACAATTAAGTAGGGATTTTCAATCTACAGCTGCATTAGTTTAGCTTGTTAACATACCGGCCGAGATGAAAATGAGCTTCGTCAGAAAATATCGTTTTCCGAGCAACAAAGCTGTCCATTCCGAGCAGCTCTAAGGCCTAAACTAGGAAGCGATAACGATGACGATAGTTTTTTTAAGCGAAAGAGTGGGCAAATAGAGGGGATTCCGAAATTAAGAAAAATAAGCTTGGTGATAATTAAGCGGTGAATACTGAAATTGAAAAATAAACCACCCTGTATTGATGTCATTCATTGCTCGAATAGTGAACACAGTTTCCAGTCTCCAAAATGTCTACCTTGACAAAATTATTCATTATTATAATTGGCTGTAATTAAATATTAAAATACATTTTATGTAAATTTGTTACATATCTCACCCATGTAATTTATAAAACATTTGTATTCGGTCGTGTTAAAATAAATAATTTTATAGAATTACCAAGTTTTTGAAACAAATACATTTTTAATAATAAACATAAACATGTTCGAAGTAGAACGAACCTGTTTCTTTTTAAATACTTACTACTTAGACTTTGTTGGATCTCTTGTAAGACATACAGTCGGTAGAACAAGAGCGTTTCCTATGCGATAACATGAATACGTACTGTGATAGCGACTGCATATTTTTCTAATTTAGCTTTAATGACATTTAAAAAAAAAAACTTGCTCCATGTATAACTGTGTTGGTCACTGATTTCGTGTTGCTCAATCCGATTAGATCTACTGGAGACCAAATGGTGTTCCTCCCGATTTGGGGAAAGCCACGTCATGGCTCTACGTATTCCCTAGCAGTTCGCTAGGGCCTGGCATGTCAAACTTATTGATTTTGGTGTCTCAGAGATCGTTGTTATAGATAGGGTTTCATCCAATTACATATTTTTATTGACGACCTGTTGGATCAGACTGCGAACACAATCTACTGTTTTGCGGATGACAGCAATCACTGTCATCTCTATTCATTTGATCGTGGACAAAGTCATGTGGAGGTCGGCGACAAAAGGCCAGAAAAGGGAATATAACTCGAATATATGGGCAGGGGCTTTCAAGACGCATTTGCAACTCCTGCACCGTGTAGAGAGAATAGGATATTGTAGGGTATCTAACTCTCCCTATTCTAGGGATATTTTAACGGCATCAGTTCGTCGGATGTCCATCGTATAATCTTTGATGTTAGCACTTTAAGCAATCCAGGGAATCTCTTCCGTTCATATTCGAATGGAGAACATTCGGTCTTCAGATCTCACATTATCAAATTCAAGACAAATAGTACTACCTCGACGTGCATAGCATTTATTGGGCGACACGAGTGTTGGTGAAATGATTTATTGAATTTCAACATGGTTCAAATTTGCTTTCGGAAATAGCTGAATCGGCGTCGGTTATGCCTTATACCACCCGTGGTTCGAAAACTGTACTTCACACATTTATCCCGTTTAACAAAACAAAACTTAATTTTTCATCTCTAATTTCATTCTGGATTTACAGCTATCAAAGTTTCGATGATCCAAAGAGTGAGTGAAGCCATTACACTATGGAGAAGAGAAGAATTGTTCAAGGTAAAATATTTGTATAGACCACCTAAAAACGGTTTCACTAAAATCAATATACGTTACTTTCTCAACTCAGTCCACTTGAAGGTTTCCCAATGGCTAGACTGATTAGATATCGTTACAAAGTATCGTTTTCCAGTGACGAGGGAATTACTTTATCTCTACAAAATGCTGATATTGCATCAATGTCCTGTATATTCATGAATAATTCGATAAAATGTCTCCATAAGCTGATTGCCTATGCACACATAGCTAAAGACTACACTCTGTCGTAGGCACTGTAAATTTTGCTTGCGTATGCAAAAAGTTTGCAACAAGTTGGGTAAACATTTATGGGCACCTTGAGACAACTTTTGCCACAACGTGACAGTTACATCAGAAGCGTATTCTTCTACTAACTTGCATATGTACATACATAGTATGTGTGTATGTAGGATGATTGTAAACGAATACATGGAAATATTCAGTACAAGATTAGTTGTTCCTTGTAATTCTACTGAGATGTTACAGTTGAGTGGATATACAGAAATTGTGATTTGTTTTAGCTGATATGTGCGCAGTATATTCATAAAGGAATAGAGGTTGTATACTAACCCTGAAAGTAAGAATGGAACTTCGTAAAGACCAAACATTCCGACAAACTACCTGGTTCAGTGTACATTTTCAGAGCACATAAACAGGTTTTTAAAGAAAAATGGAACTTAATAATTTCGTAAAAATCGGTCAACCTATTATAGAGCAGTGAACTTTTTTCTCAAGGCCAAAAACTAATTTTTTTGCCCAATTTATAAAAATTCGATCAAAAACATATAATTCTTAGGTCGTTCTTTAAGATTTTTTAAAGTCGACCGGACCTATATTGGGTATCTTAGGTAAAATAAAAGTAAATTCCCATCCCGAATCACAATATGAATTTCTTTTTCATATCTAGCATAGATTAGGGTCAAAGTGGAGGGAGATAATGGGAGGCCGACAAATATTTACACACAAATTTAACGAAGTTTTCTCCAAAAATGCTCTGCTTTTCAAGATTTGCGTGAAAATAAGGTTCTTACTGTTCGGATCCACGAATAAGCACATTACTGTATTACATATAATTACATTCTATGCTAGAGGATATGAACAATTCAGTTAGAACGATCGAACGAACACCATTGTTACTGACGAATTGGGCTGTTATTCTTAACTGGAAATATTTTTTAGAATTGTTGTTCCCTACTAAATTGTACGCTTCTTATTAAAATTCGTAAGAAAACTGAGCATTTCGGATTGTGTTTTCTTAAAAGTTGGTTTAACTTTGTTGCCTATGAACATAGGCGATTTGGAGCACTTCCTTGTTACTAATTTTCGATATGACTTTGCGAAACATTGCAAATTAATAAAGCATTTGTTTAAGAAAGTATGAATTTCTATAGCATTTTTAAAGAGGTTCTGTAAATTCTCGCAGATTTAAATTAATCGTGCTTTACATGACACTTATTCAAAGTGATTGAAAAATTGGACAATATTTCCCCTTTGTATTCATTTAATTGCCCCCAATCACACAGACACTCTACTTTGTTCCTCAATAGCCACCTTAATACGAACAGCATGTGGTCCAGTTAATTTGCATGCAAATGCAATATTCAATAGCCTTTGAAAATCAGAGCTTCATAAGTGCATGGGACAATCAAGACAAACGAATGAAGGTCTGCCACACACACACAAATGCTCATTTGGGCCACCATTACTACACAGCCACATCCAACAATAAGCGTCCAAAACATTTAACTGTTACAAGGCAATATACAGCATCCAACCGATGCTTTCAGTGGCTAGTGCACGGTGCACTGGCAAATATTGGATATGTTGAGATTTGGTCATGGGGCCCATAATAGTAAAGAGGTAGTAACACTATGAACATGTGCTGCAATGGTACCACAAATGGGACTTATGTGAAAGTAGCCCATAAGATGGAAACTAATTTTTAACAGAACACAGCAGTCGTGTATTTTGTTCGGAGTGGCGGTTAATTGTTAAGGGCCAACTGTAACAGAAAAACCCCTGTTACCCGGGTCCCATTAGAGTCAATGGATTGTGAATACTTAAATATTCATTTCGGAATGGTTGATAACAGCTTTGCTGATATGCAAATAAAAACTGAACGGATTAATTTTTCTGGTATAAGAATTAGCTAGATGGGTTCGATAGAAAACAATTTTGTTTAGACGACAACAGCCACAGAAGGTGCAGACAGGGAACACATAGAAGTCAGTGGAAGGACTCAGGGTTGTAGAGCTAACTTAAGTAAAGGTAAGGTCAGAGTGGGCAAATATTTGTCAAATATTATGGAATGTTTCTATGCCGCAATCGACCACAAAATAATTTTGACTGTCAACCAGCAAATCAGCTGATTTTGGTCAAAAAAATCAGCAAGTAAAAGTTTGCCAAATGTGACCATAGTGTGACCACTACACAGAAAATGCTTTCGTCTGTTTTTTAAAGGTAGAACATTTAAAAAATTAATCGTGAAAATAAAAAAAAGAATTTTTTTTAACTAAAAACTTTAAAATTTCTTGTCTGAAATTGTTGGAAGGATTATTGTTCGGACCAATAAAAATTGGGTCAAAACATGTAAATATTTAAAACTCACATTTCGATGATAAATATCTCCGGCAATTATTAGATTAATGATGAGATGAGAGAGAAACCTGTGTTTTTATAAGAAGAAATCCATAAATTCATGTAAGCTATAATTTGAGTTTCGACCATAAAATAAGGACAACATAATTTTCAATTTGAAGTCGCCTCGCTTTGGGATAATCCATCGAAAATGTGGCCGTATGGTTCTAATGAATGACTGAATTTTGGCACTGATATTGGTACTTCCCGAAACAGTGGGCGGTGGCACACCCCTAATCTGAGGCCGGTTCACAGATAGTATATAACATTTAAGTTTCTATATTTTCTATTAGGAATACATACAGGACCGCAACAAATAATTTCCATTGTACTTTGTCAAATGCAAAAGTTTTTATATGCATACAAAAAATATCGAAAAATGTTGTACAAATCCTATAGTATCCACCACAGCCAATTTGTATAGATCGAAATTTAGGGCAATACATTAGGATGGGCGAGTGTAAAAGTTTGACTAATGACGATATGCGGACCCATATTAATCTTTACTTACGTGGCATTAGTAAATGCATTCATAGCTCAACTTTCGTAACTGAACAAAGTATTTGGAATATAAAAAAATTCTAAAAATTAATTCCAATATTTACATTTATATGTCAAATTAAAGAGGACGAACTCTGGAAATGAAAATAATTTTTTAATTAATTTATCAGAACAAAAAATTTAAAATAAACAAGTGGACAAATAGTAAGTTCGGCCGGGCCGAATCTTATTTACCCTCCATCATGGATCCTTAAAATGTCAATAAATAAGAAAACTATGAAGAAAGTAAGACTGTTTGTCAAGGGACGGTTTTTGGGCCGCTGGTGACCCGATAGTCCCAGAAACCGGATCAAACAATTTAGGCAAATCATGAAAATAAAGGCATATTTGGGTTCGTGAGTAAATTTCGTTGCACTTCGATACCCATATGCGCATGTTTATCATGGGCCCTTTTTTGGGCCCCAAGGGTCCACGGAACCCATGAGCACGCCCATTTTTGGGATTTTTTTCCCCATCTATAAATTATATAAACTTAGAACAATTTTATCAAAAAAAATCAGATGTAGTGATAAAAAATATTTGAAAAATTTGATTATGGCCGGGATATATTTAGTCCCGTAAAGGGGAACTTTTTCCCCTTTGGTCCGATATTGCCCATTCTCGAACTTAACCTGCTTATGGGCAAAAAACATCTTCCTACAAAATTTCAGCTTCTTAGCGTTGGTCGTTCGCACTCTATCGTGATTTCAACAGACAACAGACGGACATCGCTAGAATGTCTTAGAATGTTACACTGACCGATAATATATATACTTTATAGGGTCGCAGATCACTCTTTCGAGGTGTTGCAAAAGGAATGACAAACTTAGTATATACTCCATCCTATGATGGAGTGTATAAAAATAGAATACTCACACATGCTATAATCATACGTATAAGACTGCGACATTATCGACAGTTTTAATAAGTTTATATTCGGATTATAGTACCAACTTCTGGCGTAACAACATTTGGTGTGAAATAAATAGGGAATTTCCCTTTCAGAAATACACACCATCCCATAATAGTCAGACTAAAGAGACGTTCCTCATAAACAACAGTCTGCAACAGCACATAACTCTGTCGTATCCATATCGGCACATATTCTGTGCCATCAACCACATTTGTATGAAGCCACCATTCGAGTTGATGCTGTTTACTCCGCTCGTTTGTTTGCGGTTACAGTGCTGTGGCCACCACGGACGTTGTTCTCGGTCTGACTACATCGGCAGTGAGTTATGATTCTCTGCAAAATACGAAAAGTGATATGGATGCGGTTAAGCGATTAAACAATAATAAATTTAAGTTTTCAGTTTCGTTCATAGAATACGATGATAATAGATTTTCTGAACCCTATCGAAGTAAAGCTAGCATTTATTAATTTTATAAAAATAAAATGTATTACGATATGTATCGGGTGTTTTTTAAGAGCTTGAGAAATTCAACTTAACAAAACCAGACAGATAAATTGTTGGAATGGATTTTTTTTTTTCATTACAATCTGGTAGATTATTTTTAAAATATGATTTTCTGCATATGTGCACCGCGGCTAATTTGATACATGATCCATTCGATCTGTCCAATTTTTGACTGCATATCTGGCCATATGGCGTCAATGGTGTCTTGAAAATTGTCTTTCAATGTTTCAAATGTTGCTGTTTGGTCGGCATAAACCGATGACTGAACATCTTCTATATATATAAAAGAAAGTGTCCGAAGCGATGTAATCAAAGCGATGTAACCAAACCGATTTTGATGATTTGTACTTTGTTGGAAAGGTATTTTCTCAGCACGGGTTTTAAAATAAAAAATAAAAAAAGAACTTCAAAATATCAAAATTTGTTTCGACAGGTTTTTTTTCTCGATTTTTTTCAATTTTCTTTTTTCATTTACTCGAGATTGGCCAAGCCGATTTTGATGATTTATACTTTGTTAGAAAGGTATACGGGTTTTTTTTTAAAAAAAAGGCAAAAAAAAGTAAAAAAAAAACCACACAGCGTGTTACGACAGGTTTTATTTCGATTGTTTTCAATTTTCCTTTTTCATCTACTCGAGATTGGCCAAACCGATTTTGATGGTTTGTACTTTGTTAGAAAGGTATTTTCTCAGTACGGGGTTTAAAAAAAACCAAAAAAAAACACACAGTTGGCTGCGTCAGAGGCGCGGCCGTAAATGTAAACGTAGAATACGTTATAACATAAGGTGAAGAAATAAATAGAGTCATTTGTTTTAGTGAAATGTAGCACAATACATAACTGAATAGTACTCTAAGTGAACTCCGATTTTGCTCAACATTTTGTTCACCCCTAAAGTATGCAATTAAAAAGGTTTGTGTCTACACTAAACTGGAATTTGAAAATGGTATTTTTCCCAATTTTTACTCATATGTGATATGCCAGCACAATACATTAGCTGTCAATATTTGAAGATTTGTGCATCTAAAAACTTTCTTCTGAAATGAATTGCGCATCACTGATTTCTCGGAAAGATTCCACTTTTACATTGATTTGTTTTGCAGAACATGGACGTTTGTATGAAATTTTGTATGGAATTGTTCCGGAATGGCTTTTCAAATGGAAAAATAAAAAAAAATTAGTGGAAAACTCGAAAAACGCAAAAAATTTAAAAAAAACACAAAATTTCGACGAAATTTTGCATTTTATCGCATGATTCCATGCTTTTGAACGATGTTAAGGTGGAAAAAATAAATACAGGTTCTGAAATCAACAAAAAAAGTAACAGCTTTGACTCAAACAGTTGTTTGGATGTAGTTGCTGTAAGTGTGAGCAGCACTGGTTTGTAGATAACAAACTGTCATAGAAAGATAGATAAGTGGTTACAAGATTTTAGATAAACTAAAGAATCACGTGTTCCGACATTGTAATAATACTAAAAAGTAAAAATTAATTTTTTTATCAAAAACGTCTCTTTGCTGTGCATCTATAATATTACTAAATCTAAAAGCCACAAGTTTCTATAAAATTAAAAAAGTGTTGTGTGTTTCTGACTTACTAAATATGCCTCCTATAAGGCGGCGGACAAATTTAGGCAGAAGAACCCGAAATGCAACGAATCAAATTAATTATCAATCTAATCGTACTGCCCAGGAACGTGAAGATCGCAATGAACGTGAAAGAATTAGGTTAAGACAGACCCGTGAAGTGCGGCATTCGACTAATAATGGTGCAAGTTTGAATCGAGCTGCTTTCTGTTACGATATGTCAATTGATTACAGTGCCTACAACTGTGTTGCAATTGGACCTATGAACTCAGTTTCCCCAATATTGTAAGGCATTGAAATATAAAAATGAAGCCAATGGATTGTGTTGCGCAAATGGAAAGGTGAAATTAATACCATTGCTTCCACCTCCAGAGCCATTGTACTCATAGGTTTCAGGAATAGTAACACATTCCATACACTTTTTAAAGAATATCTGTAATATAAAAATAAGTCGCTGAATGTGTTGCTAAGCGCAAAACTCGAGAACGGTTGGACCGATTTGGACGTTTTGATACCCCGCATCCCAATGATTCCGACTGACGTACCATTCCAGTTTAAACGACTGCAGTTTCCAGTACGGCTTGCTTTCGCTATGACTATAAACAAATCCCAGGGGCAGTCATTAAGTGTTTGTGGTATTAATTTAGAAAACCCATGTTTCTCCCATGGCCAATTGTATGTTGCCTGTTCCCGTGTTGGAAAACCATCTGCTCTGTTTGTTTACGCGCCAGGCAATCAAACACAAAATATCGTGTACCATAAAGTACTACAATAAAAATTAAACTTAATTTAGAATAAGTAAAAATACAATAAAATATAATAACTACGTATCATAATGTTTTTCATTGTGATTTTTTATGGACTATTGAAAGAATTTTGAGTGTTTTATAATTTTTAATTTTTGACATAATGTCATTGTTGACATATTACCTGAAAAAAAAACAAAATTGAAGAATCGACTGTTAGGCGGTACGAAGTTCGCCGGGTCAGCTAGTAGCCCTATAAAATGTAATACAGAGGCGTTAAATCACACGAACGAGGCTGCCAGTGAAAAAGACCACTGCAGGTCATAAAGTTGTCACCAAATTGATTTGCCAGAAATCAATCGTAAAGCGCGCTGTGTGGCATGTTGTGCAAATTTGGTTGATGTTTAGCTGATTCATTTTTGGAAACCGGAATTCAGTCAGCTTGGCTAGATAGCGCTCGCAATTCACCGTAACGGCAGCTCCTTCCTCATTTCATTAATGGATGTAATGGTGATTTGTTAACGGCTTAATGATTGTATTCGCTCCAAATGCGGCACTTTTCCTTGTTGACGTAGTTGGTCGATTATGCTGACCGTGAAATGCGAGAAGTGCTCTTTGAATTTCGCAAACAAATTTATTATTATTTTCAAGGTAAATTTTCACAATTTAAACGATTCATGAGACACAGTTTGTTTTTATCAAACTGTCAAACCATAGTAATCGATATCTATTGTTCACATACAGCTTAAAAAACACCCTGTAGAAATATCACCACATTCTTCAAATCGTTGTAGATTTGTATAAATACCGAAGAATACTTGAATACGAAATGTTGTGATGATATTCAATCGGAGTCAGTGGATAAAAATCAGCAGAAACACAATATTAATATGGATGTGCTGAAGTTATTTTTGATTTTATTGTTTGCCGTTCTCGTTAATATACCCGAAACAAGATCATTCATCGATAATGACTTGTTCAACATTGCAGCTCCACCTGTATCTAATTGTGGAAGATGGATGTGTGGCTAGTAATAAATAAATGATTGTGAAATAAAAATTAATTAACAAAATGTGACTCAAAAAGTAATAAGTGAAATAAAACCAAATAGACAAATAAAGACAAATACAAAAATTGTTCTACGATTTGTTTTGATACAACTCTATAATTAAAAAAAATTAATAACTGAAATAAATCCAAATAGACAAATACAAATACTTAAAAATTACATTTCAAATTGTGTTTTAAAATCGTTTCATTTTCTACATAATTTTGAAAAATATATCAAACAAGTAGACGCAGCCACTCTTGATGACCAATTGCTGCTTTTGAATCGCAATGACGAGGACTTGGAGCGAGTCGTTAACCCTTACCAAAATACGTGCGTTCGTATATTAAGCTAACTTCACAAACTTATTTATTTATGTCTCTTAACATTTCATGAAGGAACAGACGGGGAACCTCTCTCTCGGTGAGCAGTGCACAATATAGTCTATATACTCACTGACCGGGAACTTCTCTTCAACGCTGGCTCTAAACGACTGTATGCTTTTACTAGAGACGTTCTTTACATGGGTTTTACTCGTAAAGTCGCCAGCATTTACGAGGTAGAAGCAGTCACTGAAAAATGTTTGATGCCAGGTTTCTGTTGTGTGATAGGCGCACACACTTCCCAGCACTCTATGGTATGACTTCACAAATGTCAAAACATCCATACTCTAATCGCCATTATTTGATGGTAAATGGTAAACAATATTTCATTCGGTTCCTTACACAGTAAGTGTAAAGTGTTTCTTAATTGACAAAAATTAGGAGAAGATCATTCCGTTTTACTATTCATGATGAATGTAAAATTCTAAGACTAAGAAATGGCCGACTGGGTCCCCAGGCAATACAATTTTTTTTAAGTTACTAAACAAATTTCAACGGTTTACCCAACTCTTTACTAGCGGGCAGCTCCCGTAGACGGACAAATTTCTCGGTCCCATGCGGTATTCTTAGAGCAAATTAATCTCCGCCAGCCGGACATCCGCCGTGCACGGACAAAACCACTGCGATCGTCGGTGTCCGCACACCTGAGCTTTCACTATACATATAAAGGATTTTCCAACAAGAGGTGTTATTTTGAATCCACCTGTATTTCGGTAGCTATAACTTTTGTAGCTTTAATTCTTTGACACTTGACAAGTAGAATCTACGCCTCTACTTAAAATTAATCGATACACTCTTCAACAACGCAGTGAAATTATTAAAATTCACTACAAAAATTATAAAAATCTTGAAGGCACAGTTCGCGAAACTAAAGCATTTGTGGGTCGTCGCCAAGCACCTTATCGGACCGCATTACAGAAATTGTTGAAAAAATTAGAGCTGATGGGACAAGTTAGTGATGTGAAGAATAAATACCGTGCACATCGCTCAAGAACAACTGATAATATTGCTGCTGTAGCCTAAAGTGTTGAATAAACTCAAGGTTTGTGCATTCCTCGTCGTTCTTTGGAATTGGGCATCACACAAACGTCATTAAGGCTTATAAAGTTCAGTTAACACCAGAACTCAAGCCGGCCGATCATCAACAACATCGTGTCTTTGCTGATTGGGTCTTTGACATGCATGAAAATGATCCGGAATTCCATCGAAAAATCATCTTGACTGATGATGTCCATTTCCACCACGATGGCTACGTCAACAAGCAAAATTGTAGCATCTGAGGCTCGGAAACCCTAAGAGTTACTGTTGAGCAGCCAATCCATACACAACGTGTGACTGTTTGGTGCGGTTTATGGTCTGGCGGGGTCATTGGACCTTACTTTTTCGAAAATGAGGTAGAATCAACAGTTACGGTGAATAGATTGCGCTATCGAGAGATGATTAACGTTTACTTTCAACAAGACGGCACCACGTGCCACACACGCAACGAAATGATTGCTCTTTTACGGGAAAAGTTTCCGGACCGTGTTATATGTTGAAGAGGTGATCACAATTGGCCACCGATATCATGTGATTTAAGACCTTGCGACTTGTTCCTTTGGGGCCAGTTGAAAGAAGATTTCGTGAGGCTATCGAGGACATAGGGCAGTCACTGTGCGATTTGGTTATGGACAATTTCATGAAAAGGAAATGGTTCTGTAAGCGTGGTCGTTGTGGCCAATTGGCTGATGTTGTTTTCCATTACTATGAAATAAACATCCTATCATTTATCTCAAAAAATTTAATTTTTCTTTGTTGGTAAATCCTGTAGATTGAATAATTCTTACATCCATAAATTTCCGCTCTAAATTACCTTTATTTCTCTCTCTCTCTCTCTCTCTCACTGTATGCCCCACATCATATTTGAATGACTACAGTTTGCATATTTTACATATTGCATTCCTATCTGCAAAAGTTATGCCTTTAAAAGCAACTTTCACTGTTCTTTCTGTTTTAATTGCAGAAATAATTCATTATTTTAATTAGCATCTTGTGCAGCAGCAAAGCTTCTTAGATGCATTACACTGAACCAGCACAGATTAAACTTAAGTACTTAAAAATCAATTAATTGGAGTATCTTTTCGCTACTTTTACTGCGAAATGTGTAAAAAGAAAATGAATTCGCTGTCCGTTGCATTTGGCGCATCTGGGGCCAGCAACACAGAAAAAACAACGGGCCATATCGTATAATCAGGCCAATTAAAAATTCTTGCACTTTTTATGCCGCGAAGACCCACAATCTACAGAAATAACACCGGAGCAGTGTTTAAGTAAAATGTTAATACTCTTGTCTAAAGGCGATAGCAGAACATCATTATGCAATGTTCATATCCGATTATAGCTGGGAGTAATGGAAGAGCACACGTTGAAATTATTCTTCGAGTTTTCCCACTTCCGAGGAATTCCCACGCTGGTATTCTTACTAACCATGTCATTAAATCATGTATATCTTTTTATAGTAGTGCTATTTTATTACCTGTACGTATAAATAGAATTGCCAGTAATAATGTCTCGTAATGATATGAAGAATGTGTATAATAACGAAAGAAAAATGTTGCAAGTCATTACTGAAAAATTGCCGCTAGAGACATTAAGATTATTACATTTCTACATTTCTACATTTGTTTCTTTTTGGTCGACTTAGTACTTTACATTGCAACAGAATAAAGTGTTAAGCGCTCATACAATTTTACACAAATACCATTCTTAGCTCATGTCCTGACGGGATGCTGATTTCTAACGCTCAATGAGGCACTAAATTTAAAAAGTACACTCTTTTTGGATTTCTGTTTTGTTGTCCGTTTTTCTATGTTTCTGGGAAGTTTTATTGGACCAACGTCAATCTTTGATTAAAGGAAGCCCAAAAAACGAAATGAATTAGAACAAGTGGACAAATAGTAAGTTCGGCCGGGCCGAATCTTATATACCCTCCATCATGGATCCTTAAAAAGTCAATAAATAAGAAAACCAGTGAAAAAGTTGCAGTCGGGTAAACCGACTTATATATACCCTCACCCTCATTAAAAACATACAAGTCTCATATTTCAAAGTATCGGAAAGTTAAATGTGTGAGTAGCTACCATCATTTGATGTAACATCTGATGAAAAGTCATAATAGCAACCTAGAATACCGAATGTTTTAGAAAAAAATTGTATTACATGATTTTACAAAAAGGACGGAATATAAAGCAGAGTTTTTACTAGAAAATTGTATGTAGTTAAAGCTTTACTAAATATAGAGTTTCGGAAAGAATCGTTGATCGAGTTTATATAATTACACGATTTCTAAAGTGGGTGCAATGGTACATTTGTATGGGAGGTACCAGAAAAGGAGTTGCCAGACAGCCAAGTTTTTGTCCAAAACTTAGTCCAGTTATACCATTACTAAATACGGAATTTGGGCAGATCGCGTTGGTCGTATTGAAAGTATTACACGGTTTATAATGGGTGGAATGGTAAATTTGTATGACAGGTACCAGAAGGGGAGTTGCCAGACTTCCAAGTTTTTGTCTAAAAATTTGTCTAGCTATACTTTTACTAAATACAAAATTTGGGCAAAATGTCGTTGGGCATATTGGTGTTATTACACGATTTCTAAGGCAGGCGGGATGGTACATTCGTATGGGAGGTACCAGAAGAGGAGTTGCCAGACAGCCAAGATTTTGTCGGAAACTTTGTCCGGTTATACCTTTACTAACTACGGATTTTGGAAGTGTTGATATTATTACACGATTTATAAAGTGGGCGAAATAGCAGATTTGTATGGGAGGTACCCGAAGGAGAGTTGCCAGACTGCCAACTTTTTGTCCACGACTTAGTCTTACTATACGTTTACTAAATAAAAAATTTGGGCAAGATCGCGTTGGGCATATTGGTATTATTACACGATTTCTAAGGTAGGCGGGATGGCACATTTGTATGGCATGTACCAGAAGGGGAGTTGCCAGACTGCCAACTTTTTGTCCAAAACTTAGTCTAACTCTGCTTTTACTAAATACAAAATTTGGGGATGATCCAACTAGGCGTGTTGATATTATTACACGATTTCTAAAGTGGGCGAAATAGCAGATTTGTATGGGAGGTACCCGAAGGGGTGTGGCCATATAGCCCATTTGCTATCCCATAAGCAGTTTTAGGAAAATATTAAGCCATGCCAAATTTCAGAGTGATTGCTTAACTCTTTCGAAAGTTATCGTGCGTACCAGCAGGACAGACGGACATGGCTCAAACGATTCAGAAAGTCATAAAACGAATTTGGTTCAAAGACACCTGGGGTCTAATGTGGATATTTCCATGTGTTACACTTTTGAGCCGTATCAAATGATATATACCCTCCCACCGTAGGGTGGGGGTATAACTAACTGAGTTTTTGGGCCGCTCGTGACCCGATAGTCCCAGGAACCCGATCACAAATTTTATCCAAATCATGAAAATAAATGCATATTTGGGTTCGCGAGAACATTTCGTTGCATTTCGATACCCATATGTCCATGTTTGTCAAGGGACGGTTTTTGGGCTGCTGGTGACCCGATAGTCCCAGAAACCATATCAAAAAATTTAGTAAAATCGTGAAGATAAAGGCATATTTGGGTTCGTGAGTAAATTTCGTTGCACTTCGATACCCACATGCGCATGTTTATCATGGGCCCTTTTTTGGGCCCCAAGGGTCCACGGAACCCATGAGCACGCCCATTTTTGGGATTTTTTCCCCATCTATAAATTATATAAACTTAGAACTTAGATGTAGTGAAAAAGAATATTTGAAAAATTTGATTATGGCCGGAATATATTTAGTCCCGTAAAGGAGAACTTTTCCCCCTTTGGTCCGATATGGCCCATTCTCGAACTTAACCTGCTTATGGGCAAAAAACATCTTCCTACAAAATTTCAGCTTTTTAGGGTTAGTCGTTCGCGCTCTATCGTGATTTCAACAGACAACAGACGGACGGACGGACGGACGGACAGACGGACATCGCTAGAATGTCTTAGAATGTTACACTGACCAATAATATATATACTTTATAGGGTCGCAGATCACTCTTTCGAGGTGTTGCAAACGGAATGACAAACTTAGTATATACTCCATCCTATGATGGAGTGTATAAAAAGGGAGAGAAGTGCAAATTTTTTCGAAATGTTGATCAATGGTTTTAGTCGTGGCATCTACTCCTCTTAAATCCGACCATTTACTCTCTCTACAGATTATTGACATGGCTCGGACTGTGTACACTCCTAGGCGTAAAGACGAAAGATTCCGATTTCTAACAAAATCCAATTTGGAAGTGATGAAAACATTACTGAAATTATCTTTACAATCTGAAATTGGTCTAAACCATAATTTAAACGATGTCGACTTGGCGAAAAACTCCACATACATGAAAATAAATTTTCTTTCATTGCCTACAAATTATAAGCTTAAAAATCTTTTACCCGCCTGCATACGATCATGATTTTGGGCTAATGGAGAATGTTGGCATACACGAGGACTACATGGTGTAAACAGAAACTGTCATAACTGGTAGTCGTCCACGGCTACGCAACGTCGTCCTACAATCTGTAAATAATTTGTTCCGCACATTCCAAACAATAGACCAAATGAAACCAATGTCAGATGTCCATTCCGTTTGCAAGCTGCTGAAAATCGTTTAGAAATATTTCTCTCTCTACTAAACCACAGCATTTAAATGCATTACACGTCTTTTTCTTTTTGTATGTTTGTGCGTCTCAAAATGACTCTATTTCCGGTTCACCAACATACGTACTTTTAAACCCTACATTTCTTTTAAGTTTGTTCATTTTCTTTGTTAACAGGAGGTTGCTCTACACTTCTTACAGCACACATTCGGAATGACCATAAATCGACCATTGCCTGTGTATGTGTACCATAGCATATATTTGTTTAGGTCTGATGTATGGGCGTGTGTGTATGTTGCCTAAACTTGCAATAACAATTTGTTATACGAACAAAAAGGTGGACGAATCATAACTCATGCCCTCTTGCGTATGCAAAATTTTGACTACTGTTTCTGTGTGGTGGTGTGTTTGGCAGTTTGTTTCGACGAGGTAGAGTGTTATTTTTTTGAAAACTGTCTACATAGGCTGCTGCAAAATGATGTGAAATTCATTAGTTCTAGTAGAGATAAGTAAAACAGTAGATAAGTAGAACGGTAGACAGTATATGGATTTAATTTACTTTTTTTTTTAAAAAAATGTTAAGTTGCTAATGAATTTTCGAATTATATGATTTAATTCAAACAATGAAAACAATCTAAAGTCATAAGTTTAAGCGACTGACCTGGCTAATGGCTGCATCTCAAGCCGTCTTCCATATTTCCGCATGGTAACTCCTGGACAAAGGCTGCGGCTAATGTGTGAGTTCTCCATATCGTTCTCTTCATAAAAACAATTATGTACAACGAAAGTTAACATGTGATAACGACAGATTTGACGGTTACCATTAAATGAGTTTCTGGACATATTTGCTTACTGTACGGCTGATGCATTTGCTACAGCTGACGCTGCCCTGAACTCAAGTGAGTGTAGCTGTGATATTGAGACTCCTCTCGCTGAGAATAAACACCGGATATCAGGGAAGCTTTATCTCATTACCGAAGATAGGTGGAGGAAGCAATCAACCTGCCTTGAAACTAGAAGACTCTGTCCTGATAAAGATATATGGAGGACGGGGAAAGCGATTAATCTGCCACGATTCGATCTGAGAAACACCATGACTTTCATAACTGGTCACTGATATCTGGAGACAGCTTATCCCAAAACAACGACTTCTGACGAAGTTGCAACGATGAAGAGGAGGAAGAGAAGAAGAGACAACCGTACTCCATCTCTGTCATTACCCGACTTATGTGGACTTATAGCAAAAGATGCCTGGTCTACAATTCCTAGTAGACAAAAACCTATCTCTCCCAAGTTGAAGTGGGTTGAATTCCTTCACTCCTTCATTTCAGCAACAGGTTGTATGGAAAAGAGTATTAAGAAACATAGGAAAACATTTTAGACGACTTATACACTCTTTCAAAACAGTTCATCCTGAAGGACCCAAGTGAGATTTCTTGTGTAGCTTTTTCAGTTGTTCAGTCGGGCCACTAGCAGTTTCCGGTAACCCCTCTCACCCCCTTTCCTCTGACAGCTGTTGACATCGAGTTGGACATTTTTTAAACTGCACACTTATATCTTCAAAAGGAATAGTGTTCTTTCATAACATTTGGGATACATTAGTGAAAAACTCACTAGCTGTCTGTGGAGGCATCTGGCTGTTGCTGTATTTAGCCATTAAGGACTTTCGATAGACCTAATCTGGTGTGTACCTTCACAATCACCAGATAATTGTCTGAATCTGTGTTGGCATCGTAGAACATTTTCTATACTGACAGGTTGCACTCCCTCAGTCACAACTTGATCAATTGGTTTACGTGTTTTATGATCTAAAAGCAACCAAGTAGTCCTGGGGATAGCTAATAAAATCCATCCACCTCATTCCATTTTCCAGCGTAGGTCCAAAAATGATTTCCTTACATGCGCCCACACACATATTTCTAGCATTGTCGCCTTTCTGTGTGGACGGCCGTGATGTGATTGGTAGTGTGTGAGTCTATCACACAGAAAAACCCAGGTTTTTGAGCGACAGTTTTCATCTCGTACATTCGGGTGACTTTACGAGTAGGAGAATAATCTCTAAACTTCTCTAGAAAAGCAATAGCCGTTTGCAGCCGGCTTTTTAACAGTAGGTCCCGATCGGTGAGTATACAAAGCTCATTGATTTGAGAGAAGTTCCCCGTCTGTTCCTTTATGGAATGTTAAGGGAAATATGTAAGTAAGTTGTCGCCTTTCCTTCTATCGGGCAACAACTTGAGAATTCCGTGTATGGGCGTATCTTACACCTCTCGTACTCTTTGGATCATCATGTTAAGTCAAACTTTCCCTGTGATTTGGTTGGTAATCCACAGTCACCACGAAATAACCGGAAGCGCTGTTTTCAGTTGGTCAGGATAGACCAGAAGCCCTGAACACCAGTGATATCAGATTGCAGAGTCCGGCAGACCTCGAACTGTTCTGCCGTCCGAATGGTGGATCTCATGTGTGTTGCCAGGACACAACATTAACAACTACTACGCTTCTGATGGACAATAATGCATCCATAATTAAGAGATTAAATATAACTATTAGAGTGTATTTAGAATATTTACCTTTTGCCAGCTTTAAAATCACTTTAATCACCTCATGCGTTGTTTCAACTTGTGGAGCAGCTCACGTATCACAAACTACGAACGTATTCATGGAACAGGTACCTACTTGTACATTCGAGCGTGCCTCACTTAATATGTATTCGGTGAATGTTTTTGTGGTCTTCTACTGTATACATACATACATATATTGTCAGTTTGAGGAAGGTAAACGCGCGTGATTTGTGTGGCATGGCACAAGTTCATATGTTACCTGTCATTTTGGGAAACTGTTCTACCTTGTTGTTTGCCGCAGCTTTCAGTTTGTTTATTTCCTACGATGCATATGAAGAAATATTGCGGTAAGATAGCTGATGCTGCCGCCGCTGCTGGGAGGTAAAACTTCCACATAAAAACGCACAACAAAAAACTAGAATCAACTATGAACCGAAATGGGGTTTTTCAAGGATTTTTAAAGTTCCCTGAAGAACTATGACACTGAAGTCAGTAGCTCAGAGGATAAATGATGGTAATTATTTAAAGGTTGCCAACTTGATTGACTTAGTTTCCCTTTCTTTTTTTGTTGTTGTTTTGGTTTTCTATTTCAACGTGTAATAATATGGAATTTAATTTGACTTTTTCACGGCAGCATAGCGAATATTTCTATGTAGATATCGAGGGAGATATATAAAATCCGTTTAAATGCATAGAGCTTTGAGAATGGTGATGCAGAACCTGTTGGATTTTCTATACTGACAGGATGCTACCAAAAGTGCCATGGCTGTGATTTCAGTGTACTGTCGCACAGTGGCGCTCGAAGAGCAGAAGATAAATCCACCTCATCAACGGGAGGAGCAAAAGGAGGGTAAAAAAACAAGTATTATTTCTTTACTGCGGCATGTGAAGTAACGAAAAAAATAGTGTAGAAATGATTACACTTTTAGATATACCATCCCTTACATAATGTGACAAGGGTTTTAAAGAAAATTGAAAAAAAAAATATTTTTTTTTTTTTTTTTAATTTGAAACATAAAAACTTTAAAAATAATTAAAAAAAATTCAAAAATTGGTAAAAATATTTTGTTAATTACCATAAATGGATTTTTTCACAAATTTCAAATTTGATAAACCATAAGTAATCACATATAACCACCTTTATAAAACTCATTTCATAGGCTAAACCATTATCTATCATATGCCTGTTAAATTATTCGATTATCATATTCGGTTCTAAAAATTGAAAATATGAAAATATGTGTCATATAATTCATATAACAAATATGGTTTTCCTTGACATTCGGCTAAAGAAAACTCTTCCAATTGTATTATTCATTGCAAGGTGACAATATTACATGGACCGCCATAATGGTCGAAGTTGATTAAATACAGGGTAGCAGAAGGGCACTTCCAGCTGCCATCAGCTTCTCAATATTTAATGTTTAAATTACTGTGAAAGTCTACAGTTAAGCGTACATTGTTTCGAGCAATTCGGTCAATCAAAATTGCCATATAACACTTGAATGCTTCTTTCGACACTTCGAATATATGGTTTGCCCAGCGAGCATCACCCAGTATCTTCATACCCAGAACATCAAGAGTATCTGATACGTCGATATCCACACCACCCATAGAGATTGGCGACGATGCTGGACCAGTGGAACGTTTGTGTGACAACAAACAGCACTGGGTCTTTTGTGCATTAAAATCTACTCTGTTCCTTTGGCCCCACTCACAAATCGTCGCCAAATCGCGGTTGAGTGAGTCGTTCATCGTTTGCCTTTTGTCCTCTAACGCCGAGGGGACTTGGCCGATGTTCAAATGAGATTGGATTCACAGTCTGCCCCATCAGATCTGTGGCACTCCTGCGATCAGCCTATGCTCAGTGGATGAGACCCCATATATAACAACTCGTTTAGAGCGAGCTCTGAGAACACTCGATATGAATTGAAAGAAGATATTACCACCAAATGCAGTAATCGATGTTAGCTGTTCGGAACATGCGCACGTCAGCAAAGCTGCCTTATGGGTTTCGCAATGTACCTGGTGCTGCCAATTGCAATATTCCTTGCGGCAGCGAAATCGATCAGCCTCATTCCGTTATAGGACGTCTTAAGGTGGAGGCTGAACTTACAGACGTTCGGACAAAACATCTTTTCCTTGCCTATTTTGCCATAGAAATCCCCAAGAACAATTATAATGTAATAGAGGAGACAGGGGTCGTTGCTTTCTTCGCCATTCTCTTCCGTCGTCGCGTGAGCACAAATTAGGCTGATAAAAAAGAATTATTCCTCCATACGTGCTAGCTTTCATAACGGCTGTAATGCAGATCACAGTTCTTCATTTTATTCACGCCATGTCCTTTCCACCGTATGTCCTGGATAACGGTGATGTCAGCCCTATATTCTTCGAGGATATCCGCCCTTAGTCTGAGCAGTGTTCGAACATTTCAAATGCATATCCATAAATTATGGTCCCTAATACGTTTGTGGGGTCGTCAACACTAGAGGAAGTCCGTTTATTCTAATTTGTTGTGCTTTTCTTTGTAGCACAATACATTTTCAATTGTTACAATATTCTTTCAATTGTCATTTCTAGGAAAACGAATGTGTATCGTGGGCCGCATTGTGATGCGATGTTTAGTGTTTAACAAACTGTCCCAGACCGACATAAATATTATCTGCTATTTGCACAATAAAATTGAATTTTACTAAACAAACGAAAAGTCTGTCCCTCATAATGAACATTATTCGAAAATATGTATTTCAGCTGAGACTATGCATTTCCAATTTAATCCTCATTGAAGTGTCAAACTAATTTACAGTTTATTGTTGGATAATTCAATTTCCCGACTTTTATATTTGCAAAATTGCATTATTATTTTACAAACAACACACATACACATTAAGCATAAATGACCGAGTTATTGAGCGAACATGATTATCCGAAAATGTTACAACCATACATCAACAACGGATGGAGTTTATGTTTGTTCGAAGCTAAAATCGTCATCGCAATTGATGAATCAGTTGGATACTTCAATCACAATTTGTTGCCCAACTTAAGGGGCACACTGTACTTTGAGTGCAACAATAAAATTTAATTAATCTAACCGTATTATTTATGCGTACAACGTGCAAATAACCTTAAGGCTTTTCAATATAAAATCTAAGATAAATGTACTGCAAAAACCACACGGCCCCCTATTGTATAAACAAATAATGTAAATAAATTAATAATGCCATTCCCAACATAATAAGGCTGTAATTGATTCTCGACCGCTTGCAAACAAATACTGCAGTAGTATTTGTGTTTACGCAATCGGTTCCATAGAACCGTAAATTATTTTCTATTACATAATTCAATAAGACATTATGGCTTCGGGGCCGAGAGTAGTAGCAGGTGTTCGACAACTGTTTTCAAAATATATTTATTTACATGGAAAATAAAAAAAAATGCAATAGAATAGATAATTTAACATAGACTATGTAAATGGGTAAGGGTAAGGATAACACAAACGAATAAAAGTTCATTTTGAAACTCGAATTTAAATCCGCGAAATAATATGAGAAATTTGTCATAGGGTACTCGCTTACCGTAGATCGTGTCATCTTACCGTGGAAGAATGTCTTGGTACAAGTAAGTAGATAAAGTACCAGCCGAAACTGTAATACGAATTTTAAGAAAGAACGTATCTGACCGCCTAGCGAATATCATGTTGGTCGAAGTTGGATTTTCGACCGGAGGTTATCCGCCCACTAATGGAATCCATCCAACGATAAGTTTCTCCTTTCTTTGTGGCTATTCCTGTTTTCCTTTTGTTCAATTCCTTTTTTTTTTTTTTTTTTTTTTTTTAATTTTTTCTTTTTTTGTCAATAAACACTACTCCTTTTTCTCTCCCTCCAATACCCTTATTTCCTATCGCTAACACAGTGCATTCCATTCATACGGGGCATCCACTGATTGTTCGTCAAAGAAAATAACAGGAGATGAATCATATGGCAACGCTGATTTATTGTCTGCCAACCTCCAACATTACCTTTACATTATCCACATGTCCAACCAATTATATCCCCAAATTGTTATCTGCTCCCAACTGAAATTACGAACCGAATGTCATGAGAGGCTCGAACCTTCTTCCCCCGGTGATTTTAAAAATATAACAATAAATTTTAATAATTTTAAAAATTCAACTAATTGAAAAACGTTGAGTATTTACTATTAACTATTTTGTTTGTCCTGAAATTAAAACCAAACACACCCTACAAAATTTTTATTCGAAACCTGAAAGAAAAACAATTGAAAAATTGCACAAATTAATATCGAACAAATTGAGTTGAATATTTATTGGGCGAATACAAAAAAACAATATAATAATTTTATAGACCCACCCAGGAGATTTCAATGGCGTTTGTGGAAAAAAAACACTTTGCTAGCTGCCACCGTAACACTTAATAAATCATGCAAATTATTAGTCAACGCTTCTGGCCGTTGCTGCTGTTGTTGTTCAGGTGTTTATTTATGGTCAATTTAGTTCGGGCGAATGTGAATAACGTCCATGGCAAGAGACGATGGCTGAATTTATGGCTGGTAATTAAGTCAGGGTGGGACTAATGAATACTGAAAAACTACAGTGAATGTGCATACAGTTTTAAATAAATTATAGTAACTAATTGCGGTTTGGTTGTTGGTGGAGCATATTCGACTTAAGGTAATATTACTGATTGTAGCAACTTCGTAAATCCAGTGTTAGAGATGCTATTCTCATATTCATACCCGAAAACAGACATCTTGGTAGAGAAGAAGAGAACAATCCTGACGTGAACACGCCGATAAACGAAATACGAACTAATCATGATTTAGTCTTCACCATGGACAGTCCACCGTTTTAATGGAGGAATACTTTCAATGGGAAAAACCTCATTTCTCATTTTGTACTGGGACCAACTTTTGTGTTAACCATATTTAAAGCGTTTTGTATCTACTCATTCAGTCATGCATACATGCTCAGGTACATAAATTAAGTTATCTACATACAGTTTATCCATAATTCTATGTCGGTTTGTAATATTATGTTATGTGATTAGTATAATGAATGGAGGACGCAAAGCTTGCAAGTTCACACATTCGGCTGACACAGAATGATCAAGGATTATAATGATATACTCGTAAGAACCTACAAACACCCCAGTACAGCTACATTAAAATGGGATGCGCTGCTTAAAGAAAAAAATCTATTAAACATTTTTTTTTAAAAACTGACTTTTTAATACCTTTTGGGGAAACTCTTTCCCTCCAGGAAAAAACGAACTGAATGGAGTGTTTCGGTCAGTATTTCGATGTTAGATTGTAGTAGCAGTTTGTAAAATCAAAATATTGTGATAATACAGGGGAAAAAACAACAAACTTATTCCTAGTCCTCCGCTGAATAATCCTGAGTCCATCTTCAATGTCCCTAAAGAACCCAGTACTGATTCCCGGCAATTTATTTTATGGACTCCTCCTCCTCATGCCAACAGCTTTAGCATACCTTCCTCCAATCCAGATGGACAATGAGACATGGGTCTTCACAGCGAAAGTGTTGTGTGAGAATTTTTCGTATATCAGCGCCATATCTACCGTAGGTTAATGTCAGAGTGCGCGCAAAGCGAGGCAAGAAACTGTAATAGTTCGCGCTATATCAATCTTTCAATCTTAATATATATTTACCCTCGACACTGATTCACTGACTCTGTCACGCAGTACGTAGGAATTTAAATAGGCATTCTATAATTCTATAAATAATAATAATAAAAAAAAATAATATTTTTTTTTTTGAACAGAAATTGTGTTTTCCCCAAATTTTTTTTTACCAAAATTTTTTTTTTCCAAAATTTTTTTTTTTACAAATTTTTTTTCAACAAAATTTTTTTTTCCAACAAAAATTTTTTTTTCAACCAAAATTTTTTTTCACATATTTTTTTTTTCCAATTTTATTTTTTTTCGAAATTTTTTTTTACAAAATAGTTTTCTCAAAATATTTTTTACAAAATTTTTAAAATTAAGTAACAAATACTTTCTCAAGCACATTAACGGGCGCCATAGGCGCATTACAACTTACTAGTACTAGATATTGAGTGTGTGTGACAGAGCAGGCTATACAATGATTTCTGTGTTACGAACATGCTTCGTATTTTTTTTTTAGGTGTTGAGTTGTTGGCTTTTTTAATATTTTCATTCTTCTCTAGTGAAACATGGAGTCAGACAAGAGTTATTTATATCAAATAATACTTTCAGTGTATTTTTTTGTTAAGAAGAGGGAATCCATGAAATAAAACGAAATCGAATAATAGAAGGAATTTTCATTTTATATTGGTTTTTTTCTTTCCAAACATTTTTTTTGTTAAGAAGACGGAATCCCTGAAATAAAACGAAATCGAATAATATAAACAACTTCATTTTGTTCCAGATTGGACTTGGATTGGGAATGGGAAAAAAGACAAAACAAAATGCCAACTAACATGAACAAAAACGAAGAGTGTTCATGCTACAAATCAGCTTGCACGCTTCAGCTAGCTCCTATCTTCGCTCTTACTATGACATGTTGCATGCATTCATATAAGAAAACTCTTTGCAGGGCCATATCTGAGCTATGCTTCAAGCCACACTCTGACATCAGCCGTATACATTCGGCTGGAACCTGCTAAATAGTCCCGAGTCTTTCTAGCTTGTCCGGACACCATCATCTCTGCTTCTCGTGAAAGGAATTTGTCAATTGAATCGTGGGGATGACACCAACTGAATTATTTCCATGTGCACTCTCACTTCATCAGAGACATTAATTTATGCTATAAATTAATTGCGTTCGGGGGATTTGGCTGCTGGTCAAAGCATTCGTCATTTCGAAGACCATACCAAGAAAGTGGTATCAATTGATTTCTCTGCTGACAATTGTCAAATTGTGTCTGTTTGTCGGTACAAGGCTTTTAATTTCCAAAAGATTTTGGCTGAATATAAATTAAATTTGGAAGAAGGTGGTTGTGCGCCACATTAATCCCATTTCCAGCTGCTGGAATAGCAACATCAAATGCCAAAAACTTGACCATTCGCCATGGTCGAATCATATCATCCATATTTTCTCTGTTGATTTCTCTGCTAACTTGACCAAATGCAAATTGTCGAACAACCACTGCAATTGTAAACCCTACTTGAATGCCGTCACCATCTGTCTAGATGATTCACATTGCACAGTCTATGGCAGCATTTACATGAGGACTAGAATATGTACGTCCGGGGGAAACAGTGACATCACCAACAGATTCTGCTTTTTTCCCAACCTTGACTAGTTATGCGTTGTCTATGATTAGGGAGTTTTTAATTGATTTTCGGAAATTTCCGGGACTTGATTTTCTTTATAAAATATAATAAAAAGAATACTATTCTTTTATTCCTGGGAATCTTGAACAATAATCCCGGTAATCGGAAAGTAAAGAATCAGCGAAATTCCCCGGAAATTCCTGGGTTAAAACCATACCTATGACCCATCCAACATGATCGGGGTTTCGCAATGCAAGTATAAAAACTCCGTCCTCCTCAATTGTTCCGAGGCCGATCCACCGATAACCAAATTCGTTTCATCGGTAACTCAGACAGCACTTATAAGCTACCACTACTGTATCATCCCACTTCGTCGTGGCTGTGGTTTACAACCAAATCGTGGGGATAGCTTCGGCTCATTTCTCGAGCATTGACCCGTACGACATAGAAGGTGTCTCTCCAGGGGACAGTCATGTCCATAAAGAATGCTTTGCAATGGCCTAAGATTATTCGAAAAGGTACGCTGGCTGTCACATTGTAATGGCCCCCTGTGCAGCAGTGTACCAAGCTGGGGAAACATGTAAAACACGCCGCGTTTGAATTAACCGACTCCCAACATTTTATACCCTGATTGTCAAGAAAAAGGAAAGCATCAAAACAATGGTTTTCTTATTTTCAGAGAGAACCGATCAAATCTTAAAAATGAATTGTGACAAGCGTTTGAACTTCTCAGGTTTTATTGGCTGGTGACCACCACAATTTCTATTGGCGACCCACCCTAATGTCTATATTCGAGCTATTATAGAGTTAAGCTTCATAATTGTATTAGAAAGTCAACACACATGCACATACAGATAATATCCTTGCTTACTTGTATACAGATAGATCCCAGATGAGGGAGCATAATTCACATCTCAAAAGAGGATTTGCGTATATTAATGCGATTGTGTTGTATTTATGGTATCTGTATGTGTCAGTGTATACAATTTGTAAACAATTTGTATGGAAGTCAGTCGGAACAAAGAGACAATCTGGCGGACTAATCTAAAGATAATTGATTTTCGTGTCGTGAAAGTCGAGGATTGGCAAATTTGGACAAAGTAGCTATGAAGGATGTGGTAAATCGATGGCAATAATTTTGAATTGGTTAGGATTAGATGAAACGACTACACTAATGGTGATATTAAAGCACCCTGTACAGAGTAATATATATTGGAGTCTATGTTTAAGCACCACGCTGAAGACACGGTTTGGCAGCAGGACATCCATTCAGATGGATACATCACACCGAAGCTTAAGGCATTGCAACAAAAGGCCTGAAATGTATAGCAAATTATTTAGTTCACAATTCAGATCCAAAGATAAAGCTTTCAGAAATTTGCACAAATGGTATATTGATCTGGGATTCTGAAGGGTCTGTTGTAGATTGGTCTTATCTCAAACTCGTTAAACTTATGAGAATGGCAGCTAAACTTTTCAGAAGTTGTATCTAAGCAAAAAGAAACAGCTTCTATTTCAACGAGCCTTCTTCTTACATTTGCTGGTCTACCTCATCTGCGGCTGCCTTGCGGGTTCCAGTCACAGGCTGTTTGGCTCATATCGTCATAAGGATTTCGCAATGTGGGTCCGAACTACTTCCATTTAACGACTTCGGATTTTTGAGTGGATTTGGTTCTGTTCTCTTGTGCACCATAGGGCGGTATCGGACATTGTATTCGGCCAGAATATACGCAGTTTTTTCCTTAAACGGCGTTTAACGAAGTCTTGTAGGGAGCGTATTTCTTTTGTAAACGCGTTCCACACAGTATGGTGGACTTTTCGCTGGCGTTAAATATTTTTAAATTCGTTATTCTCAAGATGTGCGTCTACCTTCATACCCCGACACATTGATGTGCAACCCAGTAAGTACAGAGTACCCAGTCACCTCAATTGCCAAGATTACCCTGCAATCTGCAATCGGTTTATCACTTTCTCTAGGGCTTGTGATGGGCACTCCTCTCAATTGCTATGCCCGCGGGTATAAGAAATGAAATGCTGACACATGTAGAAAACAAGCTTCTTTGTTTCAACACGTATTTCTTCTGCTGAGCTGCTGTTCCTGACCGACCCTTCCGGTGACACTGCATATAGTTCCTCAATTAAAAGCACACTCATCTGCTATTCTCCTTTGCACTCTTATGATTGCCAGGCGATTGGTGCTCCCATAACCCGACCTGCTCTCTGCTGAGTGTTTACGTCAGTGCATTAGAGAGTCACTTACTGATGAGTTGCTCACTATGCTAAGCTATGCGATTGTCTCAACATATCGTGTTGGGGTTTACAGAAGTTTGGAGTAAAAACCTTTGCATATTTTTATCTGTTCCTCCTTCTTTGTGACCGACCGTCATTTTCGCCTTTCAACTGCTTGTTGGTCGGGTAGTGGTTCTTTGTCAGCTTGATCTCTTTTAGATTAAGACAATGACTTGATGTTTAAGTTTCTCATTAACGATTTGAAAATTCTGGTAGAAATTCTGCTTTGAGGGGAAAAAATCCGAATACCTTAAAATTTTGTTTTCAGTTTCAACATATTGTTTAATTCAAAATGTATCGTCATTGAAAAGCCGTTTTTAATGTTAAATTGTCATTTTAAATTTCCAAATTTCTCCAATTGTTCGCTTTAGCATTTCTTCACGTCCATTGTGGCGGCTAAACCTCAATATTTATTCTACTGGGAAAACAATCGTATAAATGCTAACGACACATAATCATTCAAACATCAAGATAATGTCAAAAGTTTTTCCTTCATCCACTCTTGGTGGAATTCAATGTTCGCTCCTTTCGCCATCCGGACTGGTGGTGACACTTATTCATTCAATCGAAATAAAACGACTCAACGAAATGAAATGAAATAAAACAAACCTCAAGGAGGATAATGTAGAAGAATACAACAAAGTAAAAAAGGAAAAAAGATAGAAAAACTTGGAATGCTACAAATCGCTGGTAATAAATCAATCAGTTTGTGCCATTACTTGCACTCAAGTGAATTTATTCGAGCTGGTGCGTGAATTTATGTGATTGCGGTGATGGTGTTAAAGTTACAACTGAAAATAATAAAATCGATAATGACAAATTCTTGTGTGAAGTTATAACAATCATTGTTGTTGTTTTCGTTTTGTTTTGTTTCCTTTTGCTGTCTCTATGCCAGCCGTTACAAATGACAGGACCATTTAGAACCAAAGAATCAAGTAAAAGTTAACGAAATATTTGAAAGTCAAATTTTTGGATGTGGAATAAATCGAAATCAATATTCGAATTTGTCTACGTCGAAGACAAACAGATACTCCTACCTGATGGAGGGTAATTTTTACAAACGTCTTCAATACGCAATTATTTAGATGTTAAGGAGTGGTTGTTGTCGAAAGCAGACCGAAGTAAAAAAAATATCTTTCCCAGTGTAAGTTGGTGGTTTGAATTCGAATCTGTAATTGGGGTTTCATTGTCACGTTAAGATTTATTCGTCTTATCCATTAAAAAAATTTAGTTAATTAAAAATCAATGAATTTTCTAAAGTGAATGGCGATATTTGAACGTCGTTTGAATTTTGTTGGTTTGGTTTGTCGTATTTCTTCAAGCATGCTAATGTCCCAAAAATCCTTGATAATTTCTTTCTATTTTCATTAAATCTTGGTGAGCATGCTCCCCCCAATCTAATCAGGTTCGAGCTGCTCCTAAAACTGGGAACATTATTGGGCCCGAATGACTTTAGTATAGGATGCTGATCGCTTCAAGTTGTTACATTTCTCATTTACAAAAGAAAAAGAACAATATCCATATAACTAGAACTGGGTATTATGTCAGGTTCTCTATGGGGATTATGACCGCAGGTATATCGGTCATACCTACGTAGTTTAATGTTGTAATAGAACAAACAACTTTGTCTTATGAATAAATACGAGCACAGATAATTGTTAACACTTCTGTGCACAGTTAGACCCATTTCAGTTAACAACGTACAACTAACCACATTCAATATTTGATTATTATTTTTTCACTCGTCTTCATAAACATTTTTGTTAGCCAAAAAGTGTAATCCAACCACGTACGTATATGGATGTGTGTATGAAACTGAATTACTAATACAGGCGACAAAAAACACAAGCACACGAATGCACCTCAATTGTTGCTGACAAACTCATGTATGTGTACACTCAAAGTAAAGTGTACTAAATTCAAGTAAAAGAGAATTTTTTTGCACTTATATGCTTCTAAGTCCCGCTATATAATATAGGCCACAAGACCTTCGATATATTGCAATCCACTCTCGTTTACCAATTGGTAAGTATTCTGTTTAGGATATGATCCTTCTGTTTTTTGAAAAAGTAGCTGATTGGCGGTTTAACCGATCTGTCCGCTTCCTCAATATGCAAAGCTGAGCCCATTCGAGACAGCTCATCCGCGATTTCATTCCCTTCAATGTCACAGTGCCCTGGCACCCAGCATAAACCTACGTTGTAATCCCTTTGACGTAGGCTTAGCGCCTGCCTACATTCGTTAACTACCCTAGAAGAAATCCGATGGATTGTTATAGCCCTCAGTGCTGCCTGACTGTCAACGTAGAAAGTAATGTTGTCTCCTACCGGAAATGTCATCCGCAGCTCGCAATACCGCTAGAATTTCAGACGGTAGTCTGAATGATTTCCTAATGTCCGCCTTTTCTATGTAGACACCAGCTCCCGTTCCTATTTCCATTTTAGACCCGTCGGTGAAGACCGCCCAACCCGCGTGCAAGTTGCGGACTGCTACCCATGAATCCCTTTCAGAAAGAAATTCAGAAATTCTGTTTTCTTAATTATGTTGTCCGATTGCTCCTCTGGAACCCTGGCTTGTTCTCGAAGACAGAAAGTAATGTTGTCTCCTTTCGGTATAATGCTACCGGAAATTTCTTCCACAGCTCGCAATACCGCTAGAATTTCTGCTTGAAAGACACTACATTCAGCCGGTAGTCTGAATGATTTCCTAATGTCCGCCTTTTCTATGTAGACACCAGCTGTACGTCGCATTTATTTTTACGGGTCCGGCATAGTCAGTTTTTTTTTTTGGTCATGCTGTTCTTTGAGTGTATTTGTATGCACATGTACTATGTTTAGAAATGTCAAAGTATTTTCACAGACATACAAACATAATATGTGTACACAATGGCACAAAAATATAAATACGAATGGATGTGTGACTTGGCTATACACTATCGTCTCATTTCACAGTTAAACATAAACAATTGGTTTAATTTAGCAGCCAATGTATTTAACACCGGGTGGTTGCTTTGGTGCTGACTTGGCTAATTTCATTTGCATGTTAGTTATGAAATAAATTAATTCATTAAATACATTTTTAAAATACATACTAAATTAACTTATAATTGCAGTCACCATGGACAGTGTTGGAAACTACGCATTCAATACAATTCAACTGGTTAGGTGTTCACACAGTAAATACGTTGATTCCGCTGAGCCGTCGGAGACTGCATCGATATATAATCTACGAATTACATATAAAAGAGGAGACATTGCGCAGGTCAGAAAAAGATAAACATTTTCCAATATGACAATCTCATGGTACGCAAGCACATATTTGCAAATTTGGTATCAGCTAAAAACGACAAAACACAGTAAAAGTGTTTGGATGCTGTCTGTGCCTTCCGTGGTAGTTGTCGCCAAACAATTTTCGTTATCGGGCCATGTTGACGAATTTTTGTTTACAAAAATGAATGAGAAGGATATTGGCAACATTTGGTTTCAACAGAACGGCGCACAGCCGACGCTACACTCGATGTTTTGCGCCCTGTTTATGAAGATCGCATTATCAGCCGCAGAGCTGATGTCGTTAGGCTACTGCATGGCCAGCCGGGTAGCCATTTGAATGAAACTATTTTCCATTATTAACCGGAAGGATTCTACTTTCAAATAAAAAAATAAGTTTTTGGAAAATATCCAGTAGTTTTTTGGCCGACCCTGTAGTAAAACCCGTAGGTTTCCCGAATAAACCGGGGACATGACATATGAACAAAACGTATAGATGACAGCTTTTTATACACTCCATCATAGGATGGAGTATATACTAAGTTTGTCATTCCGTTTGCAACACCTCGAAAGAGTGATCTGCGACCCTATAAAGTATATATATTATCGGTCAGTGTAACATTCTAAGACATTCTAGCGATGTCCGTCTGTCCGTCTGTCCGTCCGTCCGTCTGTTGTCTGTTGAAATCACGATAGAGCGCGAACGACTAACCCTAAAAAGCTGAAATTGTAGGAAGATGTTTTTTGCCCATAAGCAGGTTAAGTTCGAGAATGGGCCATATCGGACCAAAGGGGGAAAAGTTCTCCTTTACGGGACTAAATATATTCCGGCCATAATCAAATTTTTCAAATATTTTTTTTCACTACATCTAAGTTCTAAGTTTATATAATTTATAGATGGCGAAAAAATCCCAAAAATGGGCGTGCTCATGGGTTCCGTGGACCCTTGGGGCCCATCCGGTTTCTGGGACTATCGGGTCACCAGCGGCCCAAAAACCGTCCCTTGACAAACATGGACATATGGGTATCGAAATGCAACGAAATTTTCTCGCGAACCCAAATATGCATTTATTTTCATAAATATTCATCATTGGTGATTTCAACATTTGTCGCCGAACCATGGCTAACTTAACAGAAACAATTCTGAACCGAAAAGGATTTTCATCGCTTCTGCCAAGAACATCCCTTACAACTAAGCACGGGACGCACATTGATTGGGCTTTCGCTAATTTTCATCGAGATACAGTTAAATGTAAAACGTATACAACATCGCACAGCCACCACGACGCTATTGTTATAGGTATTTAATTGTAACTCACATATTAATGCAACTTTTTTTAAAATAAATAAATGTATAAACTGTTTTTAATAAATAAATGTATAAACTGTAAATGTATAAACAATTTAAAATTATGTTAAATTTAAATAAATGTTAACACTTTCAAAGCACTTACTTTCTTCATAGTTTTCTTATTTATTGACTTTTTAAGGATCCATTATGGAGGGTATATAAGATTCGGCCCGGCCGAACTTACTATTTGTCCACTTGTTCTTGCTTCTTCTTTATTTATTTATTATTTATTTATTTATTCATTTATTTATTTTTTATTTATTTATTTACTTATTTATTTATATAATTTTTTTTCTTTTGATTTTTTCTTATTTTTTTTATTTATTTATTATTCTCTTTCATCTTCTCCAGCTTCGGAAATTCGAATATTTTCATAGACATTCTATGCTGCTATTTTCCAAACCATTTCATTCTAATATGACAAAATTTCTGTCACTCTTCTTCAGTACACCTCCACTTCACCATCAACTTGCTCACTTTTTTCCCGTCGAAATGGAGGCATACCTCTCTAAATAATTTGTACACATTTTAAAGGGTATTTTGTCTCTGGTTTCAAAAAATTCCACAGATTTACGTTCATATTCACTTAAAGTTAAGCCATGCGTGTAACAATAAAAATAAGCAAGCAAATTGTTGGCTCATAATTAAAACAGATTTAACCGTTCTCACTGTCGTCGTCCTTCAATTTGTTCTGTGAACTCATAGTGCAGCCAGACCGTAGACCGCCACCTACCCGAACATTCACACATGGATGCACATCAATGGACACAATACATCTACGCACCATCACCAGGACTCAATGCCTGGATTCAGTGGCTGGATATACAGGACTACGGTTTATGCAGATCGGCTTTACATTTTAATTGAACATTTTAATTCGACTATTGTTATTGTTTATGTTGCCGCCGATGTTGTTGTTGTTATAGTTATGCTGTTGTTATTTTTGTTGCAAATTTAAGCTGTATTAATGAAATGCACTCAACCGCATGTAATGGTTTACTTGTCTGTTTTTGCTACTATTGCAAATACTCATAAATACAGTTTTGGAACTAAATTGCTTTCAATTAAAATATATCTCATTGTTAAGCATGAGTTAGAGGATTACACTGACCTACCGATCACTGACCTACCGATGTTTCTGAGGCGTGTTGTGGACGGTGGGTTCTGAGTTTATTTTGCCATGTAATATATTTTCTAATGTTATATTAAGAACATTCGCTCATATTTCCTAAACTGACTTTCTTGTCAGAAAACATTATTGTTTGTACTGGGGTTACAAAAATATCAGCTTTCCCATACAATACACATCACATTCAATGTAGATTATCGGACCCCACAATCACACAAAATTAATACCTCCAACGTAAAGGTTAGCAATACCGTATGATTTTTCCCAGCAACGATTACGTCAAATCAACGTCGTCATTTGAGAATAAACTCGAATGATGGTGCATATCGATGAGGGAGTATGTGTGGAAATACACTTGAATTGGCAAAAAACGTCTTGTTTCGATTTGCTTATGGGAAAATATAAATAATCGTGAAATGGCTATTAATAGAAAATGCCACAGACATTCTGAAGGTTAAATGTCTTTATGAATGATTGGGGTAGCACCGATATCAACAGGTGTGCGTCACTTATTGAATATATTGCAAGTAAATGGTAACTTAATAATTTGTAATAGAGGTAATGAACCAACATTCATTACCAGAAATTGACAAGATGTACTAGATGACATTGTTTCTGAGGAGCTAACTATTGGGATTATTGAATGGAAAGTTCTGGAACAACACAGCTTTTCAGAGAGTTCGATAGATTAATATTTCACTTGTATATTTTAGTCTCATATCGTCATATTCTAGATCCGATTTAACGTCTAAGATTGACCCATCTGTTTGACGATTATAACGACCAATCCTTTAGTTTCGTAATAAGTTTCATTTTGTAACTGACACCGTGTAGCAACAAAAAGAATTTTTTTTTAAAAAATTAAATTTCTATTAATCACAAACTATATCAAATATATGTTTTATTTGGATCGGTTCGGTGATTAGTAAACATTAAGTATTCAGTAAATCGCTATACGGTACTTTTTTGATAAACGTTAACATCAACTCAATGCAAGACTACAGTACTTTGATGTAAAGGTTTTTATAACAAACTTGCTAGAAACTCTTACTTTACAATTTCATAGTAAAATAAATTTCGTCTTGATAATTGCATTATTATTTATCTGTCGTTAAAAATAGTTACCTGCAGAAGCATTTATATGTATTTTTTTTTTTCAGTGTACAAACTTTATATGAGTTTGAATACAATAGAGATGTTGTAATTTTACTGTTTCCTATTCCATTCGAAAGTCTCATTGTATTGGTCGTTTTAATGTTCTAAGATAATCAGACAGGACCGATGTACATAAGCCACTCTAGCTTCCAATATTGGTTAGATAGCTCCTTTAGATCGGTTAGGATTTAAAATACTCCAAAGGGGGAAAATTTTCCTTGTCCGGTTGAACACAATAAGCGCCAATAGCCGAGATGACACTCTATCGCTGAAAGAATACCAATCTTGTTCTGATGTAATTCAACGTTAACAATTTCAAATATTCTGCGTATGTGCATTAGGGTGGAGTGAAATTCAAAAAAAAAAGTTAACCTCGGAAAGAGATGTAGTCTGGGGTCCTAATGAGGGGAAAAATAAAGAAAAAAAAATTAAAAAATGTTTAGGGGTCGCGCCACTCCCTCGAAATTTGGAAATTATCGCTATTTTGGCGTTGATTTTAGAAAAATCCTAAAAAGTTGTATGTCAATAAATGTTTGCAATAGCGTAAACAATGAAATAAGGGCATGAAAAAATTTAAAAAAATTTTTCTCATTGTTAAAAAATTTCAAAAAGTAAAATAAGTAAAATTGACTGAACAATGAAATCGCCACCAAAGCTACAAATATTAGTCGATTATCCTCATATTTGCCTCAAATACTTTTGTTTGGGCACTGAAATTTCGAATAAGTTAAGTCGTTAATTTTTAGGATTTTTCTAAAATCAACGCCAAAATAGCGATAATTTCCAAATTTCGAGGGAGCGGCTCGACCCCTAGACATGTTTTAAAATTGTTTTCTTTATTTTTCCCCTCATTAGGACCCCAGACTAAATCTCTTTCCGAGGTTAACTTTTTCAAATTAAAAAAAAAGCATGTTTTCACTCCACCCTAATGTGCATATCGAGCACTAACCGCGAAAAAGACGTAAGTGCAAAAAAGAAAATTTATAGGAGAGAGTTTTTTGTGTGGTCAAGCAGAAAGGCGTGTGATGCATATGTTGCAATTGAATTTGCTATATCTTTTTAAATATAAATTTTTAATATTTTGGAGTTAAGGGATTGTTGAACACTTTTCTATGGAATTTTATTAAAAAGCCAGTATAGAAAAAATGGCGCTTATGCTTTTTTCGCGTCAAGGGCTCGATATGTATGCATATAAATATTTTATACAACTATAATTGGAGTTTAGAAAGTATGTATGTATTTGCCAATATGCATATTTCCCAATTGAAATCGAATAGGTTCACCATTAAGAGGGTTTCATTTTCTGAACTGTTGGCAGGACGTGGTATTCATTTAAATATTTCTGCCATAACTTTTACGAGACGATAACAAACCAACGCCAGCAAACTTAATTCGAAAAAAAAACAATGTAGTTAGTGCTGCAATCAATTTGTTTATTTGGAGTTTCAATAAATTACGGGTGCCACTTGTGTCCAGTCACATGTGCATTTAACACTCAATCAATCTTGGAAATTGTGAACTCTTTTTTATTTTTATAGTTTTCTGGACATGTTCATAAATATTATTTGAATATAAACGATATGTGTCCGTGTGTGGCATTCCAACAAATTCCAAACATTTTCAACATGCCTGCTGAAAAAAATAACAATTATATACTAAATAAATACGGTTGTTGAATTTTATTATGTGAATATTGTCTGCCCATTAATTGTTGGGATTTATGTGACCGAATGTGTATCATTTCTGGTTTGAAAAGACACCGTTTGGGATTACACAGACTACCAATATTTACGTACAAAAGTGAGTTCATACATCGAAAATTGTTTTGAAACAGTAAAATTGTTCGTTCATAGCCACAGTTGGTATGTTGGGTTTTCTTGTGATGACTTTATTTTGGTACTTTGATCTATTTTGTGGAAGGTGTGGTAAAGTGATGACTTTATAGACATTTGGTGAGAAAAGCTGGTCGTATTGTTGCAGACTTCAGTTATCCTTGATTTTATAAGCTATCCTACAGATGAAAGAGCAAATGTTTGCGGAAGGAACGTTCGGCCAATCGTCGTTTTTCAAGTCAGACTCACTACCAATTAGACCATCGAACATGGGAGTAGTTATCGAATAAATATTCATACAAGTATCATTGATCCCTTACATATGGGACAAAACCAAATCCGGAAGTTGCTGTCAGACTCACAGCTTAGATAATGGAAATCGAAACTATTGAGATATCACTGCATAGTGGGGGCATCCAAAACATTTTTAGAACTAAATCTTCCACTTGGAATTGTCTTTTCGGATTTGAAGAAAATTTCACACAAGTACACGCTGAAAAAAATGGCCATTTTAACAAATTTCAGCAAACAAATTAGCATTAAATATATATATAATTTACCATACCACAAATATTAACATGTCTGTACTTTATAAATATCAAATATATATATACATTTTTGTGCTACTTTTTAATTTTATTTATACCCGGGTAGGAGGGTATATATCATTTGATACGGCTCAAAAGTGTAACACCTAGAAATATTCACATTAGAACTCAAGTGTCTTTGAACAAAATTCGATTCATGACTTTTTAAATCGTTTGTGCCAAGTCCGTCTGTCTGTCCTGCTGATACACACGATAACTTTCGAAAGATTTAGCATGGCTTAATATTTTCCCAAAACTGCTTATGGGATTGCATATGGGCTATATGCTCACACCCCTTCGGGTAACTCCCATACAAATCCGCTATTTCGGCCACTTCAGTAATCGTGTAATAACATCAATATGCCCACTTCGATCTTGGCAAAATTCTGTATTTAGTAAATCTATGGCTGGAAAAAGTATCGGACAAAAACTTGGAAGTCTGGCAACTCCCCTTCTGGTACCTCCCATACAAATGTACCATCCCGCCTACCTTTGAAATCGTGAAATATGTCAATATGACCAACGCGATATTGCTCAAATTCTGTATTTAGTAAAGATATAGACAGACAAAGTTTCGGACAAAAACTTGAAAGTCTGGCAACTCCCCTTGTGGTTTTCTATAACATTCGGTATTTTGAGGTTGCTATTATGGAATATGAGACTTGTATGTTTTTACTGAGGGTGAGGGTCTAAGTATAACTTCTTCACTGGTTTTTTCAGCATTTTGTAATGGAGACTTGGGGAATAAATTATGAATCATTGCAGTATCGAACAACGTACACAACTAATTGAATATTGTGCTGACACATCGTGCATATCGTCGTCATTTTAATGTGCGCATTACTCCCACACCCATCTAATACCGTCTAATACATATTCGTGATAGGATATTTGTTCTGTATTCATCTGCAAAAAATCTTTGATTTTAGCCAAAAATAACCTAATTTGACTTTGATTACAACATTATTGTGCACCGGTATTTACACGCTATGGCTGTGGTGACGAATTCGTACAACATCAAAGAATTTGTCTGTATTTGGCCTGTTTCAAAAACTAAAGAACATACTCGGCGGTGGCTAATTTGGGTCGAATGAAAAGACCTTCACAAAACACGTTTGAAAAATCTACAATTTGAATGGATTAAAAAAGGGTGTATTGAGCTGAGAGTCAACTATCTTTTTTCTACAAACAAAATATGCACACCTATTGTATTCATAAGATAGTTTATTGAAAATTGCTCACCCAGAGCTGGTTGCCATCTCAAACTTCTCTCGTACTCCAATTGCGCAAGAAGGCGACAATGTTTCCAGGGCACTCCATAAACCTGCATCACAGAAATCACACGTCACATTAAGTAATAACGTCACTTGCATACAAATCATAAAATGATTGATTTCATCTGAAAGAAAAACCAACAAATCTGCATAAGATTGAAAATGAATTGTCGAGTGAAAATGAGAAAAAAAAATCTGTCAATAACCAAAAAAAAAACCCCAACCTCCAATACGTACAAGTGCAAATATAAGTAACTTTTTCGCATTTGATTTCAACACAAAATGTCACATACTTGCCACCACATCAATACCACCAAAAATGTAACTTTTTGTCGTATTCCTGCTCCGTGGGAGTAACTTAGATGCTGATGAATTCAAAGAGAAATTTGTGAACTAAATTTGAAAAAGTGGGAGTCGAAGTCGAATTGATTTTAAACTTCATGTTGTTGTCCAAAATCAAATTGGTCACGAAGCGTTTGGGGTGGATTCGGATGAAGTTGATATAACTGGAATTTGTGGGTATAAAGGCAAGCGTTCTTCATAAGAAAACCTCACGTTGTGTGTTTCAATTTGTAGTCGATAGTATCCAGCAAAACTCCATAAGAAATAAACATGTTTGTGTTTGTGAAAAAAAAAAAAACAATAAAAAAAAATACAAAGTTTAAATTCTGTGCTAGCCTTGAGATAAAATACCAACAAGGTCAAAAACATGGTAAATGTCCTAATTGTTAAATAGTATTTGACTGCACAATTTCAAAAGCGTTAAGATTTCAAAATGTGTCTCACACAGGGCATTTACCATCTCTAAAAAACTAGTCCATCCTAAGGATAAGGAGGTAACTAGGACATTTTTTAAAAATTATAATAGCTCATAAACTTTTTATGAGAAAAATGTGTGAATATACAAAAACAATTTTATTTATTGCCTTTTTATACCCTCACCCTACGGGTAGGAGGGTATATATCATTTGATACGACCCAAAAGTGTAACACCTAGAAATATTCACATTAGACCCCAGGTGTCTTTGAACCAAATTCGATTCATGACTTTCTGAATCGTTTGAGCCATGTCCGTCTGTCCGTCTGTCCGTCCGTCTGTCCGTCTGTCCTGCTGGTACGCACGATAACTTTCGAAAGAGTTAAACAATCGCTCTGAAATTTGGCATGGGTTAATATTTTCCCAAAACTGCTTATGGGATTGCATATGGGCTATATGGCCACACCCCTTCGGGTACCTCCCATACAAATCTACTATTTCGCCCACTTTAGTAATCGTGTAATAATATCAATACGCCCACACCCATCTTGGCCAAATTACGTATTTGGTAAAAGTACAACTGGATAAAGTTTCGGACAAAAACTTGGAAGTCTGGCAACTCCCATTCTGGTACCTCCCATACAAATGTACCATCCCGCCCCTGATAAACCGTCTAAAACTATCAGTATGGCCAACGCTATCTTGCCCAAATTTTGAATTTAGTAAAGCTATAGCTAGACAACGTTTTGGACAAAAACTTGGAAGTCTGGCAACTCCCCTTCTGGTATCTGCCATACAAATGTACCATTCCGCCCCTTATAAACCGTGTAATACTATCAATATGACCAACACGATCTTGCCCAAGTTCTGTATTTTGTAAAGCTGTAACTAGACAAAGTTTTGGACAAAAACCTAGAAGTCTGGCAACTCCCCTTCTGGTACCTCCCATACAAATGTACCATCCCGCCTACCTTAGAAATCGTGTAATAACACCAATATGCCCAACGCGATCTTGCCCAAATTTTGTATTAAGAAAAGCTATAGTTGGTATAACTTTTGGACAAAAACATGGAAGTCTGGCAACTCCCCTTCCGGCATCTCCCATACAAATGTACCATCACGCCTACCTTAGAAATCGTGTAATAACACCAATATGCCCAACGCGATCTTGCCCAAATTTTGTATTAAGAAAAGCTATAGTTGGTAAAAGTTTTGGACAAAAACTTTGAAGTCTGGCAACTCCGCTTCTGGTACCTCCCATACAAATGTACCATCCCGCCCCTTATAAACCGTCTAACACTATCAGTATGACCAACTCTATATTGCCCAAATTTTATATTTAGTAAAGCTATAGCTAGGCAAAGTTTTGGACAAAAACTTGGAAGTCTGGCAACTCCCCTTCTGGTACCTCCCATACAAATGTACCATCCCGCCTACCTTAGAAATCGTGTAATAACACCAATATGACCAACGCGATCTTGCCCAAATTCTGTATTTAGTAAAGGTACAACTGGATAAAGTTTCGGACAAAAACTTGGAAGTCTGGCAACTCCCATTCTGGTACCTCCCATACAAATGTACCATCCCGCCCCTGATAAACCGTCTAAAACTATCAGTATGGCCAACGCTATCTTGCCCAAATTTTGAATTTAGTAAAGCTATAGCTAGACAACGTTTTGGACAAAAACTTGGAAGTCTGGCAACTCCCCTTCTGGTATCTGCCATACAAATGTACCATTCCGCCCCTTATAAACCGTGTAATACTATCAATATGACCAACACGATCTTGCCCAAGTTCTGTATTTTGTAAAGCTGTAACTAGACAAAGTTTTGGACAAAAACCTAGAAGTCTGGCAACTCCCCTTCTGGTACCTCCCATACAAATGTACCATCCCGCCTACCTTAGAAATCGTGTAATAACACCAATATGCCCAACGCGATCTTGCCCAAATTTTGTATTAAGAAAAGCTATAGTTGGTATAACTTTTGGACAAAAACATGGAAGTCTGGCAACTCCCCTTCCGGCATCTCCCATACAAATGTACCATCACGCCTACCTTAGAAATCGTGTAATAACACCAATATGCCCAACGCGATCTTGCCCAAATTTTGTATTAAGAAAAGCTATAGTTGGTAAAAGTTTTGGACAAAAACTTTGAAGTCTGGCAACTCCGCTTCTGGTACCTCCCATACAAATGTACCATCCCGCCCCTTATAAACCGTCTAACACTATCAGTATGACCAACTCTATATTGCCCAAATTTTATATTTAGTAAAGCTATAGCTAGGCAAAGTTTTGGACAAAAACTTGGAAGTCTGGCAACTCCCCTTCTGGTACCTCCCATACAAATGAACCATCCCGCCTACCTTAGAAATCGTGTAATAACACCAATATGACCAACGCGATCTTGCCCAAATTCTGTATTTAGTAAAGGTATAACTGGACAAAGTTTCGGACAAAAACTTGGAAGTCTGGCAACTCCACTTCTGGTACCTGTCATACAAATGTACCATCCCACCACTTAAAAACCCTGTAATACTATCAATATGCCCAACGCGATCCTGCCCAAATTTTGTATTTAGGTTGCTATTATGGAACTAGTAAGTTGTAATGCGCCTATGGCGCCCGTTAATTTGCTTGAGAAAGTATTTGTTACTTAATTTTAAAAATTTTGTAAAAAATATTTCGAAAAAAAAATAAAATTGGGAAAAAAAAAATTTGCGGAAAAAAAAATTTTGCTGAAAAAAAAAAATTTTGTTGAAAAAAAAAATTTTGGAAAAAAAAATTTGGGGAAAACACAATTTCTGTACAAAAAAAAATATTATTTTTTTTATTATAATTATTATACCCTCACCCTACGGGTAGGAGGGTATATATCATTTGATACGACCCAAAAGTGTAACACCTAGAAATATTCACATTAGACCCCAGGTGTCTTTGAACCAAATTCGATTCATGACTTTCTGAATCGTTTGAGCCATGTCCGTCTGTCCGTCTGTCCGTCTGTCCGTCCGTCCGTCTGTCCTGCTGGTACGCACGATAACTTTCGTAAGAGTTAAGCAATCACTCTGAAATTTGGCATGACTGAATATTTTCCCAAAACTGCTTATGGGATTGCATATGGGCTATATGGCCACACCCCTTCGGGTACATCCCATACAAATCTGCTATTTCGCCCACTTTATAAATCGTATAATAATAACAACACGCGCATGTTCGATCTTGGCCAAATTCCGTATTTAGTAATGGTATAACTGGACAAAGTTTCGGACAAAAACTTGGAAGTCTGGCAACTCCCCTTCTGGCACCTCCCATACAAATGTACCATCCCGCCTACCTTAGAAATCGTGTAATAACACCAATACGCCCAATGCGATCTTGCCCAAATTTTGTATTTAATAAACGTATAGTTAGACTAAGTTTTGGACAAAAACTTGTCAGTCTGGCAACTCCCCTTCTGGTACCGCCCATACAAAAGTACCTTTCCGCCTACCTTAGAAATCGTGTAATATATCCAATATGCCCAACGCGATCTTGTCCAAATTTTGTATTTAGTAAACGTATAGTTGGACTAAGTTTTGGACAAAAACTTGGCAGTCTGGCAACTCTCCTTCTGGTACCCGCCACACAAATGTACCATCCCGCCCCTGATAAACCTAATACAATCAGTATGACCACACTATCTTGCCCAAATTTTGTATTTAATAAAGTTATAGCTAGACAAAGTTCGGACAAAAACTTGTCAGTCTGGCAACTCTCCTTCTGGTACCGCCCATACAAAAGTACCATTCCGCCTACCTTAGAAATCGTGTAATAACACCAATATGCCCAACGCGATCTTGCCCAAATTTTGTATTAAGAAAAGCTATAGTTGGTATAAGTTTTGGACAAAAACTTGAAAGTCTGGCAACTCCCCTTCCGGCATCTCCCATACAAATGTAATATCACGCCTACCTTAGAAATCGTGTAATATCACCAATATGCCCAACGCGATCTTGCCCAAATTTTGTATTAAGAAAAGCTATAGTTGGTATAACTTTTGGACAAAAACTTGGAAGTCTGGCAACTCCCCTTCCGGCATCTCCCATACAAATGTACCATCACGCCTACCTTAGAAATCGTGTAATATCACCAATATACCCAAAATTTGGGCAAGATCAAATTTTGTATTAAGAAAAGCTATAGTTGGTATAAGTTTTGGACAAAAACTTGGAAGTCTGGCAACTCCCCTTCTGGTACCTCCCATACAAATGTACCATCCCGCCTACATTAGAAATCGTGAATTAAATCAATATGCCCAACGCGATCCTGCCCAAATTTTGTATTTAGTAAAGCTATATCTAGACAAAGTTTTGAACAAAAACTTGGAAGTCTGGCAACTCCCCTTCTGGTACCTCCCATACAAATGTACCATCCCGCCCATTATAAACCGTGTAGTATTATAAATATGACCAATTAGATCTTGCCCAAATTCTGTATTTAGTAAAGCTATAGCTAGACACAGTTTCGGACAAAAACTTGGAAGTCTGGCAACTCCCCTTCTGGTACCTGTCATACAAATGTACCATCCCTCCTACCTTAGACATCGTGTAATAACACCAATATGACCAACGCGATCTTGCCCAAATTCTGTATTTAGTAAAGGTATAAGTGGACAAAGTTTCGGACAAAAACTTGGAAGTCTGGCAACTCCCCTTCTGGTACCTCCCATACAAATGTACCATCCCGCCCATTATAAACCGTGTAGTATTATAAATATGACCAATTAGATCTTGCCCAAATTCTGTAGTTAGTAAAGCTATAGCTAGACACAGTTTCGGACAAAAACTTGGAAGTCTGGCAACTCCCCTTCTGGTACCTGTCATACAAATGTACCATCCCACCACTTAAAAACCCTGTAATACTATCAATATGACCAACACGATCTTGCCAAAATTCCGTATTTAGTAAAGGTATAAGTGGGCAAAGTTTCGGACAAAAACTTGGAAGTCTGGCAACTCCCCTTCTGGTACCTGTAATACAAATGTACCATCCCGCCTACCTTAGAAATCGTGTAATAACACTAATATGACCAACGCGATCTTGCCCAAATTCTGTATTTAGTAAAGGTATAAGTGGACAAAGTTTCGGACAAAAACTTGGAAGTCTGGCAACTCCCCTTCTGGTACCTCCCATACAAATGTACCATCCCGCCCATTATAAACCGTGTAGTATTATAAATATGACCAATTAGATCTTGCCCAAATTCTGTAGTTAGTAAAGCTATAGCTAGACACAGTTTCGGACAAAAATTTGGAAGTCTGGCAACTCCCCTTCTGGTACCTGTCATACAAATGTACCATCCCACCACTTAAAAACCCTGTAATACTATCAATATGACCAACACGATCTTGCCAAAATTCCGTATTTAGTAAAGGTATAAGTGGGCAAAGTTTCGGACAAAAACTTGGAGGTCTGGCAACTCCCCTTCTGGTACCTGTAATACAAATGTACCATCCCGCCTACCTTAGAAATCGTGTAATAACACTAATATGACCAACGCGATCTTGCCCAAATTCTGTATTTAGTAAAGGTATAACTGGACAAAGTTTCGGACAAAAACTTGGAAGTCTGGCAACTCCACTTCTGGTACCTGTCATACAAATGTACCATCCCGCCTACCTTAGAAATCGTGTAATAACACCAATATAACCAACGCGATCTTGCCCACATTTTGTATTTAGTAAAGCTATAGCAAGACAAAGTTTTGGACAAAAACTTGGAAGTCTGGCAACTCTCCTTCTGGTACCTCCCATACAAATGTACCATTCCACCCACTTTAGAAATCTAGTATTTATATAATTTCGGTCAACGAATCTTTCCGAAATTCTATATTTAGTAAAGCTTTAGCTATATACACTTTTCTAGTAAAAACTCTGCTTTATATTCCGCCCGTTTTGTAAAAACGCGTAATACAATATTTTTTTTCTATAACATTCGGTATTTTGAGGTTGCTATTATGGAATATGAGACTTGTATTTTTTTACTGAGGGTGAGGGTATATATAAGTCGGTTTACCCGACTGCAACTTTTTCACTGGTTTAAATACAAATAAATGATTTTCAAAATATACGTAGCAGCAATTTTTTTCCATTTTCATTCCCCTAACCTACTACTCATTCCCCTATTACTACAAACTGAGATTTGCGGCAATTAAAATTGCCTAGTGTGAATCACGAATTATCGAAGGTTTATAAAGCTGTTATAAGTTTTTCTGAATATGGCCACATATCTTTAAAGAAATTATATTTTTAAATGTCTCATATTTTTCCTCAGATTATTGTAAAAAAATACTAATAGTTTTGCAGTTTAAAAATAGCGATTTTGTCCCTAAATTCTTCGGAAACAATTGACCAATGAACACCAATTTGGAATTAAAAGGAAGAAAATTTGCTAATTTTTTTAAAAGTTAATTAAAAAAAAAGTAGTACTGTGACAAAAAATTTGGCTTTTTGAATAGATATTTTCGGAGAGTACAACTTCCCCCGCAAAAATGGGGAACCCTTGCACCTTCCCCAATCCGTGCTTTCTTTAACATTTCCTAAATGTCCGAAGTATATTTTTTAAATATTTGCTACAACCAAAATATATTCGCTAGAATAAAATGTTGACAAGAAAACAAACATAAAAGGTTTATAATAACCAGTGAAAAAGTTGCAGTCGGGTAAACCGACTTATATATACCCTCACCCTCAGTAAAAAGATACAAGTCTCATACTCATAAGTATCTGAAAGTCAAAAGTGACCGTAGCTACCATCATTTGATGTAACATCTGATGAAAAGTCATAATAGCAACCTAAAATACCGAATGCTATAGAAAAAAATATTGGATGGTACATTTGTATGGGAGGTACCAGAAGGGGAGTTGCCAGACTTCCAAGTTTTTGTCCAAAACTTTGTCTAGCTATAACTTTACTAAATACAAAATTTGGGCAAGATAGCGTTGGTCATGTTGGTGTTACTACACGATTTCTAAGGTAGGCGGGATGGTACATTTGTATGGGAGGTACCAGAAGGGGAGTTGCCAGACTTCCGAGTTTTTGTCCAAAACTTAGTCTAGCTATAGATTTACTAAATACAGAATTTGGGCAAGATCGCGTTGGTCATATTGGTGTTACTACACGATTTCTAAGGTAGGCGGGATGGTACATTTGTATGGGAGGTACCAGAAGGGGAGTTGCCAGACTTCCGAGTTTTTGTCCAAAACTTAGTCTAGCTATAGATTTACTAAATACAGAATTTGGGCAAGGTCGCGTTGGTCATATTGGTGTTACTACACGATTTCTAAGGTAGGCGGGATGGTACATTTGTATGGGAGGTACCAGAAGGGGAGTTGCCAGACTTCCGAGTTTTTGTCCAAAACTTAGTCTAGCTATAGATTTACTAAATACAGAATTTGGGCAAGGTCGCGTTGGTCATAGTGGTGTTACTACACGATTTCTAAGGTAGGCGGGATGGTACATTTGTATGGGAGGTACCAGAAGGGGAGTTGCCAGACTTCCGAGTTTTTGTCCGAAACTTTGTCCACTTATACCTTTACTAAATACGGAATTTGGGCAAGATCGCGTTGGTGATACTGATAGTATTAGACGGTTTATCAGGGGCGGGATGGTACATTTGTATGGGAGGTACCAGAAGGGGAGTTGCCAGACTTCCAAGTTTTTGTCCAAAACTTTGTATAGCTATAACTTTACTAAATACAAAATTTGGGCAAGATAGCGTTGGTGATGTTGGTGTTACTACACGATTTCTAAGGTAGGCGGGATGGTACATTTGTATGGGAGGTACCAGAAGGGGAGTTGCCAGACTTCCGAGTTTTTGTCCAAAACTTAGTCTAGCTATAGATTTACTAAATACAGAATTTGGCCAAGGTCGCGTTGGTCATATTGGTGTTACTACACGATTTCTAAGGTAGGCGGGATGGTACATTTGTATGGGAGGTACCAGAAGGGGAGTTGCCAGACTTCCGAGTTTTTGTCCGAAACTTTGTCCACTTATACCTTTACTAAATACGGAATTTGGGCAAGATCGCGTTGGTGATATTGATAGTATTACAGGGTTTTTAAGGGGTGGGATGGTACGTTTGTATGGCAGGTACCAGAAGTGGAGTTGCCAGACTTCCAAGTTTTTGTCCAAAACTTAGTCTAGCTATAGATTTACTAAATACAGAATTTGGGCACGATCGCGTTTGTCATATTGGTGTTACTACACGATTTCTAAGGTAGGCGGGATGGTACATTTGTATGGGAGGTACCAGAAGGGGAGTTGCCAGACTTCCAAGTTTTTGTCCAAAACTTTATCTAGCTATAGATTTACTAAATACAGAATTTGGGCAAGATCGCGTTGGTCATATTGGTGTTACTACACGATTTCTAAGGTAGGCGGGATGGTACATTTGTATGGGAGGTACCAGAAGGAGAGTTGCCAGACTTTCAAGTTTTTGTCAGAAACTTTGTTCAGTTATACCTTTACTAACTACGGAATTTGGCCAAGATCGAACTTGACCGTGTTGATATTATTACACGATTTATAAAGTGGGCGAAATAGCAGATTTGTATGGGAGGTACCCGAAGGGGTGTGGCCATATAGCCCATATGCAATCCCATAAGCAGTTTTGGGAAAATATTAAGCCAAGCCAAATTTTAGAGTGATTGCTTAACTCTTTCGAAAGTTATCGTGCGTACCAGCAGGACAGACGGACAGACGGACAGACGGACGGACAGACGGACATGGCTCAAACGATTCAGAAAGTCATGAATCGAATTTGGTTCAAAGACACCTGGGGTCTAATGTGAATATTTCTAGGTGTTACACTTTTGGGTCTTATCAAATGATATATACCCTCCTACCCGTAGGGTGAGGGTATAAAAATATTGGATGGTACATTTGTATGGGAGGTACCAGAAGGGGAGTTGCCAGACTTCCAAGTTTTTGTCCAAAACTTTGTCTAGCTATAACTTTACTAAATACAAAATTTGGGCAAGATAGCGTTGGTCATGTTGGTGTTACTACACGATTTCTAAGGTAGGCGGGATGGTACATTTGTATGGGAGGTACCAGAAGGGGAGTTGCCAGACTTCCGAGTTTTTGTCCAAAACTTAGTCTAGCTATAGATTTACTAAATACAGAATTTGGGCAAGATCGCGTTGGTCATATTGGTGTTACTACACGATTTCTAAGGTAGGCGGGATGGTACATTTGTATGGGAGGTACCAGAAGGGGAGTTGCCAGACTTCCGAGTTTTTGTCCAAAACTTAGTCTAGCTATAGATTTACTAAATACAGAATTTGGGCAAGGTCGCGTTGGTCATATTGGTGTTACTACACGATTTCTAAGGTAGGCGGGATGGTACATTTGTATGGGAGGTACCAGAAGGGGAGTTGCCAGACTTCCGAGTTTTTGTCCAAAACTTAGTCTAGCTATAGATTTACTAAATACAGAATTTGGGCAAGGTCGCGTTGGTCATAGTGGTGTTACTACACGATTTCTAAGGTAGGCGGGATGGTACATTTGTATGGGAGGTACCAGAAGGGGAGTTGCCAGACTTCCGAGTTTTTGTCCGAAACTTTGTCCACTTATACCTTTACTAAATACGGAATTTGGGCAAGATCGCGTTGGTGATACTGATAGTATTAGACGGTTTATCAGGGGCGGGATGGTACATTTGTATGGGAGGTACCAGAAGGGGAGTTGCCAGACTTCCAAGTTTTTGTCCAAAACTTTGTATAGCTATAACTTTACTAAATACAAAATTTGGGCAAGATAGCGTTGGTCATGTTGGTGTTACTACACGATTTCTAAGGTAGGCGGGATGGTACATTTGTATGGGAGGTACCAGAAGGGGAGTTGCCAGACTTCCGAGTTTTTGTCCAAAACTTAGTCTAGCTATAGATTTACTAAATACAGAATTTGGCCAAGGTCGCGTTGGTCATATTGGTGTTACTACACGATTTCTAAGGTAGGCGGGATGGTACATTTGTATGGCAGGTACCAGAAGTGGAGTTGCCAGACTTCCAAGTTTTTGTCCAAAACTTAGTCTAGCTATAGATTTACTAAATACAGAATTTGGGCACGATCGCGTTTGTCATATTGGTGTTACTACACGATTTCTAAGGTAGGCGGGATGGTACATTTGTATGGGAGGTACCAGAAGTGGAGTTGCCAGACTTCCAAGTTTTTGTCCAAAACTTAGTCTAGCTATAGATTTACTAAATACAGAATTTGGGCAAGATCGCGTTGGTCATATTGGTGTTACTACACGATTTCTAAGGTAGGCGGGATGGTACATTTGTATGGGAGGTACCAGAAGGAGAGTTGCCAGACTTTCAAGTTTTTGTCAGAAACTTTGTTCAGTTATACCTTTACTAACTACGGAATTTGGCCAAGATCGAACTTGACCGTGTTGATATTATTACACGATTTATAAAGTGGGCGAAATAGCAGATTTGTATGGGAGGTACCCGAAGGGGTGTGGCCATATAGCCCATATGCAATCCCATAAGCAGTTTTGGGAAAATATTAAGCCAAGCGAAATTTCAGAGTGATTGCTTAACTCTTTCGAAAGTTATCGTGCGTACCAGCAGGACAGACGGACAGACGGACAGACGGACGGACAGACGGACGGACAGACGGACATGGCTCAAACGATTCAGAAAGTCATGAATCGAATTTGGTTCAAAGACACCTGGGGTCTAATGTGAATATTTCTAGGTGTTACACTTTTGGGTCGTATCAAATGATATATACCCTCCTACCCGTAGGGTGAGGGTATAAAAATATTGGATGGCACATTTGTATGGGAGGTACCAGAAGGGGAGTTGCCAGACTTCCAAGTTTTTGTCCAAAACTTTGTCTAGCTATAACTTTACTAAATACAAAATTTGGGCAAGATAGCGTTGGTCATGTTGGTGTTACTACACGATTTCTAAGGTAGGCGGGATGGTACATTTGTATGGGAGGTACCAGAAGGGGAGTTGCCAGACTTCCGAGTTTTTGTCCAAAACTTAGTCTAGCTATAGATTTACTAAATACAGAATTTGGGCAAAGTCGCGTTGGTCATATTGGTGTTACTACACGATTTCTAAGGTAGGCGGGATGGTACATTTGTATGGGAGGTACCAGAAGGGGAGTTGCCAGACTTCCGAGTTTTTGTCCAAAACTTAGTCTAGCTATAGATTTACTAAATACAGAATTTGGGCAAGGTCGCGTTGGTCATAGTGGTGTTACTACACGATTTCTAAGGTAGGCGGGATGGTACATTTGTATGGGAGGTACCAGAAGGGGAGTTGCCAGACTTCCGAGTTTTTGTCCGAAACTTTGTCCACTTATACCTTTACTAAATACGGAATTTGGGCAAGATCGCGTTGGTGATACTGATAGTATTAGACGGTTTATCAGGGGCGGGATGGTACATTTGTATGGGAGGTACCAGAAGGGGAGTTGCCAGACTTCCAAGTTTTTGTCCAAAACTTTGTATAGCTATAACTTTACTAAATACAAAATTTGGGCAAGATAGCGTTGGTCATGTTGGTGTTACTACACGATTTCTAAGGTAGGCGGGATGGTACATTTGTATGGGAGGTACCAGAAGGGGAGATGCCAGACTTCCGAGTTTTTGTCCAAAACTTAGTCTAGCTATAGATTTACTAAATACAGAATTTGGCCAAGGTCGCGTTGGTCATATTGGTGTTACTACACGATTTCTAAGGTAGGCGGGATGGTACATTTGTATAGGAGGTACCAGAAGGGGAGTTGCCAGACTTCCGAGTTTTTGTCCGAAACTTTGTCCACTTATACCTTTACTAAATACGGAATTTGGGCAAGATCGCGTTGGTGATATTGATAGTATTACAGGGTTTTTAAGGTGTGGGATGGTACGTTTGTATGGGAGGTACCAGAAGTGGAGTTGCCAGACTTCCAAGTTTTTGTCCAAAACTTAGTCTAGCTATAGATTTACTAAATACAGAATTTGGGCACGATCGCGTTTGTCATATTGGTGTTACTACACGATTTCTAAGGTAGGCGGGATGGTACATCTGTATGGGAGGTACCAGAAGGGGAGTTGCCAGACTTCCAAGTTTTTGTCCAAAACTTTATCTAGCTATACATTTACTAAATACAGAATTTGGGCACGATCGCGTTGGTCATATTGGTGTTACTACACGATTTCTAAGGTAGGCGGGATGGTACATTTGTATGGGAGGTACCAGAAGGAGAGTTGCCAGACTTTCAAGTTTTTGTCAGAAACTTTGTTCAGTTATACCTTTACTAACTACGGAATTTGGCCAAGATCGAACTTGACCGTGTTGATATTATTACACGATTTATAAAGTGGGCGAAATAGCAGATTTGTATGGGAGGTACCCGAAGGGGTGTGGCCATATAGCCCATATGCAATCCCATAAGCAGTTTTGGGAAAATATTAAGCCAAGCCAAATTTCAGAGTGATTGCTTAACTCTTTCGAAAGTTATCGTGCGTACCAGCAGGACAGACGGACAGACGGACGGACAGACGGACAGACGGACATGGCTCAAACGATTCAGAAAGTCATGAATCGAATTTGGTTCAAAGACACCTGGGGTCTAATGTGAATATTTCTAGGTGTTACACTTTTGGGTCGTATCAAATGATATATACCCTCCTACCCGTAGGGTGAGGGTATAAAAATTGAAGTCAAAGGCCATATTTGGGACGGTGATTTTTGTGTTAAGATTACAACACCCATTTTCAACTGTAATATATCTTACAATCATTATCGAAATTTTTAAAAAAAAAATTTCAACAGAGATATCTATAAAAGCCAAATATCTCAAAACTTCCAATATAATACAGTTAAAATGTATTCGATACAGTTCGACAAAGTCGAACCATCCCATTACATTTTTTCTGAAAAGGGTGAACATTTGTTATCTGTTGTTTTTAAAAATTTAATGACTTACAAGTATTCTTCGTTAGTAAGTCTATTCATGATGACACAGCAAGACACTCTGATGCGGACTCACATGTGAACTGGCAAAAAAGGTACTCTGTGAAAGAAAATATAAAAACCAGTGAAAAAGTTGCAGTCGGGTAAACCGACTTATATATACCCTCACCCTCAGTAAAAACTTACAAGTGTCATACTCATAAGTATCGGAAAGTCAAATGTGACCGTGGCTACCATCATTTGATGTAACATCTCATGGAATGTCATAATAGCAACCTAAAATACCGAATGCTATAGAAAAAAATATTGGATGGTACATTTGTATGGGAGGTACTAGAAGGGGAGTTGCCAGACTTCCAAGTTTTTTTCCAAAATTTTTTTCAGCCATATCTTTACTAAATACAGAATTTGGACAAGATCGCGTTGGGCATATTGATATTATTAGACGATTTCTAAGGTGGGCGTCATGGTGCATTTGTATGGGAGGTACCAGAAGGGGAGTTACCAGACTTCCAAGTTTTTATTCAAAGCGTTGTCTTGCTATATTTTTACTAAATACACAATTTGGGCAAAATCGCGTTGGGAATATTGGTATTAGTACACGATTTTTAATGGGCGGGATGGTACATTTGTATGGGAGGTACCAGATGGGGAGTTGCCAGACTTCCAAGTTTTTTTTCCAAATTTTTTACCAGCCATATCTTTACTAAATACAGAATTTGGGCAAGATCGCGTTGGGCATATTGATATTATTAGACGATTTCTAAGGTAGGCGGGATGGTACATTTGTATGGGAGGTACCAGAAGAGGAGTTGCCAGACTTCCAAGTTTTTGTCCAAATTTTTTACCAGCCATATCTTTACTAAATACAGAATTTGGGCAAGATCGCGTTGGGCATATTGATATTATTAGACGATTTCTAAGGTAGGCGGGATGGTACATTTGTATGGGAGGTACCAGAAGGGGAGTTGCCAGACTTCCAAGTTTTTGTCCGAAACTTTGTTCAGTTATACCTTTACTAAATACAGAATTAGGGCAAGATGGCGTTGGGCATATTGATATTATTAGACGATTTCTAAGGTAGGCGGGATGGTACATTTGTATGGGAGGTACCAGAAGGGGAGTTGCCAGACTTCCAAGTTTTTATTCAAAGCGTTGTCTTGCTATATTTTTACTAAATACACAATTTGGGCAAAATCGCGTTGGGAATATTGGTATTAGTACACGATTTTTAATGGGCGGGATGGTACATTTGTATGGGAGGTACCAGATGGGGAGTTGCCAGACTTCCAAGTTTTTTTTCCAAATTTTTTACCAGCCATATCTTTACTAAATACAGAATTTGGGCAAGATCGCGTTGGGCATATTGATATTATTAGACGATTTCTAAGGTAGGCGGGATGGTACATTTGTATGGGAGGTACCAGAAGAGGAGTTGCCAGACTTCCAAGTTTTTGTCCAAATTTTTTACCAGCCATATCTTTACTAAATACAGAATTTGGGCAAGATCGCGTTGGGCATATTGATATTATTAGACGATTTCTAAGGTAGGCGGGATGGTACATTTGTATGGGAGGTACCAGAAGGGGAGTTGCCAGACTTCCAAGTTTTTGTCCGAAACTTTGTTCAGTTATACCTTTACTAACTACGGAATTTGGCCAAGATCGAACTTGAGCGTGTTCATATTATTACACGATTTATAAAGTGGGCGAAATAGCAGATTTGTATGGGAGGTACCCGAAGGGGTGTGGCCATATAGCCCATATGCAATCCCATAAGCAGTTTTGGGAAAATATTAAGCCATGCCAAATTTCAGAGTGATTGCGTAATTCTTTCGAAAGTTATCGTGCGTACCAGCAGGACAGACAGACGGACGGACGGACAGACGGACAGACGGACAGACGGACATGGCTCAAACGATTCAGAAAGTCATGAATCGAATTTGGTTCAAAGACACCTGGGGTCTAATGTGAATATTTCTAGGTGTTACACTTTTGGGTCGTATCAAATGATATATACCCTCCTACCCGTAGGGTGAGGGTATAAAAATCACCCTTTATATATGTCACCCGATTTCCGAATTAACGGATAACTGCCTAGACGCTGCTATCATATTAGGGTGTCTTTCAAAAATATATACCACCAACTTTGATTCTATTGTGAAATTTTTGTTTTTTTTTTTTGCTGGATGGCAAGAAAATGCAAATAACATTCACACATGTGGTACAATGGAAACATTCATCATTTCTGTGTGAAAGGATGGGAGAATCGAAGTATACATGTATGTGTATTTACTATGCCAATTTTCCGAATGTTTATTTGAAGAACATTCTTGAAAGGCATTATTGTGTGGAAATTGTAAACAAATTTAGAATAGCAATTTGCATAGTAAAAGATTCCTCTTCAGTTTGATACATGCCAAGTGGGGTGACAACCGGATGTAAAAGTCAGTGTTGCCATACGGTATTTTCCAAAAAAAAACATCTGGCTTTTCTTTTAGAAGATCAACATTTCTTAGAAAATTATGTCAATTACACTGCAAGCATAAGCCGAATGCTGTAGACTTTCAAAGACAGTATGGAGTATTTTTTTTTCAAGGTCTATTATATTGGATTTTAGTATTTTTAGAGAACTACACAACTTAAAGAGGCTAAAATATTGTTCATTATAAAATTCTGTGACAAATGTTTAGCTCCGTTAACGTCCTAGGCAGTGATGCCAACTGTAGATTGATAAAAGGCACCAGCAAATTGAAAAAAGGGGTAAAATAACAAAAAAATGGGTAAAAAGCACCGTTAATATTTTAAAGACGATATTTACGCTTATAGACGATGGTTCCGGGGCATAGGGACATAGATCCTTATGTAACTGAACGGCTGATACATTTGCGAGTGTTGTCGCTACCCTGTGACCTAATTCACACATCCGTTAAATTTCGTAGCTTATACTTTTTGTATAAGCTACGTTATCACACAAAATGTATACGATATACTGTGTTGTATCCGACAGCTCAGCTGGTAAAGGAATGTATTTTATAATAATAATAATAAAAAAAATAATATTTTTTTTTGTACAGAAATTGTGTTTTTCCCAAATTTTTTTTTTCCAAAATATTTTTTTTTACTAATTTTTTTTTTTTTACAAAATTTTTTTTTTTTTCCACAAATTTTTTTTTTTCAACAAAATTTTTTTTTTTCCTCAAAAATTTTTTTTTCCAGCAAAATTTTTTTTTTCAACAAAAATTTTTTTTTTCAGCAAAATTTTTTTTTCAACAAAATTTTTTTTTTTCAACAAACATTTTTTTTTCAACTAAATTTTTTTTTTTCCAAAAAAATTTTTTTTTCCAACAACATTTTTTTTTTCAAAAAATTTTTTTTTTCAGCTAAAATTTTTTTTCCACAAATGTTTTTTTTCCCAATTTTATTTTTTTTCGAAATTTTTTTTTAAAAAATAGTTTTCTCAAAATATTTTTTACAAAATTTTTAAAATTAAGTAACAAATACTTTCTCAAGCAAATTAACGGGCGCCATAGGCGCATTACAACTTACTAGTTTATAAATATTTATAAATCAAAAACATGTTCATAAATTACAGAAATATCGCAAACATTACTAACGCGGCAGCTGGTAATGCAATGGGTTGCTAGTGGCCCGAATTGCTCTTCTTATTTCATTTAAACATTGTTCCTCCTCAGATTCTGAAGAAAAGGACGATTAAAACAGTATGTTATACATTTTTGTTTTTTTCAACCTTCATTTTTATTTTCCAAAATATAAACAAATGCTTCTTCTTCACATCGCAATTGGGGAAGAAGCATAGCACAGGTGATATCAAACATTGGCATACACGTAATTGGTTCTTAACGGAATTGAAATTGATAAGAAAGTGTTAACTTATGGGAATTAGGCCCCTAATTTCAACTGAGTGTCATTATGATACAGGCGTCCGTCTAACGCTGATATCACGGAAACTACATCGCATTGCAGATGAAGAAAAGAACCAAACTGTCTGGCTAGCAGATAAAATTGGGCTGTCATAAAGAGACTACCGAATACTTTCCCCGACATTACCCGGCTTTTGTTGACTTAAGACGAAGATGTCCGGTCTATAAACTTTACTTACTTACTTATTTCCCTTAACATTGTTTGAAGGAACCTCTCTCGAATCAGTGTACTGTGAAAGATATAACTTGTCTACTCACTCACTCTCAGAGATTACTGTCTTACTCGTAAAGTGGCCAGCATTTACAAGGTGGAAGCAGCCGCTGAATAATGTTTGATGGTCCGACAAGGTTTCGAACTTGGGTTCAGCTGGGTGGTAGTCGCACACACTGCGTACCACAACGGCCGTCCACAAACTTTATTAGACAATACCTGTCTCTCCAGAGTTGACGTGGACAAAATCCACTCCTTTACTTCGGCGATGGGTTGGCTGAAAAAAGAAACCAAGAATAAGTTTTGGCCGACGAATTCAGGGTATCTCAAAGGGACCTCCTGATGGACCCAAGTGAGATATAGAGTTGGCAGCTGCCAAATTAACCTATTCTAACCCTACATCTCTCAAATTAGAATTCAAATTCTCTTAATCCTTCTGTATAGACATTTCCCTTCAAGGATATTGTGTAGATGTCCTCTGCTACAAACAATCATCTTCTTCTTAAAGCACTTTTTTTTCCGCTTCCCATAACTCCTACTGACTTAAAAACCTTGAAATCCTTGCAATAAATCTTAATTGTTCAACCATTTCAAAAAAACACCTCAAACATGAATTCGCTCAAGTGCTACGATTCTTTTTAAAATGTAATAATAAACTAGAACATAAATCAATCATTCATTCAATCATGCCAAAAACACAAAACAGCAGCATTGCTAGGCCAACAGGAATTTTACCTTTAAATCCTGTGTATACAAATTCCTACGCCTACTGCATATTAAATCATGTTAGGCAACAAAAGCTTTGTATGCCTTCCGAGCTACTCGTAGTTTCGAACTGTTTTCCTTTTTCTGCGAACAATAAAAGAAGCAACAATCTCCCGTCGATATGTTTCGTTTCAGGGCATATGGAACAAATTCTCCTTTGTTTCTCTAAAAAAAAAAACCAACAATGAGAGTGGTGAAAACAAGCTTTAGTTTTAGAAAGAGAAATCCAAAAAAAAAAAAACCATCTTTTATCAACATTTCAATGGCATAAAAGGGTTCATCTGTGTGTGTGGTGTGTGTGTCTGTGGTAAACACAAGATTTATGGATGTTTTCCATTTATTCGCTGGATGGAGTAGGCAGTAGTGGCCAGAGTGTGGGTCTATCTGTTTGTGCATATGCGTATTCTACACTATTCGGTTTGTCAAAGGGAAGTAACTTACAAGTAGCCAACAACTCAAAAATGCGTATCCAACAAACGAGTGCATACAATCCATCATGGCCATAACCGGCAGCACAGCGAGGCCAGTCCGGCCATAGCACAGCAATTCAAACTTCATTTTAAATGCTTTTTCGATGCAACATAGCCTTCAATATGTTTACCAACACTCCTAGTGGACCTAACTCAAAAAGATTGCACAATAATGTCCTTGATAGCTGGGCTGTGCAGTCGGAGTCTTGGAGTAGGGGTCTGATGAATGTTTTCGGTGTCGGAATCGAAGAATTTGCTCGACTCCGAGTTTTATTTGCTTATATTTCCCGTAAAATATATAAAATATATTAAAAACAAGTTAATCTGTTGACAATGTTTTATAATTTGACTCCGGAGTTGCAGTCGAGGTATTTAAAAAAGCTATAGTCCGGGGGTGCGGCAATATTGTCTGTACTAATCAACCCTGCTTGGTAGGCCTCTATTCGTTAGGAACACAAGGAACTTAGGTCGATATCCTGACAATAACACTACACATATTTTCTCTTCAAAGCCGGTGGCTTTTCAAGTAAAAGTAAGTTATGTATATATCCTGATGTGATACGAGGTGTTACGTGTTTCTTGTGCTTCTAGACTTGTTGTTAGGATTTTAATCGACCTAACTGGACTGGTCCATGTAGAAGGCTTTAATTTAAAAGAGATTCACAACTAAGAGTTTTACACGCTATCATGAGTCAAATGGGAGCCTCGTATATCCTCGCATCCGGCCGGTTGACACATATGATAAGAAGACGAAAATTGAAGATTTTGCATCATGGAATTCACCATTCTGTGAGTAACACAGAACTGGGCAACCACCTGACCGACATTTAAGAACGTCTACTGGAACAGGACAGGCTGACCAGGACCGAATTTTCCAAGATGGAAGAGCTGTAGGGGTAGTCAAAGCATCTATTTGTAGATACCTAAACCTCTGCTAACAGAACGGATGAATTGGCTCTGGTTTATGACCATAACCAAATTTGAAGAGATGGAAGAGCTTTGGTGGCTGTCAAGCGACTCAAATATGGATACCGATGCCGCTGCTAACAGACTGGCTCTGCTTACTGTCGAGAGAGATTTTGATATCACGGTGATTTATGGTCCAGGTCAGAGAGACGAGAAGTCACCTTCAGACTCTGGCGCACCGGCTGTGAAGAGAGCAATTTAGATCGGCAGCAGGCTTTGGATTCATCGGTCACGGACTTGGAGGAAAATACATGTGTTGATCGATAAGATACGTACCATCTGATGAAGTACTGGTTGACCGAACATACGCTGGAGATACAGAAATGAGTCCTGCCACACCAAGCGAGGGATACCCGTCTGACAGTGAGAAGAACAATTTAGTTCGGCAGCAGGCTATGGATTCATCGGACACGGACTTGTTGGGACCACAAACAGGCCGTACAAACTGATATGGTACTGGTTGACCGAACAAAGGGGTAGAAGGCCAGGCCAGATAATGGAGAAGTATCCTTCAGACACTAGCGCTGCAGATACACAAATCAGTCCGGCAACATCTAGCGAGAGACTCCCATCTGAAGGTAATGTGAGTAAATTAGATCTTCAGCAGGCTATTCATCTATTAATCGATCAGATGGGAAGACAGGCGTAGATCTAAAAATGTGTGTACCAACTGATGAATTACCCGTGAGCACGAGAAAGTCGCTGGTCTTCCTTAAAAGATCGATCATCGGGAGTCTGCGCTCTCGTTTTGACGCTAATTACACTACTCAACAAAATGAAAAAAATTTCATGTATTCCGGATGCGATAATTTTTTCTGTGTTGATAACCTTGACATGAGCTCGAAAAACGCAATAAAAAATTTTTTTTTTCGTTTGGTTTTTGTTTTATTTTTTTTTTTTAAATTTTAAAAAAAATTTTTTGGTTAATTTGTTTCGTCCGGCATAACTCGGGAACCACTAGCCCGATTTAATTGAATTAAATTTTATTGAATTAAAATTACAATTCCCTTAATCTGTTCATATATTGTTTTCCTATACAAGCAACAGTTTCCAAGTTAAAAATGAATATATAAAGGAAAAAACTTATTTTTTGCCTAAAGATTTAAATTTTTTTTTTTAAAAAAATCCATAAAAAATCCAAAATGAAAAAAAATTTCAAATCTTATTACTTTTACGTAAAGTCACATAACCTATGAGCAAAATGAGACAAAGATCATGAAAATCGATGCACGCGTTTCGATTTTATTCGCAATTGAGTAAAGGTATGAATTTCAAAAATTTCAAATTTTCATATATTTTTGTCACCCAACAAATTTTAATTTTTTTTGTAATAAAAAAGTTGTGCATATGTCGAGCATTCATTCATTTGAAATGAATTTGCATTGAAAAAATTATGCATTCCCAACTTTCAGAGTATTTTGAAACAGAATCGCTGTTGAGCAAAAATCAGTTTGGATTCGTGAAAGGCAGTGGCACCTACGAAGCAGTTATCAAAGTTGTGAATATCATATGTGAAGGGTTAGACAAAGGTTTTAATGGTGTCGCTGGCATATTTTATGATTTCAGTAAAGCATTTGATCTAGTAGATCACAAAACGTTGCTTCACAAACTTGCATATTATGGTATAATTGGCGAGGAATTAAAGCTTATTGAAAGTTATTTGACAAATAGAAAACAATTTGTTCAAATTGAAGATGGAAAAAGTTCAACACTGTCTGTAGAATGTGGGGTACCGCAAGGCAGTGTTTTAGGCCCTCTTCTTTTTATGATATATCTAAATGACATAAACAATCTTGGCTTGTTTGGGACTGTTGTTATGTTTGCAGATGATATCGCCATTTTTTACCCTTACAAGCATGATTTGCATCTTAAAACCCAAATGGAAAGAGACTCAGCGTTAATTTTTGAATTTGCAAGACTTAATAGCCTTGTTTTAAATCCAAATAAAACCAAAATGTTAAGGTTTCGACCGCATTCACAAATATTGAATAACAATTTTTGTATCTTCATTGATGGAAAATTATTAAAAGAGGAACATGAGATAAAATATTTGGGAATTAATTTCAAGAGTAGTTTATCATGGGAATCACACATTAAGTACTTGAAAACTAAAATTGCTTCGGCATCCGGACTGCTTTTCAGATTGAGGAGGAAGTTAAATATAAAAACAAAATGTTTACTGTACCAAGCACTAGTACATAGTCACCTAGAGTATTTGGCTATTATATATGGATATAAGAAAAGCTGTGACCTGAAATCGCTCCAAACTGCCCAGAATATAGCACTGAAATGCGTCTTTAATCTAAACATTAGACACAATACAGTATCATTGTTCAATGATTATTGCAAAACCATTCTGCCTATTTATGGATTATATGAAAAACAACTATTATTATATGTATATAAATCTATACATAATATTGGCTATAGATCAATCGATCTATGTTCAAACTCAAACCGTTTTAACACGCGAAATTCGTCAAATCTAAGAATTGCAAGATGTAGACTAGAAACAACTAGACAACGAATGGAATACGCTGGTAGTTTACATTTCAATAATTTACCAAGTGATTTGAAACAATGCAACTCTTTATCAAGTTTTAAGAGAAATGTGAAGGACTATCTTTTACAAAACATTGAAATGCTTCTTGACTATTAACTTTTTTCTAACATAATAATTATTGTTTTTTTATTTCTATTAAAATGTATATATGTAAATAAATAGTGTAAATTAAAACAATTGTATTTGCCAACTTGCCTCACAATGCCATCATAGGCGCGAGGCATCACAGAATTGTAATATACATAAATGAATTATAAATAAAAAAAAAAAAAAAAAAAAAAAAAAAAAAAAAAAATAATTCAATTAAATCGGGCTAGTGGTTCCCGAGTTATGCCGGACGAAAGAAATTAACCAAAAAATTTTTTTAAAATTTAAAAAAAAAAAAACAAAACAAAAACCAAACGAAAAAAAAAAATTTTATTGCGTTTTTCGAGCTCATGTCAAGGTTATCTACACAGAAAAAATTATCGCATCCGGAGTACATTTTGACTGTTGACTAGTGTTATATTTAATTTATTTTAACGGACGGATAACAAATTTCTTATAATTAGATTTTAAAAACTAAAATGAAATGCATGACACAGCGAAGTAATCATCATGTGTTGTTTACTTCTACGAAATGGAAAGTGTCAACATTTAATTCCTAAAGACCACTGCCAAAAGTATTACCAAGTGGTGAGGAAGTTTAAACCACTTGGTACTTAACTCTTCTCCAAAACACCTGCTCTTCTCACGATTCTCTCTCCATACACAATGTTTATATGAATTCTACATACCTTGCTGCTTTAAGCCACCGGCGACATTAAACGAATTAAATGCCTCAATTTGACACAATCAATTTAAACGAACAAATTGTTCATGATTCACACGCAGTTAACCACATTTAACTGAATATCTTTCACATTTTAACTGTAATAAATCCTTTATGTTGTCAGTTGTTGACTTACATCACAGCAATAGGGTTAAATGTACCACATTTCATTACATTCTCTGGGCAATTTGCTGGAAAGCTGAAGGAAGAGGCGCAAAAAAAAAAAAAGGTTTAATCGAAATTATGTATGTCATAATGTGATATTTGTCATGATATTCATGCACAACCACTCAGTCTGTTATTGTTGTGAAATTGTTATATCGTTTATACAGAGTTGAAGTGAATTCGTCTGTGAATTGGCATTGGCATGAGCGAAAAGGGTTTCATTACAACAAAACAAAATTTATGAAATTTAACTTCTCACTTAAAATTCGATATAAAACAAATACATTTAATTTGATACATAGAAAAAATTAACTTATATTTCTCATCATCCGTTTGTAGCAGACTTTACTGGTTTGCAAAACCACCACAGTACAAGGACGTACATGACATATGCTTGTTCTTGTCCGTTTCCACTACAAGCACAATGTCCTCGTAAATCCACCAAACTGTTTGATTAGATTTCGTAACAAAACCATGGATAACATCCGAGAGTGATTGATTAGTAAAAATCGTACGACAGATGGTTTTAACCACAACCAAGCAAATTATGTTCTGCCCTACTAGCATGATTGAGGATTTCGAGATTTTGGAAAAGCTGGCAAAAAAAAAAAACACAGTGGTTGTCAATTGTAAAATGCAGAAACAGTAAGGACAAGCTAATGTCAGTTTGGTGAAACTTCTCCGAATGATAAACTGATAAAGTCGTATAATGTTTTGGAACCAGAGTAGTATACTAAAACAGAGTGTGGAGACTGCCCACGGGGGGCAACACTGGGTTTGAAATAAACACAAATAAAACCGAATAAAGGCATGGACAAAATAGAAAAGAAAAGATTTTGCTTGGTATGACGGCGCGGCGGAAGCCCATATAATCTGACCTTCAGGCTAGTTGTGAAGAGCAATTGCTACCTGGTTATTGAGACAAACCAACTCCTAAGATTTATCTAAGACCTCGTTGTATACACGCATTTTACTATCAATTAATACAAAGAGTTTCTCCAAAAGCATCTTCTATGGATCTAATGGCACAATGTAGTACATCGATTCAAAGGGCAAAACAAACTAGACCTTCGATGAAAAAGCGAAACGATCGGCGCTACTGTCTTAGAATCCTTGAGAGATTCGACAAGGCCGATCCGAAGACCATCAACAGGGCTGATGTAGATGAGATCAAGAGGAGCCACATCGAAAACGCTCAAGGAACAGCTGGCTGGAAAAAGGTTGATATCGCATGATGACTTGTCGGTACTCAAAAAGATACAAAGTAATTAGTTGTAACACTTTGTACAGGTTATCAACAAAAAAAGACTAGTCCTAGCGACCATCAACAGCAGAGATGTAGATCAAGAGGAGCCACATCGCAAAACGCTCTGTCTTCGGTGTACTCCCAAGTTCTCAAAAATATGCTAAGTCCACCTTCCATCTGTAGTGATGAAGTTTGATTGCAGGGTCGTGCGCAACTAAAAAAAGGTGGATGAGAAGTGGCCAGGATCTGGATACATTCATGGATCTCCACGATTGGAGAGTACGCAGAATCCATAATCCTTAGTCTTGGGAAGGGTAATCCCAGCCTTCCAAATCACAACTGAAAGGTTGGTCAATTGTAGTATTTATACAAAATGCTGAGTCCCTAACGTGTCTAGTCAAATTAGGACACAACCACATCCAGATAAAGGTCAACAAGAGCTACAACCGACAGATGATCCATTGGGTACACTGATGTTGTATATGAAGTTGAGAGTAACGGATCGCAAGTGCCTGGCATACATCCGAAAACGACTCGCGTCTCTCCCTTTTCGGATGTACTCGGGTGAGTGATGAATGTCTTCATCAGAAAGTCAGATGTGGAGCTTACATCTCGTTACCCTTGTTTCAGAGAAACTAATTGATGGTATAAATTTGATCTACATATGACATCCAGTATAAACTTACTCAATACAAAGCCAGTGCTAACGAACTGGTAAATCAATAAATGGTCTAAGACTGCTTCATAGAAATGGGACAATTACAAAAAAAAAAACTTAGTCATAAGTGCATTAAGGAAGGCTCAGAGTCTGAAGGTGGAGTCTGATAATAAGGAATATGAAAATCCTGTAGAGCAGAGTCCCCACACACATGGATCCCACATAGAGCACAAACAAGACATCGTCTTATGTACTTAAGTCGGATACAAGAGAAAATTCCTATGACTTTTTGGAGAACAAAATAACTAATCGGAAATAATCCAAAAGTATACGATTTACCAGTGCGACAGAAAAATACTACAAAAAAAATTTTTTTCTATTAGCTGCAGCCGGGTACAACAAGAATCTGGTTTTTAAATTTTGTGAGCGTTTCATTCAGCTCATCAGTTTGTGTTTGAAGTGGGCAACATATTCTTCAATATTTGAAGCATAACCGCCAATAACCAATCAATTACTAATGGATTTTTAAAAACAATGCAACATTTTACTCAAAACAAAACTCTGTCAAAACATATCCAAATTTAAACAACGACGAAAAACAAATTAGAAAAACAAATGTTGCAGATTTTCAAAGGTTATTTAAAAGTGTATACACCATTCGAAAGGTGACAGTTTCTTTTTTAGAAATCCACCTACAATCGGTTGATTATCAATCACATTATTGGCATATAAGTAAAGGGTGTTTTTTTATTGAGGTATACAACTTCGAATTGAAATAAAACACAAGAAAATCGTTTTAATGTCCATCAATTTGGCTTTATTGGAAGGATAATTTTATGCCATTAATGTTTAAATATGATTTCGGGCATGTGGCCGCCGCGGCTGGCTCGAATAAAGCCAATTCTACAGGTCCAATTTAAATTTTGTGATTAAAATCAGCATCGAGATGAATCTCATTTTCGGCCCATACACCAAATCACGACGCATTGCATGGTCTCGCGGCTCTAATTCTTGCACAAGCTGGATCTTGTAAGGTCGCAAGCCAAGATCTTTGCGCAAAATCTTCCATAAAGTTGATGGAGAAAGCTCCAATTGCTGTGCACGGTGGCGAATCGATTCATTCGGACGGAGCTTGCGGTGAACTTCGCGAACTGAACAATTACTTTCGAAATAAATTTGCACGATTTGCAAGCGTTGTTCTTTTGTCAACCTGTTCATGATGAAATGGCAAACCAAACTAAATATTAATCACTTTACAGCTGACAAAATGGCCGCCAGTTAAAAAAGTGATGCCAGTGAATTTGTTACCCTCCATTTCCCTGTTGACTTTATCATTCTTCGAATTGCAACAATCTGTCAGACTACCCTCTTGCAGTGTTGTATCCATGTCTTCCGTTGTCTTTTGGTTACGAGCTTCTGTATTTCTTTTTTTTTTTGCAGTGAAATAATCCTTTCATCTTTAACCTATAATACTCGTAATTAAATGTTATTTAATATGGTACAAAGGAGCGGCGATGGCATTTCAATCCGCTCTACAGAGTTTCATTTTTGAAAGCACTACGCCAGCCATGGGCCTTACATTACAATGCGTTGATTCTCTCCTCACTGCTCAATTCATTAAAAATAATACAGTTATTGCAATTTTCCTCAGCGTATTCTCGTCGTCGTTTTCATTTGCGTTAATACTTTTTGTTGCACTTTCTTTTGTTATCGCTCTCCCCTGTAATGTGGTTTCTTTGAAGTTTTGCACTTTGACTGGGAATAACAAAAAACTACGAAAATAAATCATTATCAGTGCTGAGCGCATTGCAATTGCTCGTACCGCTTTGAAGATGGAGCAGTGAAATGGTATGAAACGAAAAATCCCGCAGAACAACACATTGTTTATCCTGTTTGTTACCGCTCTGCCGGATAGAGCCTTGCTGTCCATGGATTGCGTTTCGCAAATCAGTCACGTTAACCCATTTTTGTTTTGTCATTTCTGTGATGACCGAAAAGGAAAACTTCTCTATTATATTATTAAACTTTTTGGGAAACCTCAACAACACGTCCTTATGTTTGAAACAGAGAATAACATTGCTTTGTTTTAAACGAAATAATGCTCTGGCAAAAACCATAATGAAACTCAAATGAAATTTACATAATAAAACAATGTTGTGGTTGTTTTATGCAAATTGTGAATTAAAACTTTCCGCCAACTCTTTTGTTAAAACTTCGAATTGCATGTTTTTTTTTTTTTTTGTTGTTGTTGTCAACCTTGTAACAATTTTAACATAATGTGAGTTGTTGGAATATAGTTAACAACCAAATATATATATACATTAGAATATACAATTTATGCACTGTTACAATATTTCAATATTACTTTCAGATATTGTGCTAAAAAAATTCAAATATTATCATATGCCACAGTGGCGCCCATTGGTATTTATACGAGGAGTTGAAAGTGTGCGATTCGGAAAAGAAAGTGTGCTTTGACCGTTCCTAATGTGCTAGCTAAAGAAAGTGATTGCTGCAAGAGTAAATCTTGTTTCAACATTATTTAAGACCATCTGAAATTTAACTGCACCCTTATTTCCTATCGCTAGCACAGTGCATTGGATATGCATTCATAGGTTACATCCTCTGAGTATTAGCGCACAAAAAAAAAACGGGTCTGAAAACAATACCAGCCTGCGAATGTCCTTCTCAGGAGTTTTGGAGCTAAAATTGCTCTCCGTCTAAGAGAAACCAACATGCGCCAACGAAAGTGCTGTGGGCACACTGGGATGGCAAATAAAAAAAGAACGACAACAGACTACGAGCAAACCTTAAAATTCTCCATACCATCTACAAAGGAATGGACCAGAAACTCAGTCATGGAAGAGGATTCGATCTCAATCTTTACATACGGTTCACAAAATGGAGACTGGAACAGTCTCGGAGTTTTCTCAGATGCTCTGGGAATAGAGATATCGTACAGAATACCTACCTTTTATAATAACCATTTTAAGTTATATTGACCAAAAGGAAGATATGATAACGAGACGATGCTGTGATTCTGTACTAAGTTCTAAGATAAAACGCTCTTAATGGCCTGAAGAAACAAAATTGTTTCGCTTCATAGCAGTGAGTACTTATTACTAGTTTTCAGATTGTCTGGATGTTTTGTGAATACTTGGAAAATACTCTCTGTATGAACCTTCGAATAATACTAAAGAAACATAGAATTGCTATGGACTATTTATAAATGTGTACTATAAAATACTATTAATATTTTTTGTGTGTGCGTTTGCGCGCCGTTTTTCTTATCGCAGACCCTTTTCTTCATATGGATGCGTTCAGTGCCCGCTGCATGTGGCCTTTTTGTCCTTATCGATGTGTATCTGTTTGCTCGTGATCATGTGCGTACATTTCTTATCGGTGCTCCAACAGCACAATCCAAACACACCACAAGAAATGTGTTCACCTTTGAACATGACAGAAATCCTAACGAACTAAGTCTTGTCTGTGTTTCGGAAAAAACAGACTCAGCATTCTTGCAGGAGTCATCCCAAGGCACTGTACGACAGGCGATGGTATATCTTGGGATGACTGCTGTAGAGCCTGAAACGATGTCGGAGAGGAAGAATCAGTACAACATTTGTTATGCCACTGTCCGGGTCTACAGGAATGTCGCCTCTCTCCTTAGAAGCAGGTTCCAACCATGAACAGCCTGTCAGTGCACCTCGGCCTTCCCTAGCAAAATTGATTCGAAATTGTAAGCATCATACTCCACCTTCCCCTCCATCAATCCCATACCTCTCCCCCACAACCAATCGTTCTCGTTGCACATCTCTCAAATGATCAATAATACCACCTTTTTATTCTCCACAACACAGCCTTTCCAAAGCGGCTAACAACCAAAGTTTTCTTGCATATCGCTGAAACCCAACCCCACACCACAGCTATCCTCCTCAGTTTTCTTTTGTACAGTCTTTGACTTTTGTCCCACTGTTTGCTATTGCAATTCGCGGCATCTTTAGCGAAAAAAGTGATGCGACATAGGTATATGTATATTATTTTATGTAATTTGCATAACGGTTTCTTGCATTTGATATTACTTTATAGTCCAACGCATATCAACACATAGAATATGTATGAACGTGCATATGCATAAACAAGTACATGCATCAATTGCTTGCGACAACACAATTGCTTCATTGGATAAACAATGCGAATATCGGAGCTAACAAAGGATACAACAACTCGCGTATACACCACCCAGCTGAATGCAAGTAAACTCCCCCCGAAAAAATGCATGCAAAAATTCGCATATTTTCCATAACATTTTTTTGTATATTCCGATCCATTTACACAGAACTGCATTGTACTCATGGGCACAGCCGCCCGCCCGCCTCGAATAATATCCATCTACTCGTTAACATACTATGTAGCTATGTGTGCCTTTACACATATGCGAGGGTCTGATGAGCATACACAACTTCCAGGCATAGAAAGCTAGAAAACAACAGATTGTGTGATTGGTCAAGAGCGGTTGTGTATCAGCATCTAGAAGTTAAGTTTATGCGAAAATTACGACTTTTCAGTGGGGTTTGGGTTACTGGCGGGAACTTTTGATTAACATCTTTAATTGGAAGAAATGAGAAGCTGAGGTGCAACGCTGGCCTATAAACCAATATGGGAATGAGGAGGCTCCGAAACTGATTTTTTTTTTTAAATTTAAGAAAACTCCATGGGTGACTAAAATATTTTTATACACTCCATCATAGGATGGAGTATATACTAAGTTTGTCATTCCGTTTGCAACACCTCGAAATAGTGATCTGCGACCCTATAAAGTATATATATTATTGGTCAGTGTAACATTCTAAGACATTCTAGCGATGTCCGTCTGTCCGTCTGTCCGTCCGTCCGTCCGTCCGTCCGTCTGTTGTCTGTTGAAATCACGATAGAGTGCGAACGACCAACGCTAAAAAGCTGAAATTTTGTCGGAAGATGTTTTTTGCCCATAAGCAGGTTAAGTTCGAGAATGGGCCATATCGGACCAAAGGGGAAAAAGTTCCCCTTTACGGGACTAAATATATTCCGGCCATAATCAAATTTTTCAAATATTTTTTTTCACTACATCTAAGTTCTAAGTTTATATAATTTATAGATGGGAAAAAAATCCCAAAAATGGGCGTGCTCATGGGTTCCGTGGACCCTTGGGGCCCAAAAAAGGGCCCATGATAAACATGCGCATATGGGTATCGAAGTGCAACGAAATTTACTCACGAACCCAAATATGCCTTTATTTTCATGATTTGCCTAAATTTTTTGATCCGGTTTCTGGGACTATCGGGTCACCAGCGGCCCAAAAACCGTCCCTTGACAAACATGGACATATGGGTATCGAAATGCAACGAAATTTTCTCGCGAACCCAAATATGCATTTATTTTCATGATTTGGATAAAATTTGTGATCGGGTTCCTGGGACTATCGGGTCACGAGCGGCCCAAAAACTCAGTTAGTTTTCTTATTTATTGACTTTTTAAGGATCCATGATGGAGGGTATATAAGATTCGGCCCGGCCGAACTTACTATTTGTCCACTTGTTTGTATTTAACTACGTTTGGTAGGATGTTGTACGACCAGATTTTTTGCCTAGTTTATGCCGGTTCTACAACTTTACCACCTTCCCTCCTACATGTGGATATGTACATATGTGTCAATATATCTACGACTAAATGCGTACACGATTCATGTACTCTGTATATGTGAGTATTAAATTTTATATTTCACTCATACAAAACAAACAGTTTGTTAATATGTTATTGCGTTGACAATATTCCGCTGAAGGTGAGATGGAGTTCATATTCATAGTTCCTATAGAATGTTCTGCTTTACATACAGGGTCCTCCAAATAACTACTTTTTTTTTTGAAAAATCTATAAAAAAAACTACTGGATATTTTCTCAAACTTCTTTCTTTATTTGAAAGTACAATCCTTCCGGTTAATAATGGAAAATAGTTTCATTCAAATGGCTACCCGGCTGGCCATGCAGTAGCTTAACGACATCAGCTCTGCGGCTGATAATGCGATCTTCAAAAAACAGGGCGCAAAACATCGAGTGTAGCTTCGGCTGTGTGGTAGGGTTCTATAAGTCGACTTTCGACTAATCGATTAATCGACTTTTGGGTACAAAAAAGTCAAAGTCGGTAAGTCGACTTTTTGTTTTTAAAAAAGTCTAAAAGTCGACTTTTTCATGTCGACTTTTTCGACTTTTCGACTTTTTATTTTATCTTCAAATATAACCATATGTATTTTTACTTGTCAGTCTGTCGTAAAACAAACCCTAATCCACTACTTGTTTGGAGAACAATAGAAAGCGAGTACCCACTTATAGCAAAAGTTGCGAAAAAAACGTTGTCAATCGTTGCCACTTCTGTCCCGTGTGAGAGATTATTTTCGCATGAAGGACTTATTGCTACCCAAACTCGGAGCCAAATTTCCCCAAAAAATTTAAATATGATTATCTTTTTGAGATCAATAGATGCGGACATGTGGTTCTAGGAATATTGATCAACTATTTTAAATAAAACTTTTTCAAAAGTTTTTAAAAACTACATGAATTACCCGATGTTATTACCTTTATAAACACTTTTTTTTATATAAAAGTTTTTAATATAAAGAAAACTTGTTTTTATTCCAAAATATTGCATTTTTTTTTTATCTAAAGAAAAAATTCGAAAAGTCGACTTTTGATTTTATTGTAATAGTCGAAAAGTCGACTTTTGGTCTTAACTATATAACCCTACTGTGTGGCACGTAGCGCCATCCTGTTGAAACCAAATGTTGCCAATATCCTCCTCTTCAATTTTTGTAAACAAAAATTCGTTCAACATGGCCCGATAATGATAATAACGAAAACAATATAAGCACTAGTTAAAAAAAAACATTAGATGGCGGACCCTTTATAATTTACCCCTATTTGAATTGAGCTAATATTGTGCTGCTGGCTACACTGGTTCAGAGCCCACTATGTCGGTGTGGCCAGGGACCCCGTTAAGGTTTACTTTGTGCTGCAGTATTAAGGTGAGGGAGAAAATATATTCTAACGTACATCTGCACATAACCGTGGGTGAGCGAAGTGTTTTGAGGGCCGCGATTCCACTTCGATTTTTATTTTCGACGATATCTCTATTCCCAGAGTTGCTAAGAAAACTCTCGAGCCATTTACAGTCACCATTTTTAAACCGCGTGTAATGATTGAGATCGGATTCTCTTCCATGACTGAATTTCTGGTCCATTCCACTGTAGATGGTATGGTGACTCTGTAGGGTTTCCCAAAGCTCATTATCGGTGACATGTAGCCAGTGTTATGTTTTGATTTACCGTCCCACCCTTCTGCTAGAATAAAACTGGTTGGTTTGTCTTCGACGGAGAGTAAATTCAGGATATCGAGTATTGTTTCCCGATCTATTTGGGGCCTTAATCTCATTGCTCCCATAGTGCCCACGCAGGCTAGCCCTTGTACTTTGTTTAGATTGCAAAAATGTGATTTTGTGTTGACTGTATCCCACCACAACTGGGCGGTCTGAGAGTCGCCCCCTTCTATACTGTCTTCTGGTCCGTAATTTTGGTGTCGTTCGAGATAATGGCAACCTTGCCATTAGACTCAAGTTTTATCTTACTTACCGACTGAGAAGATATGCCGTCGGTTTCGAATAGGAACATGTTTCCCGACAGGTTGTGGCTGGTGTCATCGTCTAACAGCACATCTAAGTTAGCCTGTCATGTGACAGACGTCTACCTTCTTTCGAAGATTGATGAGGTTGCGATCTGCAGATATTGAGTCGCTATCAATTGAGTTGTGACCCTTTGGTATTTAAGGTGCTTGAGGAAGTGAATCAAAAGCCACAGTCCATGGCGTTAATATCGATACTCACGGCATTGGAACCGACAATTCTAGATCCATCCAAATCTTTTAATAAACAAACTGAGCCGGATAAAACGGGTTCTACGACATACAATGAAGTTGTCCCAAATACACCATTACAAAAGTCTTTAATTTGCAAGTCAGCGTTATGTATAGAAATCGTTGAACAATAAGGAATCAAGAGGAGCGGATTCTGGATTCTTGATTCTTAAACCTCAGGATTAGAAGATTACCCATGAAAAGTTGTAAGTACGATCATTTATAACAAATACATTACAAACTGTCATTTTCCGTCGAAATTTACGGCATAGACCTTTTTTCTTAACTTCAAATCTCGGAACGATTTTGGGGAAAATTATTAGAGAAAAGTTTTTTTGTTTAATGGAATATCGCTACAAAATATTAAATATTAAATTAAATATTGAACATTCACGTTTTTTTTTTTTTTTATTTAATTGTCAGTTTGGATTTAAAAGAAGTGTACGATTACAGTATTATTCGTTGTGGATAGACTTCACCGGAATTATATTTCATGTAAAAAGATAACATCACGGTGTTCGCTTTCAATGCTTAAGTTACTCTTAAGCAAGTGCGGACCAGACAATTCTCTGTACTAATTGACTACCAGAAACTGTCTATGAGCGATGTGACGTATGGTGTCCCCCAAGGACTAGTTATATATCCTCTCACTCTCCGTCTTACCGCAGCAATAGCAAAAGTCTAGAATTGAGGTGAAATCTGTACAGAAATCATTTCTTTATTATGCTGCAAATGTAGGGATTTTTCATTTTTTAAGCCATCAAAGATCGATTTGTTTTCTAAAGTATCGTTAAATTAAACAATGTTGGCATTTTATGTATATGAACATAGCACTCATACAACATTGTGGATAAAGAACGTATATGAATTTCGAACTTGAACCTTCCGGTTATGAAAATCTAGCACGCCCTGAATCCCCATTTATTACAAACAGACAACACATATATCCACGTACTTCAAGCTCCGATTTCAATATCACTATTTCGATTCGGAAAAAAATAGAAAATATTCCACAAAGGCCCTACAGTGCTTGAGCTTATAAATTGAAAAAAAAAAAGTAATGTGCTGCATGATGTTGCTATATCATCGACGCCACCAACATCACCATGAACCCGTTGAAATTCGCAACACTGACAGCGACAAACAGCAATTGTTTGCGCGATACTCCATCGTTCTGCATAAAATAAAACAAGTCTCACGTTACGTCCTGACAATAATAAGCCTTTGAATTCGAAATTTGAAATTGTGAAATGCAAATGCATGTGTGCCTGTTACTACTATTCATGAAATTGCCATTATATCCGTAATACCAACAGGGCATTGTGGCACTTTTCTGAACTATCAGCAAACACTTGGGATTGGTGATAGATATTTGAAAAAAAAAAAACAATATAGAATTGCCTTTGTTGGCATTTTCCACAGTTATTTCAATTGGAAATGCTGAGGAAAATAAACACTGGCACTGTCACAAGTGAAGAGCAATACACTTTAGGTAATTCCTTTGTTTAGGATATTTTTTATTTGTGCTCAAGGTTCTCTTAAATCGAGCCTTCACCGCGAAAAAGATTTAAGCGCAATTTTTTCGAAACTCACTTTTTAATGAAATTCGATAGAAAATTGTCCATTGCTCTCAATGCCAAAATATTAAAAATTAAAAATGTGTGTCTGCAAAGATATAGCAAATTCAATTGTATCGTAAGCACCACCCAAAAAACCCTCTCCTGTAAATTTTTCTTTTGGGCGCTTACGTATTTTTCGCGATTAGGACTCGAAATTCAACAATTTGTTGGTTTGACTGTTGTGATTTTTTCAAATCGACCTTATGCCTCGAAATACGTACATAACAACAAGAAAAGAAAGCTTGCGACCACAAAGGAACCAATACTACGATACGTAGGTTAAAGTTGCCACTGATGCTAAGCATACAACATTCAATGCGACGCTTGAGCCCACGGCAACGCAAGCTGTGCTGGAGCGATAACAGGAGTCGAGGAAAAAGGAGAAATGGATATACGACATTATTACGTAAGTGTGGAAGTAGAAACGATGCCATCAAATTCTATCTGCGAGAGAAATATCAACAAAAGACTCCGGTACTGGCATAACGTTGTTTAGATATAACAAGTGGACAAATAGTAAGTTCGGCCGGGCCGAATCTTATATACCCTCCATCATGGATGTCCATGTTTGTCAGGGGCCGGTTTTTGGGCCGCTCGTGACCCGATAGTCCAAGGAACCCGATCACAAATTTTATCCAAATCATGAAAATAGCCGCATATTTGGGTTCGCGAGAAAATTTCGTTGCATTTCGATACCCATATGTCCATGTTTGTCCAGGGACGGTTTTTGGGCCGCTGGTGACCCGATAGTCCCAGAAACCGGATCAAAAAATTTAGGCAAATCATGAAAATAAAGGCATATTTGGGTTCGTGAGTAAATTTCGTTGCACTTCGATACCCATATGCGCATGTTTATCATGGGCCCTTTTTTGGGCCCCAAGGGTCCACGGAACCCATGAGCACGCCCATTTTTGGGATTTTTTCCCCATCTATAAATTATATAAACTAAGAACAATTTTACCAAAAAAAAACAGATGTAGTGTAAAAAAATATTTGAAAAATTTGATTATGGCCGGGATATATTTAGTCCCGTAAAGGGGAACTTTTTCCCCTTTGGTCCGATATTGCCCATTCTCGAACTTAACCTGCTTAAAAAACATCTTCCTACAAAATTTCAGCTTCTTAGCGTTGGTCGTTCGCACTCTATCGTGATTTCAACAGACAACAGACGGACAGACGGACATCGCTAGAATGTCTTAGAATGTTACACTGCCCGATAATATATATACTTTATAGGGTCGCAGATCACTCTTTCGAGGTGTTGCAAACGGAATGACAAACTTAGTATATAATCCATCCTATGATGGAGTGTATAAAAATGGGAATCGGGTAACTGATACGCCGCGTATGCTGAAATTTCTGCAGGTTACTAGCGGACGCCGATCAATGACAGTTCCAATTTACACGATGACTTTTTCCACAGAGTTTTTCTAGACATTTTCTTTTAAAAAATTTCTTTTAAAACCCAAATACGTGCCTGTTTCTAAAGTGTATTCTCCCTTTGGCATGGCCAATAATAGAAGGTAGTCACAATTGCCCAACAACAACAACTCGGATATATCTCTGGGTATTTTGATTATCAAATTCTGGCATATCAATGGCAGACAGCAGATAGTTACAACTCATGACACAATTTTTAGAAAAATATAAAAAAAAAATATATATATTGGTCCGGGACTTCGTTGGATGGACCAAGTGGAAGAAGTCCTGAAGATCCTTGCTATCACGAACTAGAGAAGCCAAGCAGAAGAGCAAACTTCTTGTGAATCGCTGATTAAGCTGGCTGCACAGCCAACCTAAGTAAGTAATATCATTTGTGAGAGAGAACGTGTCTCCCATTCAATATACGTTGGCGTCAATGTACAAATACATTACAACGTGGCCAGGAAGAACAAAGCCGCCTGTAAAACTCTGTAACTTGTTCAAGTGCTTTGTTGCCGATGCTGACAATGTCAGTGGCAGCAGAATCCTACCATCCATCGGGCTAAGGGTGTCATCCACCACGATATTCTCACACACTTGGAAAAATGTTTGGTGCTGACGAAACTACCTGGCTTAATAAGTTTAACAGCCTTCGGGCTAAGGATGTCGTCCACCATGATGTTCTCACCCACAACACTACCCCGTCTTCGGTTCCCAAAATACTTTTTTTAAGTCTCGCTTTTCCCACCAAGATTTCGAAGGGTACAATTGAAATGAACGGATGGTGCTTCCGAATCCATATTTCTTAATATGTGGAACATCTCTTTTATCACATATGGTTTGATTGTGAATCAAGTCTACGACTTAGGCGTAAAATTTCCCCTGATATATTGAATATGAAACCCGAGAACTTGTTTGACAAATTCCTATCCGGCATGGCCAAATTTGCTTCCACTTGTTTGGAAATATTTCTGCTCCTCTCAGCATTGCCAACGAATTAATATAACTTGGACACTAACACCATTAAAGTAGCCACTACATATGTCAAGGGGTTAGATTTAGTGTTAGTTAACTCATATCAAAGATCCTAGCAAATTTGTTGAAGCTCAAGATGTCAGAACCGCTGCCGAAAAACGGTGAAAGCCCAGAAGGAGGAATTCGAATGTGTGAAATCCGATGATGAAGTCTCCCCTGTCCACTTAGGTTTCGCTTTGATTTTTTGATAATATCTTAAAATTGTTAGACTATTCCTACAAAGAAATACAAAAACCCCTATAAATGTTTTAGGGCATCATCATTATAAAAGTTTTCTAATATAAACTGTAATTACTTAAGAAATGCAATTCCTTTTTTTTTTGTTGGCCTTCCAACACATTTGACATTTGTTTTGTTGTTATTATAAATCCATTGTTATGCTTGAAGATATCCCAGAGCACTGAACTAATTTAAATCTGATATGGATAACACTTCAACTAAAACTGAATGTTAACTCGTTCCCACAATATCTAAATGTTGTTCCTTTTGAAAAGTGAAAGAAATCAAATAAACTCTGTGTCAGTTATTTTATTTTGTTTTAAAAGGGAACTCAAGTCCAGAAATATTTGGAGTGAATAAAATGAAAATACACACACTCACGGACGAATAACATTTCAAAGAAGTACTTGATTCGAAAACTACCACACATCTCACAATCAGAAAAGAATCTATTCGAATGTGTAGTCATGACCCAAAGTCATTTTGGAAGCTATGGAATAGAAAAAGAAAGAAAAAAATGGAAAGTGTACTCGACAGTCTCTGTGGATCTTAAGGGTAGAATGGAGCAAGAGATGAAAAACATACGAGGGCGGTATACAAAATAACGTCGATATACAAAAATAACGTCCTTCTATTACCACAAGAGTAATGACAAGAATGGGGAGAATTACAAAGTTCTGACCATTTCATAGAAGCGATAGAACGATCATACGAGATTGAAGAATAAATGAACTTAGAAGATGGAAGATTTCACCTACATACATTACTTTAACTTCTATACATTCAGTTTTGCAGATCTCAGATAGAAGATTATGGATCATCTATCTAATCACACATTCAGTCTCACACAGACGGATCATAATTCGAGGAGAACCCAAGCGAACCCAAGTATACATTCGTATACTCAGGAGTGGAAAATACCTGCGATTACGAAATGTATTAAATTAATTAATTTGAATAATAGAGAGCGTTATAAACAAATCTGCATAGATGACATAAATGAACAGTAGAGACTCAAATGAGTCTTGAAGGCAAAAGGGATATGAAGGCAGCTTGAATTTCCAATACATGGACTTCCTGTACAATTTTAAGACGATCTAGGCATTTTCGCCTTAAACTACGGACTCAAAACTCCTTTTTCTGTTAAACGACTTCCAATTGAACAATGGCTCTGAAATTTCATGAACATTATCATTCGACCATCGTTCCAAAGTAGCTCTGGTTGCTATTTTGACTACTCCACCCTTTAGTTTCAGACACATTTCTGCATTTTGCAGTTGAGTTTTGTTTTTTTGTTCGCAAATGAAGTGTTCAGTGCTATTAAATGCATTGTTGAGATTTTCGAGATTTCACAAGTGAATTGAATTAAACAAATATGTGGTGCTTGGCTTTGTGAAGGTATTCAAACGGATGGAATCAAATGCGTTAAAATAAATACGATTTTTTTTTCAAGGATCCAATTACATATAAGTTTGACTTACGTTGGCCATAGACTAAAAGATGAACTGGGGATTAAAGTTTAGTGAATGGGCATACGTTTTTGTTGAATCACTGCAGATGAGCATTTGAAAAGAATGACTTTTTGCGTATTAAAAATGTTTTTTTTTTTTTGCGTATTAAAAGATATTCTCCTTGTTCGAATTGCTGTGAAGAACTGGAAGTCGTTGGCGAAGCTTTTAGACTCCGTAAAGTTCTGTCTAAGGACCCCCAGCACGCCAGACTTCTCCATTGGGACCACATGAATTGCTTGCGGAGAATAGCCAAGAGACTCTAGAAGTTCTAATGAACACTCACTTCTCTGGCTGTAGTGAAGTTTCAGACGCAGAAGATTATATCCAACTTGGTTGAACTTTATTACTTATTGCGAGAAATTATGGTGGGCTGTAAAATCCATTACAGAGCAGGGCATACGCAAAGGATGAACCGACGACTTAAGACAATGCGCTCATGGTTCCTGGATGCTATCTCCGAAATATCGCATATCGAACTGAGCAGTCTTATTCAATTCCTCAATCTGATGAACTGCATATGAGTATCTCCAGGATACCAGTACAGTGCGACATGCTGGAAAGAAAATGCCATACGTATGATAAATATTTATTAAATTCACATAAATCATACGTCACCAGCTCTTCATGGTTTGGGACACTTATGACACCAGAACAAAGAATCCACAGTGCAGTGCCTTAAAATTTCGACACCAAATGCTCCTGCTATGTTGTGCAGCTGGAAAGGTCGAATTGTCACCGGACGAGATCCTCGATTTAAGCCTTTCGTGGAGATTATTCAGGGGGTTTTACCCAACATTTAGAGTATCATATTTCAATATAACACAATATAACAACGAATACACTGGTCGAGTAACAAAATGATCAATCAGCTCACGTTTTTTCGGCGGAACTGTTTCATTTTGCTACCACCTATTTTTTTTTTGTCAATTCACAACGTCAGAATAAGATTTAATAGCGAGATTTGCCGTTTATTGAATCCAATTATACAAACAATATCAATTCAAATTCAAATCGGTGGCCAATTCTATTTATTTCAGTCGATCGATTCTATTTCATATCCAAATGAAGTCGTCAACAATCCAACTGAACTCCTGAACACTCGGGATTTTCCAGGAATGCCGCCGCACAGTTTGCATTGGTAATGGAACAATACTAGCTGTTACTAATCTGATAAAGCATCTGATTTCAAGGATACCAATGATTTCAAATGACTTCACGTTCCAATTCAAGTGTGTCCAGTTTACAGTTCGTGTGGAATAAACCTCGATTTTTCCTGTTTTTCACATTGACATGCTCGACAGTAGATAAATCAGAAAAGACAAAGAAGATTGTTTATCAGCAAGCTTTGTGATGATTGCATTTAAATCACTTTTTTTTTCAAAATAAGAAGTTCCAAGAAATTTATTATCGATTCATTACACGTAACTAATTTTCGTGTGTAAACATGTATAAGGATATATCCACAGTTACAAGTTCAAATGTTCATCTACGCGAGGATTAGCAACGCGGGCCGGGTCAGCTAAGTCACAATATGTGTAGTCTACGGGTCAGCTAGTTTACAATAGATTTGATGGAATATGAGTAAAATCACCACTGATATAGACACTTATTATAAATGTTAATTAATAAAATTGTTCAAATAGCAGTACACAGAGAGAAAAATTAACCTTATATAAGGTTAACTTAACCATAAATAAACATGATTTGGAGTCTATGTTATATATGGTTAATTTGAACATCTTCTCGTTGACTGGTATTTAACAATAATAATAGTTAATTTAACTACTCCCTGGTTGAATTTTTTTAACCATGAAACTGGTTGATATAAAAATAATTATTGTTGTTTTAACAATGCATTGTTGAATTTTTTAACCATGAAAATTGTTAATATCAAAATGTCATTGTTAATTTATTAAAACAATGCATGATCAATTTAACAATTTTATATTTCTTTGCAGAAATATAAATTTTCCAAAAAAGCTGTTGCATTAATTGCACGCAAGGTTTCGGAATCTGTTACAGTTCTTCATCGTTACCCATTTGCAATGATTTCTGCAGCAAATATTGGTGTAATAAGTGTCCTAGCTCTAAGCGATTGAACGAGAACTACTGTTTAGTAGCGCATATCCCAGAAAAAGCAAGCAGTAAAGCAAACATGTGCATTACAAAGTAACAGCTCAACAAGCAGTGAAGAAAGCATTTGGTGGTGGTTTTTTTGAAAGAGCGAGATAACGTTCTCACATATTAAGAGAAAAGTAAGAGGGGAAAAAGTGTGGGAGGCGGGAAAACACAATCGCATTCGTTGCTACTTCGTGTAACATAATACTGAACTTCGTCTAACACAAAGCAGTTCAAGAACTTCGACACAACAGAGCCGAATGATCTTTGAATTGTTGTTTATTTCGCACATTTTTCAGCCTCTCTCTCGAAAAAATCAACCTTATATAATGTTAACTCAACAATTTTTCATGTAAATTTGACCTTATATAACGTTAATTTGACTTTGTAATCAAATATTTACCATGAAAAAATTAACCAGACACATGGTTAAAAAAATCGTTGTACTTTTGGCTCGGTGTAGAAACAGCTTAAATAACGTCATTTTCTTTAAACAAAATGTCAGCATCGAGGGTAACATCACTAGCTGTCTCTATAATACGACGAGATCCCAACAGCCACATACAGGCATTTTCATTTTCATATTATTGAGTCAGACTTTGTAGGAAGAACTGCTGTTAATTACCATCCATCTCTTATTGCGTTTCATTATCCATTTCAAGGAAAAATGTAACGCAAATAAAGTCGTCATCAGGAAATACTTATAATTAAGCAATGGCTGAAATTGTATCAAAGAGCTGAAATGAAACGAAGGCAGGATATGCTGTCCCAGTAATCAGGATGGAACGGGGACAAAGAGAACAAACCATGGGAAGGAAATGTCTTCGGTCTTCATTTTATTACAGTCCACAGTGACAAAATCCCGAAAGAGAAGGGAATTTAACAACGGTGTTGCACTGAATTATTAAATAGTGTGCAATACACTATATATACGAAACATATGTATATAGTATATATGTATATATGTATATTATATTCATTGAAAATACTCAATATATTCTTTCTCTCCCACCTAATTCTACCGTCACAGTTGGCGCCCACCTCTCAAAAGGCATCCTCGATGCTCGTTCGAAGTGTATGATGTACCGCAATATTTTTTGAATATGTTTCAGAAAATATCTATCCTCTATCTTCAGCCCTTAAGGAACTCCCAATAGATTATTTTTCATTTTCTATATTTTTTTTTTTTTTAATTTTTATTTTCAATCTATTTACAAAAAATATTAAGCAAATCTATTATTTTCTATATGAAATTAAAAAAAAAATGTTTATATTTAACTTAAAATTCTTCTGACCGTTCATATTTAAGAGATATTGCCTTTTTGATCCCTTAAAATTTATTCAGTAAATAAATATTGAAGCATTCAAATCACCCACCCATGCTGGTGTACCATTCGAAATGCATAATAGGATGGAATGAAAACATTATTTTTTTTTTTAATTTGAAAACCGATGTAGTTTGTGGTCCTTAAAAAGGCAAAAGAAGGGGGAAAAATGAAAAAAAAAGTTAGTTAGAGTATGCCCTTCGAATTTTAAAATTTTTGCTGTTGATTTGAAAAAAAATCCTATTAATTAATGAATCAACTTATTGAAAATTTACAAGTTTGAGCTTGTTCAATACCCTAATGAAAGTAGTGGAGGCAAAGACTAGGATGATCAACCCATATTCGGAGCTGTGGTAAACCGACTTAGTAAAAACATACAAGTCTCATATTCCATAATAACAACCTGAAAATACCGAATGTTATAAAAAACCACAAGGGGAGTTGCCTGACTTTAAAGTTTTTGTCCGAAAATTTGCCTGTTTATATCTTTACTAAATACAGAATTTGAGCAATATCGCGTTGTTCATATTGTACATTTGTATGGGAGGTACCAGAAGGAGAGTTGCCCGACTTCCAAGTTCTTGTCCAAAACTTTGTCTAGCTATGGGTTTAAGATCACGCTGGTGGTATTGATATTATTACACGATTTCTAAGGAGCGGGATGGTACAATTGTATGGGAGGTACTAGAAGGGGAGTTGCCAGACTTCCAAGTTTTTATCCAAAACTTTGTCTAGCTATGGGTTTACTAAATACAGCATTTGGGAAAGATCGCGTTGGTCATATTGATATAAATACACATTCCTAAGAGGGCGGGATGGTACATTTGTATGGGAGGTACCAGAAGGAGAGTTGCCTGACTTCCGTGTTTAAGTCCGAAATTTTGTCTCGCTATAGTTTTACTAAATACAGATTTTGGGCAAGATCGTTTGTCATATTGGTATTATTACATGATTTCTAAAGTGGGCGAAATAGCAGATTTGTATGGCAGATTGCAATCCCATAAGCAGTTTTGGGAAAATATTAAGCCATGCCAAATTTCAGAGTGATTGCTTAACGCTTTCGAAAGTTATCGTGCGTGCCAGCAGGACAGACGGATGGACAGACGGACATGACTCAAACAATTCAGAAAGTCATGAATCGAATTTGTTTCAAAGACACCTGGGGCCTAATGTGGATATTTCTATGTGTTACACTTTTGAGCCGTATCAAATGATATATACCCTCCTACCCGTAGGGTGAGGGTATACAAATTTTTAAACTGCAAAATTTTCCATATATGTCCCAACGCGACATATAATTTTTTTTAAAAAATGTGTTCCTTATTTTCCCCCTATTAAGGATTGCAAACTACATCGCATTCCGAGTGTGACTTTTTTCACTCCACCCTAATAAATGCATCAAGCTCTTCCGCCACGATGCTTTAAATAATTGAAAACCCATTTTACTTTCAATTCAATTACATTTTTCCAAACATATTTTTTAAACCATAAATATTTCTTCAAACATATCGTTGGCTTTTTTGTTGCTGTTGCTATTTTTTCATCAGCTTAAAATGTGTTGCCAAAACAGTTTCCGACTATGATGTGTTTACAGTCTACTGACAAAGAGATGAGTTTCTGCTGGGTGAAAAAAATCCATAGAATGTTTTGAACAAGCAACCGCGCAACCCTACAGAAAAACGCCTTTACTGGAGCAATCATTCGCTGATGTTTTGTGGTGATTCTTGCCAAAACGCATTTGGAAGCCACCACCGTATAAGTACGATGTGTTGCTAGATAAAGACGATGAGAATGAATGACTGAATGAATGAATACCTGTTGAAAGTATGGATTTTTTTTTCTGTGATTGTAAGAGTATAAAAGAAAAACTTGCAATTGCTGTGTGGCCACATTAGAACGAAATGTGTGGTGCAGGTTGTTGTAAGGCACTCATATCGTAGTCACCTTTGTTCGACTTACCTGTAAGATTACAATTATTTCAATAGTCATTTGTCGAACTCGTTTCCACATGTATTCCATATGTCTGGGAGAGAGAGAAAATGGGTGGAGAAGTCGTCACTGTTGGCGGCGAATCAACTGATACATTTTCTTGGTAGCGTTAATTTTAATGTAGTTGAAAATTAAAAATACTTATAGGTATTTGTGGGGGGTTATTCACAGTATTTCCGATACGGTTCAGCATTATAAATATCTTGATTCTGATGAATATTTTTAAAATGAGCACTGAAATGCTTCTCAAAATAAAGTATTTCAGAATTTTAGGATAAAGTCTAATGCGTGGGAATGACAAACAATTTTTTTTTCGAGAGATGGCTCTTTTCTTTATTTGATGAACACAAAAAAATTATATGAAAAATGCCCAAAAAAATTAAAAACCAGTGAAAAAGATGCAGTCGGGTAAACCGACTTATATATACCCTCACCCTCAGTAAAAACATACAACATACAAAAATATTGTTTCGAAAATGTTTTTTCTCGAAAATTGTATATAAGTAACAGAAGGGGAGTTACCAGACTTCCAAATTTTTGTCGAAAACTTTGTCTAGCTAAAGCTTTACTAAATACAGAATTTGGGTAAGATCGCATTGGGCATATTGATAATATTACACAGTTTATAAGGATGTACCATCCCATTTGTATGGGAGATACCAGAAGGGGAGTTGCCAGACTTCCAAGTTTTTGTCAAAAACTTTGTCTAGCTATAGCTTTACTAAATACAAAATTTGGGCAAGATCGCATTGGGCATATTGATAATATTACACGGTTTATAAGGATGTACCATCCCATTTGTATGGGAGATACCAGAAGGGGAGTTGCCAGACTTCCAAGTTTTTGTCCGACACTTTGTCTTTGTCCGGTCAAAGGTAAAGGCCTGGAAAAATTTTGAATTTGTAGGCAAGAATTTTAATTTTATATTCAATGGATTTGTTTGAATGGACTTCAAATTGTTATATTAGGTGTTATGATTAATTAGTACAAATTTGGGGAAAATTGGACAATAGACTTCAAATGTCTATGGTGGAAAATTTCTTACTTTCGATCAAGTACGTTTGTTTTGGTATGCTCTGTGAGATTGGTGTAATGTTATCATAGACAACAACAAATAAGAAATGACAAGTAACACCAGTTCATTGCTTATTAGGGAATGAAACAACCACATACTTTTCGGAAGTGTGGCAACACGAATTTTTTTGTTTTCAACATATCTAATTTTTCGGAAAAAGTACCCCTATGTTGGTAATTTTCAATCGATTTTCATAGAACAGGTCTTATTTCATTCAGAACCGAATGCTACTTAATCCTCTTATATCAAATACTGATGCCTTCATGCAGAAATTCGCAGAAAAATTCAGTCAAAGTTTTAAAATTGTGGAGAAAAATGACAAAAACAAATACACTTTTGAAAAAATCTCAGCAAATTTATGCAACGGTGATAAAGTGTTATACTCAGTTCGAAAGGCCAAACGTCAGTCTTTTCAAAACTGATTTGCATTTTAAAATCGGCTTTAAATGTAGCACGTTTTTACTGTTTAAGTGAACAAAGTCAGCTATAGTTACCGTTTTGGTCATAACTCCGTTTTCTGAAGATGTATTGAAGAGCTTGGAACTGTTTTGTTAACATTTCGACTAGGCCTATCATTTATTAGACTCAATTTCACAATATACATACAAGATACGTATTTTATTTTTTTTTGAAAATTGACCATTATGCAAAACATGTTAACATAATCCAATAATCTTGAAACTTATGTCACTTAATTACTGGACCCAGAGACTCAATTAAGCCGAAAAATAAACGTTTTTTGGTTGACAATATGAAACATCCCCACATGTGAACTTTGACCTCCAAGAATACCATTTACCATCGTCCAATTTTCTTCACATTTTCAGTATTTTTAGTTTATACCAATGGTACAACCAAATTTCGTTCAAATCCACCGCAATTAAAACGATTTCAGTTGCTTATAGTACAAAATTTACCCTAGTTTGACCTTTGACCTAAATACGGCACGTATTTTAACATTGTCCGATTTGGCTTAAATTTTCAGCACTAAGACTCCTTGTAATTCAAAAAAAAAATACTGTCGCTCTAATATATCATGTATTTTTCCCTTTAAGCGATATTGGTTTTTATCGTTGAAAATCTCCAAGGATATTCAAGGATTCCAAAGGACATTTTTCTCATTTTTTCGTTCTGATAAATAAAAACAAAAAAATAATATTATCTAACAGCTGAAATTTTGTTTTTTATTTGATACCCATATCGTCGTTGTAGTCCAAATATAAATCGTTTAAACTTGTATATCCTTAGAAAATTGGAAAAGTCCATTATCAAGGCCACATCATGACGAAATGAAAAACTGAGTAAGAAGTTCTACTACGAGTGGCGTCAAGTTCCATTTGTATATAGTTTTGTTTGGCTCTATGAAAATTGCGCCAAATAAAGAATTCCCCAAAATCAGTGGAAAATCCCCCAAAAAGTCCAAAATTAAAATTTACCCAAAAATTCTGAAAAATCTCTTAAATATTATGAAAAATACCCCAAAAAAAAACATTATAAACTAAATATTCCCAAAAAGAACGAAATTCGGGAATTTTTCATTGACCATTTTTTGGGGCAATTTTCATATGAAAGCAAAAAATTGATATGTTACCCAAAAATTATGAAAAAATCCCCAATATTTTTGGGTTATTTTTCATAATGGTAAATGTCCCATTTTTTTGTGAGATTTTTTTGAGCCATTATCGTTTTTATTTTCAGGGCATTTTTTTATAGAGCGGAAACATTTACCTCTTGGGTCCGACTTAACTCAGTTTTAAGATAAAGCGGAGAATGGCATTCCCGGCAAAATAATATGAAATATCCTTAACTGTATTTAAACAAGAGTATCGGGATAGTCACATACACTGACTATCACACCATGGCGGGCCACATACGTTACGAGTATATGCACATGAAAAACTAAACTGCTAAATGCATCTTCATCATCACGGAGCCGAGATCTGGCTCTATCACCTTAGATGGTAATCTAACCTAACGTCGTTTGTATGCATGTCAGGTCATCAAAGTTTACAATAGGAAAACTTTTAAGAGTTTTTCTTTATGTTTCTTTCTTTTAGTTTTCATTTAATTTGATGAACGAGCACACAACACCTCACCTCTCTATATATTCATGAAATGCGGCAAATGTATGGTGACAGTTGCACGTTGCACCATGTCAAGAATCTTGTATTATTTGGATGTATTTTTGACACTTTACGAGGCAATAGGGCAACATAAGTGTCGGTTGTGTGTGTGTGTACGTATTGTCAAAAGAATGGTATTTACCAAACGACAGAAGCCAAAGTTTTATGCGGCAACAACAAAATAAAAGTGGCAAATTAAAATATAAGCAGAGTTTTCGTTTTTTCCCCGTCGTTGTCAGTACATATTTGGTCCTTTGAAAGGATATGATGCTTCATGATGTGTACGCAGCATAGTTGCTCATAAAAGAAACACTTTGGCTTCTTTTTGGGCAACGACATGTATGGCGCTCAGATAACCCGGCTCGTACATATACGAATGAAATGTGTGAGGATATTTTGTAACTTTTAATTAAAATATTTTTAATTTATATGTATAAGCCTGTGCGGATATTTGTTTCTTTGTACCCCGTTTCCTACCAAATTGAAAGGACAATTTGCCAACAGTACAACTGGAATTGGTAAAGTTTTATTGTATTACGACCTAATAAGAAACTGGGACCTAAGATACATTGAATGTCCTTTGGTATTTGATTGAATTGAATTATTATGCAGAATTTTATGAAGACACTCTTAGCAAAGTAAATATGAGATTTGATCAAAAACATGAACCGACAAACGAATATTAAACAGGACTTTTAAGCGGAAGTGATCTCTTTGTGTGTACTACCACAACTTGGTTCACTGTACACCGATTCCAACAGGGTTTGCTGTTGGATCTTATTTGTGATCAGTACTTTGATAGATGTAAATAAAACGATCGTCTTTTTATGTGTTACAGACATAAGCTCTTTTTAGAAACTCTGCTAACTGAACTTTGGCACGGACAAAAGACACATGTAAGGGAACTGGTCGTGGTCGAAAACCCAAACCAGCATCAACAAAATTATACAGAAGCATTTTTTATGTAATTTATTTTATTTGAGGCATTTGGTGAACCCAAATAATTCTGATTCTTCTTCTCCTTCTTTCGTTGAGTGCTGTCACAATCATATGGTTATCATACTGCAGTTTAAACGACCAATATTGGTCAAACGTTGACTGCACAAAATTAACTTGAGGTTTATCTTCAGTTTAAACGAAAATCAATCTCGTCTGGGTCAATAATCTCAAATCGCAGTTTCTACTGAAAGCACCTCAATTGTGAATAAAATCGAAAATACTCCAGCGATTTCAATGATATGCAACTCATTTTAATTGTAAGAATGCAATAAAGACAAAGATGTTATAATAATATTGTTTTAAATATATTTCAAAGAAATCGGACGATTTGTTTTCGAGTTATGACAATTTGCGATTCAAAAAAAAATAATTTGTTTCAAAAAATCTTTTCATAAAAAAAATATTTTTTTTGTTGCATAGTGTCTTTTTTTAAGTCCTAAAGATTTGGGGCCTCGGTGTTATTTTTGCATAAAAAGTGATCATTTTCTCAGGATCATATCCTGCAAACCGTTTGGAAACACAAAAATTCAAATTTAAGGTTGGTGTAATGACCCTCTTACCGATAATAAATGCAAGAGCAAACATATACACATCGATAAGGAGAAGAGGGCATGTGGTTCATAAATAGTTCATAGCTATTCTATGTTTCTTTAGTATAATGCAGGTACTTAGTATTATTAAAATTCTACTACTTCGACTACATCAATTCAATTTAATTAACCACCTGTATGTATGTGCTAGTGCTAGGCTTTCAAATTAATAGTACTCATACGCTCCTAAAAATGGCTAATGCTATTCTAGAAAGCAAATGTGAATTGATACACTTTTAAGAATCATTCCTAGGAAGTTCATATGTTCTAGAAAGTTGTTTATTGAGATCTTAGGTACATTGTTGTAGTTAATTGTTTCCTCAAATTTTGAACGGTTTGCTATATATGGACCTGAACGGGGTTTCCCCGGTTAAAAAATTCGTTTTTTTGAAAGATTTTTTGCCATTTTGACCTTAAAGAGGAATTTTCGTGTTTTATGGCAAGAGATAAAATGAAAATTCCAAACGGTTTGATATGAGCTTGAGAAAATTATCACATTTTTGCAAAAACCAGGAGACAGGAGTTTTATTAATTTTGGCCTTTCATCACGTAGTGTTGTCCGTACATTGTTATAATTGTTACCATGGCTTAAAAAATTGCACACAATGTTTTTAACATTCACAACAAAATAAAAAAATGCTTTAATTTGTTTCTACCTTTTCCGTCTAGTTGGGTTTTGTCCACCACTCCATGGGGCGGTTAGAAACTATTTATTTTTCCTTCACAATTTTTCCCTGCAACACGTTCAAAACTAGTAATTAATATTTGTGTTTGACACACATACATAAACAAAAATAAATAAAATAAAAGCAAGAGTGTTTGGCAACAAACAAAAAAACAACAACAACATATCCTTCCAAGCAACACGCCCGCCCCTGCCCTTTTCATATCTCGTTCATCATACACCATGACCACAAAACACACATAACAAGAAAACAAATGTGTATGCACACACATACCTTCGTATTTGTACAAAAAATAACCACATCGAGAAAATATCCTCGAGCAGTGGAATGGAAATATGAGGAATGAGTGGCGGTGGTGCATCAGTGACGTCTGAAGAAGCTGGTGTGCTACAAAAGTGACTGATGATGAATACCCGTAAAGAGTACGAGCAAAATTGGTTTTGAAACAAAACCAGTTTGTTGTTATTTATGTTGCACTTGAAGTTGTATTTCCCCCCCACATTTGTCCGTTTGTATTGATGTGTGGTAAAGTTAATTAATTTTGTTAAGTTTTATGGGAAATTGGAGAAACTTGAAATGATATTTCGTTATTATGTGCCAAATTGTTGTGGAACTCATGCAACTGGAATCAGAAGGAATGTGAAAGAAAGTTTATTTAGCACGGAAATTAAAAAAAAAATCAAGTAACCCATTCAGTTGCCACTTAAAATACAAAATTCAGCATCCCACATATTTTTACAAAACGGTAATCTAATAAAAGGAAATTTCACGTGTAATTCGGCAGCAGACACTTCAAGCTTCATATCCAGTTAACAGCTTGAGCATCAGAGATATAATTGGTTCCATATATCCTAAATTATACCAAAATAAAACATTATTATGAGACACTTTCCAAAAAGGTCCCACGAAAAAAATTTTGAACCCGTTAATGGCATTTTCATACTTACTTACTAATTTCCCTTAACATTCCATGAACGAACAGACGGGGAACTTCTCTCGAATTAGTGAGCTGTGTACGATATAATTTGTATACTCACTGACCGGGACCTACTGTTTAAAGCCGGCTCCGAACGGCTAATGCTTTTCTAGAGAAGTTTTACATGGCTTAGAGATTGCTCTCTCACTCGTAAAGTCGTCAACCTTTAATGCATCAGAAAACGACTTGCGACGTCAGACCTCTGTATGGTCTATGCCTGTACTTTTTTTAGTTTTTCCATTTGTCACCAACTACATTGTGTTTTTGTTGCAGCTCTCTAAAGAAAATCTTCACAAGCGAAATGACATTTTAAAAATTACTTCTTTATGCTGATGACCCATTTTTGACTAACAGCAGCCCGGTGATTCTCTGCCATCGAATAAATTTATCGTTTATAAAGTTCTAATTTAATATTCGTACATGTGAAACTATTGAACTAAATTCATGCGTCTGTGACAGAAAATGTTTGCAACTGCATCCAGTGCACGCACAGGAAACTAATGTCGTACATTTCCGTTTCCGTTTTACACCAGCGCGTACAATACTCGGTATGTGTGAAATGCACCAATGGGACGCAGTGGGTACAATAGATAGAAAACGACTTAAATGAACTCTTTTCGGATAGTTCAAAGACTAAGATGTTGATGTTGATGCTGTAGGCAAACAATTTCGATGGGTCGTAGGCAAATTGTAAATAGTTCGGTGTACTTTAAAAATATTAGAAACTTGTCAATGTTAGCTCTGTTCGCCCAGAGTTTCATCTGTATCTACAAAATCAAAAGTATCTCTACTATATGTAGGAGTTTTCTGAGATAACAGTTAAAACTTAATGTTTGACGATAGAATCTTACAAAGGTTTACATTGTTTTTTAGTTATTTCCGGTGCCGATAGGGAGGCCAGATGAACATAGATGAAGGTGTATGGTAGAAACAAAATACTGTGGTTCGAAATAAAACCATTTCCTTGGTATTCACTTCTTGGATATTTACCCCGTTTTGATAAAAATTTATAACAGCTTTATAACAGCTGGTTGTGTGAAAATACAAAAAAACATTTTCAACGATTTTTCTTATTCATAATTTTTTTTTTTGTATTTTCAAACATTTTCCTTAACGATTATAAAGCTGTTATAAATTTGTATGAATACGGGGGTTAGTATTTTGTTTACTAATTATCCAAGTTTATAACATCAAAATAAATGTGTATATTGTACGAACATTGATAATAGCGGCGAAGAAGAGAAACAAAACGAAAGCGGGCAAATAAATAAGAACGAGAACATACTTACTTAACCCTTAAATGCGCGGTGTATCCTATAAGATACAACCAATATACAGCCTACCGGGTCAACTTTTATAATAGGGAATCAATCATATTTGACGAATAGGACCGCCCTATGGCAAAATATTGCATAATTTGTTAATTTGCAGTTGAAACTCATAGTATACTCTGCGCATTTAAGCGTTAATTATTTCCCTTAACATTCCACAAAGGAACTGATGGCGAACTTCTCTCGGATCAGTGAGCTGAGCACGATATAATTAGTATACTCACTGACCGGGACCTACTGTTTAAGGCCGGCTCCGAGCGGCTAATGATTTTCTAGAGAAGTTTTACATGGCTTAGTGTCTTTACAGCCTCTGAAAATGTTTGATGACCTAACAAGGTTTCGAATCTGGGTTTACTTGTGTGATAGTCGCACACACTAACTGCCACACAATGGCCGTCAACAATAATGAGAACAATTTTAAATAAACAGGGACCAAAAACTGGAATATTAGAATATGGATTAGAATGGGTGAAATATAAAACACCAGTAATCAAATCCCCTTTTTCTATACCCATTCACTGAAAAATATGTGAAATATAAAACACCAGGAAAACCATCCAAAATCAATCAGAGGCGTAAAGGAAATTTGGATGTGTAAATTTTTTTTCAAATTAAGTAATCACATCCCCCTTTCCATGTACGCATTCACAGGTAACAGGGATGTTTAAATTAACGGGGACCAAAAACTGGAAGATTAGAATAAGGATCAGAACGGGTGAAACAATCCAAAATCAATCAGAAAGCGTAAAGAAACTGGAGATGTGTACATTATTTTTTCAAATTATTTCCATTCTCCTTTCGTTTGGAAGCACTGTGCAATAATAAGAATAATTTCAACTACTCTTTTGTGTGAAAACACTGTGCGACACATGTACTATGTACGTGTTCCACATACGGCTGTTTGCACACTATCTGAAGGATGATTCATAGTTCTACTTTCAGTTGCAGCATCGTGCGTACATGCCCCAATAACTGTTGAGAATCGTTCATAACTATTCAGACTCATTACACCACTACACGTACAAGACTCATAAGTAGGTGTGTCTACACACCTACTCACACTGGTACAGAAATATGCGTAAATAATGCATACGTTTAGCACTTGTGCAAATGTGTTGGAAAAATTATTATTGTCATCATGTTGGAGGAAAATTTTGTTCTTAGCTTCTTTTTCCCTTTTGACAGCTCACATTTCTCATTAGTTATTTAATACACGTACAAAAGTAATATTGTCGTGCATATCTAGTCGAATACAGAACATACATACATACATACTAAATTATCCATTAGTTGACTGTAGACATTGTGCAGGAGTTTTCCCTTTGTGCCCTCGCCGTATGCATAGAAAATGCATCCATGTGTTTGTGCTGGAATAACTGCCGATGTTCATGTCATCATTTCATTTCATAATATTCTAATTTTTTTGTTGGATTTACTAAAACAATTTGTTTATATGGCATTCAGCGGAGGATGAATTTTCCCTAAATTGGTCTAAATATCTGTGAATATTGACAGATTGTCAATATATGGGCAAACAAAACTTGATCATGTCCTATTCATAAAATAATAGAATTTTTTTTTTTTTTAAAAGCAAATTTTTCACAAAGAGAAAAAGACTCAATTTAAGACTCAAAAAGTTCTCCAAAAAAAAAGTTGGAATTTGGTTGAACTCGTAGGCATTGTGTTTGAACTCTATCGTAAATAAACCATATAAGACGTCACATTCAGTAAATTCCTGGGGTTAATATCACCCCTTCATGTTATTCAACACTTTACCTGCATTTGTTTCCCTTAGAGAGAATAAAAAATGTTTTTATGAGCCTGTCCATCCGTTTACCATAAATAAGATCGGAAAACAATACAGTCGAGATTTTCTCCAATATTTATTTCATCATATAAAATTGGATTCATTGGTCTACTTTGTTGTCTAAACATGGTGGACAGTGGGAGAGTTCGTAAAATTATTCCACATAAATCTGCCATCAAGTTTGTTATTTATTTTTTTTCTCCATCCTTACACAGTTTTTGTATCTGTTCATTGATTTTTTTTCTTATATTTTCTTGCAAAATAGAAATTTGTAAAAAAGGCTTTAACCATTGAGTTTGCTGGCATTTGGAATTGGTTAATCATACAGACCTACCTGAAGTGCGTTAGATCTTAAGTCCGAAAGGTGGACCCGCAAGGTCACATACTTGCAAAACTCGGTTCTCCAACACAATTAAACTTTCGCCAAAATTTTTATTTTGTAAAGTTCATTAGCAAATGCCCGCTATTTCGAAAGCGTACATTTTCCTTACCAGTAAAACACAAAATATTTGTTTAATTGCATTGACTCAGGAATTGTATCGCCTTTTTCAAAATTTTTGGCGGTAGATATTAAGATGAAGTACGTGTTCAAACTTTTTAATTAATTTTCCATTTTTTTATCCCGTTTTGTCCCCATTTTTGTATACGCTTTGAAACTCTTGTTCAGCAGTTGTTGGAAAGCGTAGTTATGGACTAATTTTCCAACAAAAATCACAATATTTGATTTGTATGTATTTTTGGGTATTTCGAAGGGTTGCGGGGACACATTTTTCCCCTCTTACCATTTTTATCCCCATCCTATCCGAATTTCGAAAAATCCGTTCATAGCTAATTTCATGGTTCTAGCTTCAGCCATTGGCGAGAACAGAATGAATCAGTCAGTCGATCACGCAAGTATTTTATATACTCGTTTGTAGATTATTTCACATTTATATTATACATTTTCCATTACTATAAATTTTACGCCCTTTTCTGCCGATGACAACTTTTTGGCACATATTTTTATTTTATCCCATTTTCATAGGTTTTGGCCACTTTTTTGTCACTTCTCTAACTATTATCCACATTTTTGTTTTCCACTTATGTACTTCTTTTATCCCGCTTTGGTACGATTTGGCCACTTTTTCGAACTTCTCAAAATATTATCCACTTGTTTTTGCCAAAAATTTGTTTCAACCTTTTATTTTTTCCCCTTTTTGTTCCTTTTTTATCCCATCTTGGTCTCTTTTTCCTTCCACTCTAACTCATTTCCACCTGCTGTAGATTATTTCTCATTTATATTCTACTGGTTTTGTTCTGAAGCTTGAGCAAAACAAATCATTTCAAAAAGTTATTTCAACCAAATTTAAGACGTCTCAACCAAATGAAAATACGAGGTATGTTCAAAAAATATCCCCTCGGATATAATAAACTTCTGCCAACCTTATTTTTCATTTTTTTTTCAGCTCCTCCTTCGATGCCGTTTTTATCTCCTCAATCGTGGCTTAGCACGTTTTTTAGACGGAAAAACAATAGTCAACTTCGGATGGACTGATGGAAAAAGTGCAGGGGTAACTCAAGATTTCAAAACTTCTTTATACTCTCCAAAACAAATTATAAACAGTGCAATGCATCTGTAGGGGGCAACCAAGAGTGTTGGTCTTCAAACAACAAAAAAACTTACATTGATAAGTCTAACCACCGCCATGTCATATAAAATATTAGGCAAAATGTACTAAATAAAAATAAATAAAAAATATAAATAAAAATTTGGCGGTAGTTTTAATTTTTTTGATAACCGAGTTTTCCAATTTTGGACACTTGTAGATCATCTCTGGGTAGACCCACTGAGTCCATCTTAGATCTGTGTTAAATTTCAATCCAATCCGATTATCCAATTCCAAATGGCAGATTTATTTCTCAACATTTTACGAATTCCCACACTGTGCGCTGTAGCTTAGGGCGTTCAACAATTCGCTGTATATACAATTTGGTATCAGCTGCTATGGTTGACTCTGACTCTGAGAAGTAAAAAAGTTTGGTTAGATAAACCGACTTTTATGTACCCTCACAATCAGAAAAAAAACATACATATTTCATATTCCAAAGTATCCGAATTCCACCACTTTCGGATTTTCCACCCGGCAAAATAACATAATACCACGAAATACCAAATTTTACAGACATAATGTAATGTAATGAGCGTAACGGTATATTTGTCAAAGGAAGTACCGCACATTAAAAAAAACTATCGATACTCCCTAGTGTATACGTTTGCAGACATATCCTTCGGTAGTAAACGTTGCACCTTTCTCTTGTAATATTTCTGTTTAATCCTTGCCAATGTACTCGTCTATTTGCATGTGAAAAGAATGAAAGCCCCCAAAGAGAATGGTAGGAAATCTACTCTTTTAATGCCTTGTATGTTGTTTTTGTTTATTGATAAAATATGCAAAATAATGACGATGGAAATAACAATGAAAAGAGATCTCTGATATTAAGGACATCATGCATGCGTACAGGTATTTTCTAAACAGAAAGGGATGTCTGTAACTCTATTCAAACTGTAGAACATACATACGGATGATATGTACGCAGATATTTAAATGCGTTTGAGATATTTTCTTTGCTGGTCTGTCTCAACAAAAATGCAGCAGACGAGGATGACGTCAATACGTGTAGCAAGATTTGGACTTGTATAGGCCGCGATATTTCATTTGGTTTCTAAGGCATACTACTTGGGGAATACATCTATAGAAGTTGGCTGTAAGCCATTTTTTAAGATTGAACTATTTTGATTAACTTGGTATTTTAGGTTCCGGGGCGTAGAATGTTGCGAAAATGCATCACTGCTCGTTTAGGTGTTTGCAACATTTGTTTTCTAACTTTCAAAAAATGGTATTTTATATTTTTTTTTTTTATTTATATTTATTTTTTATTTTACTTTGGATTAATAATTATTAATTTTTGTCAAATTCAATATTTATGCGTTTTGTTATTTTTCATTTGAGTTCTCCAAAGCTCTCCAAAGAAGAATATTCTATTTCATTAGATTCTGATGATGCCTTAACATCATGGGTGGTGCCGCATGCCAAAGTCAAAGTCAGCATGGACAGATTCATGTGGAATTTCGATTTCGCCAGTAATTTCCGAATTTGTAGTTAAGTAGGACATCATCGTCAAGGCATTCGCCATAGTAGATATTATCCACTTTAGCCGGAGAAATATATGTAAAACTTAACCATTTTCATACACAATAATATGGTAATCATATTCATCACCGGAGGAATCATCCATTACCTCTGTACTTTTACCTGGGATACAAATTGTCTTCTGGCCATTTCGAATGACTAAGGCAATACAACTCACTTTTAACCAGTTTTATTTTAAGCTGTATTATATTTTTATAAAAATTAAACTGATTTATTACTAAATACCTCCAACATGATCTTTAACTAGCACCACCTAATTATCCAATGATGCGTTTTCGCAACACCCATTTTCAAAAACTCAATATTCGTACCTTATTAAATAATGCTCTTCCGATTAGAAGTTTTCATATATTTCAAAACTATTTTTATGAGATTTATTCTTTGCGATTATTAAAAAAAAACTCTATTTACAGGCAACTGCTAAAATTGTGCAGAAATTTCTTTATCATAGTTTTCCTAAAGCTACCACTTCAAATAATACCTATATACTGACAAAATGAAATATAACTCTATATTTCCTGAATTGGGGAGCATGCAGTTGATGATGCGAAAACGCAACGGTGGTAGAAAATAGGTTAAATTAAACGAGGAGTATTAGTTAAAAGAGTTGTATCCTCGCTCCGACTACCTCTGACAACCAGAGCTCAACGGTTCACAATAACATGCATATGCTTAAAAATATTGTAAATCACAAACATGCATTTTTTTTTCAAGATGTAATAATAGAAAGTTTTATGAATCACTGTACTAATAATGTCGCGCACAGCTCACTGACTCGCGAGAAGTTCCCCGTCAGTTCCTTCATGAAATGTTAAGGGAAATAACTACCAAGGATCTTCAAACTCGCCCTCACATTTAAATAAAAACATAACTTTTTTGATAGCCGATATGCATTCCTTTCACAATTATCCTGAGACCTAACCATTAAGCAGCAATAGAATAAAATCCACGAAGAGCCATCATTGAATAACAAAAATCGTTAAGAGTACCGAAAATATTCGTTTACATTGGAAAGCTTTCCATAGTCAAATGATGAAATATTTTGCCAAAATTCTAATGCTATCCTCGTTTTTTACTATTCTGAAACCTTGTAAACTACTTACACATGAGTTCGTATAGACATACATACTATTCTCTTCAACAAAGTGCTTATTTTAAATCCTTTCTTGATATGGTTATTTGATATTCAATAGTAAACTAAAATACTTTGAAAACCAACAAAGGGACAAAGAGCTCTTCGAAGCTCCTACTCGGCTGCCTTTAAATGGATGCTGACTAAGTACGTAGAGCATATTTTCAGAATATATTACAATACACATTGTACATTACATTGCAATACATGTTAACCTTCTGACACATGAGTCGGTATAAGCTCTGAAAATAATTCAGAAAGAATAATCAAAACTGAGATGTGCCAGACATATGTGGATAATAGAGTGGCTCACGTTATGTGGAGAATAGTAATGAATGCCTTGTGGAATTGTATGTAAGACTGTGCTAGAAATATGTAACGAAGAAATATATGTCAAAAGTTTAATTACAGAGAGATGTATGTTATATACTCCTCTATTCGGCAGTTGTTTAGTGATTTCGGTGAATCCGCTCGAAAATAAATATATTTTTGCTAAAACCACAAAATGTCATGGCAGTGTTACACAATAATGTTGTCATACTATTCTCCCCAGTAATGTTCAAACAAAAAAGTGTCACCCCTAATGTACGGTCTACATAGATCCCAACGCCTACATATATGGCATACGTCTAAGTGTGTGTGTCCCTAACTGGAAATGAAAAGCATACATCATTACCTTGCTAAGTTTTCAATAGATAATGTGGCTTTTTACATTTAAATTAAATTGAATGGTGCAAACTGCTTTAGTAATAAAGGGCTATCTTAATCGGTTATTATGGAACAACAGCCAGACAATTTGTTCGGGTAATCGTATTGGTCCTGAATAATGTATTTAATTATCAACAATAATTTTAAATATCGGGTACTAATATACAAAAAAAAAAAGAACAAGTAATAACATATTTACTAACATATACCCCTCAACATTCCATGATGGAACAGATGGGGGAACTTCTTTCGAATCTGTGAGCTGTGAGCGATTTAATTTGTATACTCACTGACCTGGACCTACTGTTTCAAGCCGGCTGTCAATGGCTAATCCGTTTGTAGAGAAATTTTACTTAGCTTAGAGATTACTCTCTTACTGGTAAAGACGCCAGCATTTACAAGGTGAAAAACAGCCTCTGAAAACGTTTGACGGCCTTGCCGGGAAATAAATAAATACACATGATTGAAATTGGACTATATTTGTGTAAAAACTTCGAACAACAAAAAACACAATAAAAAAATGTTTCGCCCTAAAATCGATAAATTTTTTTTTAAATATATCCAATTCACTGATTTTTAATGCTAATACTGTAAAATAAGTTCCAACTGCTTGAGTTTAAGGAACTCAAAAATGTTTATTAGATCAAACATTACAGATTTTTGGGCGATTCAAATGGATCCTGAACCACGGTACGCCGGCAGCAGGTTTTTGCAAGTGAAATTGTCTGGATTTTGCCGGTGTTCATTTTTGTTGACCCTCTCGTAAGCAGCAGCCGCCGCCAGATTTCTAAGGAATTATATAAAACACATATTACATGACCATACTAAGAATATTTTGTGTGTGTCTGTAAATGAATACACTCTCTATATGCATATGTATATTGAAATAACTATGTGTATAGTCCAAAAGTTCTCCCAAGAAAACTCAACCTTCATTAATTCCAACTTATGCAAATGTAGTTCTTCTTAGCTCAAAGAAATGTTTCCAATTTGAAATATTTATTCTAATACAAATTTGATTTGAATTGTCCGGCCACGTGACGTATGAGTGATGTGAAAATGTTGTGTTAGCACAAACGTTGTACGTGACGTATGAGTGATGTCAAAGGATTTGTATTAAATCTTGTAAATTTGCCAGCATACAAAGTAAGATGAACTAAAATCGTCTTTATTATGGGGGAATTCCTTAAAAACAACTCCAATAAGATGATTCGAAAAGGATTATGTGTGTATGCAAATGTGAGAGCATTAGAAGAAGTTTCACCCAACCGCAATCAAGTTAAGATGAGACGCTATGCGGTTTTCCAGTTAGAACTACATAAGTAATGCCGAAGATTGTCGGGTTATAAAATATGTTAATATTATTTAATGATTCTGTTGGAATACATTTATATTGTTCAGAAGACTAAACAAATCTTAAAGCAGAATTCTTAAATCCACATTATGCTTAACATAGAAATGTGTATAACAATCCATAGTCCAGTTAAAATACAAAAAACGTTCCTTTACCTTTAATTGATGGGGTCGACATGTATTTGGTGCCGTATGTTGGGGACCAATCACGTCGCATGGTTTGTAATCTGCTACTTCGCAGATAAATTTTAAAGGCGATTTACTAATCGATTTAAAACTTTGCACCATGGGAGGTGAAGTACACGCTGTAAAATACGTTTTTTTTAATGTTTACTCACAAGGAAAACACGTGCTTGGTAAGTAAGTAAAGCTTATTTCCTTTTACACAAAGCTTATTTTGATGTAATTAACCTTATTTGTTATTAATATTAAGTAATAGCGCGTGTGGGAAAAAACAGACAACAAACTTATTTAATTCAACCAAGTACAATATTTGAGTGCGAATGAGTTTGTATTTGCAGCTGTTTTCGTAATTTTCTATTTGCCTCTACGCCATAATATCAAGGGTGTGTTAGAAATAGAATCAATATAAACTAAAATTGTAAAAAAATAATCCAAAAATTGAATAGAAATCAAAATAAGCTGGATATCGGCCTTCAAGATTCATCAAATACCGCAACGAGCGCCTGTAGTCCGCCACCCTCTCTTTCCCATCTGTGTTGTGATCCATGGCAGTGGCAACGTTTGAGACACCATCAACCTTGCCATCAGACTTTGGATTCTTCTCTGCGATCGACTGAGAATTTACCAAGCTGACTTCTTATCCAGGCCTGACAGGTTGCCTCTGGGGTTTTCGTCTAATGCCACATGTACGTTCGACTGCCTTGTGACAGACGGTGATATCTTATAGGGGACTGATGAGTTTGCCAATCTTAGACTGGGTACCTACCGAATGAATTTAAATAATGTCAATACATTTTTGAAGCGTGTATCGTTCCATTTTTAGTAATGGAGTGGTTTCTATCGAAGAATAAAAGCTTTAAAAGTGGCAGCTGCCTAAATACCGGGTGATTCAAAATAACATCTTCATCTTGGAGTATGGGCAATACTGATCATCTGCCAAAAGGTCATAAAATCAGAGCGAAATACCAAATTCCAAAGAATGATATTATTAATAAAAAAAAAGTACGTTTACGTCGCATTTAGGCTGATTTAAAACTGGCCGAAGATAAGGATTTTTATCAACGTGATGAAGCTCATTTCTGGTTAAATTTCTGTATACAATCCTCAAGCCGTTGACGAATCACCATTACATCCATTTGGTGCAGCTTAGACACTGGCGGCATCATCGGTTCTTATTACTTACTGTGAATGGCGAGCGCTATCAAGCCATGCTGACAGAATTACGATTACTGTTTGTGCGACTATATTAAGTCATTGATTTCTGCCGACAGACCAGCAACTCTTGAGGCATCAGAAGCCAGTAGTTAAGCCACCATTTAGAGGCATACAGCCAGATTCGTTGGCGAATGGTGTCAAGCATTGAAGTGATGGCATGGACCCTGTAAATTGTAGTCGCAAAGCACATATGCCGGAAATCATATTAAAAAATAAATACTGTAATAAAAAAACATTTCATTTCAACAATATTTCTGATAATACAATCATTTAAACATTACACCGTGTTACACACATTCTGTCCTATGAACCAAATTTTCTTTTTCGGAAAGGGGATAAAAAATAAAAATACACGTTTATCGGCGATTTTCATGTACACGTCAGAATTTTTCGTAGTGGCCTGTGTGAATGCCTTTGGACCGATTTTTAACCCTTTTTCAGTGATCCAATAGAGCTGATTTTTGGCAGGCAGACTGAAATGTCTGTATCACGTCAATTTTTTTAAAAAATAGATTTTTATCAATTGTCAGATTTTCCCCAATTTTTATTATTTTTTTTAAAAATGGTTATCGTTTTTGTTAAGGTTTCAGTCAAAAACATTTTTTTTTTCTTAACGCTTAAGTAGTTTAAAAATTTGGAGTCTCTTCAAGTTATGCTAAGAAAAGTGAAAAAAATATTTTTTTTTCAAAAATAATAAAAATTAGGGAAAATCTGAGAATTGATAAAAATTGTTTTTAAAAAATTTGACGTGATACAGACATTTCCGCGAGTCTGCCTGCCAAAAATCAGCTCGATTGGATCACGGAAAAAGGGTTAAAAATCGGTCCAAAGGCTTTCACACAGGCCACTACGAAAAATTCTGACGTGTACATCAAAATCGCCGATACACGTGTATTTTTATTTTTTCCCCTCTTTCCGAATATGTGCATTTGGTTCATAGGACAGAAAAAAATCAATTTTTTGTAACACGGTGTAATACGAGAATCTTTGGCCATTTGTTAGATAAATGGTTTGAGAAATCGCCTTGAAGGAATTAGACCCCTCAATATTTTGACTGGAGAATATATAAAGCGTTAGCAACAAACATTCTTGATAATCATCTAAAAATCGCATGGCCCCAGCCAAAAGGAGCACAGCAAATACATATTTTAAGAGCTTGACTGCCGCCTTGTCTTTATCTAGGTTCAACATTTTGCATTCCATGTGCGCATCTCTCATTGGTATTGGATCATTTTTACTACTACCACAATCTGCCCTCGTCAATAGATTAGATAGTCCGTCCAACACATTCTAATTCCAAATTCCTTATCAAATACTCATCCCTTTTCATAAATTCCTACAAATTCAGCAGAAAGTGTATCCACAAATTTATGCAAATCACTTTATGCACTTTTCTTTGTTTTACTTAGCGTTGTTGAAAGTGAATAACTCTTTTTTTGTTTTACGAAAATGAGCTAAAGACATATTCAGTATTATTTTAGCATAAAACGAATACGATAAATAGAGGATTTTCTTCCGGCACTGCAGAGCAAGAAATGTATGTTTTCGGTTTTATGCAAAGTCGACAAAATCTTTTTAGGTTTTTGTTTCGGTTTTTCCAATCATTCTTCCTCATTCATGTGTGCTTTATTCTTAGGTGAGATTTACAAAAGACTTACATGGCGGTGACTGTATTTCAATGCAAGATGTACAATTTACATTTCGGTTGTTGTGTTATTCAAATGGACAATTCAATGCAGACTGTTTTATGTTAAATAAATACAGTTTTATCGATTTACAAAAGGTGCCGTAGTTGTGGAGCGAGAGAAGAAACAGTTTATTCAGGAAAAAGCTTTTAAAGAATTACACCCTTTCCAAAGTGCATTCTGGGATGCAGAATAAAAAGTATGTTAAGTTGTTTTTTTCATAACAATTTTCAATGGAAATCATGAACAAATGTAATTTTTTTTTTGATCAGAAACAAATCATATTACCCGAAATATTGTGTTTTTTTTCTATCTGTCTTTTACCGCCTGCTCTCGTGGAATTGTGTTGATTTTGTTTAACACAATTTTTGACCGCCCCTCTAGTGAAAACAACCAGCCTCTAATTGCACAAATTCTATTTAATAAAATAAAAACTTGTATGGAATATACGGCATTTTCAAACATATTCAAATTCCCTATAGCACACATACCCTGTATAGTGGAAATATTTTTATTTTTATGAATCTCGATTGCAAATACATAAATAAAAATTTATGTTTATTATTTTTAACTAAATCCCCTCAACAAACAATGTTAACACCCAACATAACCGAATGCAGATTTACTCATAACAACAATTATTTAAATTGTTTAATAAAATGAAACACACTAGAGCAGACACTACACCACAGCCCTTGTACGTTTCACAGTGTGCCAGCAGATCGACTAATACTATGACATATTCCAGGGGGGGCGGGGGGTGGGGGCAGTTGTCAAACGCTACTACAAGCTCTAATGCCTATACATTAGGGCGGAATGAAAACCCTTTATCAATACTAAAGGAACGTTAATCAGATGTAGAATAATTATTAACTTCATTCTGCTGCTGATTGGACTCCGATGAATATTTCAAATGCCATATAGGCGAAGCCACAACTGATTTTTTTCACACCAATTTAAAACAATAGGTTATCAGCCCTCTTGACGATGTCAATTGGACACATTTGAGGCCGTTAGACTCTTATTGCAGGTGACCGCAAAGGACCTATGTTTTGCGAACAATCCATTAATGATTCATGGGCTCTATGAAAAATGCCCAAAAAAAAAATTGGGCAGTTTTTCACAATATTTTGGGTATATTTTCAAAACAAAACTGAATCATCAGGCATGTCACAGAAACCCAAATCGACAAATTTTGAAACCAAAACGTTTTTAGCTTCTCCAGAAAATGGAAATCTAAAAAAATTATTGATTTGAAACCAATGACAAAATCTGAAGTGAAATTGAAATCAATTTCAACTTAAACTCCAAATTGAAATGAAATTCTGTTCAAAATTAATTATGAATATTGCTTTTATTAAAAAATATACTAAATACGTTGAGTATGATAATTTTAACATCTTTTTTAACGTATAAAGTATCAGGCATGTCAAAGAATTGCCATCGCCTCAATGGTGTGATCTTGTCACATATAAAATTTGAAACCCATGACAAAATCTGAAGTGAAATTGATATCAATTTCAACTTAAACTCCAAATTGAAATGAAATTCTGTTCAAAATTAATTATGAATATTGCTTTTATTAAAAAATATACTAAATACGTTGAGTATGATAATTTTAACATCTTTTTTAACGTATAAAGTATCAGACATGTCAAAGAATTGCCATCGCTTCAATTGTGTGATCTTGTCACATATAAAATTGGCAGCCTTAACCAAAAACAACACTTAAACCCAAAAAAAAAAAAAAAAAAACACTTAAACCCAAAAAAAAAAAATAGCTGAAGGAAACTCCGCAAAGAAATGAAAATATTTGTTTTAATATTAATAGCTAATTTTTACATATTTCTTTAAATATATAAATATTTTGTATTTGTTTGTTTGTTAACTTTTTTAATTAAAATCACAGTCAAAGTGTGGAGACGTATCGAAATTTTTGACGGCGGTGGGTAAACCAGCTGTTTCTAATTTCAATGCTACCATATTTTTAATAGAAATATTCGATTTCCATTTTTTCTTGATTTCATCAAACCCAGGAATTTTTGAAGAAGCAAAATTAAAATGTTAGGTTTTGGAAACATGAATTCAAATCAATTTCATGACATTTCTGTGACATGCCCGCATATATATTTTTTTTTAAATACACTTTTTCATAATTACGAAAACCTATTATTGGTTTTTTTGGGTATTTTTCATAATATTTGGGGATTGTGCATTATGTAATTTTTCAGGTTTTTTGGGGTTATTTTTGATTTTTTTCGGGGAATTCTTCATTTGGGACATTCTTAATTTTTTCTTTTTTGGGGGCATTTTGGGTATTTTTCATTGAGCCGATTCAGGCTCTTATGGCGAATATCGAGCAAGCCCTTCATGTGATATAGCCTCAGAATTTGGACCACCCATTAGTTGTGGCGCTGCAATGGAGGCATGTCATTGTGAATTTTACGTAACCTTCTGATGGCTCTATCGTTATTGCTGTATTCTTTATGATGGCAAATGAGACGCCACACAGTGGGGGAAATCAAAAAATGGCTGGAAATAAATCTGTCATTTGAATAAATCAAGTCCGGAAGAATTTGACGTATTTCCATAAAATTTTGCATTAGATAACTATAAAATTTAACAAAATATAGAATTTCACAGAATTCCTAAAATGAGATGAAAAATCCCCAAAATTTGAATTTTTTTTACTAAGTTCGGGCTTTTTACTATTTGTTTTTTCAAACTACACATAGTTACTTAATTTTAATCGGACTTTTGGATTTAAACTGAAAACGTATTGGTGATCAAATTTCGTTACTGATTTTCCCTTGAATTTTTCACCGTTTCCTGTACTTTTAAAAGGACGGTGGCACCAAGTGTGGTCGATTCCATTTGTCGCACGCATATCTCGCGTTTTTTGAGAGAAAACCACAAAGTATAAATACATTTGTATACGTCTTAACCACCACTTTATTCACTTGAAATATTAGCCAAATTAGTAAAATATTAATACAAATTTGGCGGAATTTTCTAAATTTGGACTCTTGTAGTTCATCTCTGGTTGGATCCACTGGGTTCATCTTCCAGACATAAGCTCGATTTTAATCAAATCGGATCAGTCAATTCCAAATGGCAGATTTATTTCCAAAAATTTTTTGAATTCCCCCACTGCACTACGGCACGTCAATTTTCTTGCCAGGGCTTTTCTAGAAACCCTATTAGTTGTCATTGAATTGCTGTACACGGTTTTCCAACAAGAGCTGTTCTTTTGGTATTCAAAGAAAAATTTTTTTGAGATAAATGATCGAATGTTTCGACCCATTGCCGACCTTTCTTCGAACTAGCACCTAAGTAACTAGACCAGTACAATTTCCGACCGAGAAAGCTTTGAACACTTTGACGCAGTTGGTTAGCTCAGTGTTGACCGGGAACAGCTGAATGGGAAGCAGGATATTCATTAGGCTGATTTTAAGTTTTCCGGACACCGTGCAGATGAGACGGATGAGCTGTTAAAAAAAATGAAAAACACCGACATTAGTCGAGAATACGTTCCTAATGGCTCTAAGGGAGACATAAATTGTACCGTGAGAGTACGGATAATGGGAACACTTTAGACGAAGTCTGGTTTTTCTAGCAAAACTACGCATTATTCAAATAAGAATGTACAGCTGAAACCGTACAGAACGTACAGACTCAGTGAGTTGTTAACTGGCATATTCATATCGAGTTCCACTATTTAAGAACGTATCCATGCGCAGACCAATCCGTACATAGCGTGGTAAAAGATACTGGTACGAACACAAAAAATAACTGCTTATATTTTTTGAGTAGTTTTAGATTTCTTGCAATCCACCCTAATGTGCCAACAAACATAAATATGTTTATTGAACTCAAAGTTTATCGCTTTAATTAAACATTCCGATTTTGTGTATTGTTGGTCGTGTAGCCTGCTGCCATTGAAAAATGTAACAATTTTTAATTTAAAAACTACTCGCCAACAAATATTGGCTTTATGTTATTATTGTTTCGAGAGGATGCCACAAATATAAATCGTTTTCAATTAAAATCAAATAGTTACTGTTTACTTTTTGCCTGAATAAATGCTCCATCAATTGTGATGGTAATGATGATACAAATAATGCTCGTCGGTTTTACAATCAAATAAATTTGTTTTAATTATCGATGCGATCAAATGATTTTGGCTACGGGCACAATCGCTTTAAGGCTGCAAGGTTTGATGGAGTTATTTTATCATATGACTCGCCATTAGGACATTATCTTATGGGTGCAATGATATGATTTCCAGTAGTTGTTCAGTAAATTAAATAAATTTGTTTTAATTATCGATGCGATCAAATGATTTTGGCTACGGGCACAATCGCTTTAAGGCTGCAAGGTTTGATGGAGTTATTTTATCATATGACTCGCCATTAGTACATTATCTTATGGTTGCAATGCTATGTATTTCCCGTAGTTGTTTAGTAAACAAAAGCACATTAAAGAGAATTGAGTATAAACTCGCAAATACAAACAGTTGAAACGACTCTTAAATGAATGAGTCATTGATGCTTCTAAATTAACTCCGTTCTTTGTCTAAATCTGCCAGAGGGACAGGATATGAAACTACTTTCACACATACATATGTAGATCCACTTGCACACAAGCACAATTTTACAATCAATTTCATGATGACAGCTGATGACGATGTCGAGCCAACAATGATGGCGCTGTTGTTGGTGTTAATTTAGCAGCGTCTGTTTATTTGGCTAAATTTCAATGTTGTTGTTAGTAGTTAATTAAAGTGTCACTCAATGGTTAGTAACAGCACTTGCTTTTGACAAATAGATGTGAACATGCACATGTTTTGGATACTGTGTTTTTACGGGAATACGGTTAATTATGCAAGAGTCACTTTGAATGAAGTCTGTCATAAGAAACAAACAAGCGACAGATTGCGGTGAAGCAGTCGAGCATATGTTGGTTTAATCAAAATAAGTCCAATGGGAACCTCATGTATATCACAGTTTTTCCTTAGCGCCATCAGTTATTCCGGAATTCATGACTTCAATGAGTGAAGCTGGGAGCTTTGCTTTTTAATGAAATTCGATTGAAAACAGATCTGACTCCCAAAATTTAAAAAATTTATGCTTACAATGAATTCAAAATTGAATATTGAGCCGCCGAGATGAAAATGCGATTCGTCAGAAAACTTGAGTTTTCCAGAAAAATCGTTGTCCATTTCGGTTTGCTGTGAGAATCAGATCGGGTATCGAATAATGCGAGGTATGTATTTGTACCAAATTCACTTTCGGCTTGTTATTGATATGTAGAGTTGTTGTAATCGAGTATACATTTTTTTTTAAAAAAAAAAAGTCCACCCCTAACCCAAAAGAGGTGAAAGCAGCAATATCCCGTCATTGGAACAACAAGGCCAAAGACGCTGTCGGAATACCAACAGAGCTGTATAAGACCAGAGGAGTAGAGGTGATTAGGTGCATGCATCAGCTAGTCAGTACTATCTGGAAGTATGAAAGCATGCCTGAAAATTGGAACCTCAGTGTACAATGTCCAATCCTTAAGAAAGGAAATAAAACCATTTAAGTCTTCGGTCCATCATCTATCAGATCTTATCAAGCCTATTGTGTTAAGGACTGAAGTCCAAACTCGACGAACTGTTCCAGCCCAATCAGTGTGGCTTCAGGACGAATAAATACACCGTCGATCAAATCTTCACACTTCGCCAGATCCTCAAAAATACTCATGAAATGCAAAGCGATACATACCATCTATTCATCGACTATTAAGCCGCCTTCCACACGCTGATAAGATGCAAATTTATTTGAAAGTATGTGTATGAGATCCCATCAAAACTTGTACTCCTTTGTAGACTAACTCTGAGCGACTCTAATCCTTAGAAAAAATGGAAATCGATCTCTACGAACCATTCACTACAACAAGAGGTCTACGACAAGGTGGCAGCTTATCGTGCAACTTCTTCAACATAATGATGGAGAAAATATTGGAAAAAGCTGAAGTTAACAAAACAGGCACAGTGAACACCAAAGGCCACATCCAACTCGCATATGCGGACAACATTGAGATCGTCGGTAAGATAGAGAGAGATGTAACTGGTGGTTTTTTTTCCAGAATCGAGAAGGAATCGGCAAAGATGGGTATAATGGTAAATGAGGAGAAGACAAAATGTATGCTTGCCACTGCTAGGCAAACGTCACGACGAAAGAAAGGCGACGTCGATGTAGTGGAAGAATTTATATCTTTACCTTTATTTAAATTTTTCCAAAATAAAATTCGTGTTTTCTAGAAGAAACCGCAGAAATACATTTCAAATATCTCTAAAAATTTCTCTTATTAGAGTTTTTAAAAAAGAAATCCCATAGTGCGAGCTTCCAGGACAATATCATAGGAGTAAGGTAATTCCCTTAGGAGAAAGGAAATTCCCCTGATACTGTTGTACATAATTAGTTTTGATTCTGTTAGTCGAGTTCGAGATCATTTATTATTTCTATTTCTTTACAAAAATAGAAATGTTAAATAAAAAAGGTTTCAGGCTCGTGTTTGCTTTGATTGCAGGCAAGGTATACGTATCCGTTTCGGAAGCTACCACACTTCTACATCGGTAGCCATTTGCAATGATTTCTGCTACAAATTATTGGTCTAATATACGCATAGCTCTCACGAGTGAAGGAGCGCATACCCCAAAAAAAATAGCAGTAAACCAAACAAAGCAAACACATGCATTGTAATTGCTGTCGGCAAAAAATGCATACAGTGGTTTGTTGTTGTTTAAGCAACAAATTTAGCATAAACAAAATTACTTTATAAAGTTTAGGGGCTAAAAACTAAGGCATTTTCCTTTTTCCCTTTGACCAGACATTTATTTGCTCAAATTAAAGGGAATTTCCTTATGAATACAACAATAAAATGATTCTTTGCACCATTAACAATCTCCCTATACCATTCATTTGCTGAGATTCCTCGACATATGTTGCAAACCAGTGTGACGAGAAAATTCGGCCTCAATACCCTCAAAAAAAAATGATTCGCACTAAGTAGCTTTCCTAAAAATTGTCCATGCTTTAATGTGCAAACAACGACAGAAATATCGAAAGCTTTAATTTGACCACAAGTTCTCGGAGCCGAGCCCAAAAAAGAAAACTAACGTGTAGACATTATGATCTGGCATGCAGAACGTGTAGGCAACATAAAAAACTTCTCATAAAAAAAAATAAATATATTGGTTTACGAAAAAAGCAAAATCAACAGCCCATACCCAAATCCATAACAATTTATGTTGCCCCGTTTTCAGTCGCAATCATTGTGATTCATGTGGTGTACGGGTGTTTGTCCTGTTGCGTTACTTTACTTCCGCAGAGATTTATTTGTTTTGCGGCTTAAACTGTTGAAATATATGAACGTCACAACGAGCGATACAAACTATCGCAGCACCCACATGCTGGCTTCAATCTTTTTGGCCGTTGGTTAAAAAAAAGTAGATTTTTGCCCTGCATATGCTCAGAGGGGTATAAATAAAGGTTTTGTTTTTTTATTGAAATACCTTCGGAATGTTTTTTTTTTATTATTTTTGATTATTCCATAAATATGCAGACGATAAAAATAAACGGGAATTTGCAATAAAGATTAAATCGAACAGGCGGATAAAAGAAATTGTGGCCAGAAAAGCAAATAAAGGATTTCGTTGTATGACCACATCTACCTAGACAGGAAGTATTGGTCCTTAAGTTCGACAGATGTACATGCAGAAAAAACTACCATCAGATGGGCAATGTTTTAAAGGATATTTCAGAACTATTAAAACGCTCTGTCATTTGTTTGTGTATCAGTAACTTATGTATTGCCCTTAATATTCCATGAAGGAACAGGCGGGAAATATCTCTTAAACCAGTAAGATGTGTACGATATAATTTGTATATTCCCTGAACGGAACCTACGGCTTTATAGGGCTAATATATCTCTAGAGAAATTGAAATCAAAATATTCTGTTATGTTGAGAAATTTCAAACAGCCCCACTGTTGGTTTCCCAGTATCGATACAAAATTAAACATTATGAAAACTACACTCTTCCGTGACTGACGCATTCATTCATCACTGTCCTGACCAAACGGCTGAAGCAAGAATCATGAAATTTAAGGAGTATGTAGCCCTTCCCTTTGAAATTTCGATTGGAAGTGTATACAAATGGGGGGAAAACGGGTAAAATGAGTCCCCAAAACCCGAAATACCCAAAAATACAAAAATAATCATATATTGTGATGGTCGTTGGAAAATTGGTCCACCATTACGATTATCAACAACAGACGGAAATGAGTTAGTGGTGGGACGATAAAAGGGCCAAGGCGGGATAAAAATGAAAAAAAAACGTGGGAGAAAATAAGAGATAGTTGAAAATGTTTTTGGCAAAAACATGTGGATAATATTTAGAGAAGGGACGAAAAAGTTGAAAAACAATGTTTTGGCAACAACAGAGATGGAACGAAAACGTAAAAATGGGGAAAAAATAAAAGTAGTGGAAACAAATTGTTGTGGATAATATTATCAAAACGCAGTAAAAAAGCAATAAAAAAGGGGAAAAGGTAAAAAAAGGGTGAACAATAGTTAGGGAAGGGACGAAAAATGGGTCAAAACGGGATACAAAATTAACAAAAATGAAAAAAAAATAATAAAAGGCTGAAACAACAAGTGGTAATAGTTAGGGAAGAAACGAGGTACCAAAAGGGTACCAAAATGGGATAAAAAAAAGGTACAAAAGGGAAAAAACCAGAAATATGTGAAACAAATTGTAATCGACAGGAATGATTACATTCTAGCAAGAAATGGAAAAAGAAAACAAGAATTGTCCAAAACTGTTGAAATATATAAATGAAAAATAATTTAAAAATCATCACAAAAGGGTGAGATGAAGGAAAATGCATGGCAACTGCAGTTAGAGTTGGATTATTAACGGGGACGAAAAGGCTTAAAAAAGTACAGAATATGGTGCGAAAAACTGCAGTGACGCTTCCATAAGTCAAATTTCCTTTAAGTCGTAGCACTTCTAGTGACAATTAGGGATACAAACTCCCATAAACTGTTTTTTTAAGTAATTCCATTCAAAGTCGCCGTCAGTCGAACTTTTCTACGGGATAATGGTGGTTTGAGTTATAGAATGTATTTCAAATTAAGTACTTTAAAAACTGCAAAAAGGCAATAAAGGGTCAGGTAAAATATAATAAGTTATAGAAAGGGCCAAATAGGTTCGAAACGTACCAAAACGGGATAAAAAGGGACAAAAGATGGGGAAACCAAACATTTTAATACAATAATCTAACAATTCGAGTATACTGAAAAGTGTCAAGATGGGTAAAGTATAGAGGGCGTGGGAAACGTTTTAAAAATAATCATAAAGGGCTATAAGTAGAAATGAAATAAATGTTTGGACATTGTTTCGGGCTGTTGTCAGTTGCAAATAGTAGAGAGAAAGAAATTTTTCAAATTAATATCTATCGCTTTTAAATCTATCTAAATTGTAAAACAAAGACAAAGATTCTGAGTATAAATTTCTACATAACCATGTGAATATTTAATGCATATACCCACATTCGCCTTGAATCCCAGAAAATATTATTGATCAGCTGTTTCTAAATTCTGTATTTTTTTCTTACATCCCCCCCATTCGGCCAGGGAATATTTTCTTTGGAAAGAGGAACAAAAACACATTTTGCATTCTGAAGATTTATGTGCATGCGTTTGTTTCTTCCGCATAACAGGCATTTGCATAAAAGAAACATTTACAAATGATATACGGCAAATGGTAGCTCTGGACAAAAAAGTTTGGCTAAAGCGAAAATAAAAAAGAAAGGAAACGGCAGAGAAAACATTTGTGTAAATTGGAATGGTATTGGGAAACAGAGAAATTTAAATTGAAACTGGTGGTTAAGTGCAACCATCAATTTTTGAGGAATAATGATTTGTGGAAACAATAGAAATGATTTACATTCTCGAAATTGTAGATTTTAATATATCAACAAATTTTTGATCATTAAAAATGAATATAATATTCAAAGTAATTTCTGTCGCCTGGTGTATTCAATAACAAGCAATGGTATGATTGCTGTAAACCTCACAAAACCGAATACTTATCTGGGTAAACCTACACTTCATGCAGATCTCCGGTTCTCCGTTGGAGTAGTGTTCAACAAGTAATGCGGTTTACCCAAAGAACGTTAAATTTTGGGAAAACCTAAACACGATGAAAACTAAGAGAGAAATTCTACACTTAAGGACCCCGACTTACTGATACGTACCAGAAATACACAAAGGAGCATCAATCAAACTGGAGAATGTCCTCGAAGAATGTAAACTGAAACCAGTGGCGTTCGGGAAATGTAATGAACAGGGCAAGTCTTATTTAGGATACATTTTTTTAAATTTTATTTCAACAATATCGTTTAAAAACACCCTATCCTTAGAAAAAAACATTCAGACTATTTTTGTTCTTCGTTTCCATTCATTACAACACACAAGTCCTAGAGGTAAGAACAATTTCTAAACTGTCAAGTCGATTTTAAGCAACTAATTAAGTAAAATATAAAGCGTAAATGTACGTACTGCAGCACAACATTCACTCCACTACCTTCATATTAAATTAATATTAATGTGTGTATTTTATTCATTAAACGTATCATTTGATAATTTAAATTCAATTTTAATAGGCATTTTCTGCAAATAGAAAAATTAATAAATTTATACAATTTATCGAGTAATCAAACACACACACACAAAAAAACATACTTAATAAGTAATTGGTCTATACGGGCGTATACTTTTCACAGAGTTTTAATAATTACTGCATTTTGCTAAACTTGAAAATAAAGGATATTCCATATATGGACGAGAATTGTCCAGGACAATTAGGCAATAAATCAAGCAACCCTCGACTTCTAGACCCGAATGAGGAGAGAGCCAATACACTTGTTAGGGAACGAAGTAAAGTTCTGTGTCTGTTGTTCGCTGTCATCATCACTGAATGGCCAGCTTCAATCGTCGATTTGCAAGCAATACGAATTTCATACTGGTGTACCACTATGTCTCAAGACGCAGAATGATATCAGTCCAGACATAGGACCGCTATATAGACTACATCAAAACCAAGGTTCTGTGTATTGGTTCGTATGCGTATTGGTTCATATATGTCCCAAACGTATAATGATTGTGTGCAAACATAATATGTGTATATACAAACATATATATGTTTAAAACCGCTTTATATTGAAAACTAAAAGACGTATCGGAGATACTATATTTGAAATCAGCATAAGAAATTAAGGTTTTTGGGAGTGAATGGCATTAAATCATGGTTTCTTTAATCATTTCAACACGCTCTAAGACAGGCTAGAACGGCCGTTGCCAAAAAAAAATTTACTCACCCTAATGTGACACGTATAGATCTGGATCTTAAATGCCTTTCGAGCCGATTACTGTTGAACTTAGTAAATGCAACGAACAGAGGTGCAGTACGGCACTATCAAACAAAAATGAGTGATGCATTTATTTTCAAGATTTGTTACAAAATTGAGCCATTTATTCGTGGGTTTTATTTGTTCCCAATTTGTAATCGAAACCTTTGATTAGGTGTTGTCTAACGAAAAAACGGGGGAATAAATAAACAGCTTGCACAGTGCTTGGAAATCAATTTCCATTATACCCGACATATGTTGCAGATGAGATAAGAATTATTTAAAGTCTTACCAACCTGTGTTCTATTAGAAACACATCTGGCATAATTACAGAAAATTTATATTATCAGCGGAAACACCCATACCAGCCAAAAATTTGCATATTTTTATACACTCCATCATAGGATGGAGTATATACTAAGTTTGTCATTCCGTTTGCAACACCTCGAAAGAGTGATCTGCGACCCTATAAAGTATATATATTATTGGTCAGTGTAACATTCTAAGACATTCTAGCGATGTCCGTCTGTCAGTCTGTCCGTCTGTCCGTCCGTCCGTCCGTCCGTCCGTCCGTCCGTCCGTCCGTCCGTCCGTCCGTCTGTTGTCTGTTGAAATCACGATAGAGGGCGAACGACTAACCCTAAAAAGCTGAAATTTTGTAGGAAGATGTTTTTTGCCCATAAGCAGGTTAAGTTCGAGAATGGGCCATATCGGACCAAAGGGGGAAAAGTTCTCCTTTACGGGACTAAATATATTCCGGCCATAATCAAATTTTTCAAATATTTTTTTTCACTACATCTAAGTTCTAAGTGTATATAATTTATAGATGGGGAAAAAATCCCAAAAATGGGCGTGCTCATGGGTTCCGTGGACCCTTGGGGCCCAAAAAAGGGCCCATGATAAACATGCGCATATGGGTATCGAAGTGCAACGAAATTTACTCACGAACCCAAATATGCCTTTATTTTCATGATTTGCCTAAATTTTTTGATCCGGTTTCTGGGACTACCGGGTCACCAGCGGCCCAAAAACCGTCCCTTGACAAACATGGACATATGGGTATCGAAATGCAACGAAATGTTCTCGCGAACCCAAATATGCATTTATTTTCATGATTTGGATAAAATTTGTGATCGGGTTCCTGGGACTATCGGGTCACGAGCGGCCCAAAAACTCAGTTAGTTATACCCTCACCCTACGGTGGGAGGGTATATATCATTTGATACGGCTCAAAAGTGTAACACATAGAAATATCCACATTAGACCCCAGGTGTCTTTGAACCAAATTCGTTTTATGACTTTCTGAATCGTTTGAGCCATGTCCGTCTGTCCTGCTGGTACGCACGATAACTTTCGAAAGAGTTAAGCAATCACTCTGAAATTTGGCATGGCTTAATATTTTCCTAAAACTGCTTATGGGATAGCAAATGGGCTATATGGCCACACCCCTTCGGGTACCTCCATACAAATCTGCTATTTCGCCCACTTTAGAAATCGTGTAATAATATCAACACGCCTAGTTAGATCTTCCCCAAATTTTGTATTTAGTAAAAGTAGAGTTAGACTAAGTTTTGGACAAAAAGTTGGTAGTCTGGCAACTCCCCTTCTGGTACATGCCATACAAATGTGCCATCCCGCCTACCTTAGAAATCGTGTAATAACACCAATATGCCCAACGCGATCTTGCCCAAATTTTGTATGTAGTAAACGTATAGTAAGACTAAGTCGTGGACAAAAAGTTGGCAGTCTGGCAACTCTCCTTCGGGTACCTCCCATACAAATCTGCTATTTCGCCCACTTTATAAATCTTGTAATAATATCAACACTTGCAAGTTCGATCTTGTCCAAAATCCGTAGTTAGTAAAGGTATAACCGGACAAAGTTTCCGACAAAATCTTGGCTGTCTGGCAACTCCTCTTCTGGTACCTCCCATACGAATGTACCATCCCGCCTGCCTTAGAAATCGTGTAATAACACCAATATGCCCAACGACATTTTGCCCAAATTTTGTATTTAGTAAAAGTATAGCTAAACAAAAACTTGGAAATCTGGCAACTCCCCTTCTGGTACCTGTCATACAAATTTACCATTCCACCCATTATAAACCGTGTAATACTTTCAATACGACCAACGCGATCTGCCCAAATTCCGTATTTAGTAATGGTATAACTGGACTAAGTTTTGGACAAAAACTTGGCAGTCTGGCAACTCCTTTTCTGGTACCTCCCATACAAATGTACCATTGCACCCACTTTAGAAATCGTGTAATTATAAAAACTCGATCAACGATTCTTTCCGAAACTCTATATTTAGTAAAGCTTTAACTACATACAATTTTCTAGTAAAAACTCTGCTTTATATTCCGTCCTTTTTGTAAAATCATGTAATACAATATTTTTCTAAAACATTCGGTATTCTAGGTTGCTATTATGACTTTTCATCAGATGTTACATCAAATGATGGTAGCTACTCACACATTTAACTTTCCGATACTTTGAAATATGAGTCTTGTATGTTTTTAATGAGGGTGAGGGTATATATACATAAGTCGGTTTACCCGACTGCAACTTTTTCACTGGTTTTCTTATTTATTGACTTTTTAAGGATCCATGATGGAGGGTATATAAGATTCGGCCCGGCCGAACTTACTATTTGTCCACTTGTTTTCATTATATACGTGTATTTACTATCAGCGTCGGCGAATCGTCAGCAATATTTTTGCATACGCATATGGTAATTCCAAAGTCATTAGTCAATACCACAGAATATTATTTGGAATAAATAATATCAAAATATAATCCCGCATGGATTTAAACAACATCAACCCCAGAGTACAAAACAAACATTTGCCAAATTATCAATTAAGTTTTTGACGAAATAATATAATGGACATAAAAACGTTTGTATATGCGAAACGATAGATTGTGTGTATTTTGTTGCAATTGATTAAATACTAGTTTTTATGACAGTTTCCTGGTTTTACAGGATCCAATTGGCTTACAGGATTTTTTTTTAAGAGGAAATGCTATGCAAAGGTTGATGAAACATTTTGGATGTATTTAATAATTCAACATCCGACACAATCCACAATCCAAAAAAAGAAAAGGCAACATGGCCCTCTATTTTGGATTAAATTCATAGAAAGATAATCTAGTAGTCGGAAATAACTAAAAGGGTACGCTATCTAACATTTTTTTTCAACCAGTGCTTATTTCGTTTTCGTTGTTTTCGTTATCGAGCCATGTTGAACGAATTTTCGTTTACAAAAATTGAAGAGGATGATATTGGCAACATTTGGTTTCAACAGTTTCAACAGTGGTTAATAAAAATTTATACTAAAATTAGAAACAAATTATAATCTTTAAACTAGTGTTAATTAAACAATATTAGTAAAAATTTCTTCCAAATAGCTTTGATTTTCATTTTGCAGTAGTTGTTTAGCTTCTTCATCTAACTCTAATGAGGTTGATTTCCATTTTTGTCGAATACTGGACATATATGGATCTGATGTGCACAACAAAATATTAATAAGATCTTCATTAGTACATTACTTGAAAATTTTTCTTGTATTGTGCTCGCGAAATAATCTGTAGTCTTTGTTCCTTTTTTCTTGCGCTTCTTCTGAGAGATCTCCAATTGGAAGCATATTGTGCTGAATTATTTGTTCCCCATGGAACAAAATTTTGTGAACTGCGGTTGGCATATGTCTCCAAGAATATTTTTGGTTATAAAGGGTTGCTGTCTCATTAGCATACTGGAACGGAAAAAAATCTCCTTGCTGTGTTTCCATCATTAGAATTTCCTTCCCCTTGCTTTGGCTGGTCAATTATAAGGCCTATCTCACGGTATTTTTCTTGAATATCTTTTTTTTGCTGTTCCTTTTCAATGGGCGCCTTAATGTTGGTAAAAATTTAATTTAATGTTCTATTTGGTTTGTAAGCAAAGCGAATGTTGTCAGATTCTATTGTCATTTTTGTCAAAATTTTGATACACCCTTCTATGTGGACTAGGTCCAAATATGGGCCAAATTCTCCTAATTTCAACAGAATTATTTTTTGGGTCAATAAGAACTCTTGTACAAAATTTCATCAAAATATATGCATAATAGCCACTTTCACATACAAATAACTTCTCAAAAAATATGACGTGCATTTGTACCGAATATCTTACCTTGGGTCAGAAAAATTGCTGTAGCTCAAAAAGTGCAGTCCCGATGCATAGACATGTATATATAGGAATGTAGGGGAGGATTAGGACTACAAAATAGTAAATTTGTGTTTTGACTCAGCTTGACTCACAGGAGTTGTGCTCTATGAAGTAGGAAATTTCCGATAAATTAGACCTTTTTTAAAAAAAATATTTAAATTGTTCTGAAAACAGTAGAGCTTCAATTTGTTCTACCAGTGATAGGAAATAAGTTAAGTTACAACACAAAATTTATTTCGTCCAAAAATCTTGAAAAACAAAAAAGTTATGATCATTTCAACTTTAAAAATTAACTAAAAATATCATAATTACTAAATTCTGAAAAAAAAACCTTTTTGACCACCCTGTTCTCAGTGAAATAGTTAAAATAGAGTTCTAATTTTTTGGCTCCCGAGGTTTACTACTGTCTACTTTCATATGAGTCTAATAACTTTAAAATCGGAGAACAAAAACCAAAAGGAGTTTTGGCCGCTATTTCAAAATATTGACCACAGTGCGGCGCAACGTGCCATCCAGCCGAAGCTACACTCGATATTTTTCACCCTGTTTTTGAAGATCGCATTATCAGACGCAGAGCTGATGTCGTTAGGCTACTGCATGGGCAGCCATTTGAATAAAATTATTTTCCATTATTAACCGGAATGATTGTACTTTCAAATAAAAAAATTAATTTGAGAAAATATCCAATAGTTTTTTTTATAGAATTTTCCAAAAAAAAAAAAAAAAAATGTATATAAAAGAGAATTTTTGCAGATAATATATATGTATCTGAATAATTTTCATTAAGAGATCAATGGGGGTGTATATTAGATAGGGTCACGAAAAAAGTTGATAAGGACAAATCATCTTGACTGGGGACAAATCATCGCTACCTGGGGCTCGGAAAACCCAAGAGTTATTGTTGAGAAGCCTCTCCATTCACAACGTGTGAATGTTTGGTGCGGTTTATGGTCCGGCGGTGTCATTGGACCTTACTGTATCGCTATTCTATAGATATTTCAACGGTATCTGTTCGTCAGATATCCATCGTCTGACGTTAGAACATTTAGCCGGAAAACGCGGCTATCCAGGGAATCTCATTCGTTCGTTGTCAAATGGTCGGTTAAACGGACTATAGAAAATTCGTTCTTCAGCCGAACTGTTCGCATGTGGAATAATCTGCCAACAAGTGTTTTTCCTGCCTGCTATGACATTATCAAATTCAAGGCAAACACCAACAAACACTACTCCCTCTTTCCTCCGTCCAATACCCGTCTTTCCCATCGCTAATACAGTGCATTGCATTTATAGGGGTCATCACCTGAGTGTTAGACAAAAATAAAAATGGGTTGGATCAATAGTTACGGTGAATGGATTGTGCTATCGAGAGATGAATAATAATTGTTTATGGTCGGAGTTGGATGATATTGATCTACGCCAACAGCCCAGTGTCGATTCAAGACCTCAAAGATAGAATTCGTGAATATTTAAAGTATATCGTGCACCTCTCTTCGATTTTTTTTTAGACAAGTTCCCCTTCTGTTCGTTCATGAAATCTTAATGAGAAATATTTAAAGTGCTTCTAATTGACAGTATCTCATATACGTTTTAAAATTGCTTTATTCCGACATGATGCATATACATTTAATATGTTTGTATATGAAACACATTTAATTCGAATTGGAAACGTTTTGAAATTCAAAATTCAAATAAAATATGCAAAAAAATAAATATTGGTCAAATATTTGTTTTTAATATGTTTTTTTTTTTTGCACGGTATGTTTCTAGTTGAACTAATTTTTTATTGAATAGCAATGCGTTTGTTGTTGTCATGTTTTTCTTTTCTTTTTTTTAAATTTTATTCTAATTGGAACTCTGTTGAAATGGAAAACAAAAATTGTTTGTGTTCCGTCATGCAAATGCCGCATATGTGAATATGAATTGTTATTTTGCAACAACTTCATTGAAGCAGAATAAAAGGCTCTTTATGCGCCACAACACACAGTGATGGCGGAAAATAGAGCAAACAAGAATTGGTTTGGCAATTAGTATTACAAGAGAGTGTGGGTTGCTGGAGCTGGTTCTATGGTCAATTCTTTGCCAGCAATATATAAGATTGATCTACACTAGTCTACCGGTAGTTCCATTTATGCCCTATGACTGCTGACCAGCAGGCAGCTTCTCGCTTCAGAGTCGTATGATTGTTTATATAAAAGAAGAGGAAATGCTCATTATTACCCTTTTCAGAGTTAAATTCAATGGACAGCGGCTGAAAGTGGAAACCCAACGTGTCATTTCAAATAATTTCGGTAAGGATGTACTCGGAATATTATTAATCATTCCCTATTATACTTCTCTTATGGATGTGATGCCACAATGTAGCACACAAAATAAACTCCCCCTAAGTATTTGAGTGGTACGCGACCCGTGGTCCAGACTTTACGGTTCTCAGTAAGGGGTTGCCGACTGACGACACCAAATACATTCACATGGGACTAGACCTCCAATCCCAGGAAAAGCTAGCGACGACATCAGCCCCATAAAGGGGGTAACTGACCTAAAGTTTGCAAACTATTGTACCCACTTCAAAGACAAGTCCGGCTGGTATCACTAAACACTCAGAATGTCAGCATAAAGAGTGTTGTATGAAAAACGAGTTTGAAAACAAATTTAACTTTAGATAATAGTTATATGATGTTTTTATATTCTATTGGAACTATGCTTTATGAATTCATGGGTTCTTCACAATCACGTGTTAGTTACAAGAATAAGGATGATCTTAAAACAAAACATCCAAGTGACCTAATAATTATATGGTTGCCAATTTATTGATTTTATAATATATATAAGTAAGGTAGAGAGGGAATTACAATGATTCAATATATAACGGATGCGAAATTATATGTTAATTAAATTAATCACTTTTCTATAAATCCATCAATAGATGGTGGAAAAAAACTGGCGAATCGTCGAGGAGAAAACAAATTTATTTACATCATTAAACAATCTGACCAGAAAGAGTCCGATAAAAATCAAAACAAAAATCAAAACAACAAATTCATCGAAAAAACAATTTCCAACAGAACTTTTTACAGTTATGATATGTTCGAGAATTCGGAAAGGTGGAAAGGTTATCAAAAACCATAATGACTAATGCTGAAGCTGTTGCTTAATCAGCAGAAATAGCGACGGAACTATAAGGGTTCATGTAGATCTCAGAGGCTCCGAAGAGATCTTTGCAGCTACTGGGACAGAGGAGATCGGTGGTGATAATAGGGGATAGTAGGGTATCCAACTCTATTGTCTGCCTTCATCATCGCCAGGTTTTTGGGTGGGTATCGCTATTCTATAGATATTTTAACAGTATCTGCTCCTCTGATATCCATTATCCTGTTACTGATATTAGAACATTTAGCTGGAATTCGAGGCATTCCAGGGACTCTCATCGGCTTGCTGTCAAGTGGCCGGTTGATCGGACAACAGACTATAAGGAAACCTCGTTCTTCAGCGGAACCGTTGGTATGTGGAATATTCTTCCAGCAAGGGTTTTCTGCCAGTTGTGACATTCTTAACTCTAATGTGACAAGCACATAACTCTAATGTGACCCAGTCCGGAAATTAAAAATAGATATGTAAAATGTCAATGGCAGACATTCTACTATTCAAAAACGCATCCTAAACAAAACTCATAAATGAAATCAATGAACACATAAATTTCCAAAAAAAAATTTTAGATTTTATAAAAAAATTCCATTTTTTTTCAGTAGCATGCATTTTTGGGAATCAATTTATCGTAATTTACAAACATAAAAAGGAATTCCTACTCCATCGAACTTATGAATGGAAAATACACTGCTTTCTCTGCACTCGTACCTTGTCTCCGTGTATACGTTTTATAGCCAGTATAAATTTATACTAGAAGGTGTGCTACAAATTTGATCGTGGTGGTTTATCATATTTTTCACTATTGTTGGACACATTTGCATATGTTTCGTTTGCTTTTTTTGCTGTTTTTTTTTTTCAAATTATTATTGTACTGCCCTCTGTACATGAAAAATATAGATTCGAACTAAAGCCAACAACGTACTAGTAAATCAAAAATATTTTTTTTTCTTTCCAATTGATTTGTTCTGCAGTCAACAGAATTACATTATGACCGATTGTGTTATTCGAATGTGATAAATTTGGAAAATCATATTATTAAAACTATGGAAGAGTGTTTGGTTATGACTCTAACAAGTGTAGTCAATTTTCGTGACGCGCGGAACTTTACAATTTTCTGGGGGAAAAAACCAGTGCCACTTCAGTTGTGAAATACTGCAGATCGTAGGCATGAGCCATGATTTGCAAAAACTTGTTATTTCATGTTGCCGAAAATCAATTCCATTGAACAGAAGCATTCATTTAAATATGCAAAATAAAGCGAACTCATAGCTACATTAATTTGATACGATTTAAAATAAGTCCTTAAATGCAATTGAATACAAACGACGTTTATTTTTGCCAAGAGGAATCTTTTTCACAATATATGTGCGTAGCCTCAAGGGTAATCAAAAAGAAGAAAAATATTTTTGAACAAAATGTACTAGAGAAGGATTGCGATAAAATTACAAATTAATTGATTAACGCTGCCGATTGGTTGATCAGCTAAGAGCTGATTTATTGGTGACATCTGGCCAATGATATTTTCCAACCCATCAAAGCCCAGGTGTAGCGACCCATCATAATATGCATTTTTTTTTTTTTTTTGGAGCAGATTTCAGGAAATTTTAACTTCGACTGTGAAAATGTATCCCTCACATATACCTATCAGGTCTCTCATTGGCCCAACAGTGTGTTTGCTTCACAGCAGACCTTGGAATATCAGGCATGCTAACCACTCCAACCTAATCCAAGATTTATAATTATTCTTCGAAGAAGTTCGGTAAATAAAACAAATGTCTGAGCAATAAATTTGTTCACAAGCTTGAAAATATTCTCTTTCACAAAAGGGTGCATTTGAAATCCTGACCAACCGACCTATATAGATGCCTCTGACTTTATCTTCATACTCGTAAATTGCGTTGTCCAAGTTTATAGTTTTCTTGTTTCTTCTAAAAGTTTAAAAAGAAACATTACACAAAAGGACAGTGGAAATAATGCGACACAAACAAGAAAATATGCTTTTCATCACAGTTAAGTGGCAATAAATTTCCAAAGAAAAAGAAGCAACTTGGAAATCATTTTACTTTCTTTTCTAACGAACTACTTTTTGTTTGTATATTTTTCTGAGATATTTAACGGTTCAGTAGTTTCAATTGTTTTCGTATTCTTGTGCAGACTGATGGAGGAAAGGAAATAAATTATGTAGGGGAATGAAATAAATGTTGACAACAAACGTTGATCAGGGCAATTAGAGATATCAAACAGAAGGATGTTACCATTGTCGTGCTCCACATTTGTCATGATCGAGCGGTAAGAATTAAATTTGGATACCCTAGAGAATGTATTTGAATTTTGGCTTAAACCAATGTGGACCTATTTTTTCTCTTAAAGCACGATATGTGGCTGTGCCAGAATCACAATTTTTGGCGATCCATTTTCGCCAATGTCAGACTTCCATCTGAAAAGAAAAAAATTGGATTAACAACTTAGTTTGACAGATGTCGAATTCCAGCCCTATACTTTTGAAACCACTAAATGGATAACCCTATACCTATATGTATAGTTATTTGTAATCTGTATTTTTAATCTGTAAGAGCACGTCTCGGTAGATGAAAGAAATAAAATTCGTTTTAATGGAAAAAAAACATGTTGTTGACAATAACAAGTGATAACGTTTTCGTCGGATTAACCGACTTACATATACCCTTACACCCAATACAATTTTTATATTCCCAGGTATCTGAATTTCAAAAGTGGGCATGACCCCCACCTTACACTATTCAAATAAATCTGTACATCTGTATGGGCCAGATCGGGTGAAATGTAAAAAAAACCCCAGTGATTTATTTTTGAATGATATAGAATTATGAGAGTACGAAATTTTCACTGGAAGTAATACAAACTTATTAACGAAATCAAAACAGGTCGTTTATTGAAAAATAGTATTGCTCGAAATGATGGCCGCGAGTCTTTTGGACACAACTGTCTGCATGATTCTGGCTGCCGAAGCCGAGAGTTTGCAATTTACTCCTAGAACATAGACTCGCCCACGATCTCAACACACATCAGCCTGATGGTAATTCTGTAGAATGACATCGCATTATTAGGCTACACCGTGGCACTCCAGCAAACCAAATGGCTGAACCATGTCTAATCTTCTCCGACAAATCTTACCGATTTCGTCCGAATTCTGTTCGACTTCTCTGAGGGATATTTTCTTCCTGACAGTTCTGAAAGAATTCTGAATATTTTCTGTGCCACATGTCTGAGGAGTATTTTGTAATTTTTGCTGCGAAACGTCTGACCGAATTCTGAACGATTTCTGTTCTCGGTGTCTGAGGAATACTTTTTCTTCAGACATGTCTAAAGGAATTCTGAAAGAATTCTCAACTACGTATCTGCGAAATGTTATCTGATTTTATTCAGATACGTCCAAGGGATATGTTTTTCAGATATTTATTTATTATTAATTACAATACAAAGTAAATTTATATTCTAAATTTGGCCCTAAGGGTAAACCGGGTAACACAGACAATTTGGCTAGATTTTTGCAGCGACTGACCAAAGCCTCTGGTTGGTAGGTGAGCACGCTACCAACTTACCTACCAGGGCGCTAATGTTGTTCACACATGTCTTAACGAATTTTGAGAATTTTTTTTTTTGTTTTCGTTTTTATTTTGCTTCTTATTCGAGAAGAAATACCACTTGTACTACTTCACTCCTGCTGAATTCGGTCAGAATTCTGAACGACGAGTCGGCAAACACATCTGAATTCCCTGAGAAACCACTTTAGAATTCTAAACGACATTTCGAATTTCCCTTCAGAATTTCCCAATATATTAATTCAGAGTTCGGTCGGAAGTCTGTAGGACGTTGCAATCAATAAAAGATCTGGACCCGGTTAGATGTGCAGTGGTCGCACACAATGCTGTCGCTAGCATTACTTGTGTCCATTATGACATGACATTGTCTGATTGGAAGACATACAATGAGACTTAAGTTTGTGACTAGTGAATTCTGCAGAAGCTGTGGACATGAGGTGGATTCCATTAAACACCTGATCTACATTTGTCCTGCCCTTACGAACAGGCAGGGATAATGATTGGGCTCTCAGTTCTATAGAAATCTAGTCAAGAGCTTTTTGAAGCGCTCTGTACCGTTCAACTGGGGGAACTAGGGACACGTTTTTCGCTAGCTTCCGTTATATCACAACTAGTAAGTTGTAATGCCCGTTAATTTGCTTGAGAAAGTATTTGTTACTTAATTTTAAAAATTTTGTAAAAAATATTTTGAGAAAACTATTTTGTAAAAAAAAATTTCGAAAAAAAAACAAATTTGTGGAAAAAAAATTTTTGCTGGAAAAAAAAATGTTTGTTGAAAAAAAAAATTTTTGTGGAAAAAAAAAATTTTGTTGAAAAAAAAAATTTTTGCAGAAAAAAAAAATTTTTGCTGAAAAAAAAAATTTTGTTGAAAAAAAAAATTTTTGTGGAAAAAAAAAATCTTTCTTGAAAAAAAAAAATTTTGTGGAAAAAAAAAATTTCTTGAAAAAAAAAATTTGGAAAAAAAATTTATGGTAAAAAAAAAAATTTGGGAAAAAAAAAAATTTGGGGAAAACACAATTTCTGTACAAAAAAAATATTATTTTTTTTACTGCGTGACAGAGTCAGTGAATCAGTGAATCAGTGAATCAGTGAATCAGGGAATCAGGGAATCAGGGAATCAGTGTCGAGGGTAAATATATATTAAGATGAACTTCAGAGTCTAAGTCACGTTAAACTAACCTGACGTAACATCGGCGTAAAGCTGCCACCGAATCAAGACATTGTATCGAAATCAGAGTTTCTATTAAATTTAATTATTTGAAAAGTTAATTATATTCTGATAAGTGTTTAAGTAATTTAATTCATTGGATGAAACATGTTAAAAAAATCACAAATCACTAAGCAAACGTTAGAAATATCCACAATTCGTTTAACAATTTAATGCATTCGACTGAAGTTTTCTGTGACACTTTCATATCTGGTTTTTCCTCTGTCTTTTCTCCCTCCTTTTTTCCATTCAATGCCAAGAATATGAAACAAACTTTTACAAAAAGGCATATAGTTCACAATGTTCGCTGTCTGTTAAATTGTTTTCCTTGTCATCGTTTAAATCCATCATCCCGGTGCTATCGTGCCCAAGATGTTACAAGTTGCCTACAAAGACATCGTAAAGAGCAGTGAAAAGCAGTGAAAAGGAAAAACTTCAAGACATACAGGAAACTTAGAAAAAAAAATAATAAAACAAAAAACAGATAAACGGATTTTTTTTTGATTTAATTTTCAAAAAAATAAAGACGTAAGAGTATTTGTGTGTAAGTTTTTGAAAAATTCCGCACAGTAGGTGCTGTATAGTTGGTTGTGTCTTTGAGGTAATCTCTGGAAATTGAAATAAAACTTTAATTTGAAGACATCCGTTATATATCAACAAAGTCAAAATAAAGCAACATATGAATCAAGTTAGATTTGTAAGCTTTCACGAAATATTGACCATTTGGAAATGTAATAGCATTCAAATGGTATTACACCAGCGTTTTTTTCGATCGTTCATAATGTACGGTAGCAAATTAAATATAGATCGAAACTAGTCTGGGTAATCTGAAGCTCCAGGACTTGAACGGACCGAAATAGTCAAATTTCACCAGTGCTAGTTATTGGCCACGCTTGTCATATTGTGCCAAATGAAATCGACATCCTAATGGCTACTGCAGCCTACAGGGTACATCCTCTTGCATGTCGCTAATAACTTCGATCATTGTTATATTTTTTTCCAGATGTCGTATATGGAAAATAAGGAAATATCACCTGAGCAGAGGTGTCTATTTTTCATGGCCCAATTGAACTAAAAGGACATGGTACACACTTTTGGAAAGGTACGAAAAGTACGCTTTAATAAGCCGTTCGCAGATGGCTTCAGATAGTAGGTCCAACTCAGTCAGTATAAGAATAGTATAGTGCGAACTCAATGACTTGGCAGACGTTCCCCGTATAGTCCTTTATGGGATATTAAGGGAAATTGGCAGTTATTAAAACACTATTAAACTGTATGTTGAGACTCACAAATCTTCCACTGTGCAGCACGTCAATAGATGTTAGAAACAAATCGTTTCCTTTGTGTTCTTCCTTTTTCAATTTTCTTATAAAGATTATTTTGTTAGATTTTGCGTTTAAATCCAATTCTTTCAATCCCATATGTCTTTCCACAAAAGGATTTATGTTACAAATAACTTTTGTTTCGCATTATTCTCCCCTTCTTTTATGTGTTCAGAAACAGCAACCGAATCACCGTTCAAATACCACGAAATTCTTCTTTACCAAAGAAAATCAAAACTGAAAAAAAAAACGTTTAAATAGCTTATAAATAAGCACCAAATTATGCCACAGACTCATGGGCTGAGCAAGTGACCAATAGGGACTAGAGTAAGGGTAACAAATTATGCATTTGTTGGATGAAACATATTTGTGGCCAAAATCAAAGACGTCTGTAGAAATATAGATCTCCGAAACAACTAAACTGTTATATATAAATGTAAAAGTTAATTTGAAAAAGAGGAGAGAGTTCTAAAGATATGCCGGTTGGTGTGAAGCCTGTACCAATAGAGCGTAAGGATGGGTGCAAGTTTTGATCACTTCGGCTGTGGCATTATTGTTACAGTGAGAGGGAGGGGTGTACATGGTCGTCGAAGGCATGTACGACGTTAATTTGATGAGTTAACTTTTTAGATTTTGGGCAATTAACTCATTGGAAGAATGACAAATATAAAAATTAGCAGAATAAGCCAAACAAAAACTTGAAACTAAATTATTTTACTGTTAAATTGTAATAAGGCTCAACAATATTTATTTATTATATTTTGGCGAAAAGTAAAAGTGAACACAAATGAGACTCCTTTTCTTGATTAAACGAATAGTGGAATATACAGGGTTTTCCAACAAGAGGTGTTAAATTTAATTTTTTAGATAAATGATCGGATGTTTATTTCATAATAAATAGGAAGGTATGCCGTTAATAATGACAAAACAACATCGACCAAATGGCCACCACGATCACGCTTACAGGACCATATCCTTTACATGAAATTTTCCATAACCAAATCGCAAAGTGGCTGCCCTATGTCCTCGATAGCCTGACGAATTCTATCTTTGAGGTCTTGAGTCGACGCTGGGCTGTAGGCGTAGACCTTATCTTTCAAAGGAAGAAGTCGCAAGGTGTTAAATCACAAGATCTCGGTGGCCAATTGTGATCACCTCTTCGAGAGATATCACGGTTCGGAAACTTTTCTCGTAAAAGACCAATGGTGTCGTTGCTTGTGTGGCACGTAGTGCCGTCTTGTTGAAAGTAAACGTTGTCCAGATCAATATCATCCAACTCCAACCATAAAAAATCATTAATCAGTCACACGATGAGGATGAAGAGGCTTCTCAACAATAACTCTTGGATTTTCCGAGCCCCAGATGCGACAATTTTGCTTGTTGACATAGACACCGAGGTGGAAATGGGCCTCATTAGTCAAGATGATTTTTCGATGGAATTTCGGATCATTTTCATGCATTTCAAGGACCCAATCAGCAAATACCCGACGTTGTTGATGATCGACGAGGAATGGACAAACCAGGATTTTCTTCAACACTTTGGGCTACAGCAGCAATATTGCCAGTTGTTGAGATACGTGCTCGAGTTTTATTCTTCACATCACGAACAAGAGCTCGAATTTTTCCACCAATTTCTCTATTGCGGTCCGACAAGGTGCTTCACGAAGACCCAAAAATTATTTAGTTTTGCAGGTTGTTATCGTTCTATTTTTAGTAATGGCGTACTTTCTACTTGTCAAATGTCAAAGAATAAAAGCTTCAAAAGTGACAGCTACCGAAATACCGGGTGATTCGAAAAATCACCTCTTGTTGGAAAACTCTTTTAATGTGTTTTTATAGCAGAAGAAGAAAAAATGCAGCAGGCGATTTTACAGTTACTGACTGTTAAAAGCCCACTACGAAGGGCTGATGTTTTTCTCGAGAAGTTTTACATGGCTTAGAGTGATCTTTTACGCGTAAAGTCGCCAGGTACAAAACAGCCGCAGATGGTTTTACCAGGTTCCGAACCCGCACACAATACCTACCACACCATGGCCGTCCACAGATGAAAATAGATCCCAAAAACTATTTGGGGCTAATTATCTTACCAATATCTTGGCGAACAGTTTCATAGTGAAATTTTGTGTTGTTGTTCAACTGTCTGTGAATTGTGCCCCCAATAAAAAATGACCCCAATACAAAAAGTACAAATATGAAAAATGACCCAAAAAACTGTATGATCTCATAAAAAATTCTGTTAAACCTACTACGAAGGAGACTTTAACTTGCTCCAAGTCGCATGTTTGTTCTGATCTCTCCACTGATTTTTGGAACTCGTTTCATTACTCCAATTGGTTGACCATAAAGTAGCAATATTCTTTTATCTTTATCTATATTTTTACAAAATGATTGCGCAATTACAGGACATTCATATTTTGCTGTCTATCGTATGAAAACATTTTCTGTAACTTGGGCAAAACAAATTATCTGCAAGAGTTATGTGTCAACCACATTTGAGACAACTCAACCAAATGAAAATATATGACTAATTTCATCCAAGCTTATTAATAGTGAACTACAATTGTACATACATGTATTTTAATAGTTGTGCCATAACTTTCTATCTACGTTTCATAGAACAATTTTAAAAGTACACACTCAGTTCGTTTAAATAAAAGAAGGTTCAATCATCCGAAGCCCTTTTTACTAAAAATCCCGCATAAGTGACTTTTTTCATATCCGTATTCGACGGTACATAAAACTTGAGGTGGGCATCATTAAAGAGGTGGGCATCATTGTTGACTTAACCACCTAATTGAAGTACTTATTCAACTGCAAATCCCATGACATCCACTTTGTGGACCAAAAACAGTAATTAGTTCCGCCATTCGCAATTCGAGTCAAATTCAGCGAAAATCTCGTATATGACATTCTCTTCTACACAGAATTGCAAAAACTTCAGCAATCAAAAGAAAGAAAGAAGTTTTGGTATCCACTTTTTTTGTTTTGGTATCCACTTGAATTCTTCTCAATTTCACATTATTCGTAGGTTGAGACAAATATAAACGTATTCGAAATCGACAGAGAGAAAGTAAGATAATAAAATTTATATTCCAACATAACTTTGGCAAAGTTGGGCTATAGCATAAGCGTCATTGGTCGATGCATTGAAATGGCAAGTGTCCTCTTTGGAAGATATTCAAACTATGTCCGTCGGTACATGGGCAAGAGGACACATGTGCATTTAGCACTCTATCAATTGGGAAAATGTATTTGCATACATACATGTTGCACACGGACACCTATCTAGATACTCATACTTATATTCACAGGATACGGATAAGGATACACATATTACATAGCTCAGATGAAATAGACAATAACTTATTAAGTAAATGGACATTGTGTTTTTGTTGTTTTTTTTTTTGATACAAAATAATAATATACAGAGTGCCCCCGAATTTAAGAAACCTAGAGCGAACGCCTAATGTTTTACTAGGGATATTTTACGTGTCTTAGTCCCTATTTATACGTTGAATTTTTGGCTTGATTTTTTTTTGATTTATACAACCAACTATGTGAAATCAATAAGAAATTTACAAAAGAAACTCAAAATATGTGAAACCAGAAACAATTTTAAAAAAATCTCAAATTTGAAATTTCTGACTTTTGTTGTACACCGCAATCTTCTTTAAACGTTTTAAACAAACTTGGAATGATTTTAAAATCAAGCAAAAAGTCATCTTGTAAAACGGGTCTTAACGATTATTCAATGGCATTTTTGTATGGTTTTATCGGAATGCAAAGCTGGGGTTAGTGAGTGATAGTCAAACACACGAAGTTTACATTAATGAGAAGTCTTTCGAAAATGTAGCACTTTGGCATCAATAACACAAAATCTAAAAAAATTAACTTAAGCGATTATTCGTTGAAAACACAGATATATGGAATCTGTGCAGAAAGCGACATTTATGTTCAAAATATCTGAAATCAGTAAATCAATATCAAAATGTCACTTTAAATAAAGCGGCAATAATATAAATTTTATGAACTTTGAAAAACAAATTTAAGTTTAAAACGGCATATGGATATTTAGGTGTGCACATAAGGGTTAAGTCTTACTGTATGACTAATGGTGCCAACTGTACTGGATTTTCCAGTATTATACTTGATTTGAGCTCAAGATACTGCTGGCAAAACGATACTGCATTTTCGAAAATTGCATGAATTTTATTTTTCATGCAGTTTTTTCGTTTATTTGTATGTGCTGCGCAGAGGTCCAAGCCGCTTCAGACTCTGGAGTAAATGAACTATTAAAGAAAACCATGAAATTTGTGTAGGAAAAATCTTCGGCTTAAAGCCGCCGCCGACCATTTTTTGCCCAGCCGCCGCCGCCGACTTTTTTTTCTTGGACGTCTTTTCAACACTAACGAGGCACATTGACAGCGGTCAGAAAAATATTCCATTCGTTCGCGCTTTGCCTATGATTAAGTTCAATTTCTTTCAATCTGCAAGTTGGTTCTCTTGTTGCTCTTTTGCAAGTAAAATGCAACATGGATTGGGCTCGTATCGATTTCTTAAAATTTTTGAAAACTCGTCCAGATTTGCTGCGAAAAATCTCCTCAGAAGACAAATATGTTTTCAAACAACCGAAGCAAGTTCAATTTGATGATTCGGAATCGCAATAATTCAATTTTTCACTTTTTCAAAAAGCATTAATTTTCACTAAATAAATATACTGCATTTTTGTGTGTAGATAAGGCATTCTAATTGATTTTAAGGGGTTCTAATACACTAGAGCCCCAACTTGCGTCGTCCCGATTTGCGTCGTTTCAAGTTGCGTCGCTTTTTAAAAACTGGAAAAATTTGATTTGCGTCGTTGCAATTTCAAGTTGCGTCGGTCCGAGCTGCATTGTAGATTACCATTTTTTGCATTTGCAGTGCCTGATTTAGCATCTTTTCTGTCTTTTAGCATTTTTACAACTTCTGACAACACTGATCGTCACCTGTACGCATAGATTAATAACAACAAGATGAGACTTTGCTCTCTTTAAAAATTGTATTTTTTCCAGAGGGCTCTGGGTGTCATGATATGAGAAAATAAAAACGTTTGCAATAGGTGTCGTTACTGCATTATTGGAAATTTTGGAATATTTCCCTTTGAAAATTCAAATATCATGATATTTTGGCCATCTATGTTTTAGTTTCATTCGTGTCATGCTCAGTCTTTATGAATTTTAGGTCTTTGGTACTTTTAGCTGCATACGACATCTCTTGTATAATGTGTGAAGCTAAGAAATTCCATCTTGTTGTTATCTCTCTATGCTGTACGTTAAAAAGTTTTCAAATTGCGTGAAATAAGGGGAATTCCCTTTTCTTTGTTATATGTATAAGTGGTGCTAAGAACACCTGTCTGGTTGTGGTAAGAATTTAGTGTGTGATTCGCCAGAGTACATTAAGGACGTAAAAATGAGTCAAAATAAAAGAAAAGTAATAAGTTTGGAATTAAAATTGGACGTAATAAAACGTTTTAAATCGGGAGAAAAGGCTGTTAATATAGGAAGAGCTCTTGGACTAGCACCTACAACAGTAAGAACAATTTGCAACAGAGACAGTGATAAAATAAATCAATTCGCTGAAATTGTTACACCACTCCAATCTAAACAAGATACTATAGCAAGAAATCCCTTATTGGTTAAGATGGAGTCCCTTCTTTCAATTTATACATGACCAAAACAAGCGAAGAATGCCACTGAGCAAGGACGTAATAAAAAATAAAGCTCTTTCTATTTACTCCGACCTTAAAAAAAATACTGCATCTAGTAGTAACGGAAATTCTGATACTTTCGAAGCCAGCAATGGTTGGTTTAACCGCTTTAAAACACGGGCAAATTTACATAATGTGGCATTAAAAGGAGAGTCAGCCAGTGCAGATTCCGCAGCTTCAGAAAAGTTTAAGCTTGAGCTGAAAGCCATAATTGAAAAAGGAGGGTATTCTGCTAAGCAGATTTTGAATGCCGACGAAACAGGTCTCTTTTGGAAACGGTTACCATCAAGAACTTACTTGTCAAAAAATGAGAAAGCATGCCCTGGATATAAAGCCGCGAAGGATCGGCTAACACTTCTTTTGGGCGGAAACGCAGAAGGCGATTTTAAATTTAAACCTTTTTTAATATACCAATCAGAAAATCCAAGGGCAATGAAAAGTATAAACAAAAGAGACCTCCCGGTACACTGGCGCTCTAATAAAAAGGCTTGGATGACCGCAACCCTGTTTAAAGATTGGTTAGAAAATTGTGCCGTTCCTGAGTTTAAACGCTATTGCTCCTCTCAACAAATTGAGTTCAAAATGCTTTTGTTAGTCGATAACGCACCAGGACATCCAACTTTTTCAGATGACTTATCGGAGCATGTAAAAGTTGTTTTTATGCCGCCTAACACAACATCACTTATTCAACCTATGGACCAGGGTGTAATTTCAAACTTTAAAATGTACTATTTACGCCGAACTTTCCGGCAACTTCTTGATTCAACAGACCAAAATGATAGACTCTCTATGAAAGACTTCTGGAAAAACTACAACATAGTGAAAGCTATTGGAAATATACATTTATCTTGGGAAGAAGTTAAGGCATCCTCCATGAAAGGGAGTTGGCGGCAATTATGGCCAGAACTTATTGATGGAGACGAAGATAATGTCGATGATGTTCCAAACGTTAGTAATGAGTTGGTTAATTTAGCTAGAGAAGCCGAATTTGAAGGAATGGAGGAAGGTGATATTAATGAATTTTTGCTGTCTCACGATGAGGAGCTTGATAATGAAAATTTATTAGCCATTGATATTCAGCATGTTTCAGAAGAAGATGTCATAATAAGTGATGATACAATAGAAGAAAAAAAATTAACAATCGCCAATATTTCCAAAGCTATGCAATTAATTTCCCATGCAATGGATATATTTTCTGAAAACGATCCTGACGAAAACCGTAGCACGGGCGTAGCAGCATCTGTTGATCAAGCCATTAGTTGTTACAAAGAAATATATCAACAAAAAAAATCTTTAAAAATTCAACAAACTTTAGACATTTTTGTTAAAAAAACAGTAAGACCGTCCAATCAAATGGATATAAGTGTTGTTGATTTAGATTTATCATCTGAAGACAGCTCAATGTAAGCTAAATAAATTACAATTTTTAGTGCATCTACTTTTTTCGAATATGTATACATATGTACATATGTAAATGAATTTAATTTTTGTTATGTTTTTTCTTAATTTATTGTTTTGTTATTTCTTTATAATAATTATAAACATTGGTTGAAGTAAATGAAATACACTAGAGCCCCGACTTGCGTCGTCCCGATTTGCGTCGTTTCAAGTTGCGTCGCTTTTTAAAAACTGGAAAAATTTGATTTGCGTCGTTGCAATTTCATGTTGCGTCGGTCCGAGCTGCATTGTAGATTACCATTTTTTGCATTTGCAGTGCCTGATTTAGCATCTTTTCTGTCTTTTTGCATTTTTACAACTTCTGATAATAAATTAAATTTCAGTGCATTTTGTATATGTATAGAAAAGGTGATTCGATTTGCGTCGTTTCGAGTTGCGTCGCGTTCCTCCGGTCCCCATTAACGACGCAAGTCGGGGCTCTAGTGTAAATAAAAATGTATTCATACTTGTTTTTTATCAAAAATATAAAATTGTTTGCTTTGTTTTGAACATTTTCCCGAATAAATTAAATTTCAGTGCATTTTGTATATGTATAGAAAAGGTGATTCGATTTGCGTCGTTTCGAGTTGCGTCGCGTTCCTCCGGTCCCCATTAACGACGCAAGTCGGGGCTCTAGTGTACAATGCATAATAATGCATTTCACTCAGGTACTGTTGGCACAATTTTGTATGACTGTATGACATGTAGCGCCGTGTTGTTGAAACCAGAGGTCGTCCACATCAACATCATCCAATTCCGGCATGAACAAGTCATTTTTAAAGAAATATGGACCAATGATTCCCTCTGCCCATAGAGAACATCACACAGTGAATTTTTCTATGTGTTACACTTATGGGTCGTATCAAAAGATATTTAACCTCCTACCCGTAGGCTAAGGGTATAACCAATATTTTTGGCGTTAAGTTCGTCGAGTCTGACGACGAGATACGGTGCGATCTTTCGTCTTGTTTGCGAATGGTGGTCGGTGTTATCAGTTAACCTTAAGATTAAAAATCGGATGCGTTAGAACTAGTGTTTTAAATTTCCCGGGAATTTCCGTGACTTGATTTGCTTTATAAAATACACTAGAGCCCCGACTTGCGTCGTCCCGATTTGCGTCGTTTCAAGTTGCGTCGCTTTTTAAAAACTGGAAAAATTTGATTTGCGTCGTTGCAATTTCAAGTTGCGTCGGTCCGAGCTGCATTGTAGATTACATGATTACATGTAGATTGCATGATTCGATTTGCGTCGTTTCGAGTTGCGTCGCGTTCCTCCGGTCCCCATTAACGACGCAAGTCGGGGCTCTAGTGTATTATGAAAAAAATAATATTTTTTGCAAAAAAAAATCATTACAATTTTAGGGTTTTTTAAAACCAAAAATTAAACATATTAATAATTCAGGTATTGTAAAAACTTAAAATGATTAATAAAACTTTAATTAAATGCAAATGCAATATATAATATTCAAAATGCATTTTATTGCAAAAACAATTGGGTCATACTGAAGTCGGACGGACCCGACTATTATAATTTTACACTACTTTACCCTACTCCACTGAAAAGAATAATACCTGTTTTTTAAATTAGCAAATATTCCATCAAACGTCTTCGTCATCGTACAAGAATATAGCGATTACTCAGCCTGAAGGTCCTTCATTGCATTTGTTATGGAAATTTACCCATATGGATGTATCATTTCGGCCATTTTGTAAAGCGTGTAAAAATTACTACGCCCCACACAAGCTCACCCAAATATCTTATTTAGTAATTCTTTAAATACATAAAGTCTTGTAGAAAAAAATAGAAGTCTAGCCACGCCCCGTACATGTACCATTTTGCACATATCGTGTAAGTACGTTATTGCTCTAAAACTCGTTATATTACGGACAGAGTTCTATAAGACCAAAGAATATAGACTTCCCTCCATGGTGGTAAGGCTTTACACACCAACTTATGTACACCCAAACAACTGTAAATCAGCTCATTTGAAATTCTACATGTCCACTTATCAATTTTCCAGCGCTCTGTAAATCTGAAAAACGACGTTCAAACAGACAAACTGAAAAAACCCCCCTTATCAGTTAACATGATTGTATTCATTTTAAATGGAATTTTAATATTCGCATTTAAAGAAATACTTCAATCGACATCCGTCAGTGTTTATTTGAGTATCAGCCTGAAAAGATTCAATTTTCAAATAAAATGGAACAGCAATTCATTTGTGCCGCTGGCATCTGTGCTCTGTTGCTGCTGTGTACGGTGGCGAAATCACAGGAAACCGTTGGAGAATTACAAAAACTGAATACCCAAAATTCGGCTAACATTTTTATCATAATGGAAAATGTGGATCGTTTGCTAACAGAAGTGGAAATATTAAACAAGAAGTGAGTTTTTGGATATGGTGGAATTGTGATAGTGAATCATCTAAAAAGGTTGATGACTGACTGGCGATTTTCACTGAGCTTGGAGTAGTGTTGACGGTACATGGTACATCTCATGGGCTGATCTAATCCCATCTTCCTTTGCACAGGGCTTTTTAACTGTTCAAAATAAATAACCCGACGTAAATGGCGTCGTTCATTCGAAATCATTGTTTAGTAAAAAATTTATTATTCCATTCAACATTTTTGAATAATATTTGTACTTACTTATTTCCCTTAACATTCCATGAAACAACTGACGGGGAACTTATCTCGGATCAATGAGCTGTGATATAATTTGTATACTCACTGACAGTGACCCTTGTTTACCGCTGAAAAAAAATGTTTGATAATTTTAAGTGAACGACATCATTTGTGCAGGGTGATTAATTTTGCCTCACCGTTAGGGTTTTTAATTTCCCGACTTTTTCAACTCCCGGAAATCGGGATTTTTTCCGACGTCTTCTCGTCAATTCCCGGGACTTGAATTTCTTTATAAAACATAATGACAAAAAATAGTATTTTTCAAAAAAAACCTCAGCATTTTATGGTTTTGTTTCATTGTAAAAATTTCCCGAGAAACACGTTCCGGGAATCCCGAGCAATAATCCAAATTTCCCGAGAAATACGTCTCGGGAATTCCCGGGTTAAACATCGTACTCACCTTATACACGGAGGCTGTAAATTAATCTTTTCTGATTGGCTGTTCGGTGTTTGGTCGCTAATAAACTGAAGAATTGATTCAGAAGTGAATTTTCACAGTACCATAAGTACGATTCAGTTAAACGATGTTCGCCTTTACTTTGTTCTCTTTGCCGAAAGCGCATACATTCTCCGGTTATTTATCTAAGAGGGCCTCGAACTTACACATCCCGAGAATGCATACTATTTAGCCGAATCTTTCTATTGGGTGGCGGTTTATGATTACATTTTAAATACACATAAGTATATAAATTTGGTTTCAAATTTAAATAGGGAAACATTTTTTAAACAGTGGTTGAGTTTTGATGGTCAGGTGCCAGTAGACAATTATCACTTTGCTAATATTTCTGGCAGGGAATATGTGTTGTGGAAATGTAAAAAGTGTATATTCTGAAGTAGTTTTTGATTTTTGGTCATATAAGGTCTCTTTCAAATACCGATTGATCTACAACAAGAAGATATATATCAGATGATGATTATGTAGAAATTATGTAGACATTTTTGAGATATCGTTAACCAGTCTGATTGAGGATGCACTGACTCACAGACAGGGACTTACATTTGATTGGCAATAAATCTGTTCTCCAGCGCCATTTTGGAAAATGTATCCAATCGAGCACCCTGTAGCTTATTTATAATGATCTAAATTTAAAGACTTAGATTCTCAACCAACTCTTTAGCGATTTCTCTGTAAAAATTTCATTCAAATCGGACCAGCCATTTACAAAATCCACACTTACGTCCAATTTTTTTTTCGAATTCCTTCACTTTGCGACGGGCTTGTCTACAATAAATTTCCTAAATTTCCCATTAATATTTCAAGAATGCCACAAGTATTGCTAATTTAACTTTTTTTTCATTACAGATCCAATACCCAAACGAATGTGCTGAAAGTACTGCAAGAACAAACGACACCTCGAAGCTCCGACGATGGTGTCTGTGATCGCATATCCAGCTTTTTCAACAGCACCCTAAGCAAGTACAACGAATTTGAAAATAGTATCGTTAACAAGTTGGATGAGATACAAGATGAGCAAACGACAAATCTCAATAAAATTTTGGATGGACAAAATCTTACGGAAAATTGCCCACAAAGTGAAGCGTTGAGTACGATGTCCGAAGCGTTGTCGGAAATGTCTGAAAAAATTGATAACCTAGAAACGCAATTGAATAGCTATCAAACTTCGAATGGCGAACAAATGGAACTTCTAAAGGAAATCCATGCAAAACTAATGCAGCATCATGACAGATTTGAAATTTTCGAAAAAGAGTTACCGAATGTGGTACAGGTGAAGGTCGAAGAGAAGCCCCCACAAAAAAAGCAAACAGTGCCGATGAATATAATTTTGGGTATGACCCAACAGCATATGAGGTCCAGAACGGAATGAAAGATTGATAGTGTTGATATAAATTTATTATGAATATAAATATAATTAAACCATAGCTGTCTGTCGGAACAGTTTTGTTTCAATTATACGTAGTATTCTCTTAAGCGGACTTCGTAAAAATCTTTAGTTAAATGTGCTTTCTACCGTTTATGAAATATCCTGGTCCATATTATTTATGGTCCTTGAAGTATCTTCAAAGAAATGCAATAAATATTTTTGTTCGCCTTTTATTTACAATTTCGTTTTTTGTTTTATCAAATATTTGCCATTTTGAAAATATATTTGTAGCATTCAGAAGCTCAACCAGGGATGGGAATTTTTCATTTGAAACTTGATGGCCTAAATTATGACTGGATATTTATCGAGAGTTTATTATTCAGCCCAAATCAAAACAGTGTTACCATCCTACAATTTTGGACATGTCAAATATTATTTAATACAATTCTTCAAATCACCCTGTTTATGAAATAAGGGAAAGCTAAATAGTAAAGGGTGTTTTTTAGATATGGTATGGTTTTCAAGAAGAAATAAAACGCATGTAATTTAATGTTTTGGCAAGAATTTATCTCAAATATAAAGATAAGGGTTTGCCATTATGTTTTAAAACTGTTTGCGGGCAAGTGACCATCGCCGGTGCCTCGAATAAATTCCCGCCGAGATGTTCAAGTTTCGACAATTGTTTTCAGCATTTGAGGCCGTATGTGAGCAATAATCGTGTCGGTCTTATCTGCATAGACAAGCGATATCACATAACCCCACAATGATAATGCGCTCACAAAAACTCCCTTCAATAAATTGATTGATTCGATGGCTGTATGACACGTAGCGCCGTCTTGTTTGAATCAAAGGTCATCCACATCAACATCCTCCAATATAAAGCGTTCCCCAGTGACTGTAACATTATCGCCCGCTTTATTTTTCAAGAAATATGGACCAATGATTCCCTCTGCCCATAGAGCACACCAAACAGTTACTTTTGAGGATGTAACGGCGGCTCAACAATGGCTTGTGAATTTTCATTACTCCAAATGAGACAATTTTGTTTATTTAACCATAAGTGAGCTTCATCACATTTTGGGGTCATTCACCGAACGTGCGACGCGCTTGATGGTCGTTGAACTTCAATTCTGGCACGAGTTGGATTTTGTAAGCCCGCAATCCAAGATCCATCGCAAAATCTTCCATAAAGTGGATGGGACAGCTGCAATTGCTGTGCGCGATGGCGGATGATATCATTCGGGTCTTCTTCGATGCTCTGCTCCACAGCAGCAATAGCGCCTTCGCTGCGCAGTATACGGCGTCTCTGATGATGCGCATTATCCACTAGAGAAAACGTGGTGCAAAACCGATCCATGGTTGCTCGAATTTCCGAATCTGCTGGGCAATAAAGTCGACCGAATATTTCAGGCTGTGCGCGATGCGTCGCTCGAATCGAATCATTGTTTTGGAAATGAATTCACACGATTTGCCAACGTTGTTCCGGAGTTAGTCTATTCGTTATGAAATGGCAAATTAAACTGAGCATAAATCAAGTAAAAGATGTCAAAACCAGCTCGGAAAAAAGTGTGACCACACGTCTAAAAAAAAACACCCGTTACAAGCCTTGTTCTGACAGGCACTCGTGACCATCATAAACTGGGAACTGCAGACCGACACGATTTCATTTTAAAAAACAAACGAATTGAGGAAAGGATTTATTTCTAGCTCAAAAGTGAGATGTCGAACAAAAGTTACAACTCACTTGTTACAACTCAAAAGTTACAACTCACCTTATTTTCTCGAATTTATTGATAAATCTTATCCTAAAGGATCTAAACTTTTCTGGAGGCGGAATAACGAGAAAGGAATGCGGAAAGCCCTATGTGGCTTTTTGTACCTGTAGAAAGACGTTGGGAGAATATGGGATATAAGAACGAAAATTGTGCAGTGATCACCAAATCATATCTCTCCAATCTAACTGAAATCTAAAGGCTGGCCTGCATGGGGATTAATAATTACGGGAGCACTTAGGAGCTCCCCAAGCAGGTCTAAACACATTTCGCTATTCATTTTTTAATCGCCGTCCAAACGATTGTTGCAGTAAAATTGTAGTTTGCTCTTTCAAACGATGCTCTTGCGACTCGTTGTGACGATTGTACGACGAGTGAATGAAGTCAGTGTATTTTCTGATCCTCTGAAATTTTTGCTTACGCATTCTCGCGATCGTTTGACGAATTTAACCGTTATATCTAGTTAACAAGGGATTTTTGCTTCATTTCAACTCAGTTGTAGAGTCGATTCTGTAAAGTTTGTTATTAATTGCAAAAAGTATTTGTATCTGTTTTTATTCTCGGTCGTAATTGTTTTCATTTGGAATTTCAATAAAAGCTCGTTGTGGCTATAGTTTCTTGAATCTTCTTTTTTACGCATCGTACAGGACCCGTTTGGAAGAGCCGGCGGGCTTGACACAGTTTCTCCCATTGTGCTGAACGTGCGCGGCCGGAATTGGACATCGTCGACGGTTTATTTAATCGCCCGGTCCGATCGCCCAATAATCGTCTACGATTGAAAATGCTAGCTGGGTAGTGGGACTGCAAACGTAAACAGAAGACAGACGACATTTCATTCGTAGCTTGTTATCGGCCACTTGCATTCGCAATAAAGACAACAACAATTGATAAGAGGCGACTACGACGCAAGCATGTTCGTCGACGTGAATGGTGTCAAAGGTTACCACACAAATGTTCCCCAACCTCGGCTGTCGGATCTCTGATCTTTATTTAGATTAAATAATAAATATGTTAAGAGAATGTTTGAAATTGTCTTCCAGACTTTAGCTCGTACGGCGTTTTCATTTAGAGTTCTCCGTGCGATATTTGTAGAATTCGCTGTTTAAGGCCACACATAAACCCTAAAAAGTAAAATAAGTAAAAATAGAAAAAAAAACAATTTTCCCACATTTTTCTTAGCAACGGTTTGTAAAGCTGTATTAAATATTTATAAATACGGTTTTAGCAAAGAGCAAAAAGATGCTCAGTACTCTCACAGGGCACTGCACGATAGGCTAGATGGCAAATCATATACAAAGAAGAAGCATCAGTTGCACATTTTCTGTCACTGTCCAGTAGGGTGTTTTTTAGCCAGTATAACCCTTTCAATGTAGAGATAAAGTTCTGGCAAATGTTCTCGGATACAACACTCATATTATGTGCAAATATTCGAATAAGTCTGTCACCAATTTGCAAATTACTTTCCCTAACAAACATTTACAGATGATTGCCTTGCAAAGACCCTTTGGTTACAATATATTTAAAGCATTAATATTACTTACATATTTCAGATTTGTGTTGTTGTTGGTTTCCAATTGACTGAACTGTTGAAGATTTACCTTCAATTATATATTTACACAAAATGTATTCCAATAACGCAAAGGGAGAGTAAAAACAAACTGAAACAGAACCAAAAAAAAAAAACGAAAAACAAACAACCCTCTTAACGTAAATTAAAATTGATTACATTCATGAAGTAAAAGTACGAACCCACATGTTAAATTTAAAAGGCCGAAATATAAGTTGGACTTTAACCAGAGTGTGTGTGTAGTGGTGAATGTTCGTAAATAAACACACTTCTGGTGGTCAATTTACATTTGGGTTTATGGAAAAGTTTCAACAGCAAGTTAAGTAAAAGTACAAATAAACGTGCAAAAAAAAAAAGAAACGCAACGAAATTAAGTCAAGGCAAGCCATGAGAGCTGACCCAGTTAAAGTTTCAAGATGACCAGGCCAAAGGGTCAGTGTATAAAATGTATGTTAAATAAAATATTGGTTCACCATGAATGATTTAGTGTAAGTCGTAGTAAAATTGAATTAAAACTGAGATATTTTAATTAAATCCAAATATATCAATCAAACCGAAGCGATTTAAATGAAACCTATCATCGAGAGGTATATATGTATGGAAGCTAAACCCAAATCAGATTATCCGATTTTCACCAAATTTAAGAGTGTCCGTTGTTGAACCAAACACGAAGTGACGGTAAACTTAGACAGCGGCATAGCGGATGGTTTCGTAACTTATCTTCTTCCGCGATTTACCTAACGTAGAGTGATAAAATACCTATGGAACAGATTATTATATTTATATCCGAGGGAATGAAGTTAGATGACGTAGTTAGTCCCTTGTAAGGGTGGCCAACTCTATTTGTATGTACAACGAGTGACAATTTTCAGATCGAAACACAGCGTAAGAACTTATGTTGGCAACGCGGCAATTTAAACCACTTTGACTATCAGCCAATAGGAACACACTTCGCGTGACGACATTCGCCCAACATTCTTTTCTCTGCGTTTGATCTAACATCAAACATGTGGGAGTGTTATTCCCGAGTAAAAGAAACCAACCGAATTGGTGGTATACCGAGAGATCAGAGATCTGAGGAAAATCAATAGAAGGTTATTTAACAGGCCACATCTACTTAGGAAATCAGAAGACTGGGACAACGAAAAGGTGAGTTTCAATAAATACAAGAGAGAACTGAATATAGCCAATAAGCTATTGGACTGGAGCTCAAACCAGCTAAGGATGCTAATTAGCTAGGATTATTTCTGGATAACAAACTGTCCTAGTGGTCGAATCTCTGGGTAGCGCCTGAAGGCATTTTAGGGGTATTACGGGTTGCGGAGGCATAATACCGAAGGGGACAACAGTCAGGCAGCATTAAAGGCTATAACAAGTCATCAGGTTTGATCTTTTAAGGGACTTCAATGTAGGCTTATGCTGGGTGCCAGGGTACAGGGACATTGAAAGAAATGAGACCGCGGATGTGTTCGCTCAAATAGGTTTAGCTATGCATATCGGTTAAACCACTAATCAGCCACCTCTTCATAATGCAGCAGAATGAAATCCTTAAAAGAACACTTGAGGTATCGAACGTCATTTGGCCTATGCCAGATACATCAAGAACACTGAAGGTACTGGTTAGAAGGAGTCTCCGACTTGTAATAGTTATCACAGGTCATCGCTGAATCATGTCGAGGACAAACAAATGGGATAACAGTTCTCGGCTGAATATGCGAGGATGAGTGGTGACAGTAGAATATGTTCTTTATCATTACCAAAGTTTGTAACGCAACAGGCGAAAGTACGTAGGGGACAGATTCCTGGCAGACCTGGGGGGATCTCAAAGATAAAGTTAGAGACCTAATAAGTTTCATAAGGGGCATACGATGGTTGAACAACAGGGTATGCAGAAATACCCAAAAGACTAATCAGCTAGCGGACAAAACACTACACTTTATTTCAATATATCCCGCTTATACAGGCTTCTCCAACAAGATGTGTTATTTGAAATCACCCGGTTCAAAATATCCCTCTTATACAGGGTTCTCCAACAAGATGTGTTATTTGAAATCACCCGGTATTTCGGTAGCTGTCACTTTTGAAGCTTTTATACTTTGACATTTGACAAGTAGAAACTACGCCATTACTAAAAATGGAACGATACACAAAAATGGTAAAAATCTTGCAGTCACAGTTCGCAAAACTAAAAAGTTTCCGGATCATGTTATCTCTCGAAGTGGTGATCACAATTGGCCACCGAGATCTTGAGATTTAACACCTTGCGACTTCTACCTTTGGGGCCTCGTGAAAGATAAGGTGTACGCCAACAGTCCGTGTGGCCATTTTGCGATTTGGTTATGGAAAATTTTATGAAAAGGATATGGTCCTGTAAGCGTGGTCGTGGTGGCCATTTGGCTGATGTTGTTTTTAATTATTAACGGCATACCTTTCTCTTTATTATGAAAAAAACATCCGATCATTTATCTCAAAGAATGTAATTTTTCTTTGAATATCAGAGACAAAAATCATCAGATTTATAGGCTTGTAGATGAGCAAAATTAAATCCATTTTTTCAAAAATTTTGTTGGCCCAAAATATTTTTTTTTTTTATTTGGGTATTTTTTTTTAATATTTTAAAAAAGTTTTTTAAAAGTTAAGATATATTTTAAAAAACCTCTGATGTATTTATGATTTTTAGGACTTTTTTATACATATGTGCATAAGGAAATTTTTTGATATCACAGACACAAATTGTGATGACTTAATATAGTTGGGTTATCAATGGGTTATTTGAAAAACCTCATAAGTACTTAAATTTATCTGTTACAGACTTAATTCTATCACAGACCATTTCTATATTTTAATATTGGTGCAAATCTCTGGTGGAAAAATGCCATGGTAAATTGTACATCATTTTTAATATTTTATTTTGGCATATTTGTATTTTTTTAATATGACACTTTGCGCAAATTCCCCAAACAGGACATCAGTAAATGAAAATTGCTTGGAAAATGCCTTTAGCTAATAATGTTTTGTTTTCTGTACTCAATTTAGATCTCCGATTTATTAAGGGATACAGCAGGTTCCTAGCTTTCATAAGTCTATCAATTACATACTTTACGTGGACTTCGTATGGTAATTTTTTGTCTAAGATTATACCCAGATATTTAACTTCAGTACTCCAAGGTATCGAAGTGCGATTAAATAGTATTTTGCTTTGTGGATAATAGCAAGTACTGCGTTTTCTGCTATAAAATACAGCTTGCGTTTTTTCCACATTAATTTTAATTTTCCATTTATTAAAATATGTTATTAATGGGTATTTTGTTCTAGTAGATATTTTCTACATTGAAAATTCAATAATTATCATCTAGAATCTATACGATGTTTTTGCAGACTTCCAAGATGTAAACGAAAGGCTCATTCTGAATGCCTACTTCCTTTCGCAAGTCAAGCCTATCGAAGTTGGAGCGGCTCATTCGATCCATAACATCAATTGTAGTATATCCTCCAGCTATAATTTAATGATAATATTACTGTGATATTATGGCTGGATTCCGAAATATCAAGTTTTTTTATTAATATCAAGCTAAATTTTTTCTTAATTCCAGATATAATCCAGTTTTTTATCTGGCAACCCTACATCTAACGCCGATTATATTCATTCGTCCGACATCGCCCATTTTACTATTCACTACCTAAAATATTGCCGTGCAAGATCACCATTTGAACAACTGATTGAAATTGACAACTGCATACTCTACTTGATAATACAACCAGCTGTCCACTTTGCCAAACACATGAAGTAAAGGGACAACATCAGCACATATGCAAAGGCTCAGCATGATTCTGTTAATTTCTCCATTCTTGCCTCCTTACACTGCAAGAGTCACGACATGTATTGCCGGGTGATTAGAAGAAAAATCGCATGACAGTCATTACCAAATGTCCTTCACAATGTGTTGTAAGTGGAATGCTAGGTTTGAAAATCCCACCACAAGGTTAATCAGCGTGCCAAGTTTCTCAAGAGATTATTTGTGGCAGTAAAATTTATTTTAGCAGCAAATGTTACTAATATTGTAAATTAATTACAACTTTTTGATAAACCATTTGCAACCAAGAGCTACATTGCAAATGGTAAACTACATGATAGCCAAAAATGTACCAAATATCTTGGTCTACATTAAAAACCCAAATGTTGATTTAGGACCGAAATCTATTTCTATTTCTAGGAGATTCGGGAATTTTATGAATTATAATGACCATAATTTGCAGTGGTATATTCACCTAGACCATGTGACCTTTCTGCTTTCTACGCAAATCGGTTTCCACAATCCATCTCAATTGCCATTTACGCATCTAAAACTTTCTTAAGTGTATTCGTCCTTTAAACCTTCACAAAAGTTATGACAGTATTAAGTTTGTCACCTTTTGTCCATCACGTCTATCCTTATATTTCATAATTGTAATTTTAAGCCTGTCGAGCAAAAAAGAGGACTGCATTTTAATGGGACATCTTCTTCTGTGGGCCACCAAGAAAAAGTTGTTATCACTTTAATTAAAATGCAATTTTTTCATAATTTTGTTGCTGAGAAAAAAACACAAAAATTTGAATTTGTTTGAAAGGGTTTAACAGAAAAGGGATAATGAAAACCATAATTGTTAAACATCTGGCGATTATGACTGTAATTAATCACAAATTGTATTTGAAAATTTAGGAAATTAGTAATTCATTTGCTTAATATGTCTGCTAAAGAGTTGGTGGTTAGGAAATTCGCTAGAGTTCTTAACCATGGTCATGAAATAAAAATTTACTGACATAGATCGGTATAAATGCTCATGTGCCACAGCAGGAAATACATATTCGAGGTGAGGACCATTTCCAACTCGTTGGCTACGTTAACAAGCATCTGAGGCTCAAAAAACCCACTGCTTCTTCAGGAAGCAGAATTTAATTAATCTGGCAACCACATATAGCAAAAGGAAACAACATTTATGGTGATTTTGTTTGTACAAAGAAATTAGAGAAAAATTTATTATTGTAGCACCAACATCCTGAAGATGACGCACATTTTGTAATATCAAACGAAAATATTTAGGTTTTACACCTAAAGATACAGCTGTAGTTTCAACCCTAAACAATCTCGATTAGGGATGTAACGAATGTGGGTTTGGGAATGCGATTATTTCATAACGTCGTTCTGCGAATGTTGCATAATGCTATTTGCGAATACGAAAGCGAATATCCTAAATGCTGAACCGAATATTGAATTTTTGCGAAATCAATTGGGAATGGCTTACGTCGGACGATTACATTATACTCGACATCAATGAACTTTAACAAAACACTTTTAAAATATAAAAACGCTAAATATTCCTTAGACTAAAAACTAATTTGTACCAAGTTTCATTAAAAGAAGATAATGACACCACAGACAATTTGCTTGGACACCAGACGAACGGACAGTGGACAGACATCGAAACGGTTTCGAACCGAACCGTATCTTTTTTGTCTGTAAGCCAAACCGTGGACCAAACTACATGCTGTTAGAAACTGTCGAACTAAAAAAGGATTTTCCTTTCGGTTCGATCGAGAAAAAATGTGTTAGTGTTGCGAGAAAAAATCACAATGATGACTTACAAACCATCTCAGAATACCTTATTTTAAAAATTATTTATTTTTTTGCGAACGCGAATGCGGTTGAGATTATTAAAAATAAAGCGAATAGTTCGTATTCGCGTATGCAAATCCGAAAACATGTATGTTTGTCAGATGAAAATAGAGCTCGCTCTAATCGAAAAAACTTACATATGTATTTCCACATGTATTTTACATATGCAATAGGGTGGAGTGAAAACATGCTTTTTTTTTAATTTGAAAAAGTTAACCTCGGAAAGAGATGTAGTCTGGGGTCCTAATGAGGGGAAAAATAAAGAAAAAAAATTTAAAAAATTTTTAGGGGTCGCGCCACTCCCTCGAAATTTGGAAATTATCGCTATTTTGGCGTTGATTTTAGAAAAATCCTAAAAATTAACGACTTAACTTATTCGAAATTTAAAAGTTTGAGCTTGTTCAGTGCCCAAACAAAAGTATTTGAGGCAAATATGAGGATAATCGACTAATATTTGTAGCTTTGGTGGCGATTTCATTGTTCAGTCAATTTTCTGAAGAAGGGACGATTTGACTTATTTTACTTTTTGAAATTTTTGAACAATGAGAAAATTTTTATCGCCAAAATAGCGATAATTTCCAAATTTCGAGGGAGTGGCGGACCCCTAAAAATTTTTTAAAATTTTTTTCTTTATTTTTCCCCTCATTAGGACCCCAGACTACATCTCTTTCCGAGGTTAACTTTTTTTTTTGAATTTAACTCCACCCTAATATGCAATGCTTCATATGTATCAGACGATGTGTAAAACTTTTACTGATGGAAAATTTGTCAGTACATATGTAACATAAACATATCGTCTGATGGCAGCTTAAGCTGTAATTCCTTATTCCTATGTAGACTTTGCCACACGATTCGTCTATGTTTCCAATGCATTTAAATTCGTACACTGCGTTGCTTTGCACTATTTTGTGTATTAGGTTCATACAGATAATATAATCCAGACAAACTGAATACTAGTAACAAATACTCACACTTATGAAGCGAAACGAGTGAGTTTTCATTCACCCATAGCGTTTTTCCACGCTCGAAATCTTGATAGAAAATCAGTTGATCAAAATTATATTTTGCCCGATTTAAAAACCCGAAGGCAGTGGCCAAATCCAGATTCAAAATTTGAATACTTTGGAATATGAAATTGTATGTTTTTACTGAGGCTGAGGGTGTATGTAAGTCGGTTACACCGACTGAAATTTTTCGACTTGTTTTATTATACAGCTTGTGCTTATATTTAAGTCCGCCACTATATTCAATATTACCATTGTATCGTTGCGGAAATTAACAATTCAATAAATAGAACAGTAACCGCAATTTCAAAATAGTTCTAGTTTCTACACACAAAAAAAACATCGACACATGAATTCGCTAAATTTTTATAGAATACAATAAATCACATTCAGTGGGTGTAGATCAGCGGAAGCACATAGTTGAAATGAAAGTCACGAAACTATTTTTCATTTTATTGTTTGCGATCCTCGTTAATTTATCGGAAATGTCACTTCGGAGATTTTTAAATGGCAGGACACCAGCACCACCGTCAGTTGCAGTCCAAGCTGTTAGTAATTGTGGAAGATGGAGATGTGGATGGCACTATTGAACGAAATAAATTAAAATATATGCAGACGTATGCTCGTATAGTCGTTTCATTTCTTATCATATATTATTTTCACACTGAAAGCTTGAAATCGTCACAAATGAAATGCAAAACCATTTTCCAAAGTCAGTGCTGTGCAGCCCCAGCAGGCAATGTGACGATATTGGTTTTAAAAACTACAACTATTTTGAAAATGTGATCACAGTTCTATGTATTGAATTGTTTAAATACCTCACGATACAACGTTAATCAAGTAAGTGAAATAGTTTCAGTCGGGTAAATCCACTTACATACAGGGTTTTCCAACCATAGGTGCTATTTTGGTATTCAAAGAAAAATGACATTCTTTGAGATAAACGATCGGATGTTTACTTACTTACTTATTTCCCTTTACTTACTTATTTCCCTTAACATTCCATGAAGGAGCAGACGGGAAACCTCTTTGGAAGTTGGAAATGGGCCTCATCAGTCAAGATGATTTTTCAAAGGAATTCTGGATCATTTTCGTGCATTTCAAAGACCCAGTCAGCAAAGACACATTGATGATCGGCCGGATTAAGTTATTGTGTTAACTGAACTTTATAAGCCTTAAGACCCAAGTCGTTGCAAAATACGGTGTAATGACGTTTGTGGAATGTCCAATTCCAAAGAACGACGAGGAATGGACAGACCTGGGTTTTCTTCAACACTTTGGGCTACAGCAGCAATATTCTCAGTTGTTCTTGAGCGACGTGCACGGGTTTTATTCTTCACATCACTAACTTGTCCCAAAAGCCCGAATTTCTTCACCAATTTTTGTATTGCTGTTCGATAAGGTGCTTTACGACTACCCAAAAATGCTTTAGTTTTGCGAACTGTGAGTGCAAGATTTTCACCATTTTTGTGAAATATTCTCCGTTGTTCTTCAGCGACGTGCACGGGTTTTATTCTTCACATCACTAACTTGTCCCAACAGCTCGAATTTGTCCACCAATTTTTGTATTGCTGTCCGACAAGGTGCTTCACCACGACCCCAAAATGCTTCAGTATCGCGAACTGTGACTGCAAGATTTTTGTAGTGTTTTTAATAATTTTAATGCATTGTTGAAGCGTGTATCGTTCCCTTTTTAGTAATGGCGTAGTTTCTACTTGTCAAATATCGAAGAATAAAAGCTTTAAAAGTGACAGCTAACGAAATACCCGGAGATTCAAAATAATAATTTGCCCACCAAGTTCGGCAATGATAATATGTCAGTTTGTTCCAAAATAGGTGAATGAAGTTTAAAATCTTTATCGGCTATCAAAAACCAAGTTTTAGGTTCGACTAAATGATTGTGAAATTTTAAAAATAAATAGTAAATCAGAATGATGAGTTTAGTTGTTTGTCACTATTCCTTCTAATTTGCAATTAAATCCAAGGACATAACTTTTGTACTTCTAAGTATCAATAATTATAGTAATAAATTTAAATGTCCATTGCATTCATACAAAAGGAATGTCGCTTGAAACACTTTATCTATACACATACATACATACATACATAAATACATACAAACATACATATGTATAGATAACCGCATTCAATTGTTACGGTTCAGTCCGATCCATTCGTTCGCTTAATCCGTAAATCAATCACTTTTTAAATAAAGATTTCCAGCCATAAATGACTGAAACGAACGCTCAAAGGCAAATGTTATGTTGTGTGTGTTCTTGCCTTCTTTTTCCTTTTTTTTTTTTTGTATGTATGCGATAAAGGCAACAATTTCCTGGCAGAATGTTTTGGTTTCGGGGGGTTTCATGGTTTTTACTCTTTTCACATCAAAACAAAGTAAACAAAAACAGCAGCAGGTTCGACAAAGGCCATAATGGGAAATTTATTCGCACAAAAAACCTGAAATTTTACGAAAACACTCGTATCAACGACATAAACTGCTGGGTATGAGTTGAGATTTAAGATTTATTTCGATGTATTTACCAGGTTGGTCTCTTGTGATGCTGTGACTTAACAATGGGGGGGGAGGGGAAAGGTCAAAAGGGTTTCGGCGTTGATTTGTAACCGTTGATGTTTTCATCCATTGTTGTAGTGTAACGAACAACCTGCATAAGAATATGCAAAGGAAACTAGACGTCAGAAACGGGTATCGGCAAACACAATAGACAGTCTGGGAGTTGTTCATCTATCAACACCAATTGCCCACACACCTCCCCCAATGGTATGAGAGTTCAGCGAAAATGTGAATTAACGAATATTCATTGAAAAGCAGACTTAGAGTTTTAGTATGAGATAGAATTGTTAGATTTCCAAAAGACTTCCGACGCACAAGAATTATCAGTAAAGTCGCAATGACTTCAGATTTAATGACGTCTCTTCTCTTTGGGATTGGTAACGAATTCAAGTGTGCAACATCATATCTCTAATGCTGATGCAACATGTGGTAAGCAGATATTCTAATATGAGATGCCTGCTGGACAGAACCAGGCAATGTGGACACACACATTGATATACAACACACACATATAAATAATCTATTTCTAGTTACCCTGCAAACATTTTTGAGATTTTTTGGCGATGATTTGTTTGGCGATGATTACGCGATCTTTCTCAGGGAATAAAAATCGCCAATCATCGCCTACGCCTTACAACTAAGCGATCAATATGCGAGCGTAATAAAGCAAGTCAAATTTTTTTCTAAAAACACTTAAATGTGAAAACAATTTTGATGACGTTTACGATGTGAATCGCGCGCCATCGCCTACGCCTTGAAACTAAGCGATGAATATGCGAGCGCACATAAGTAGCGGGAAATCTTCCTCACAATAGTTTTTTTTTGCATTTTTTATCGTTTAGAGTTGAGTGTTTTCAGTGTTTTTTCATAAGTTTCGATGGATTTTTTTTTGTCTTGTTGTTTTGTTAATGTAACGGGAAAATGAATATTTGGTTTCAAGGGCAATTAGCAAAATTATCATTTAGTAAGTGACAGTGATCTGTGAAGGGTGTGTAAAAAATGCATAAAAATGTTGTCAAACAAGGCTTTACGGTTGAAAAGTAAGAGGGAAGCATCCAAATTAATAGCGAAAAATGCAAGCTTAAATGAAATAGACACAACTAGTGCAGAGGCCGCGACAATTGATATTTTAGAAAATAGTTCTACCCAAACAGTGCATCGTTTAATGAACGTTGAAAATGTGGTTGAATTAAATGTTAACGTTGTTGAAGAAAATGTGTTGCCGACTGAGGAAACTCAGAAAGTAAAGGGACGAAAACAAAGCATACCATTGAAAATATGTATTTCATATCCCTTCTCAGAAGTTTGTATTTTATACGATTTTATAACATAAAATATATTTAAACAACTTTTCTTAAATTTTACAGAAGTATGGCAACAAAAGTTTAATAGCGCCGACGATTCCATTGTCAACCACGTTCTGCAGCAACATTTCGTGCATGCTAACGATCGCCTCGCAAAACGAAAGGACCACAAATAAATATTTTTTTTAATAATTATTTTTAATAGTTATAGTTTTTTATATTTTTAATGTAACTGAAATATTAATTAATGAAATGCATTTAAAATTGTTGTTAAAATGAATGAATACTCTGTCATCCTTATTTTGATCCCATTACAGATTCGCTAAATGCGAATCGCGACAGGCACACAGGCGATCGATATGGCGAATCGCCTAACCATAATTTATTGATCGCACGCGATGTATCGCCGCGATATTACACAACTCTTTGGCGATTCGCGCGCGAACAATAGGCGATGGAAAATGTTTGCAGGGTACATATACACAATCTACTTGTAAGTGAATTCTGTAACAGTTTGCGCCATCATTCGTAAGAGACAATCTTTGAATTTGAAAAGTATAAAAACAGACCTCAGCCGGTACAGGGACAATATTATCTAATCGCATAAGCAGATTGCATTGACATATCGTTCGTAAATAAGCCGGGGCTAAACTAAGTTAATGGTTGCAACTACAAAAAAGTCCCGAAGCTGGATTAGGGTATCGAAAAAGATTTTGCTCAACTTGAACATAAAAGCTTATTGGGGTTTGTCAATAAAAAACATTTTTCGTGACTATGATTTATAGACATCATCAGTTTTGGCAATTTCATTGCTCGTTTAGCTGTCATATATTAAATTTTTACTGGGAATTCAATATAATTTAAGTCGAATTTATTGTATGTGGCAGTTATGTGTTTAGAATATTCGAAGATGCCAGCCTTATATTTTTTTTGAGGACATCGGCTAGTTGTTTAATGCTAGCATATCCGTAATTCATGGTCCTGAGAAAATTTCCGAAGTTGATCAACCATAAAGGAAGTCCTAAAAACATACAAGTCTCATATTCCATAATAGTATGTAAGTACCAGAAGGGGAGTTGCCAGACTTCCATGTTTTTGTCCAAAACTTTGTCTAGCTATAGATTTACTAAATACAAAATTTTGGCAAGATCTCGTTGGGCATATTGATAACATTACACGGCGTATAAGGGGCGGAATGGTACATTTGTATGGGAGGTACCAGAAGGGGAGTTGCCAGACTTCCAAGTTTTTGTCCAAAACTTTGTCTCGCTATAGATTTACTAAATACAAAATTTGGACAGGATGGCGTTGACCGTATTGATATTATTGCACGATTTCCGATGGGGCGGGATGGTACATTTGTATGGAAGATACCAGAAGGGGAGTTGCCAGACTTCCATGTTTTTGTCCAAAACTTTGTCTAGCTATAGATTTACTAAATACAAAATTTGGACAGGATCGTGTTGACCGTATTGATATTATTGCACGATTTCTAAAGTAGGTGGAATGGTACATTTGTATGGGAGGTACGAGAAGGGGAATTGCCAGACTTACAAGTTTTTGTTCAAAACTTTGTCTTGCTATAGCTTTACTAAATCCAGACTTTGGGCAAGATTGCGTTGGTCATATTGATAATACTACACGGTTTATAAGGGGCGGGTTGGTACATTTGTATGGGAGATACCAGAAGGGGAGTTGCCAGACTTTCATGTTTTTGTCCAAAACTTTGTCCTGTTATACCTTTACTAAATATGGAATTTGGACAAGATAGAAGTGGGCGTATACTTTTCATTCTATTTTGGCGTTATTTCATGAACATATTATTATTCGCTCCAGCATTAACGATAATATCTGTGAAAGCATAACATAATAAGTTACTTACCAACAGTACAGTCTCATCAATGAGCCATCTTTCATTGACTCATATTGATTGGTTTTCCATAATGACTGAAAGTCATTGTAAAATCCAATCCAGGCGGAAAAGACTACATTTACATGTTGTGCTCCAACAAAAGGATACTATTGTTCATTAAAATATTTGAAAGAACAACAATGTACCCACAGTAAGATCTTTTCAGGGATTTATGTCGGTACTGTGGGTATCCTTGAAAAAACATATTTCAAAAACAAAAAGAAAATACGTTAGTTCAACAATATACATGAGATTGTAGAATGTCTGGTAATATATGAGAAATTACGCTTATTTTTTCTACGAGATTCCAAAAATACGGGTAAAAAAAAATCGGCAGAAATCGAATGGGTCTTAGAATTTCCGCAAACTCCTCTCTCACGGAATCCAGTCCACATTGGAATGTTATTTATCGATGTCATTTCCTTCCGTCCTTTGTCAGGGCTGTCATCTATTTTTATCTTTGTGATGTTCTGTAGACTGCAGACCAATGTTACCACTTGCTGCTTATGGATACCGTCGGGTTATTGGCAATCGCAAATTTTCTGCTTTAAACTGATTACAAATATCCCATTCCCTTTTCAGAGACTCTTTATGTTTCGCGGACTGTGCTTTCGGATCGTCCTAGTAAAATCTTTCATGAATTCTGAGACAGAGGTGCCGGCAATTCTACCCTTCCTTCGAAATCCTGGTGAACAAAGTTCTAACCCTTGAGTATGATGCCGGATCGCTGGACTTATTGACAGGCTCATTTTCAGATCCACTCTTGTCTGTCGTTTTGGCCAAACCCCATGGTTACTTTGAGTCCTCGTAGGCTGGCAGGAATCTTATGAGTTAGAGTCTTTGTTTGACGTATCGTGGGTAAGATTATCAATAACATTTTTCAGCGGCGATTTGCACCTCGCAAATTCCTGGCGACTTTACAAGTAAGAGAGTAACCTTTAAGCCTTGTAAAACGTCTTCAAATTAAATCGGACACAGCTCATGAGATGTTTCCGTCTGTTAATTCATGGACTATTAGTGGGACATAAATAAGGAATTGCTCATATGTATATGTTGTGCCCTTCCTAGAACATCAGAATTCTCTAACTATTAATAGTTTCTTTATGGTTACCTTTTAAGTGGTCTTTTGCCGTCCCTCATGGTCTGTTCTTGCACCAAATACATGCCACACGAGATAAGATCTACACGTGTGTGTTGTGTTGTGTTTCCTTTCATTTTCTCTGACAATTGCTACCTAAAGCTATTTCAATTGTGTAGAACTTTATAATTGATGTTACATTCTGAAAATACGGTCGGCATTTGTGTGTTGGAAAGAGAAACCAGCGGCGGGAAGAGGGGCCCGAAGGCCTGGAGAAGACATTCCCGAACAAACCACCAGATCATAATCGGCATTGCATATTTATTTCCAAATAATACGAGGTGTCTTTGAAAACGATAGCCTTCTATTCTTGATTCGCAATTAAGGAACTTACTTCAAAAAAAGTGTTTTACCACGCATTGAAAGAATTCACCTTTGTTTAATGTAAGACGACTTCAGTTGGTCTTTAAGTTTCAGAAACAGACATGCTACGAAGTATTAGGTAGTGTGTGCGACTACCACACAGTAGAATCCAGGTTTGAAACCTGGTAAGACCATCAAATGATGACATCTTTGCGAGAGAGTAAGCTCCAAGCCATGTAAAACTTCTCTCGAAAATCATTAGCCGTCGGAGCCGGAGTGGAAACCGTCAAATACAGCATCGAGATGTTGAAAGAATTTATCAGCCCTCAATATAAAAAACGGAAAATCAATGCTACTTTGGGCTAATTAACACAGTTCCAGAACTGAGTCCTCTGTCGACGAACTGAAATAACACTGAAAATAGATTTCTAAAAGTAACAAAACTTCCCACAAAAGAGAATGTGAAACTTCGCATCTGTAAGAGCTTCTCGTATAAAGGACCATTTCTAAAGCATCTCCACCAAAATTCTGGGCCTACTTCCAAATCTGTCTAGTTTACGTTTGAAGGCCTTTCAGAATGTTTCTCTTTGCCGTCATTGGCAATTTCGCCATTGGGATTTCATGTTAGTATTGAGTGTACGATATGTGCATTTTCATTTCGGGCAAAATGTTAGTCGAATGCATTTCTGCCATAAATTACATCCGTATCCTCCAGCCGTATTCACATGAAATGTGAAAGGTATTCTAATGGCAAATATTCAAGTTTAATTTTGAAAACATAAATTTCTCAGTGATGGCCCTTGACGTTGTTATTCGTACTACGATATTACAATAGAACATTTGGTCAAGAAGGTAGACATCGGCTTTCGAAAAATCCTTAAAGATGACATTACATGCAATCTTCGCATGTCAGTCAGGACCAATATGACAGTAATCATCTTGCTGATGGTGGACACTTGATCCAGGATTTTTTCATATCGGGTATTAATCGCAAATAAATTGTCTCGATTGCAGACTGCCTTCGTTCGGTTATGAATTAGTATTGCAATCAGTCATTAGCAGTAGTTCATCAATACTAATTAAGCACCTGCAAAACCAAATGCAATTAAAATATGTTTTTATACGGTTTTATTAAGCTTTGCAACAATGTTGGGACTATTTTCGGTGTCTCTGGTCTAAGGGTGTATATTAGGGTGGAGTGAAAACATGAAAAAGTTAACCTCGGAAAGAGATGTAGTCTGGGGTCCTAATGAGGGGAAAATAAAGAAAACAATTTTAAAAAATGTTTAGGGGTCGCGCCACTCCCTTGAAATTTGGAAATTATCGCTATTTTGGCGTTGATTTTAGAAAAATCCTAAAAATTAACGACTTAACTTATTCGAAATTTAAAAGTTTGAGCTTATTCAGTGCCCAAACAAAAGTATTTGAGGCAAATATGAGGATAATCGACTAATATTTGTAGCTTTGGTGGCGATTTCATTGTTCAGTCAATTTTCTGAAGAAGGGACTTATTTTACTTTTTGAAATTTTTGAACAATGAGAAAAAAATTTTTAAATTTTTTCATGACCTTATTTCATTGTTTACGCTATTGCAAACATTTATTGACATAAAACATTTTTAGGATTTTTCTAAAATCAACGCCAAAATAGCGATAATTTCCAAATTTCGAGGGAGTGCCGCGACCCCTAAAATTTTTTTCTTTATTTTTCCCCTCATTAGGACCCCAGACTACATCTCTTTCCGAGGTTAACTTTTTTTTTTGAATTTCACTCCACCCTAGTGTATATGACTCTACCATGGCGAATGCTAATACTTTTCAACTCGTTTTGCCATTTAACTGAATCAGTTGTCAATCGGAAAAAATATGACACTAACATGATGTGTAGTTTACAACTACTACAATAGTATGTGTGTGTGTGAAATGAACAATGACATATTCAATTCAATTAGTGGTCAATTTGTCTAATAATTATATTAATAGTGGTATGATAACATTTGTGGTTTTTAATAATTTGGAAATCATCATTAAATAACAAGCAAACATTTTTGTAATGTCATTAATGGTAGCTAATTAAATGAGAGTATGAAGCGGGAAATCTATTAGAATGAGTACGACCCTCTAAATATGATATCCTACACCAATCTACAATACCAATTACAATAAATTTAAAATACAGCACATATTCTCAGTGCAAATAAAACTGTTATTGTTGAAACAAAAGAATTGTATGTCGATTTGAACCTAGTATAACTTTGACATTTAGGAGATATCAAAAAAATGCGAAATTGACTTAACTCTAGATTTTAGGCCTTTTGTTTTCTTTTTGTGGGATTATGTGGGAAGCACGGCTCAGACTGGTGTCGAGCTCAAGGCAAACATTCTTTACGAATTCAGCGATATACCCGCGACCAAGTGACTGAAAACGATCGAGAAAAAATTTTTAACTCTACTCTATATTTCATGGCACTATGTCAATTACAAAGATTTATTTGAATACTAGCTGTCCCAGTAGCTGGCCCGGCCACGCATTGCTGTACATTAAAACCTGTAGCTGTGGATATTTCGTTCTACATGATCGTTCTACAGATAATTTTCTTGGAAAGAAACAAATGGAAACTTATTTTTCTGAAAAAATCGTTGCTTATGAATTCATGCACTCATCACAATGCTTGATGGCAAATCCGCTTTACTAAGTACAGAATTTGGGCAAGATCGCGTTGGTAGTATTAATATTATTACACGATTTTTAAAGTGGGAAGGGGAGTTGTCAGACTTCCAAGTTTTTGTTGGAATCTTTGTGTAGTTAACCCTTTACTAAATACAGAATTCGGCCAAGATCGAGCTGGGCGTATTGATATTATCACAGGATTTGTAAGGTAGGCGGGATGGTACATTTGTATGGGAGGGACCCGAAGGGGTGTGGCCATATAGCACATATGCAATCCCATAAGCAGTTTTGGGAAAATATTAAGCCATGCCAAATTTCAAAGCGATTGTTTAACTCTTTCGAAAGTTATCGTGCAGGACAGACAGACGGACATGGCTCGAACGACTTAGAAAGCCATGAATCGAATTTGGTTGAAAGACACTTGGGGTCTAATGTGAATATTTCTATGTGTTACACTTTTGAGCCGTATCACCCGTAGGGGTGAGGTTATAAAAACGAGTAGTCGTCATTGCGAATTTAAGGCGAACTGTAAACTGTACCCGCTTGAATTAGAACTGCAAGTCAGTTGAAATCATTGGTATTCTCGGAATCGGGCATTTCATTCTTATGACAGCTAATCTTGTTCCATTACAAATTCTTGGTTGGTTTGAACTGCAAATTGGGCGGCGGCACTGTTGGAAAATCCCGTGAGTTAATGAATTCAATTGGATAGTTGACAACTTCATTTTGGATGTGTAATAGAACCGATCGACGGAAATAAGTACAATTGGCCATCGATTTGACTTTGAATTGATATTTTGTTTAAATTTGTTCGGAAAATTTCGATATTAAATCATCTTTTGACGTTGTGAATTGACAAAAAATTAGGTGGAAGCGTCAACTGGAATATCAATAGCGAATTAATGATACAATTTGCGACATTTCAATATGTGATTGTCTTCGTTTTGGCGAATCGTCAAACGATTGGAATACAAATTCATATAGATGACATTTTTGCGAGTTTCTTGACCTTTGCGTATATATTGAAATTTTCGATACATTAACCATTTTAATTAGACACTATTAACCATCCACTCCTCTGCAACATAACTGCGGGAATTCTAATGCATCCTACGAACGATGGATCTCTGAGATACTCTGAAGGTTATCACCATTAGTCAGTCGAATAGGTTGCGCAATAATCTCTCGCACCACTTCTCGCTTTATGATAGGGATGTAACGAATGTGTGTTTAGCGAAAGCGAATGCGAAAGCGAATAGTAAAAATTTTTTTTAGCGAATGCGGGTGCGGGTGCGAAAGGTAACATTTTTTTTTTAGCGAATGCGGATGCGAAAGCGAATGCGAAAGCCAATAGTAAAAATTACTTTTAGCTAATATAAATATTACTAGGAATCGTTTAACGAATGCGAAAATCTTCGGGAATGTCAGAGTCAATTATGCAGTACTTATTTCCAGTAATATTTATTTCAAAGTAACAAAAATTTATTTCAAAGTAACAAAAATTTAACAAAAAATTTTAATTCAATTCACGGAAAATTCAGTCTCATGGTAAAATATATTAAAGTTAACTTCAAAGTTGAACATTCCATATTTGGGTACATAAGGAATAAATTCTTTGCAAACCTTATAATTTCAGATTGAGTTCAGTTTCTAGAGGAGTCTAATAACCAATCAATAAATTTTCAGTTAGCAATAAGTATTTAAAAACATGAAATCCTGCATTTGTAATATCCAACTCCAGATTGGAAAACCAATAGTTTAAATGACTTGGCCTAAATGTTTCCGCGAATGCGAATGTGGAAATAGTTTTTTTGCGAATGCGAATGCGAGAGCGAATAATAAAATAATGTTTTTTGCGAGTGCGAATGCGGTTGCGAATGTCCAAAATGAAGCGAATAATTCGCATATGCGAATGCGAATATCGTTACAACCCTACTTTATGACACAACGTTGATTGATGTTATCATTAGAATATTCAAGGACTCATCAACTCAAGACTCAAATTTTTGTAATGGAAATTTTTCAAAAACCGCATATATTTTACGAAGTTTATTCGCGTTTGTTAAATTGTCTGAGTTTTTCACTACGATTTTCTTATTTTTCTCCCTGACACATCACTTAAAAATTAAAATAAGTAAAATTGTATACAAAAATAACATAGAAATGCATTGTTTGAATTTTTCGCGCTTATTCGATAGTTTTTTGAATAGTTATAAAACCTTGACCTGAAAATTACGAATAGAACAAAAAGAGTTCATAGGATATGTTGGTTCAAATGTTAAAGTGCTTTGGCGGTGTCAGTCCTCTTACATTCTGAAATTTAGTTACATTGGTCCATACATTAACATTTTCGATATTGTAGCGCTTTTTGATTTGTCGCGCTTATCCGATTGGTTGTGTCAACATTTTATTTCACGCAAACCTTGTCCTGTTATTAAGTAACATACATGCGTCAATTCATTTTTATTTATACAGATTTCAGCTCAACATTCTATAGTTTCAGAGAATATATTTAAATGAGACATAATGACTTTTTTAAGTCATCGGCGGCATGAACATGCCGCTAGTCAAACGTCAATATTTATTTCGTTTATTCATCCTTTACGGAAAACAATGTATTCTCATGATATAACTGATGACATTTTTTGCATTTTCGCAACTTCTTCTTCTTTCTCAATTCCAAATATTCTGAAGCCTTTTCTATTAACGGTATTTGGGATTCCAGTTCCCGTAGTTTCGGTTCCTGTGCATCCAATTTTCCCTTGATTTCCATTAGAATTTTGTTAAGTTGCTCATTCGCGGTCACTGGTTCTGGTTTATAATTTTCCACTTTTTGCTTGAGTTTTTCAAAGCGTTCCGCTAGTATTTCCAATTTGTTTATTTGTTGTTTGTACAGCGCCGTTGTATCATTAAGTTGCTGGGACTTGATATCAAAACAGTTTAGATTTCCGGAAATCTCTTCAAGTTTTTGACTATGTGTTTGGCCATTGTCATCGATTTTCTTTTGGATTGCTTGATGCAATTGCGTTAATTTATTGTCAACTGTGAGACAGTCAGTCAGGAGACTGCTAACCGTGTCGGAATGTAGTAATGTACGCTGGAGGGCATCCAAAATTGGCTGTTCGTCACTTAATCTGCAAAGAAGTAATCATTACTTAATTTTTAGATGTTGTCATCATTTGATAAAACATGTAACTGTAGCTTCAGAAATGGTTGAGTGATTAAGCCGGGAGTAAAATACAATTTGAATGTAAAGTCAAATAACGCAACGAGCGAGGTTAGTCTTTAAACTAGCATAAAGGATCACAGAGTTTACTGGACTCTTATTTTGTACGGGCAAAGTTGGGAGGAGTCCACTTTTACAGCTGTTACTGCCGACCTAGCCTAACACATTACAGGCCATTCTTGATGAGCTTGTAGCCGATGCATGAACCGAAATCTCATCGTTATCGGTGGAGATTTTAACGCTTGGAAAATATATTGATATATTGGTGTATATAGTCGATACACCAATGGCATTCATGCTTTGCCTCGCTCGATGTAGAGTAGTTCTAAATGGCGGATAAGTGATCACTATATTCTGAGCGATCATCAGGCCATACTGAACGATATAAAACCAAAACATGACAGAGGAAGACAAACTCAGAGTTTTTCCGGGCCAAAATTGAGAGCATCCGCATTCGACAAAGGCCTTTTCGAGGTAATGATCGAAAAATGATCAGATCTGCGGAAGATCGAGCTGATGATCTAAAGAGCGCGGTTTTCGAGGCATGCTATGCGTAAATGCCGAAAAAACACATCCGAAGCGAGAGAAGCCTTACTGATTTTGCGAAACAATACGTCAACTGAGGTTTGTTTGCCTAAAAGCCAGGAGAAGAATACAGCGGGCAAGAGGGAAACCATCGTTCGAAAGACTACAAGGGGAATTCAGAGAGACATGGAAGTCCTTGCAAATGTCGATCAATGAAAACAAACATATATGTTTTAAAAGAATATGTAATGAAGCCGATATCGATCCTTGGGGAACTGCCTGTAGGATAGTAATGATGACGATGCTGGGAAAATGACAGCAAAGCAACGCTCTCCCCTTACAACGAACCCAATGTCGACACTCGACAATGATTGTCCACAAAGATGGGAAACAGTAGTACGCGAGGACCAGATGGAATACCAAATATTACATTGACTATTGCAATCCATCGAAGGCCTCTTCCTCGATACTTTTCCGGGGTGTCTCCGTGAGAGAATTTTTCCTGGAACACACAAAAACCAGTGCTAATCTGTAAAGGAAACATTGACGTGGTAAAGCTAAAGGTCGATACGACAACGAAGGCTTGATACGGTTACCGGATCTATCTCACGAATGGCTTGCTCAATATTCGCCTCAAGGACCTCAATCCATTGTGGAGTGTTCGCATCTCTGCGTTAGTGTTCACCGTTAAATGAATGGGAGTTTCCAACAGCATTTTCCAAAAAAAAATAAACCAATGATGCCTATGTTTTTTTAAATCGTTTATTTTATGATGCATATGTAAAGTTGTAACTTCTCCAAACACTGTGCACTCAAACAGACCCCACTTAGCAATTTTGATAATGCTATTCTAAAATGTAAATGTGATTTCGACAAATTTTCGAGGTAATGATCGATTTCCCTTTAAATTAATATACCTACTTATCACATTGATATTACTATTTATACACATAACACCAAACTCACAGTTTCGCCAAGTCGTCCTTATTGTGATTTAAAGTTATGATATTTTCCCTCAGCGTTGCACAAATCTCATAAATATTCTTTTCATTTGACACAACTCCATTTTGCTGGGACCGATGGACGTTTGGTAGGAATATTAACGAAATCAAAAATAATTTGAATTGAATTCTATTCATATTGTTATCAGAAATATTGCAATGGTTATCCGGCTGAAATTTCTCACGAACTGATGAGTTTCGAGTCTAAATGTCGACTAAGAGATAATCGAAATTATTTGCTAAAGCTTCTACGTTGTAAGCTCTCCACTTTTTTTTTTTTGATGATCCACGAACAATTTTTCAGAAATAATATATTAATGTATTGTACGGTGTGGCCGATGCTGTAATACACTTCACCATGGACATAGCTTCTTTGTCGCATTAGCCTACTGGAGGAGTTGTGATTGCATTGTATGTGCGCCACTTCATTACAATTTCATTTCTGAATGACGTTTCAAGGAGAAAGAATGGAAAATCGGAGTGGAAAAATTAGAAAATTCGGAAAAGAAATCATGTTTAACTGATGGCGAATAAACGTCGTGGAAAATTTTGAATTCGACTGACAGTAGCGTATTTATATCGAAAATTTTAATGTAACCAACTTTTAGAATGTAAGGGGCTTGACACCTCCAGTGCACTTTAACATTTGAACCACCATATCCCATCAACTATAAGAAGTAGAAAGATACGTGCTGAAAAAATCTATCTCTCTTTGCAAAAATTTAACAAAAATAGAAAAGTAATATTTGAGCGATGTCTTAGCGGTTATCTGCAAATTTGGGGTCTGTTAAATGAATAGTGACTTTGTGCGCTACATGACTTACGTGCCGCAAAAGTCTGTAAAAGTTGATCTCATATAGGCGAGAGATTTACATTAGAGGACTTTGTAAATTTGATGCTGCTGTCGAATGCGAACTGGGAATTTGTCTACTCACTGACACGAGGCCTACTGTTTAAAGGCGGCACCGAAAGGTTATGCTTCTCTAAAGAAGTTTTACATAGCTTAGAGATTACTCTACAGGGTCCGCCAAATAACTTTTTTTTTTTGTAAAAAATTCTATAAAAAAAAACTACTGGATATTTTCTCAAATTTCTTTTTTTATTTGAAAGTACAATCCTTCCGCTTAATAATAGAAAATAATTTCATTCAAATGGCTGCCTCGGCTGACCATGCAGTAGCCTAATGACATCAGCTCTGTGGCTGATAATGTGATCTTCACAAACAGGGCGCAAAACATCAAGTGTAGCTCGGCTGTGTGGCCCGTAGCGCCGTCCTGTTGAAATCAAATGTTGCCAATATACTCCTCTTCAATTTTTGTAAACAAAAATTCGTTCATCATGGCCCGCTAACGAAAATAACGAAAACGAAATAAGCACTAGTTGGAAAAAAAACGTTACATGGCGGACCCTTTATTACCCCAAAAGTCGCCAGCAATTACGAGGTGGAAAACAGCCGCTGAAAATATCTGATGGTGTACCAGGTTTCGAACGCGGCTTCACTGACAGTTAGTCACATGCACTGCCCACCACATGACGGCCGTTCACTGCGTTGACACTAGGCAATTAGAAAATTAGGAATATGTATTAGTTGTCAAAAAACATATCGAGCCCTTGGCGCTATTTCATCGTAAGCGGCAAAACACATTTTTTACAGGAGAAGGTTTTTATTAATTATTTTGCCAAATTTGCACAAAACTAAAAATGTTTAAATGCAAAAGGTTATAAAATCTCCATTCTGAATAAATGATTACGATGAAATGAAGATTTTTTTCCGTTTTAGCTAAGTTATGTCGCTTACGATAGACATTTCTGGCGTTAGTCTACTTAATTTGTTAAAACTGTGTCGCTTACGATATTTTTTTTTTCTTTTTAAACTCTGAATTGAAAAAAATTCACATAATATCTTATACATTTATTCAAAAATAACAAATTAAAGAAATTTTAAGGTAATTCAAAATTTAGTTAACGAAAATTCAACAGGAGTCCTCGTTGTCACTTTCTGTCACTTCACACAAATATTATTTGTCCACATAATTCTGAAGACAATACATTTTTCAGCAACCGTCGTTCGTACCGTTTCGTTAAAGATTGTTGAACTTTTTTCAACTTCAACAATTTTCCGATTGTTTTGTTTTCTCTTTTTCACATACTACAACGAAACTTCATCGAGTTGGCCGTTTACGTCAAACGAATTGCCGAATTTACAGTTTTCAAAAAATCAAAGACAGCGACGAAGGCAACGAGAAATGTGTATATGTATTAGTGAAAAAGTGTCAATGGATTGCGATTGACTTTCCGAAATAGTTTCGTGTAAACCCCAGGCTATTGTTACGATCAGCAATTTTCATAATAAAAAAAAATAAAACAACAAATTCACTTAAAAGTACTACTGTTGCCAGTGTAGGGCACGTCCAGTGAACCTAGACCGCTCGTCGCTCCAAAACAATAAATTGCTGATAAGCTGTAATCTCCGAAGACATAAACACGCTGAGATGAAATGTTTTGTGGCCCATCAGTCATACAGCCGACACATTCAAGTAAAGATTACTGTAAAGCAAGCGCGGGAAGTAAAACACAAAATGCAATTAAAACTCATAAATTCTATTTTAATTATAACTCTCATGTGCTTGACTAAACAATCGAAAGTGAGTGCGCTGGAAGTAGCCGTCGTCGAATTGCCGGAAAAAAACCGCATTCAATTGGATGCCGACGTTTATATGATAAAGACAGGTCTGCGTCAACTGCAACTCGAAGTGGATCTGCTGAATGGCCAGTAAGTAGGTAGTGACTTCAATACTTAAAATACACTATTCAATTAGGTATTTCTCCCGTCAGCCTTGAGGACGAGACCGCAGTTATACACAGTGTCAAATCGCATGTCTTCGGCAATGAAAATCTTGTCGAGCAATGTGAGATGACCCAGTACTTCCAAGACATCGATAAAACACTGAATAAAATGAAATACAAGATCCATCAGGTGGTCAATGATCACGACGACGAACATTTAGACAAACTCGAGAAGATTATGTACAATGCCAAAAAAGCATCCCATGACTGTAGCTTGACGGAAAATGAAGATTTAACAGCCCTAAAAGCACAAATAATGGACAAATTCTTAGAATTTGATGCACTCATGGCACATATGCAGGAGCTAGAGGATAAACTTACGAGTTCTCCAGCATCAGACGAGGTGGACAGCGCTGTAAATGCGGATTTAACAAATCAACTCAATGAAATCAATACTAAACTGAATGTGCAACAAGAGCAACTGGTGAAGCTGGAAACTCTTATACCCGATCTGCAGAATGCCACATTATCCATTGAGACGTACAAGACGAAACAGAAGGCGATGTGTAATAAAAAGAGCTGTATTTCCAAAAAGATATTGGAACTGACCCAAAATGCCCCAATTATACACGCTGAAAAAAATTGGCCATTTTAACAAATTTCAGCATACAAGTTTGCATCAAACATATATATATTTTTCCATACCAAAACATTAACTTGTTTGTAGGTGATAAATATCGAATATATATGTATGCAGTTTTGAGTCATTTTTTATTTTTTCTTCAATTTGTGAATTTCTATATAACAATCCATCTCATTCTCTTGGTATTGATATTATTTTAATGATCGTAAATGCAAAAAAAAAATACGAAACCAGTTGCAAATACACACTTATTCGCACCCAAATGTTGTAATTTTTTTGAATTTAACAAGTTCATTGTCTGTTTTTCCCAAACACGCTATTGCTTATACACAAATACGTAATATTAATAGCAAATGAGTTATATTTATATCCAAATAAGCTTTGTGTAGAAGGAAATAATCTTTACTTGCTACAAACACCAAACACGCGTTTTACTTGTGTGTAAACAAAAAAAAAGCGTGTAGCTGATGGAATGAAATAAAATCTAGTTAAGCGCCCCGGTAGGCGAGTTGGTAGCGTGCTTGCCTATCAGCGTGGGGGTTGTGGGTTCGATTCCCACCAGAGGCTTTGGTCTGTCGCTGCAAAAATCTAAACATATGGTCTTTGTCACCCGGTTTACCCTTGGACCCAAAATTAGAATATAAATTTACTTTGTATTGTAATTAATAATAAATAAATAAAATAAATAAAATCTAAACATTTTATGAGGATTAATACAAATTAATAAAAAATCCGCAAACGTTCCAATAAATCTACAAAATTATTTCATTTTGTTATTATTTGAATGGTTGATTTCTCACGGCTGGAATAACGTCTTGTATATTTGAAAATAAGGATACAAAAATACGAATGAGTAACGTCTCGCATGATGTGGAGATATTTCGTGGATCGTATCGTAACTTACTTACTTATTTCCCTTAACGTTCCATGAAGGTACAGACGGGGAGCTTCTCTTGAATCAGTGAGCTGTGTACGATATAATTTGTATACTCACTGACCGGGACCTACTGTGTAAAGCCGGCTCCGAATGGCTAATGCTGTTCTAGAGAAGTTTAACATGGCTTAGAGATTACTCTTCTACTCGTAAAGTCGCCAACATTTTCGAGGTGGAATCAGCCGCTGAAAAATGTTTGATGGTCTTACCCAGTTTCGAACTCGGGTTCTTCTGTGTGATGGTCGCAGACACTACCTACCACACCACGGCAGTCCACTCGTATCGTAACTGTCAAACCTAAAATTGTCTACGATCTGGAATCCAGCTTGTTGGGGATTAATGTCTATGTTTGCTGTCTGTGTGAAACAAAGCGGATTACAAACTGGCGCACAGTGGCGTAAATCGAAAAATATATGTTTTTTGTTTTCATTTTAATCGTGTGGAGCCCAGCGTGCGTTGCTACGCCCTTCAAACAACCGCACTCTTATATAGTGAACATTTTGATATGTATTAGATTCCTTTATTTTGTAGTAACGCAAGGGGGTACACAACAGTCGCAAAGGGAATTGAAGCCGCCTAAACTCGAATGACAAATCATTGGTAATCATGAATAGAAGTGGAATCAGCACATTTTCCGCTTTGCATTAGCCACCGGTAATTGTTGCCTCGATCAAATTTGCTGTACATTTTCTTATGGTCTGTCTGGTTCCGTTGCATAGTTTTGGCGCTTTTAAGTATCGAATGAGTATCACTGGCAACTCAACTTTCAATGTCAATATGAGTGGTGACATTCCTGGTGACTCCAGTGAATTTACAAATTCGGTTGGATAATTGACTTCTTCTTCTTCCTGATACGTCATTGTGTCGAGTGAATGATATTTTACCGATTCTCCGTGCAATTTTAATTGAATTTGTTCATGTATCTTGTGAACATCAACATTTTTGGGTGCTAAAATTGCATGTTCGCACAGCCAGTCTGAATTTTTGAAGTTGCTGGTTAAATTTGAGAAAACCTTTTCGAAAAGGTCTTGCATATTAGGCTGGATTTGACAAAAGTTGGGCGGAAAGGAAATCTCATTAGTTATGTGGTCAATTGGAATTTTGCCGTTTCCAATATACAAAAGTTCATTTGAAAATGTATAGGCAGACGCATCTCGCAGTAAGTGCAATAAGGTATTGACTGAGTTTCCACCTAATGCTGTTGCTGATATACGTCTAATTGCTGTTCTCGCACCAGGTCTCCGTTTTGCACATCATTAATGTCTCGCATAAATGCCGGCATTCCAAGTTGACAAAGAACTTTGTTGTTTGCTGATATGCATTAGATCTCACTCGAGTTTTGTGAGCACGCTATGTTTGTCGACTATGATTCAAAAATCAATCCCAAATGTTAAAAACTGGTTAAGCTACCTATAAAGTTGGGATTGCGCTCTATCCTTTTCGGTACACGTATATTTTGAAATTGTCAAATGTGACTTGAGAACTTTGCGATCCCTCATTGACAGATTTTAACATACTCAATTAAAATTCAACAAAACATAATTTTTGGTAGATCTACTGAAAAAATGCACCGAAATATATTTGCCGTTAGATCTTTTTTTTTTTTTTGATATATAACTCAAATATAACTCAGGGGATGCGCCCTATGAATGCAATGTTTTGAACTTGAGAATGTCATAACAGGCAGGAAAAACACTTGCTGGAAGATTATTCCACATACGAGCAGTTCGGCTGAAGAACGAATTTTCTCTATAGTGCGTCGTCCGGTCAACCGGCCATTTGACAATGAACGGATGAGATTCCCTGGATAGCCGAGTATTCCGGCTAAATGTTCTAACGTCAGGGACCAGACGACGGATATCTCGGCTATATTCGGCTACCACTGATATTGGGCCACATCCCTTTCAAATACTAAAATTATGGCAATTCGTAACAATCTAACAAATCTTATATGTATATTTTTGTATTTATTTACGTTTTTGCAAGTGGTTAGTCAATGAACTTGAAAAGTGTACAGTCAGGAAATTTTTTTATAATTTTCGGTATAGATACCACTTTTTTCTATTCGGGGATTCAGAAGGTAAGTCAAGTGATAACTTTAAAAAATTGTCAATTCTTAACAAATGGAATAAAAATTGCAAAATTCGCATCTGGCTGATTCGTGTTGAGATCGTGGGCGAGTTGATGTTCTAGGACTGAGTCGCACACTCTCGGCTGCACTAGCGTGTCAGTCCCATGAACTGCATAAACTTGCGTCGAACAGACTAGTAGGGTGCCTCATTTCGTCCAATAGTTTGTTTTAATAAACGCCCTGTTTGGTCTACACGCCCTGTTTGGTTTTTCAGTTAAAATTTCACACTGTACAATAGGGTGGAGTGAAAACATGTTTTTTTTTTAATTTGAAAAAGTTAACCTCGGAAAGAGATGTAGTCTGGGGTCCTAATGAGGGGAAAAATAAAGAAAAAAATTTTAAAAAATTTTTAGGGGTCGCGCCACTCCCTCGAAATTTGGAAATTATCGCTATTTTGGAGTTGATTTTAGAAAAATCCTAAAAATTAACGACTTAACTTATTCGAAATTTAAAAGTTTGAGCTTGTTCAGTGCCCAAACAAAAGTATTTGAGGCAAATATGAGGATAATCGACTAATATTTGTAGCTTTGGTGGCGATTTCATTGTTCAGTCAATTTTCTGAAGAAGGGACGATTTGACTTATTTTACTTTTTGAAATTTTTGAACAATGAGAAATTTTTTTTTAAATTTTTTCATGCCCTTATTTCATTGTTTACGCTATTGCAAACATTTATTGACATACAACTTTTTAGGATTTTTCTAAAATCAACGCCAAAATAGCGATAATTTCCAAATTTCGAGGGAGTGCCGCGACCCCTAAAATTTTTTTCTTTATTTTTCCCCTCATTAGGGCCCCAGACTACATCTCTTTCCGAGGTTAACTTTTTTTTTTTTGAATTTCACTCCACCCTACTGTACAAAGCCTAGATCATTAGATCAATTTTTATATGGCTTACCCCCATTCACCCTTTCTGACACCATTTGACAGCTTTTTCCAAGATTGTGAACCATTGTAATAATTTGAAACAGATTGCCCACATTTCTATATTTCACACGGTAATGATAGAAAATATTTCTTCAAATTCAACTTCTATTCATTATTCAGACATCTTAGAAACATATACGAAAATCTATTGGAAGCATATATGTGTATACATATTACTTTTGGTACTTTTTCAGCGGATTTAAATTAAACTTGGCACATTTTTTGTTTGTTTTTTTTTTTTTTTTTGGTAGACCTTATCTCAATTTTGCATTTCAATTGTTTTCACTGGAATTGTTTTGAATTTAATTTAAAGTGCAATCGCAAAATCCTGTTGTTATCAGAGATGCCTCGTTTTTGTTGGGGATTTCCCGAGCATATACATTAGGAAGATAACTTTTTGATTTTTTTTCTCAATAATTATTTCCCGTAGCAGGAATGAACGAACTATTTCCTATTAATGACTAAAATAACGTTTATTCCATTTAAATACTGAAAAAGGTCATGCATAAACCACTTTGAAAATGCTGATAAATAAAAATTTTTAAATCATAGGTGAGGTTTTTTTTATCGAATCACCTTATATGTGCGGTTTTAATTAATCTTAAATAAAAACTCATTTAAATATGATACAGCGAAACGAGGTTGTCCAAAAGTCATCTCCCTAATGGTCATTTCATTGGACAATTGTGCAACTGCTATCTCATACATTTTCTTATGCTCTCTCATTTTGTCGTCGATGAGACTTCGACAAGTGCACATTATTAGACATACATATACATGTATTTGAATGTGTGCTGCAAAGGTCGCCACACATTTACTCGTAGTTGGTATTGAAAACGTCCACTGATCTTTTCACATATTAACGGCTTTGATTCCAAATTAACTAGGGGACTTCCCCCAGCATTTGGCAGATAGTTCTCGGCTTGCTAGACTATGTTCACATATATGGGAAAAAACCAGATATCAATTCAGTTCCACTTTATGGTATGTAAAACAGAAAGTCTACTTCGATAGTTACTGACTTATTCCCCTTAACATTCCATGATGGAACAGACATTTACCATCGGAATAAGAGTTACATTACTTTCAATACAAAATGTCTGTTACTCAATTTCATCTCCTGTAAGCACTTGGTTTACATTTCGTAACAGCAATTACACCTGGTCCGGACTTATTTAATTTAAGCTATAAACGGTTGTTTATCGCTGACTGTCTTTGAAGGTCTTTGAGTTCTTTAGTAGGCACCTCCTAAAGAAGCGATCCACATTTGTACCTTCAGAAAGAGTTACATCAATGTCTGCTTACTCATTGCAACAATTCCCCTCGTCGGAGTCATTAGGTAACTGTAGAAACTCATGTCCAGCAGCAGTTTCCGGTATATTTTATTTCTATTTGATCAAATTTTGTAAATAGTGTGCCCAAAATATCACATGGCAGCCATAATATTAGCTCCACTGAACGACAAAACATTCTTTAAATTTAACTTAAAAGTCGTAATCAAAAGTCCACTTAATTTTTCACAATTTTTGTAGCAAAAAGTCGATTAATCGACTTTTCGTGAGTCAACATATTCAACCCTACATGGTATTAGTCGTGAAACGCTATAGAGTGTCTTGACAATGTTCATATATTAGTGAATTCTTAACCAAATTTGGTTTAATCCTCTTAAAGTTGCGGCGGGGGTCTGCTCAGTCAGATATTGGTCGTTAAAATTGTTAAGACTATATAGACAACGTTTACGTTTTTGTAGAATTTTCAACCAAATTGGATATAGTCAGTTCAGAAAATCTGGCGTTCAATTCTCCAGAGTCTTGAAGTGCTTGGTATACTTAATATTTGTCTAACCATATTGGTTTGATTATACTATTGTAGAGCCGGACCTGGTATTCCAGACTCAGTTTAGAGTTCGCATTGAGCAGCCAGCGGTGCTGGTGTATTTTCAACTTCAATTGGGTCTTCTTGGTACATTGCTTCTCCAGGTTAGTCTCCGATCCAGATTGATCCCCAGGTAATTTATTCGAGGCACTGGCGATGGTCACTTGCCCGCAATCAGTTTTAAAACATAATGACAAACCCTTATCTTTATATTTGAGATAAATTCTTGCCTATAACATTAAATTACATGAGTTTTATTTATTCTTGAAACCCATACGTCTAAAAAACACACTTTATTATTTAGCTTTCCCTTATTTCATAAACAGGGTGACTTGAACAAGTGTATTAAATAATATTTGACATGTCCAAAATTGTAGGATGGTAACATAGTTTTGATTTGGGCTGAATAATAACCTCTCGATAAAGATCCAGTCATAATTTAGGCTATCAAGTTTCAAATGAAAAATTCCCATCTCTGGTTGAGCTTCTGAATGCTACAAATTTATTTTCAAAATGGCAAATCTATCTATATATTTATATAAAAATGGATGTGTGTATGTAACGTATGGACTCGAAAACGGCTAGACCGATTTTGATGAAATTTTCAGGGAATCTTCCGAATAACCCCGCGAGTAACATAGGCTACACATTGTTTGGATTTATCTACATTTAGGGGGTAAAAATGGCAAAAGGGATAAAAACTCCCCTTTCCTGTATAAATATGTGTAATAGAACACTAATGTTTGCTTAGGGCCAGCAACGCGGACCGGGTCAGCTAGTATTTGATAAAACAAAAAGCGAAATTGTAATTAAAAGGCGAACAAAAATATTTATTGCATTTCTTTGAAGATACTTCAAGGACCATAAATAATATGGACCAGGATATTTCAAAAACGGTAGAAAGCACATTTAACTAAAGGTTTTTACGAAGTCCGCCTCAGAGAATACTACGTATAATTATATTTATATTCATAATAAATTTATATCAACACTATCAATCTTTCATTCCGTTCTGGACCTCATATGCTGTTGGGTCATACCCAAAATTATATTCATCGGCACTGTTTGCTTTGTTTTTGGGGACTTCTCTTCGACCTTCACTTGTACCACATTCGGTAACTCTTTTTCGAAAATTTCAAATCTGTCATGATGCTGCATTAGTTTTGCATGGATTTCCTTTAGAAGTTCCATTTGTTCGCCATTCGAAGTTTGATAGCTATTCAATTGCGTTTCTAGGTTATCAATTTTTTCAGACATTTCCGACAACGCTTCGGACATCGTACTCAACGCTTCACTATGTGGGCAATTTTCCATAAGATTTTGCCCATCCAAAATTTTATTGAGATTTGTCGATTGCTCATCTTGTATCTCATTCAATTTGTCAACGATACTATTCTCGAATTCGTTGTACTTGTTTAGGGTGCTGTTGAAAAAGCTGGATATGGGATCACAGACACCATCGTCGGAGCTTCGAGGTGACGTTTGTTCTTGCAGTACTTTCAACACATTCGTTTGGGTATTGGATCTGTAATGAAAAAAAAGTTAAATTAGCAATACTTGTGGCATTCTTGAAATATTAATGGGAAATTTAGGTGAAATTGTAGACATGCCCGTCGCAAAGTGAAGGAATTCGAAAAAAAATTTGGACGTAAGTCTGGGTGCTCGATTGGATAAATTTTCCAAAATAACGTTGGAGAACAGATTTATTGCCAGTCATATGTAAGTCCCTATCTGTGAGTCAGTGCATCCTCAATCAGACTGGTTAACGATATCTCAAAAATGTCTACATAATTTCTACATAATCATCATCTGATATATATCTTCTTGTTGTAGATCAATCGGTATTTGAAAGAGACCTTATATGACCAAAAATCAAAAACTACTTCAGAATATACACTTTTTACATTTCCACAACACATATTCCCTGCCAGAAATATTAGCAAAGTTATAATTGTCTACTGGCACCTGACCATCAAAACTCAACCACTGTTTAAACAAGTGGACAAATAGTAAGTTCGGCCGGGCCGAATCTTATATACCCTCCATCATGGATCCTTAAAAAGTCAATAAATAAGAAAACTAACTGAGTTTTTGGGCCGCTCGTGACCCGATAGTCCCAGGAACCCGATCACAAATTTTATCCAAATCATGAAAATAAATGCATATTTGGGTTCGCGAGAAAATTTCGTTGCATTTCGATACCCATATGTCCATGTTTGTCAAGGGACGGTTTTTGGGCCGCTGGTGACCCGATAGTCCCAGAAACCGGATCAAAAAATTTAGGCAAATCATGAAAATAAAGGCATATTTGGGTTCGTGAGTAAATTTCGTTGCACTTCGATACCCATATGCGCATGTTTATCATGGGCCCTTTTTTGGGCCCCAAGGGTCCACGGAACCCATGAGCACGCCCATTTTTGGGATTTTTTTCCCATCTATAAATTATATAAACTTAGAACTTAGATGTAGTGAACAAAAATATTTGAAAAATTTGATTATGGCCGGAATATATTTAGTCCCGTAAAGGGGAACTTTTTCCCCTTTGGTCCGATATGGCCCATTCTCGAACTTAACCTGCTTATGGGCAAAAAACATCTTCCTACAAAATTTCAGCTTTTTAGCGTTGGTCGTTCGCACTCTATCGTGATTTCAACAGACAACAGACGGACGGACGGACGGACGGACAGACAGACGGACATCGCTAGAATGTCTTAGAATGTTACACTGACCAATAATATATATACTTTATAGGGTCGCAGATTACTCTTTCGAGGTGTTGCAAACGGAATGACAAACTTAGTATATACTCCATCCTATGATGGAGTGTATAAAAATGTTTCCCTATTTAAATTTGAAACCAAATTTATATACTTACATGTGTGTATTTAAAATGTAATCATAAACCGCCTCCCAATAGAAAGATTCGGCTAAATAGTATGCATTCTCGGGATGTGTAAGTTCGAGGCCCTCTTAGATAAATAACCGGAGAATGTGTGCGGTTGGGCAAAGAGAACAAAGTAAAGGCGAACATCGTTTAACTGAATCGTACTTATGGTACTGTGAAAATTCACTTCTGAATCAATTCTTCAGTTTATTAGCGACCAAACACCGAACAGCCAATCAGAAAAGATTAATTTACAGCCTCCGTGTATAAGGTGAGTACGATGTTTAACCCGGGAATTCCCGAGACGTATTTCTCGGGAAATTTGGATTATTGCTCGGGATTCCCGGGACGTATTTCTCGGGAAATTTTTACAATGAAACAAAACCATAAAATGCTGAGGTTTTTTTTGGAAAAATACTATTTTTTGTCATTATGTTTTATAAAAAAAAATTCAAGTCCCGGGAATTGACGGGAAGACGTCGGAAAAAATCCCGATTCCCGGAAGTTGAAAAAAGTCGGGAAATTAAAAACCCTAAAGGTGAGGCAAAATGAATTGCCCTGCACAAATGACGTCGTTCACTTAAAATCATCAAACATTTTTTTTCAGCGGTAAACAAGGGTCACTGTCAGTGAGTATACAAATTATATCACAGCTCATTGATCCGAGATAAGTTTCCCGTCAGTTGTTTCATGGAATGTTAAGGGAAATAAGTAAGTACAAATATTATTCAAAAATGTTGAATGGAATAATACATTTTTTACTAAACAATTCGGAATGAACGACGCCATTTACGTCGGGTTATTTATGTTGTACAGTTAAAAAGCCCTGCCCAAAGGAAGATGGGAGTAGATAAGCCCATGAGATGTTCCATGTACCATCAACACTACTCCAAGCTCAGTGAAAATCGCCAGTCAGTCATCAACCTTTTTAGATGATTCACTAGCACAATTCCACCATATCGAAAACTCACTTCTTGTTTAATACTTCCACTCCGGTCAGCAAACGATCCACATTTTCCTTTATGATAAAAATGTTAGCCGATTTTTGGGTATTCACTTTTTGTAATTCTCCAATGGTTTCCTGTGATTTCGCCACCGTACACAGCAGCAAAAGAGCACAGATGCCAGCGGCACAAATGAATTGCTGTTCCATTTTATTTGAAAATTAAAAAAAAAAATGAATCTTTTTATGCTGATATTGAAATAAACACTGACGGATGTCGATTTTAGTATGACTTTAAATGCGAATATTAAAATTTCATTTGAAATGAATACAAACATGTTAACTGATAAGGGGATTTTTTCAGTTTGTCTGTTTGAACGCCATTTTTCAGAATTACAGAGCGATGGAAAATTGATAAGTGGTCATGTGGAATTTCAAGTGAGCTGATTTTCAGTTGTTTGGGTGTACATAAGTTGGTGTGTAAAGCCTTACCACCATAGAGCGAAGTATGTATTCTTCGGTCTTGTAGAACTTTGTCCGTAAAATAACGAGTTTAAGAGCAATAACGTAATTACACGATATGTGCAAAATGGTACATGTACGGCGCGTGGCTAGACTTCTATTTTTTTCTACAAGACTTTATGTATTTAAAGAATTACTAAATAAGATATTTGGGTGAGCTTATGTGGGGCGTAGTAATTTTTACACGCTTTACAAAGTGGCCGAAATGATACATCCATATGGATAAATTTCCATAACAAACGATTTTTGCACTCTTAGGCTGAGAAATCGTTATTTTCTTGTACGATGAATATTTGCTTTGGAATATTTGATGGAATATTTGCTAATTTAAAAAACAGGTTATACTTTAAAAGTGTTCTGTGGATTATAGTAAAGTATAGTTGGGCCCGTCCGGCTACAGTGTGTCCCAATTGTTTTTGCAATAAAATGCATTTAGCATATTTTATATTTCATTTGCAATATTAACTGTCTAAATTAAAGTTTTTTTTAATCATTTTAAGTTTTTACAAGACCTAAATTATTTATATGTTTATGTTTTGGTTTAACAAAATGTAAGACACTAGTTCTAACACATCCGATTTCTAGTCCCCAGGTTAACTGATAGCAACCGTATCTCGTCGTCAGACTCGACGAACTTATTGGAAAGAAGTTCCCCGTCTGTTCCTTCATGGAATGTTAAGGGAAATAAGTAAGTAGGCGTATTTTACTTTACGAGACCAAAACCATCCATAATCCTTTAAAAAAGTTAACAAACATTAGGATTCAAAGGCTAAAACAAAGTGTTAGCAATGTAATATTGATCGCCACCTATAAATAATACAAACATATCAATGGTTTTGTAGAACCCCTTTGGAAAGTTTGTGTACTTGTTCTTCCCAGGTAGATAGGGGCTCTATGAAAAATGCCTCAAAAATAAAAAAAATCGCAAAAAACCTACCTGAAAATTTCCCCAAAAATTCGGAAAAATCTCCCAAATAGTATATAAAAAAAGTCCACAATTAAAAAGTGGCGTTTCCATTAAAGGGGCGTTGCGGACGGTCGCGCTCCCTTCCCCCACCTTACTTACTTACTTAAGTTGGCTCTACAATCTGTTATTGGTCTTGGCCTGATTAATAAGTGATTTCCAAGCACTTCGGTCTTCAGCTTGGCTTCTCCAGTTCCCTTCCCTTCCCCCACAACTCAACTAATTACAGCGTTACAACAAAAAAGACGATAAGCTTGGGTTCTACTGAAAGTATTTTCAATTACATCAACCATTTTTAAGATCTTACAATTTTAGGAACTATCAAAGACGTCGATCGTTCCTAAAATTTTAAGATCTTAAAAATGGTTGATGTAATTGAAAATACTTTCAGTAGAACCCAAGCCGTCGTTTGAATGAACTATTCGATGTGAGGAATATTTCAGAATTTAGTTAATCAAGTATTTGTATTGCTAAAATTATTTTTTATGACTATAGACAGTTTACAGACGGTAGACGGTTTCGAATGTCTTTAGTTACCGGTTTTGAAAACCGATGACTTCAATCAACTTATTTTCTACGAGTTTTCGTGCGATAGAAAAAAAAATTATTTTCTTTATTCAGAAAAATCTTTGTTTAAGGAGATTAACGTTAATTCCAGAATGTGTCTTTACAGTAAATTGGTCCAGAAAAAAAGTAATCAATTTAATTGTGTTTCATTGTTTGTATATCTTTGTATTCGACCTTTTTAATGAATACGAACTAATATTTTATTTATTTAGGCTCGAGGTCTTGTGTTTCTTTATAATAAATATAGATTACTGTATTATATTCTTTTTGCTTTTTAAAGAAGTTAGGTAAATAATCAATACAGAATACATCATTTAGTTGAATTTGGTCATATTTTGATCTTTTGTCAGACCCAAAATAACGTCAATTGGCAGTAGATGTTTCTTCACGGTGGCCCTCTCGGAGGCCATCTCGCCGACACTCTTTGTCATCTGCAACAAATTCGGCAATTGTTTCTCGAAGCTTTCTAATTTTTGCTGATTCTGCGTTAGCTTGTCATTGATTGCCTTCAAAAGTTGCATTTGCTCATCGCTCAGTGATTGGACTGTGCTTCGTTGCTGTTCCAGTTTGGCCTCAAGTGTTTCGAATGTTTTCAATTGTGTTTCGAATTTACTGATTTTGTCATCTATCACGGCCAGAGCTTCAGACATAACATCCATTGCCGAGTCTTTTTGGCAATTTTTCGAAAGGTTCTGTCTAATCAAAATTTTATTGAGACTTGTCGTTTGTTCATCCTGTATTTCATCCAATTTGGTAACAATACGCTCCTCGAATTGGTTGTACTTGCGATAGGTGCTATTGAAGAAGCCGGAGATGCGATCACAGACACCATCCGTGGAACTGTGGTCCTCAGCGCCGACTTTCATTTCTGTCAGCAGTTTAATTTGTGAGTTGGATCTGAAATGGAACAAAGGGAAAAACGCTCAGTGTTTAACAAATATCTATCAGCGACCAAAGTTAAGTGGAAAAGATGAAATAAATTATATTTTATTTAATTTCATTATAGTCACATGACCAAATACAACTTTAGATAAAATTCAAAATGTTTTGATCTAGTAATCGTGATGGCATTCTGCAGAATGTCGATTGTAGGCCAGGACTAATCGATTATGGTAAGCTTTTAATATTGAAAATGGCACAGTAGAATATGTGTGTAAAGGGGAAACCAAACATTAATATAATTCTTTTTGGCCATCCCACAATCTTCGTTGAAGCACATTCACTCACTTCTTGTTCAGCACTTCCACATCTGTCAGCAAACGTTCCACATACTCCTTTAGAAGGAAGACATCAGCCAAAAGTTGAGTACGCATTTGCAATGACTCGCCAATGGTTTCATTGGCCTGTGTCCCTGCACAACAAAATAAAATAACGCAGATAACTGCAGCACAAATTGATGAACGGACCATTTTGTTGATTTGTTTTCTATTATTTTCTGAGCTGCACACTCGATTTCCGCAGCAAACCGAATTGAATCTTTACAAGTTGTTCTGGGAATGGAAACTGAGAGATGATATTTTTAATGTCTTGTTTAAATATGCCAATTAATATTCTCTTGCGAATTAAACGAATACATTTTTACTGATAATCTACAAAGCGTAGAAAAATTGATAACAATTTTTTTTTTTTTTTTTTTTTTGAGGCAAAAAATTGTTGATCGTTTTTTTTTTTCTTTTGGGGATTTCTTCCGAGGGGTTTTTCGTAATGAATCTAACATCGATCTCAACGATGCTATGTAGCATTTGAACTCAAATTCTGGCAACTTTACGAACATGCTTGATGTCTAAATCTAATGTATGACATTTCTATCATTAGCGATTCAGTACCGACTTGAAATAGTATTTCGTTTTCAGTGGGAATACAAATGATATCGTATATAGCTGGTTGATGCGGGACACTTCCCCCGTTTATTTTGGACAGCTATATATGAAGTTTGTAGTCCGGAGCGCCAAGAAAATAAAGTTTTCTTTAAAAACACTATAACAAAAATAATATTTCTTTTAAAATTGGTGCTGCAGACAAATCTGTATGTTTCTTGCGAAATTAATCAGCTTCATTTATTTATCGGAAGACTCAACTTTGAGGCTGATTTTAGCGACGCACAGTGTTCCATAATCCAATTGCCTGGGCCAAAAGTATGTAACTAGCAACTATTTTTGTGTTACGTTAAAAATGTATTGTAGGCAAGGAGTCAGCGGTTTTTTTAAAGGCAAAGTTGGCTGCTGTTTGTATTTTCCGATTTTAGGGAGAACATTTTTTATAGTTATTGTTTTACAGCCCGATTCTGATTACTCCCAGGGAGATAATTCCCGGGTAATTTACTTTTTTTCGAGAACAAATCGAGCGAATAATAATAAGAGACATACAATTTCGATTATTCGGAGCCAGATGATTTGTTTGTTTCCTGGTCTGTTTAAAATAGGAAAATTTTCTTCTCGGAAAATTATTATCTCCCCGGGAGTATTCAGATTCGGGCTGATAGTTTTTGTTGTTAATCCCGATTCACAAAAGGCAATTTTAGTTGCCACAATTCTCAATTTAATGGAAAGAGAGGAAAGGAAAAATGTCCTTGTGTGGCAAGTTCAAAAGGGAATCATAAAAATTGCCGCAAGTAAAATTGTCTAGTGTGAATAGGGACTTAGCTTTTTTGCACATTTTAGGTTAAATGCTCGTATTGCTTATTAAAAAATTTATGGTGTTTTCTATATTAACCCTTTTAACGGCCGCAGTGTCAATTTATGAATTTTATAGAATTTCCAAAAAAAAAAAAATAATATCATATTGATATTATTACACGATTTCTAAGGTAGGCGGGATGGTACATTTGTATGGGAGGTACCAGAAGGGGAGTTGCCAGACTTCCAAGTTTCTGTCCGAAACTTTATTTAGCTATAGCATTACTAAATACAGAATTTGGAAAAGATCGCGTTGGGCATACTGATAATATTCCACTATTTCAAAAGTTGGCGAAATAGAAGATTTGTATGGGTGGTAACAGAGGGGGTGTATAACCCATATGCAATCCCATCCAAGTCAAATTGCAAAGCGACTGTTCAACTCTTTCGACAGTTATCGTGCGTACCAGCAAGACGGAAAGATGTACATAGATTAAACGACTTAACAAGTCATGAATCGAATTTGGTTTAAAGACCTTAGATGGTCTAAAATCTCTCATTCATTATGTTACTCTTTTGGGTCGTATGAAATGATTTTTCGAACTGACGGAAGAAAAAATTGGCGAAATTGACTTTGACATCAACAATATCAGCTGCCAAAACTTTTGTATGTTTTTTTTTTTTCTTTTTGATGTCTGTTCGGATAATCGTATGCCTAAGCTTCGTTTCGTTGTTCCTATGTAGACTTCTACACACAGTTCGTCTGTGTTTCCAATGCATTTTATTTCATACACTACGTTTCTTTGCACTATATTGTTTATTTGTGTTCTCATGATTTATGAACCAGTGAATCGGGCCGGTAACACGCCTCAAGAGTACCAAACAACCATTCTAAAAACCGAGACTGTGCTTCAGACATGCTGTCCATATCCATTCATGGGAAATAAGAAAGTAAGTAGCTGTTTCTTGAATTTATTGAAACCCAGTCATTAGATTTCTTAAAATAACCACCTAGCGGTTTGATGATAATATTGATTTATCGATCTTGCCAAATAATGTTCACAGAGAAGTCAAAGTTTCTGCTGAAAGAGCTTGGATTAGAACCAATACGCCACGATGTGGAAAGCAAGAGATCTTAAATTAGCATTTAATAATTTATCTTGGCAAAAATCTGAGATTTACGCTCAAACTGACGACCGGCTGCTGAGAGAAACCCTTATGATGCAGTCAAGGAATTGACAATACAATCGCTACATATACTGATGACACAGCTATTTATGCAACAGGTTCGAATCATGCGGAAGTATCCACTAAAGTTCAATGAGAGCTTGTTGAGTGTGAGACCCTAATACCAGGCAGACAATCTTGGATTGATGGATCCCTAGCGCAGACACTAGCTGGAAACTGCTGTTATGCAGATGGTACGAAACTAGGAGAAAGGACGGGGCTGGGACTTTACATCGAAGAACCGGAAACCGAACTTTTGTTCCACCTACCAGACCATAGCACGGTCTTACAGGCGAATGTCCGAGCAATTACAGAGTGTGCAGACCAACAAATGAATATTTTTACAGATAGCCAATTGGCTATTAAGGCAATAACGTCTACAACGGTAAAATCAAGTTTGTAAAATGGCGGTTAACTCTTACTCTAGATATGGCACAATCCGCATCATATGGATGCCTGGTCATCACGGAATAAGAGGAAACGAGAAAGCCAATGCCTTGGCCCTAAGCGCCAGGGATTTGCAAACAATAACCTTTCGGAATAGTTAAACCATTGGGAAAACGACAAGACTCTTGTGGGATAAAACCAAAACCTTGCTGAAACTGAGCAAAAAAGAAACTAGTGCGATCATAGGCGCATCTACATAAAATAGGAGTAGTTGCCAATAGCGTATGTAGTAGGGCATGCGTAAAGGATGACGAAACATTGGAGCATTTCCTCTGCCATTACCCAGCGTTGCCAAACATTAGATCACGTTTCTTGGGAAATGACTCTTTAACAGACTAGACTCTGGCTACGACTAGATTGGTAAATATACGATATCATATAAAGGGTGTTTTTTATTGAGGTATAGAACTTCGAATTGAAATAAAACACAAGAAAATCGTTTTAATGTCCATCAATTTGGCTTTATTGGAAGGATAATTTTATGCCATTAATGTTTAAATATGATTTCGGGCATGTGGCCGCCGCGGCTGGCTCGAATAAAGCCAATTCTACAGGTCCAATTTTCAACCACTTGTTGGAACCACAACTCATCCCCATTCATGCCATCCAATTCGGGAACAAAATAGTCGGTTATCATGACTCTATACCGGTCTCCATTAACGGTAACTGACTCTCCAGCATTATTTCGGAAGAAGTATGGCCCAATGACTCCACCAGCCCATAGAGCACACCAAACAGTCAGTTTTTGTGGATGTAATGGCATAAAATGGACGGAGCTTGAGGTGAACTTCGCGAACTGAACCATTACTTTCGAAATAAATTTGCACGATTTGCAAGCGTTGTTCTTTTGTCAACCTGTTCATGATGAAATGGCAAACCAAACTAAATATTAATCACTTGACAGCTGACAAAATGGCCACCAGTTAAAAAAGTGATGCCAACTTAAAGTTCTATACCCCAATAAAAAACACCCTTTACAAGATCCTCCTTTTTTTAATACAAATGTATGTATGTAAATAATTGCAATATTAAAACTTAACAAGTAAAATATATTAAGCCTATTGGGTTTTAGCTGATGCGTTATTAATTAATTTATCACAAAATTTGTTTATTATATTTGTATGTAGAATAGATGTAAATAAATATATTGCTAAAAAAAAAAATATTTGACTTCGGTGTCAAAAATAGCCAATGAACTCGTAATTTAAGGATTTCCACTGATTCGTTTACGTTGGATTTTTTCATACCTGTGCCATAGGGCACAAAAGGTACTATTTAAGGGCTTATTCTACCTCAAGGTAGCCATTTAGTCCCTCCATTATTTAACTTATATTTAAATGAGCTCCCCTGAGTAGTTTGCTCATCAACAATACTGATGTATGCTGATCATTATTACTGGATGATCTTAGTAGGTTATCAGCTTGGGTGATAATAATTATATGTCTCTAAACTTCTGTTGCGACGTTTTTCTGAATAATTATATTTTTAATTTAATAAAAAAATTCAAATTCTTCACTAAAAAATGATCCAAATTTACTTTAATCTTTTTAGAATCACTGCAAAAAAAAGCCCCATTTTGCATAACTTCTTAAAATTTGACATATCTATCTAATAAAAAAAAATTGATACAAATTTTGGATTAAATATCAAATGCAAAAAAAAGAAGAATTTTCCAAAGATTTCCTTGTCATTTTGGTTTGAGTTAAAAATGTTCATAGTTTTCAGATTTTGAAATAGGAAAATTTTATTTTTTTACTTTATCGATGGGTATTTCATGCTATTGTACTAAATTTTTTATTATAAAGTGCATTGTTGTCTTATCTTTTTTATGACCTCTTTTTTATGCATTACATTTGTACACAGAGAAAAAAAACACTAGTAAATCCAACAAATCTAGCATTTAATCCAACAATTTTCGTAGTAAAAATGAACCCAAAAGCTTTCGGCATTTGAACCAAATGCGATTTCATTGTTGCTTTATTCAAAAGTAACCTTGTTGATTTAACTAGTAGTCGCTTTGGTTTATTTAAAAGTCATATTGTTGATTTAAATAGAAAGCGGTTTTGATTTTCTTAAAAGTTGCCTTGTTGTTTTAAAAAGTAATCGCTTTTGGTTTTTTTAAAAGTAATATTGTTGTTTTAAATAGTCCGCACTGTTGATTTTCTTAAAAGTTGCCTTGTTGATTTAAAAACAAAGCGCTTTCGTTTTTTTTAAAAGTAATATTGTGGTTTTAAATAGTATGCGCTGTTAATTTTCTTAAAAGTTGCCTTGTTGATTAAAAAAAAATTCATTTAATACGAAAAAGAAAAACAAAAACCATAGTTATAGTGATCTTTAGTTGCAGCTAGAATGACTGCGCAGTTTCGATGAACGCTACTTCATTTTTACCATGATCAGGTTTTATAATTATAGCAAAAGTTCTACAATTGTAATGAGAACTGCTGCCAGTAGAGTACTCCATCGAACATAGAAAATCACAATAAAGAAAAAACTAATGCTTGCCCATCTGCCCATGTAAATCCAAATAGGTTTCTTCTTGGCTTAAATACTTAAACCTTTAAAAAATTTAAAAAAAAATTGTTGGATTTACATGGCAGCTTTTGAAAATGTTAATTTAAAAGTGAAAGCATTTAAAGCAAAGGTTTTACTGTTGACTCAAATAGATACGCCCTTAAATTAGGGGCAACAGCGATTTCCATGTTAAGCCAACAGTTGTCAAATAGTAAATTCAACAAGATAATTGTTGAGTTAAATACTTTCTTGTTGAGTCAACAGTGATTTCATTAAAAGTGAAAAGTTGTTGAATTAACAATGTTTTTTTTTCTCTGTGTACAAAATCTAGTTTGGTTGCAGCAACTATTTAAAAGATATCGATTTTGGAAAAATAAATGACTTTGGACCAGCCGAACTTTTTACAGTGAAGGGATGTCTGAGAAATTAATAACAATTTGAAAGGTAGAAGTGATGCCCATTTTTTGGTGGGTGACCGCTGGAAATAGTAGTTTTGAAAGTAGGGTATAATTGGTGCAAAAAGTCGGTTTTTTTTAGTCCCAAAACGCAATTTCACTACTATTTTCTAATTAACTTTTTAAAATAAGGTACACAGCTTAATTTAGTTTCCCTACTGCTAAATTATATTCCAAACGGAGTTAATTTGTGAATTTAAATTGGTGAATTTAAAGAATAAGAAACCCTTTTTTGTAGCCTTAAAACGTTAGTAAGTAAGTAAGTTTTGTTATCAAAATTAGGGCGCTGTGAAAAATGTGTTTCACAAGTTACTTACATTAATTAATAACATACATATGTACATACATATGTATATACATTTTCAGAAACCTATAAACCATTGTACATTTCTCATAAGAGTAAGAGTTATTAAACGATTACACACAATCATATTTGTCGATGGTGATTTTTGATAACACCCCTCCAAGCCATAAACTTTTAAAGAAAAGAAACATAACCTTCATACTTGATGGCCTCCATGTTGCGTGACGGTTTACAAACTTTCTGCAAAATAATATTAGTCTAGCGGGAGTTTAATGGTTCACTTGGTACCACATGTTCGTGGATAAGACAACAAACAAACGTACAGGCCACTTTTAAGACGTGACCAACATAAATTAAAAAAAAAAAAAAAACTAGTACTCCAACGAATTCATGAACCGACAAAGGAGTCCGCTAATGAAATTTACATGCTACACTGAAAACAGACACAGAGCAAACAATTGATCTTGGATACGGGACACAAACAAGCAAGACAGAAACGATGATAAACGAGGTAGTAAAAGGAAAGTGCGGCAGTATTGATTTTTCGTGAAAATATCTTCGTTCACTCTTCTCGTGTGAGTGAGATGGCCGATCCTGCAAGACTGGAAAGAACGGAAACTATGCACAGTGTTTATCTCGTCAGTAGCAGAAAGACTCCGGATGCAAGATACTTCAGCGGCTGAACAGCTCAAATCACACTCTTTAAAAGGACATTCAACACCGTCATCTTTCATTGTTTACGGGTTGCTTTCTTCATACGATTCTTCGGCCACTAACAAACAGGAGAAATTTTACTATCAAATCACAAATCATATTCAAATTAAGAAAATTGTTGACAAACACATTAAACGTCCCTCGCTCTCAAAATATCCAGGACACAATGGATACGCTACATGGAACATTGGCGTGGATGAACGAAAGTGCAAAAGCAACCGTGGGTAAACATAAACAGTGAAAAGTTTGCACGAACCCAATGGATGTACTCGTATGACCGTGGGTGAATGTGTAAACGTGAACCGGTGCTGCAACGCAAAATTTATGTTTCACCAAAAATGTCGAAACGTGATGTAACATCGATGTGGCGTACATATGCACCTAAGGACTGCGACCACGTCGGTGCAACAGATATACGTGCCGAAGGAAACATACGTATGAGTGAGTGTAAATTTGACAAACAAAGTGAAAGCGTAAAGTTAGGCAAGACTTTGTCCTTGGTTGCAAAAGTGTCGATTCTGTGGCACACAAATCAGACGACTGTGGCACACAAATCAGACGCACAAGTTTATTTGGAACGAGAAGTTAAAGTCCAGTCGACTTTCAATTACCAAAGATATTGTTCGAAAATCTGAAGTAAGTACTTGAGATCCTATGCGGGTTTCGACTTAATCCCTTACATCTAATAGGGATCAAATCACTCGAATAATTTTATGGTCGACCTCAGGGTAATTCCTAGGCAAGGATATCTGTAGGCATTCGTCAAGAGAATGGCAGACATGGTAAGCAGCAAAATCGTCTTATGTTGCAGTTCTGTCTAAACAAATCAGATAGTACTGGAAAGAAATTAAATTGACGTCTATATTTAGGGATGTTTAAAGAATCATGATTTTCGGATATGAAACCTATGCACATTTTTGAAAAATACAAGGCTGACATCAGGTTTATTCTAGGTTCGTTTCGTTGCCCTCAAAAAGCAGTGAACACAAACCCTGTGCTGACTTTACGGAATGCATAAAATAAATCAATGCGCTGGGAAGGGAATATAAAGCTGATGAAGAGATTGTTGTATACTGGATCTGGATTTACGTATCTCCCTTAACAGGAAGGAACAAACGGAGAAGTTCTCTCAGATCAGTATAGAAATTGTAGACTCTCTGGCAGGGATCGACTCCGAAGGGCTAAGGCTTTTTCAGGAGAAGTTTTACATGGGTTAGAGACTCCTCTCTTACTCGCAAATTCGCCGGAATTTACGAACGATTTGGCGCTGCCGATCTCAAAAAAAAAACTGTTGAAAAATGTTGAATGCTCCACCATAGCTGAATTTGTGATACGAATTTGATGGCGTTTCATTATGATCGTGTTCGACTTTTTGAAAGTGCTGACACTTATGAGTTATCTCCACTAGGTCAAGAGTTATCTGGGAAGAACAATGTTTTGTGTACCTTCACAATACTGATAGAAAGGTATAAATCATTTAATAAGACTACTCATACACAGAAACAATTTGAAATCATCTTTAATCACGAAAATTGTAACGGGTGTTTCTTTTAGACGTGTGGTTTTCAATCTTGGCACACCTTTGGTCGGAGTTGGTCTTTTTGACAGCTGTCACTTGATTTTTGCCTAGTTTAGTTTGTCTTTTCACAATGAATAGACTCTATTCGGAACAGCGTTCGGTGAATGGGCCCAAAAGGAGATGACCACCGATCCAGATTTTCACAAGAACATTCTGTGCATCGATGAAGCTCACTTTTGGTGGAATGGGTACTTTAATATACAAAATTATGGCATTTGGATTAATGAAGCCAGCCATAATGTTACAGGCAATGGGGAACGCTATAGAGCCCTGATTAATGACTTTTTTCATGCCTGAATTGGAGAAAGTTGATGTTGACCGCCTTTGGTCCAACAAAACAATTAATTTATTGAAGTAAACTTTTGGTCAGCAAATTATCTAGCGTCGTGACAGATAAGCCCGAAGCGATTGACGCCTTGGAAGAGACATGCGGCCCCAAATGCGGCAAAAAGTGGTAGAAAATTGGGCCACTAGGCTGGAATTTAATCAAGCCAGCCGCGGCATCCACTTGTCCAAACCCTTGTATTTATAATAACGATAAATTCTTGGCCAAACATAAATAAATAAATAAAAATAATTAATTTATTGCCTAAAAAGCTATTTAAACGAAAAGCAGCAAAAACTGTGCGGTAATCACCAAAATGGCAATACTTAGCACAAGGTTGCCCAAACCCCGAAAATAAAATTGTAGCCCTAAACTAAAATTGCCAGACTTCCAAGTTTTTTTCAAAAACTTTGTCTAGCTATAGATTTACTAAATACAAAATTTGGGCAAGATCGCGTTGGGCATAGTGATATTATTACACGATTTCTAAGGTAGGCGGGATGGAACAGTTGTATAGGAGATGCCAGAAGGGGAGTTGCCAGACTTCCAAGTTTTTGTCGGAAACTTTGTCTAGCTATAACTTTACTAAATGCAGAATTTGGGCAAGATTGCGTTGGTCATATTGATAATACTACACGGTTTATAAGGGGCGGGATGGTACATTTGTGTGGGAGATACTAGAAGGGGAGTTGCCAGACTTCCAAGATTTTGTCCAAAACTTTGTCTAGCTATTGATTTACTAAATACAGAATTTGGGCCAGATCCCGTTGATCATATTAATATTATTACAGGATTTCTAAAGTGGGCGAAATAGACTATTTGTATGGGAGGTACCCGAAGGGGTGTGGTCATATGACCCAAATGCAATCCCATAGGCAGTTTTTGGAAAATATTAAGCCATGCCAAATTTTAGAGTGATTGTTTGACTCTTTCGAAAGTTATCGTGCATACCAGCATGACAGGCGGACAGAGGGACACACGGACATGGCTCAAACCATTCAGAAAGTCATGAATCGAATTCGGTTCAAAGACACCTGGGGTCTAATGTGGATATTTCTATGTGTTACACTTTTGAGCCGTATCAAATTATATATACCCTATAAATATGTATAACCATAAAATGTTACTTTACTTAAGTATTCAACTAATTTAATATAAAAATCTATGTGTTGATCTCATATTCCAAATAAACATTTTAAAATAATTGGTCAGTGATTGGTTAATTTGTTTTGAACTTTAGCGTCTTTTAGCCCTTTTTCGTAAGTTGTCTGCGCGTTTTGCTACCCCGGAGTTGGCAACACTGGTTCATAGCACCAACAAACACATTCAATAAATAATACACTCACAAAAACTGGATCGTATTTGTGATTGCGACAAGCGTCCACTCACCATTGTCATTATTTGTTATAAACAAATAACCCAACTAGCCGGTATATTTGTTTTTTTTTTATAAAGAGAGTGAGAGCGAAACTGATAACAACTTTGTTTTTCAACGAGCGAGAGTAATTTTTGGTAACAGCTGATGAATCATTGGAACCGCCACCATATAATTAAAAATCGTGTCTCATTAGATCGCAGCAAGCACTAAACAAAAGTTTGGAGACACCTTTAGTGTGACGTGAGCAGTGTAGTAGAAAGGTGGTTCGAATCGAATTGACTTAAATGACATGGGAAAGTTAAATAATTAAACAAACAACGAACAAAGAAAGATAAATATTAAGAGGCTAAACAACAAATAAAGAAACGTAACAAAATGTCAAATACAGCAATAAATAAAGATGTAAGCAATGCGCCCAATTGGGTGGAAGCGAAATTGTTCGAAAAAATTCTAAAAGAAATTGTTCCGAAATTTAAAGAAATCAAAAATTTCAAGGCCTATGCAGGCTTGCCGGCGGGTGAAAATTATTCAACGGTCATGTCGCGTATTGAGATTTTGATGGAATTGGAGGGTAAGTCCGTGACTCACTAATAAAAGGAAGGTGAATAATGTAAAACATAAAATATTTTAAACACATTAAAGAATTATTAAATAAAATAATTGCTATTGTGATTGCTTTCAAAGCTGAGGTCAGCCCGTTAAATTTGTATCGAAATTTGCTTAGATAGACGTGTAAAACGGCACAGCAGACCTAGTCGACTCAGACAAAATATACATCTTTCATATCCAGAAATATAGCATTTGGTTTTTTGTTCAAAAAATCAGCCATAGGGTTTAACGTTCCCATGAGGACTGTACCAAAATTCGCTATAAAAAGTGTTTACGAGAAGATGGTTATAGATGGCCTGAGAACTGAAAACAAACTCTCCGCAGTGAGCTCTAATTGGAACAGCAATCATTGGAACAGGGTACCGATGAAAAAGTATCAAAGCTTCCGAAACGGTGCCGCTTGCAATCAAACCAACCACATAGAATTTCTAATTTGTACAAACCAAAGTCTCGGCCGTCCCTGTCTGCGCTTTCCATGGTAGTCATCATCCAGAGCCTATTTGACTGGAGCGTTTGCATTCATTCGACCGACATGGCCCAGTCAGCGCAATAGCTCCATTTCGATGAGCTTCACAACGTTGATGTTGCAATAATGCTCACACAGCTGAGGGCTCGTTCGACGGCTATACTCCTCATTTTTACCTATCGGGCCACAAATACTACGAAGGAATTTTTTGAAGACAAATTATCACCATCACATACAAATCTAATCTAATTTCCATTCCAGATGGCTCCACGGAAACAAAATTCTTTATGCTTAAAACGGCTCACGAATCCGAACTCTATAAAGAATTAACCGAAGGCTCCGATACATTTCTACATGAGTCCATGGTCTACGACCAACTTATACCGGCCTTTGAGAAACTCTACAGGGATGCTGGTAAAGACATTCGATTGGGCGCAAAGTACTATAAATTACCGACAGCCAAGGGACACCTGCTCCTGGAGGATCTGAGCAAACGTGGCTTTAAAAATGTCAATCGTTTGGAGTGTTTGGATATGAAACATGCCAAGTTGGTGCTCAAGAAAATGGCCGAATGGCATGCCGCTTCAGCGGTTCACAAAGAAAATATAGGAAAATATGATGAAACATTAATTGTGGGTTCCTATTCGGAAGCGATCCGCAAGCCTATGGGTATATTCTATGAGGGCATGACCAAATACATGCTGAGATGTTTGCATTTGTATGACAATCCAGAGGACTACAAAGAGAAAATTGTAAGTCACGATTGTATTGACGAACGGCAGAGGAAGCTTTTGTATGTAACTCTTGTTTTCGTTCGCAGGAAAAACTTTTACACTGTGTTATGGATGAAATTTGGAAGGCGGCCAAGGTGGATGAAAGTGATTTCAATGTCATAAATCACTGTGACTGTTGGTCCAATAATATAATGTTCCAGTACGGCGATGATGGTCAGCTGCTGGACACCTATTTCGTGGACTATGCCATGCCCAAGTACGGCAGTCCGGCCCAGGATTTGACCTATTTCATTTTGTCCTCCCTACAAACCGATATTAAGATTAAACAATTCGATCATCTGATACAATACTATCATGAAAATCTCATTGAAAATCTGGAATTACTGAAGTATCCGAAGACGACACCCACACTTAGGGACATACACACAATGTTGCATAAATCTCGCGTATGGGGTAAGTCGGCAATGGCGAGAATTAATTTCAACTGCAATTTTTTAATTCCGCACATTTTCTGATGTCCTTCATTTCAGGCTATTGTACAACCGTGGGAGTTTTGGCCATTGCCTTGCTTGACTCATCCGAAATGTCCACATTTGATAATTTATTGGTAGACAACGAAGATGGCGATAAATTCAAACTGATGATGTTCACGAACAAGCGTTACGTTCAACATTTGAATGTCATTCTGCCCTGGCTATTGAATCGCGGTGCTCTGGATTTTTAACGGGTCTATGGAAGATATCGCGTATCGCTCAAAAAACCTTTTGGTATTACGTAAATTATTTTGTATTTATTTATCAATAAACATGTTACGAATTCTAACGTAGTGAAGTGCACAGCTTTACGCGGGGTTAAATAAATCGACGTCACTGGCAGGATAAGGAAATCTAAAATAAGATAAGACTCTGAAGTACATATGAGTTTTTAAACTTGAGTATTTTCCAAGTCAGTTAAATTTTAGCTCCTTACAAGTTTTGTTTGAAAAATTCGGATTTGAACCGATCTTTCTCCAACTAAAACAATCCAGGTGTCTTCTGGGTGTTGTAGGCCCCAATTGGGAATTACATTTGTATGACAGCTATATAAAAACCAGAACCGGTTTTCTTTCAACCGAATCGAGACATATCTTAATATATATTTACCCTCGACACTGATTCACTGACTCTGTCACGCAGTACGTAGGAATTTAAATAGGCATTCTATAATAATTATATAAATAATAATAATAAAAAAAATAATATTTTTTTTTGTACAGAAATTGTGTTTTCCCCAAATTTTTTTTTACCAAATTTTTTTTTTCCAAAATTTTTTTTTTTACAAAAATTTTTTTTTTCCACAAATTTTTTTTTTTCAACAAAATTTTTTTTTTCCACAAAAATTTTTTTTTTCAGCAAAATTTTTTTTTCAACAAAAATTTTTTTTTTCAGCGAACTTTTTTTTTCAACAAGATTTTTTTTTTCAACAAACATTTTTTTTTTCCACAAATGTTTTTTTTCCCAATTTTATTTTTTTTTGAAATTTTTTTACAAAATAGTTTTCTCAAAATATTTTTTACAAAATTTTTAAAATTAAGTAACAAATACTTTCTCAAGCAAATTAACGGGCGCCATAGGCGCAATACAAATTACTAGTAGTTCAATAATTCCAAAAGCGATTTTTCCCACCAATTTAAGATGATTGCCCACCATCAATTACATGAGACGGCCTAGAATGACAATTTCGTATGCTTGGTCGAAGTCTTGACTGCAGTTGCCGATGGATTGCTGACTGCGAAGTTTAGTTTGCCTTTAAACTACAGGTCCCGGTTTGTGAGTATCTAACGTTATATCACTCACAGCTCTCCTAGTTGAAAAAGGTTCCTCGTCTGATGTTGAGAGATTTACAAATATTGTTGTCATTACGAAATCATCCTAGAAATTATTATATTTGGCAATTTTGTGTCTGCATTTTTTTCTGAATATCTGTAACTTGTGCGCTGATCACAGAGAACGTCTAAATAAAAATAAGTTTGTAGTCTATAAGCACATTTGTCCATTATGCAAATCGTAGTACCATCAAAGACCATACCGATGGCAGCCGTCCCAACCCTTGTACAGTTTGTTATTGAACCCAAAGTAGAAACTTCTTAGTATTTGCAACATCTCACCCACACAAGATCTGTTGCGTTTGAAAATGACAAATGTCAAGCAATCCACGTCATGTACTGGAACATCTGATAAAATAACCGTAACGGTTTACCCTTACAAAGATATCAAATCATGGAATGTACACAGAAAAAAAAGACAACCAAAAAATGTCAATTTCATCACTTTTCGTTAATATGCTAAAAACGAAGTTTGATAAAATGTATCAACAAAACAATTCATCAAATATTTGGATACTTTTAATGAATTTTTTTGTTGATCCCATTTATCAAATTTCGTTTTAATATTGATACATTTTTAGCATATTTACGAAAAATGTTATCAAATGTTGAAAGAAATTTGATAAATTGAATCGACAAAATTTTTTATATTTTTTATGATTTGTATTTTGGTTATCTAATTTATAAAATTTCTTTTAATATTACATAAATTTTTTTGTAAATATGATAAGCAATTTACCAAATATTAAACAAAATTTAAAAAATTATAATATTTTTCGATCTATTTTATTAAATTTCGTTTCAATATTTAATAAAATTTTTCACAAATATGCGAAAAAAACGAAATTTGATAATTGTTGATGAAAAAATTTATTGTTAATTTCAAAAATTGCATAATTCAAATTGATTGAACCGTTTTAACAATGAAATCATTTCTGACAATAATGTTAGAATAAAACGTGACAAAACAAATTGTGAAAATACTTATTCATTTCTATTAAATTTACTCTTGGTTTGGTTTTCTTTGTTTCATATGTAACTTAGAATATCAAATCAAGAATAATTTATGTGTACACCGTTGAGCTGAACAACCTCCAAAAAGCTACAACTGCATCAACACATCAACATACAGACAAAATAAATACATACATACTAAAAAATTAGTTTCTCACCCACAGAAATGATATGCGAATTTTTTCATCAAAAATATTTTTGATAAACAACCTACAAATTATTTTGTTGAATGTGAATATATTTAATGAACGACATACAATTTTTTTTGTATATATGAAACTTTCTTCATCAAAAATATTTTTGATAAACAGTATTCGAATATTTTCTTTAAGTTGACAAATTGTTTTATCACAGGATTTTCAATGAATTTTTTGTTTGAATTCGTGAATATTTTCATTGAATCGAAAAATTATTTTTTTCTGTGTACTTATGAAAACTTGGCCACCCTAGACGTCATACTCGTTTCCAGAAATACACATAGCTATCAAGTAGTTGCACTTACTCATAAGATTAGATAAAGAACAAGAGCCAAATCAAATGTACGAGTACATAAAAATAATGTTTGTCAAAAAGTTCTTTAATCTATTCATTAGTTTGTCAAGCGGTTTTTCGATGGTCGTTTTATTCAACCAGACATCATGGCCCAAATTATTATAAGTTTTGGCATTTTTATTTAAAGCTAATTTCCGAACTCTTTCTCTTCGGATCTGACAGTTTCTTTGCATATCTGATTAAACCAAAAATTCTTCGAAGGTTTTATCGAAGTAGTCTTCCAAGAAGAATTAATTTCTCAGTCATTTCAGCAGCCCCATCGACATTATTGTCTGAGAAACATAATTTCTAGTCGAAATACTGATATGAATTCCTCTTAATAAAAACTATCCGCTTTGTGACTGATTTGTAAAATAGACCGACGATCGGAGAACAAAAAGGATGATGAAATGGTGCAATGATCCGATTTGCCAAAAGGTTTATCTGGTTTTCTTCCGGATGCGAGGTTATGAAAAGGTCCAGACTTGTGGCTGCCCTTCAACAAATGAGATGTTTGGAGTTTTCATTCACTGGTGTAATCATGTTATTATGAGAGGCGAAAATCTCAGTCGAGCTTGTAAATCTCTCCAAAAAAAACTGCACGCATCGAAAGCAACAATGTATCTCCAGCCATAAATTTGTATTTCCAGCCACAATTTTAAGGGTCATTATTACGGATATATTTGGAATGAAATAGTCCTAAGGTTAGTATCATCTATCTAACTGACGGATGTACTCAAAGATCCCAATGGATTTTTGGTAAGCTATTCCACAGTTATGAAATATATGTTATACAGTTTACGATATTTCGAGCATTAATCAACTGAAGAATACGATGTTGAAATCCTAAATAAAACGGCCTTAAACCTTTTTCCATACAAATTCTTCGATAAACACCAGTTCATGAATACCCTTATTAGATTGACATCATCACAGTAAAATTCGATTATCGTCATTGCATTAATTGTCATAACCAAAATGTTCACTGACCATGACTAATTATCTTCAGCGTCTCTTAAAAAAAACTCCTAATTTGAGGAAATTTATTTGAATGAGCCATCGCCAGAATTCATTGCTATACTAAATCGCTTTACCTCAGTTGCCCCCTGTCGTTGAATAAAAACAGAACGTTATAATCGTTGAAATCAACAGAGCAGAGATTTAAATTGTTTGTAGTCGCGATTCATTCAAAATAATGACACCACCATGGACCGGACCATGGTGACACAATATCTTCTTATCTAAAAGCGTCCTTAACACATTTGCACTTTATTTACAATGGACTCGTCAACGTATGATTCTGATGTTGTTCTCAGTTAAACTTGTTTCGTTTTATGTCGGACAGGATTTGGCCATGGCGTTGACCAATGGATGTGTTTTGTTTTATTTTTTTTTCTACATTTCTGGTCGGTGTGAGCGAATATGTTGTCTAACGAGTGTCAAAACCATTAAAATCACAACAATGATTATGGCCAGAAGAAGAACAAAGAGCATCTGTGGCACCACTTGGTGCTTACGAGTTGTACAACGGACGCAGGCACAACTTAATGAGATTTTGTTATCCTTGAACTAAATATTATGTATTTTTTTCAAGTTTTATAAAAAAAAATGAAAGAGAAAATGGTCGTTTGTGTGTGAATATATTTAAACGTTAACTTTGAATGAATAAATCGAAATACGAAGGTGGTTTGTAAACTATTTGACTGGAAATTAATATTTTCTATATTTCTATACCAATTGGTGTGATTCATTTGTTACACTTAAAAATCCTGTTTGCTGATTGCCGTACAATTCTAAGAAATAGTTGTCGACTTTAAATCACTACCAGGTTTACGGTTGTTAAAAACTCGAGCTCGACCTTTACTTTGTTTTTACACCCCGTGTAGGTGCCTGACATTGGTCATAGTTGTGGCACCCAGAATTATTTCCAATATATTGATCAACTCCAAAAAACTTGCTGAACTCTGTTTACTAAATCCGTCTGGATCTCCTAGTTTTTACGTAAGAGAGTTGAGTATGATAGGCAGGTATGTAGTTGTGATCCGTGAGTTCAGCTTCAAGTTTTGTGCATTATATCAGCACATTTGGGACCTGGAAACATGGATATAGTTTTATCAGATGGTCAATATGTTTTTAAATTAAGTAGCTAGTTGAGAAAATATTGTTAAATACAAATCAGTGTCTTACAAACATTCAACTTGTAGCGGTTTCTATTTTAAAGTATGTAGAATTGTACATATTGGTCCTTCGAACCGGTTAAAATGGGGTACCTGGTTCATTTTTAAAAGAGTTTCTTCCAGGCATTCAAACGGAGTTTTTCGTTCACAACTAGGATATTCAAAAGATTTTTTTTTCGGGCACTAACTGTCATGTGCGACCTCGGATTTTAGACGGATGACGCGACTTGCCACACACCAATTTGGTCATCATGTTATCAGCCGTCTCGGCAATTGACAATCTCGGATCTGCGATTTGATTCTGTTATCTGGGGTACCAGAAATGGAAAATTTAAATGACCCATGTTATGCGAACAATCCATCAATGAGTAAGGCCCTTATGGCGAATATCGCGCCAGCCATAAGTGAGATCAAGCCAGAAATTATCAACAAGTCTTGGAAAAGTGGGTTATAACTTCCTAAATACTGAAGTTAAATTGTTATAAATTATAAATTACCGCTGGCAATGTGTAGGGCAATTTCGCATTCTTTCCATCTAATTGATTGGGTAATGCTTTCGCGATTTATAACGTTGACTTAATATAATCAGTAGTTCTACTGGTTGATTTACAAATTTACCTAAAGTCACCGCAAAACGTCAAGGGGTTCGTTGGTCAACTGATGATCCTAAAACAATAGATTGGTTATGTAGACATATCTGTCTGTCTGTATCACACTTGATTATAGACTCTGGTATGCCTCAATGGTACCATCGTTAAATTCAACCCATGTCAACATTTTGACACACACGAAGAATTGTATTGTAAGAGATGTCACAACAATCTGGCAGGGGATTGCGTGTTTTATGCTCTGGAACGGTCATGGTCATATTGTCCACAACAAAACCACAGACAATCTAGAGCATGATGTAATGATAGCTGTAATAGAATCACAATTCCTGGATGAAACTGATATCAGGTGATGCCATCTCTCAGGTCAGTATCTACAAGAGATGAGGGATGACTAGGATAAGTAGTGGATTTAACCAATTTATACCCAAAACGCCAATTTATATAAAACAAGGTCGCCATCTAACATAAACATGTCCGCACTCAAGTAAAGCCTCTCATCTTCGAATTAATTCCAGTGAATTTTACATGTCATTTTGGACAGACAGACTGATGACTCGCGCAGAGGACTTTTAAAGGATTAGGAACACTGGCTGTGAAATAATAAAGGGTGTTTTTTATTGAGGTATAGAACTTCGAATTGAAATAAAACACAAGAAAATCGTTTTAATGTCCATCAATTTGGCTTTATTGGAAGGATAATTTTATGCCATTAATGTTTAAATATGATTTCGGGCATGTGGCCGCCGCGGCTGGCTCGAATAAAGCCAATTCTACAGGTCCAATTTTCAACCACTTGTTGGAACCACAACTCATCCACATTCATGCCATCCAATTCGGGAACAAAATAGTCGGTTATCATGGCTCTATACCGGTCTCCATTAACGGTAACTGACTCTCCAGCATTATTTCGGAAGAAGTATGGCCCAATGACTCCACCAGCCCATAGAGCACACCAAACAGTCAGTTTTTGTGGATGTAATGGCATAAAATGGATGGAGCTTGCGGTGAACTTCGCGAACTGAACCATTACTTTCGAAATAAATTTGCACGATTTGCAAGCGTTGTTCTTTTGTCAACCTGTTCATGATGAAATGGCAAACCAAACTAAAGTTAAAAAAGTGATGCCAACTTAAAGTTCTATACCCCAATAAAAAACACCCTTTAGAAAGCCAATGTTGTTCAGTTAACACAAGAACACAAGCCGGCCGATCATCAACAACGTCGTGTCTTTGCTGATTGGGTCCTTGAAATGCATGAAAACGATCCAGAATTTCATCGAAAAATCATCTTGACTGATCTGACACATTTCCAATTCGGTGGCTACGTCAAGAAGCAAAATTTTCGCATCAGGGCCTCGGAAACCCAAGAGTTATTGCTGAGAAGCATCTCCATCCTCAACGTGTGACTGTTTGGTATATTTTATGGTCCGGCGGTGTAATTGGACCTTACTTTTTCGAAAATGAGATTGGATCAACAGTTACGATGAATGGATTGCGCTATCAGGAGATGATTAATGAGTTTTTATATTCGGAGTTGGATAATATTCATCTGGACAACGCTTACTTTCAACACAAGCAACGAAACCATTGCTCTTATACGGGAAAAGTTTCCGGGCCGTATTATCTCTGGAAGAGGTGATCACAATTGGCCACCGAGATATTGTGATTTAACACCTTGCGACTTCTTCCTTGAAGATCTATGCCAACAGCCCAGCGTCGATTCAAGACCTCTAAGATATAATTTGTGAGGCAATCGAGGGTATAGGGCAGCCACTTTGCGATTTGGTTATGGAAAATTTCATGAAAAGGATATGGTCCTGTAAGCGTGGTCGTGGTGGCCATTTGGCTGATGTTGTTTTTCATTATTAACGGCTCTTTATTATGAAATAAACATCCGATCATTTATTTCAAAAAATGTAATTTTTCATGGAATACTAAAATATCAGCTCTTGTTGGAAACCCCTACTACCACTGATGTATCATCTGCTGCCAATGGCACTTGGGACTGCAGTTCATGGTACATTTTCTATAAACAATTTGTCCTTCCCCCATCTTTGTTCAAATCACCTCTCTATTGCTGCCGTTGTATACAACTATCTCTTATTTCAACTTCCGTTTAGAACTAACAAAAAATAAATTTCTTTGAGCTTTCTTTCATTTAACACTCGGTATGCCAGTCATCTATTACAATATATTTTTTATTTATGATGGATTTAAAATTTAAACGGTCATTTCTCGTCTCAGATTGTGATTATTTCTCTCGCTTTGACCAACATTTTATCCTTTGTGTGAAAACGTTTCGTTTTTTTTTTGTATTTTTTTGTGACTTATCGCTCTTTTGATAAATAAACACATCCACAGGTTGAATTTTATAACTGTGTATTAGGGTGTAGTGAAATCCTTATTAAGGGGGAAAAAATGAAACATTTATTAAAAAAAAAATGTAAGTCTGCCACACCCTTGAAATTTGTAAATTGTCGCAATTTTAGTTATTTAATTTTTTTTTATATTATACAGTTTTTATTTTATACAGTTGTGTTTTTGTTAGTCGAGTTTAAGATCATCGGTTATTTCTACAACTAGTAAGTAAGTAAATGCGCCCGTTAATTTGCTTGAGAAAGTATTTGTTACTTAATTTTAAAAATGTTGTAAAAAATATTTTGAGAAAACTATTTTGTAAAAAAAAATTTCGAAAAAAAAATAAAATTTGTGGAAAAAAAATTTTTGCTGAAAAAAAAAAATTTTTGTTGAAAAAAAAATTTTTTGTTGAAAAAAAAAAATTTTGTTGAAAAAAAAATGTTTGCAGAAAAAAAAAATTTTTGTTGAAAAAAAAAATTTTGTTGAAAAAAAAAATTTTTGTGGAAAAAAAAAAATTTTGTTGAAAAAAAAATTTTTGATGAAAAAAAATGTTTGCTGAAAAAAAAAATTTAGTTGAAAAAAAAATTTTTGTTGAAAAAAAAATTTTTGTGGAAAAAAAAAATTGTCTTGAAAAAAAAAATTTTGTGGAAAAAAAAAATTTTTTTGAAAAAAAAAATTTCTTGAAAAAAAAAATTTGGAAAAAAAAATTTCTTGAAAAAAAAAATTTGGAAAAAAAAAATTTTTGTAAAAAAAAAATTTTTAAGAAAAAAAAATTTTGGTAAAAAAAAAATTTGGGGAAAACACAATTTCTGTACAAAAAAAATATTATTTTTTTTATTATTATTATTTCTAGAATTATTACACTGAGCAACAAAAAAATTTTTTTTTTTAAAAGTCTAGGGTTTTCCAGCTGAATTAGACTAATTTAGATGCCCTGAGTCCGAAAATGACCTTGGTTTTGTTCTATCAGGTCAGGATTTTTCGTAAAAAAACATTTCTTTGGATCATCTGCTGAGAAACCCCGGAAGATTTTTTCCGTTTTCCTCAAGAAATAAAAGTCAACGTATGCAAATTTATTAAGTTTTTATTTACTCCATCAAATTAAATAAGCATATTTATCATAATATTAGTATAACAATGAGCGTTACGTGACACAAAAGTTCAGAGTTCACGGCATAAATCGGCGTTTCTTCGATTCCCGTTTGTGAGCAGCTGCTGGGTTGTCTCTCTTCAGCATCCAGCAGTAGTCCGCCATCATGACTGCGTCCCACCTCCCCTGGTACCTATCCTCCATTTGGCGCATGTCCTGATGGAACCTTTCTCCCTGCTCGTCGCTCATCGCCCCAAGGTTTTCAGGAAAAAGTTGACCTGATACAGCAAAATCAATGTGATATTCGGACTCAGAACACCAAAATTAGTCTAAATCAGCTGAGAAACCCATGACTTTTTTTTGGTTGTTACCCAGTGTTATAGAATGCCTATTTAAATTCCTACGTACTGCGTGAGTGAATCAGTGAATCAGGGAATCAGTGTCGAGGGTAAATATATATTAAGATTGAAATGTTCAAAAAAGGCATCAAGCATTGTGTTGCTTTGGAAATTTAAAGAAAAATGTATGGTCGAAAAATTCCTGAATGTAAATTACCCAAATAGTCTCTTCTTCAGAAAATGAACTTAACATTTAAATCCATACCAAAGCCACAAACGTTTGCCGATTATCCTCTTCTTTGCCTCAAATAGGTTTATTTGGGTACTGAACAAGCTCAAACTTGTAAATTTTGCATACGTTGATTCTGTAATTTTTAGAATGTTTTGTTTACTTTTTTTTCCTTATCAAGGTTCCCAAACTACATCGCTTTCCGAGTGTGAACATTTTCAAATTCCAAAAAAAATATGTTTTCACTCCACCCCAATGTATATGAATACGTACATAAGTTATGTAGGAGTGTGAGTATATTCCGGTGGCTTTGATGAACCGTGATTCAAAATTGAAAAGAAAATCTTATAAAGAATGTTGAAAAATGTTTCACTATTTACCGTTTATCAAGATAATGCTTGCAGATACATTCATGCGATACGGATATTTATTTCTTTGTCCTTTACACGTTTACATTGTAGAAGAAAAACGACATTGCTGTTGCGGGATGTTTGCATTGTTGTCAACTTGGAGGGAGTCCAACTCTTATTTATTTTGCAGTATACTTTTGTGCAGTCAAAGAAGTGGCGGACAGAGAATCAACGGTTTTCTTATGTGACTTCAGTAATTTTACAGTTATTAATATTTTATGTATTTATTACAATTCAAATTATAATAAATTATTTTTATTATTATTATACATCTTCTAAATATTTCAGGAGATCCTAATCTGATATGAACTAATTAAACGAAGTTTTGTAAAGTTTGCAAATTTGGTCAATGTTCCAAATTATATGTGACGTTATCTATTGCATAGAGCTCCATCTTCATATCTGTGAGAGTTTTAAGGCAGGGTTATAGTTAGTTGAGTTGTTGGAACAGCATTAGGTCATGAGTTGTATTTACGATCCGGCTTGTCTAATTAAAAAGAGTTTTTAACGTTTTAGTACTTTTCCGAACAAGAAGATCGTTTGAATAAACACATAAAATATACAGCCCGATTATGGAAACTGCCTGGGAGATAATTCCCGGGGAATTTACTTTTTTCTGATGGAAATCCCTCAATTCTAAACAGACCGGGAGTCAAACAAAAAAGCTGACTCCGAATAATCGAACATGTCTGTCCCTTAACATTATTCCCACGATCTATTTAGGAAAAAAGGATATTATTCTCGAAAAAATAAATAAATTCCCCGGGAATTTTCATAATCGGGCTGATAGTCTTTCTAGTGAACTTCTATAAACTAAAGATTTCCCAAATTTCTATTGATTTGAAAAACACAGCTTTTTCATTCTAATTTTTTTTGTATTCTGATCTGCTTGTAATGATTTTCCATACAATATTTTTTTGCGGTGGTGTTTTCTTGGTCGCCAATAAGCTGGAGAAATGTGGCTTCCAAATCATCAGCACACTCGACGTGTCTGTCACCAGATTCCCATTATTATCTCTGCCCGATGTTACGACCGTTGGTGAGTCTATTGTTCTTTCTGACGTCATTTCTATTAACGTTGAACTCAATCTCCACACATTTCCGGCTTGTGATTTCTTTCTTCGGAATAGACGATTTTCCTTCCTCCGCAACTCACGGTAAATTATGGTACAACACCCCAGCTATAATTTAAAGATAAGAGTAGTTTGATAGTTTGAAAGTAGTTTGATGGCTGGTTTCCAATGAAATATCAGTTTTTTTTTATTTATCAAGATTTTTCGCCTAAAATTAAGCCAAATTTTTGCTGACTCCCGACAATTCAGTTCTTATCTGGCAATCCTAATCGAAGACATAGAAAGCTACAGCCTTGGGTATAAAATCACTATCGGCATTGCAGGGTGGTGAGATAAAATGCAACTTTGCCCTATGATTGGAATTTCGGAATTCTAAGTTTTATACAAAATAGTGCCAATACTGGATGGTCACAAATTTTGCAGAAATTGTCTTGGAAGAAAGCCATTTTCTCAGGCATCTAATACATAAATCTGAAGTTAAATGACAAGTTTTTTTTCCAGCCAGTATAACCACAATGAAGCTTCAGCAGTCGTTAAATTTTAAAGGTCTCCTATCGAAGATATGGAAATGAAGGAATAGTAAACTACTTACCTACTTTGATTTGCTTAAAGTCACCGGAAATCAATAGGTATCCTGTGGAAGCTCAGAGGCTTCTACATAGAAGATATCACTGTCTGTTGTCCCATACATTCGTCCCAACTTGTCTCATCACATTACGCTCCGATTGTCAGATACGGTTCGCCAAAAAAGTTTAATGGAGCTTTTATACGTTTTTTCGTTTTTCATTTTTTCACACACACTCCGTTTGTCTGGTTTTGAGAAAACTGAAGAAACACCTTCGATAAAAAAAACAAACACGAAAACGCTCTGCCAAAGTGTACAAATGTCATTCAATTGCTCTTGACAGACATGTCTTCCACGCGGACATTTAACGTGATACGAATTGTTTAGATGGGATTTGCTTTGCATAGACTTGAAATGTTGAACAGTTGAAAATGTATGGAAACCAAGAGATAGTGATGACTTTAATCTCTTTGCCAAATGCATGACCTCAACAGATTTTTTTTCAAATTTTCATATGGGATTGTGGAAAACTATTATCGTTTATTAGTATATAACTGGCCTTTAATCTTTACCATTTCTCCGGAATGTTAAATTTTTGATTTGAATTAATTTTCAATTCTTGATCATCTTTCTTTAATTACAAAGCACAACATGGAAAAACTTCCCAATCCCCAGCTAGTCGTTGCTCAAAGCTATCAACATCTCTGGGCTTTTATCTACTTCGGCTAGGAAAACAACACACTGCATCGCAGCCATTCATTGTTCACTTCCCACTCAGATGAACACAATAGTATATGTATGTACATGCAAGCAAAAGAAGTGGCTTCAATAGACCCTTAGCTTCCTTTAGCTCTCGACAACAATCAACGACACCAACACTAACGACACTGCCTGCCATCACCATCATCATCAGTAGGAGAATCAGCATTTTATGCTCCGTTTCTATCCAACCAATAGAGCCGTAAAATGTTCTTTGTAGTCGTTTCATCCTTTGGATTCTATTTATACCCACATCCAAGATACAAACTCACAGTGCACAGTGGTCTCGTATGAGGAAGCACGATTTACTTAACTCCAGAGCCACGACCGAGCTTTCCGCAAGGTGGTCCGAGACTAACGTAGATCGGTATCTACCGGAGCCATACTGCAGATCATTCTTAAGGCCGTTAAACTTTGGATACTTTGCCAGAAGGTGGTTATCCATGTAATTTGCCTGTAGTGCGCATGATTTGTGGTCTCTCCTTTCGTGGGGATTACGCCATGGACGAACTAGCGTTGAGAAGCACTTAAATAGTAAAAATGGTGAAATATCATCCAGACCTGAAATTTTTTGTTTACATTGAGTTCTGCAACAACCCTTTTAACTCCACGTTTTCGAAAGAATATCTGAGACATCGACCTGGACACGCTTTCGATCGTGATGAGTCGTTGGCTGTTTTCTGGCAAAGGTTTTTTTTTCAAATATTTTATCCAAAAGGTTGGATTTACCAAACGGGTCGATAAGTGTTGGGATAGAAGATGAAGATTTGTCTCTTTCCCTGTTTACAAAACAACCAAAATCTCGTACTTCCTCTGGAAGAAGAAAGTACTTTAGCACGATGACTCTGTTCGTAAAGAAATTTTTCGCGCACGAGTACTTTGGAACATGTCGATCTTGCCTGCTTTCGTAGCAACTCAGTGTTGGATATTTTATTTAAACGCCAATATCTGAAGGCTTCATTTTTGGATCTGAAAGCTGTCTTGCATGTCTGATCAAACCAACAATTGTATGAAGAATCATATTGTCGATCATTTCAACAGCATCATCGACATTATTGTCTAGGAAACACAATTTCCAGCTAAAATTCTGATAGCAGCTGTTGAGCTCAGACCAACGAAAAATTTGCTCGACTACGACACCAATTTTTATTACTTACATTTCCTATTAAATAAATTAAATACAACATATTCTGTTAAAATGTTGACGTCGAAATCGAGCAATTTTTAGTTGCCTCCATAGCCGTGATTGACCCTCCGGAGATGCTGGAACAGATGTATGCTTCGCCATCGGTTACGAAATGGTGCTAAATCCTTTTCCAGATGAATTTGGTCGAACATGTTCTAACAATTCTTTAAAGTTGTCACTAGCGCTTATGGTCGAGTATAAATAACCGCGGCACCCATCACACTTATCCGTTTTCATTTTCCAATATTCATCTGGAGTTTAGGGATGTAACGAATGTGGATTTAGCGAAAGCGAATATGGAAATTTTTTTTTTTTGCTAAAATGATGCGAATAATTTGTATTCGCATATGCGAAAGCAAACATTTGTTGCATTCCCAGTTCAAATTACACCGTGTTACAAAAAATAGATTTTTTTCTGTCCTATGAACCAAATGCACATATTCGGAAAGAGGGGAAAAAATAAAAAAACACCGCGATTTTCATGTACACGTCAGAATTTTTTTTTTAAGTTTTCGTCAGATTTTGAACCCTTTTTCAGTGATCCAATCGAGCTGATTTTTGGCAGGCAGACTCGTGGAAATGTCTGTATCACGTCAAATTTTATTTTCAAACATTGTGAGATTTTTTTCGAATGAGAAATCGAATATTTAAATATTATATATTTTTTTCCCAAAGCGAATACTCCAAAAAATGCTTCTTGCGAATAATTCACATATGCGAAACCGGACTTCGTTACATCCCTAGTTGAGATGCATACAGCCTCCCGCAAACTTTCATTATCCGATTATTTTTCCTATTACGCTGACGGCTGGTGGAGAACATTTCCCATTTACATCCAGTTTGAAGTATACTGAATCCAAATATATTATTAAAATGTTACACAACACCAACCATTTGGAACCATTTTACATTAAGGTCACGGCAAAATTTCTAAGGGATACCCAAGTGAATAGTATCGGCTCAGATCAGAATCATTAACTCACGCCATTGAATACAAAAGTAATCACCTAATGTTCTTTTTGCTGTAATTTGGTGGTCAACAGGTAACAGCTGATGCACTTTGAAAGCGATCATCTTCGAATCTGGCTCCAAAATTCTGCGCAGAGACCGCCGGCTGATGCCCAATTGAGTGGCACGTCGTCTGGTTGCTATTCCGGGCTTCTCTTCGACATCTGGGCCAACAGCAGCAATATTCGGACCAAAACGGCTGCTCCAGAAAAAAAATCATTGTATTTTCGGATCTGTATGGGAATATCTCGTGTTATCCCAGTCTGTTCAAGGCGAGTGGCCAAACGCCCCAGTGTTTCTCCGGTATGTGTCGGACGGTCGACGAAATTCATTCGCAAAAACATGGAAACAATTATTCCGCTTTGCTGTCTTGTCAAAACCGAATTGACATTTTGCGCCATTTGCAAACATTATAGCGTTTTCCAATATGGTAATTACTGATGACCCACCTAATTATTTTCGAAATATTCTGTAAGCTTTGTAACAGTTTCATAATCATGTATGCGTTATAACACTACTGTACCTCAACGCCTACGTACATACGTTCTACTGCACTTGAATACGTCATTTCAAATATACCCAGCTAAGATTACCGATTTGGAACCACAGTGCTGCATAAGGATATCACGCACTCACATACACACAGGAAACCGAGCTGCTTTACATTCAGTTGGAGTCTACTTTGTTGTTTTCCACTGGATTTTGTGTTGTCCTCTACTCGACCAGAAAACCAGAAAGAAGGGAGGCCTACAATGCCGGCAACATCTCTACATACTATATGCCTCACTAAGATACCACAACAACTACAACCAACGTGGCGTATTGTTGCAACAAGGACACGCACCATAGCCATGGTGATCCAGTTGCTGGCTAGCAGTTTTTCCACTTCTTTAGGTCTTTGTTTTCCTTTAGCTCCTGCAGCTCCTTAACAAATTTGCATATTTCCGTTTGGTTGACACACACACACTCTCAAACACACATGCAATCAAAAAGAAAAAGGACGTATTAAATGAGGACATAAATGCGTTTTCTTCGTCCGCTGGCTTTCCCCAACACACACACACACACACACTTGCACGGCAGCCGTAAATCTTTTGGACCCCGTTGACAAAGAAAGACAGGAAAATATGACCAGGAAAATCGGCCATAAACTAAAGTATCCGTTTTCGTATTTGTTGTGCATGTGTGTTTTTGGCCTCCATTTGCGTTTTAGACTTTTCTGTTCTTCCGTTTTTGCTGTACAATAAAGCGAATCTAAATTCTGAATTAACAATGCCATAGAGAAACTAACGACAGTTGCTTTTGAGCATTTTAAGCCTGAAAGTATGCAAGATAAATTTGCCGTATAAAATTCCACGAGAAACTTAAGAGGTTAATGGTTTGTAACACAAAGTTCTGAGTACCCCATAAAAGAGCAGGGAGTGCAAACGTTTGCGATTCTCTTCGCAGAGAGAAAAACCAAAATTGAAGACCAATCATACGAGTCATTAGAGATTTTTTTTTAGAGTTTAATACGAGAATTAAATGCACGCTTTGAAAATTAATTCTTGTTCGTTAGATTTCTCATAAAAAAATTTCGAGACGGACAATTTAAACATTCTTCCAAGCGCCCCGGTAGGCGAGTGCTTGTCTATCAGCGTGGGGGTTGTGGGTTCGATTCTCACCAGAGGTTTTGGTCTGTCGCTGCAAAAGTCTAGTCATATGGTCTGTGTCACCCGGTTTATCCTTGGACTCAAAATTATAATCAGCCCTATTCTAAATACTCCCGGGGAGATAATTCCCGGGGAATTTAAATTTTTCTGAGAATAAAATCCTCCTATTCTGAACAAACCCAGCGAATACAAATAAAGGACATACTATTTCGATTATTCGGAGTCAGATGATTTGTTTGTTTCCCGGTTTGTTTACAATAGGAGGATTTTATTCTCAGAAAAATGTAAATTCCCCGGGAATTATCTCCCCGGGAGTATTCAGAATCGGGCTGAATATAAATTTAGATTATATTACTAAACTAAACTGATTTTACCGACGTTGTCGAGTGCTGACCATATTGAGTCCCTGTTCATGGTATCGAAAGCTCTTTCTGAAAATCAACGAAGACGACGAAGAGTGCTGAGTTAAATTCCAGCGACTGCTCACGATTATTCTCAGCGTGTTAATATGATCTACGCATGAGCGGTTTGGTCTAAAACCAATAAAATCCATGCAATAGTCTTCTGAATTGTGTTCCACAGGGAGATCCACTTTCTCTGGCAATGTAATGATTAGGCCTCCTTTCCACTCAGATGTAAATCTGCACGAATTCCATGCTTTACGGATGTTGTGTCGGAAGGGCTTGAAAATTTCTGGTGGAAGATATTCAGACGCTGCTGGTTTGCCATTTTTCAACTTTGATATTGCACATCTTATTTCAGCGAGTGAGGGAGGTTATGTGCTGATATCCCTTCTTGTGTTTCTCATACATTTTCCAGAGAACGGTATAAACTTTTCTGTTACTGTAGGACCTGACACGAAGATCTCTCTCCACATTTGCAGCTGTGCGTCGGAAGAAGATACATCTGCTTGCCACCCGACCTCTGTGGTACAGGAGTTTAGGTTTAGCTGCCCCTCACTTAAGGACCAATTTAAGATAGCTGCCAAAAACTCGTAATTTTTAAAATGCCGTTCTAGTTTCGATGTAAATAACTTCTTTAAGTTCCATTTGTTTACGAGCAACTTCTGGATAACTGCCATACATTTGTGGGAATGTTCGGTTATTGTTCATTGTAAATCCTGCCACTTAAAAAACCAATCAAAATAAAACACTGCAACGCTTCTCTCTCTTTCATTTTTTGTTTTGTTTTGAAAATGAAAAACAAAATTAAAGATATTATACTTGAGCGATCTGTTAGCTGCAGATTTGTGCCAGTTTAATTAATTTAAGTTAAGTGCCATTTTTGACTTACGTATCACTTAAGTCGGCAGAAGTTGATGTGGCAGCTAAGTCAAAACTACTGTAAGTAAATGAAAACACGGCCAAGATGAAACACTGTTAACAATTGAGCTTAGGAGTTAGGAGTCGGTAGCCAGTCCGCGAAATCTAAAGGAAAGGCGGAACTCAAACTAGCTAGGAGCCCGAGTTGCAGCCTCTGCAATAAAAACAACAACATACATATTTTGTTATTTACCATTGGAATAATGACTTTTATTAAAAACTATAAAAACTAACTAACATTAGTGTTGTATTACACATATTTAAATAGGAAAGGGGAGTTTTTATCCCTTTTGCCATTTTCACCCCCTAAATGTAGATAAATCCAAACAATGTGTAGCCTATGTTACTTGCGGGGTTATTCGGAAGATTCCCTGAAAATTTCATCAAAATCGGTCTAGCCGTTTTCGAGTCCATACGTTACATACATACACACATCCATTTTTATATATATAGATAGCTGACCCGGCGAACTTCGTACCGCCTAACAGTCGATTCTTCAATTTTGTTTTTTTTTTAAGGCAATATGTCAACAATGACATTATGTCAAAAATTAAAAATTATAAAACACTCAAAATTCTTTCAATAGTCCATAAAAAATCACAATGAAAAACATTATGATACGTAGTTATTATATTTTATTGTATTTTTACTTATTCTAAATTAAGTTTAATTTTTATTGTAGTACTTTATGGTACACGATATTTTTTGTTTGATTGCCTGGCGCGTAAACAAACAGAGCAGATGGTTTTCCAACACGGGAACAGGCAACATACAATTGACCATGGGAGAAACATGGGTTTTCTAAATTAATACCACAAACACTTAATGACTGCCCCTGGGATTTGTTTATAGTCATAGCAAAAGCAAGCCGTACTGGAAACTGCAGTCGTTTAAACTGGAATGGTACGTCAGTCGGAATCATTGGGATGCGAGGTATCAAAACGTCCAAATCGGTCCAACCGTTCTCGAGTTTTGCGCTTAGCAACACATTCAGCGACTTATTTTTATATTATAGATATTCTTTAACTCTTTCGGCGGCATTGTTTTAATTTTTGTACCATATATTTTCCATATTTTTCGCGACGGTGGTACATTTTTCGTACCACATATGTTTTACGTTATCACTTAAGTCTCAAAGGTTTAAAAATTGAACCGCTCTTCATAACTGGACAATAAAGCAATAATGTTCTCAGAGAAATTTTCGTTTTGTGCAAATTGCGTATTTTATGTACATTTTATGGTCAGTGAAGCAACTTTTGTGCAACGCAGTGGATGGTTATTGAAAAAAGAAAAAAAGATTTTTTTCTGAATTTTTTTTAAGTTTTGATCATTTTTTTATTAAAATAAAAACATTTAATTTAAAAAAAAAAAAAAAAAATTCTCTGCTACATAAGGGGGTAAAATTGTTCTTGAATCTTTGCCGCTGAAAGAGTTAAAAAGTGTATGGAATGTGTTCCTATTCCTGAAACCTATGAGTACAATGGCTCTGGAGGTGGAAGCAATGGTATCAATTTCACCTTTCCATTTGCGCAACACAATCCATTGGCTTCATTTTTATATTTCAATGCCTTACAATATTGGCAAACTGAGTTCATAGGTCCAATTGCAACACAGTTGTAGGCACTGTAATCAATTGACATATCGTAACAGAAAGCAGCTCGATTCAAACTTGCACCATTATTAGTCGAATGCCGCGCTTCACGGGTCTGTCTTAACCTAATTCTTTCACGTTCCTGGGCAGTACGATTAGATTGATAATTAATTTGATTCGTTGCATTTCGGGTTCTTCTGCCTAAATTTGTCCGCCGCCTTATAGGAGGCATATTTAGTAAGTCAGAAACACACAGAAAATTGAAAAAAATCGAAAATAAACCTGTCGAAACACGCTGGGTGGTAAAAATCAGACATTTTCAAATTTTGATATTTTGAAGTTCTTTTTTTATTTTTTTTTTTTAAACCCGTGCTGATAAAATACCTTTCCAACAAAGTACAAATGGGATTACATCGCTTCGGACACTTTCTTTTATATATAGATATCTTCTACTTAAACTATATATAAATTATATAAAAACCTTTTTGCATTAATTCGCTTTTAAAGTGACCCTATATCGTTACGCTAAAATGTCTGTGACATTCAGTAACTGTCTCGGCAAGTGTCCAATGGCTCGGACAAAATCCGCCACTTGACAGGCGTACAAATATCCCTTTTTCAGGTTCTTATTCCGCATCCAGCGTAACCAGCCAACCTGTTCGTGTATGTCGTCGCAGATTACATACGTGCCGATTATTTCATTTAAACTGGCATGCGGATTATTTACGCCGACCAGTGCGATGCCCCGTCCCCGTAGACGATCCACCAGCAGGCGATAGAACAACATGGGAACGGGCAACAAGCCATTGTTGTTCTCATCCCTGGTCAAATAGAAATCACGCTGTGGTGTCTCGTCCGTGGCGGATTTGGGTGGCATCTGCAAGGTGCCCCAGGTGCCCGTATAGCAATCGACCGTAAGCCTTGACTTGGCTACAAATTTGCGCACCTCATCCTCCAGAGCCGCCCACTGGCCACCGTTGAATGCCTGCCACTGGGGTGCAACATTGAAGAAATTGAAGGTGGCTCTTTGCTGGGTGGCATATATGTAGTCAGCCTTTGCCGCCAAATGGCCACGAGCCATGAACAATGTGTTGTTATCGAAGAGATGACCATATTGGCCATTGCGACCATGCAGTGCAGCAAATAATTGCTGTTGCTGGTTGTAATGCGAATAGAGATGATTCATGTTGTGCTCCTTGAAGTAGCCAGCTTTGCTGAAGTTCAAGCGCTTAACAGATCTCTGAGAGTGAATGCTGGCTGGCAACAGAGTATGTTGCACATACAAGGTGCGTAGAAGCGTATCGTCGTAGCAGATTCGCATGGTTTCCACAAAACGGTCATTTTCTCCACCCTCACCCACACCGCCTCTGCCACTGCCACTGCCGCTTATATTAAAACCCACACGATACATTTCGGACACTGGAGCCCGGCCATCTGTCATAGTTGGACATTTTTCATTCAGTTGTTCGACCATGTATCTGGCCGATTGTTCGCAAACGAATTGTCGAAATTCATATTTTTCTCCCTGCCACAGGAAGTTTTTATCTTGCAGGCAACGAGGACGTATTGTCCTAGTGTTCTTGGGTATTTTCAAGATATTCTTGCTGTCGCCATTGCCGTTCGTTGTATTACTATTGATTGCCTCTGTGGAATTGGCAAATGATTTCGTACATTGTAGTTCAATGGATGCTCCACGTGGTATTTCCAATTGTCCCCGCTCATTGGGCAGCCAGAAATGATTTGTATCGGGCACGAGATAGAGTGGCTGTAATGCATTGGGTCGTGGAAAATCCTTTTGTACATCCAGTAAACACGGCGGCCCTTGAATGAAAACAGGGCGACAAAAAAGAAAATGAGTTACGGTTGCACGGTAATTACTAAAGTAGGTCATTATGGCGATTTTCAATTAACAATACTTGGCGTGAATTGTCAATAGTGCGAAAATGAAATGGAAGAAAATGTTGCAAGTGAAAAGAATATGTAATTAAATATGCAGAAGATGAAGAGACGAAAAGAGTCATGAGTCGAAAATGTAAATTAAATAAAAGTACTTCATCCCAACGGGGACAACGGTGTTTTTCTCTGCGAACAGTATAGTCACAGGAGTGTAGATACAATTAGCGAACACTAATCCAGTAAAATCGATGCTATATAAACCTGAGCCATATATCGTACACTATGACAGTGGATGTGTACAATATTAGTTTGATACGGGCGCAGAAACACTGACCCAAAACAAGATCGGCCACAAAAAACTACATAAAATTACACAAAAAATAGGAAAAATGGTCCAAAAAAAAATGTAGACCAGAAATTAAGAAAAACCTACCAACCAAAGGAAATATGAAAAATTTCAGTCTGAAAACGCGGGCTACTGAAAGATGGCATGTCATATCCTCCTGCTGCGTTTCTCCGTAATGCTACCATAAAGGGTTTTCCAACAAGAGGTGTTATTTTGAATCAACCGGTATTTCGGAAGCTGCCACTTTTGAAGCTTATATTCTTTGACATTAATACGCCATTAATAAAAATGGAACGATACACGCTTCAACAACTCATTGAAATTAGTAAAACTCACCACAAAAATGGTGAAAATCTTGCAGTCACAGTTCGCAAAACTAAAGCATTTTTGGGGTCGCCGTGAAGCCCCTTGTCAAACCGCATTACAGAAATTGGTGGAAAAATACGAGCTGTTGGGACAAGTTAGTGATGTGAAGAAAAAAAAACGCGTGCACGTCGCTCGAGAACAAGTGAGAATATTGCTGCTGTAGCCCAAAGTGTTGAAGAAAACCCTTTTTGGAATTGGACATTCCACAAACGTCATTACACCGTACTTTGCATAAAGACTTCGATCTTAAGGCTTATAAAGTTCAGTTACTTACACAAGAACTCAAGCCGGCCGATCATCGACAACGTCGTGTCTTTGCTGATTGGGTCCTTGAAATGCATGAAAATGGTCCGGAATTCCATCGAAAAATCATCTTGACTGATCTGACACATTTTCAACTCGGTGGCTACGTTAACAAGCAAAATTGTAGCATCTGGGGCTCGGAGAACCCAAGAGATATTGTTGAGAAGCCCCTCTTTGCGATTTGGTTATTGAAAATTTCACAAAAAGGATATGGTACTGTAAGCGTGGTCGTTGTGGCCATTTGGCTGATGTTGTTTTTCATTACTAACAACATACCATCCTCTTTTTTATGAAATAAACATCCGATCATTTATCTCAAAAAATTCAATTTTTCTTTGAATACCAAAATAACACCTCTTGTTGGAAACCCCTGTACATTTAAAGTTTTTTTTTTAGTATTTTATACGAAGTGTGAATGGGTATTTACAGACGGAAGAAAAGGTGCAGAAAACAATTGCGATTATAAAAATTAATGTTGAATAAAGGCCTGAATGCGTCTCACGCTTCTTTTGTCATTTTCAATATGGAGAATGTTTTTTAAATGAGGCATACAATATGATCTCCACGAAAAATGCCCCAAATAAAAACATGGACAATGTCCCAAATGAAGAACACCCAAAAATAGCTGGAAAAAATCCCCAAAAAGGGTAATTTTAAAAAAAAAATCATGGACTTTTGGCGTCAAATCTATTGACAGACGGACAAAGATGGTTCTGTTTTGTAGAAGCATCCACAGACGGTATGTTGACTTCGTTAATTCCTGTTCCGGTGTTATTAACGTCTGTTTTTTCCAATTTTATTTCCATCATTGTTAACGGTTAACAACATGTCACCCTGTCTGAGACCTCCTATAGTGGTGAATTGTGCAAAGATACTACAAACTGCAGAATCATTCTGAAAGGGCTGAATCAGTTAATCGAGTATGGGCTTCAATCGTTAGCACAATATGCTAGATAGAATTTTATACGCAATGGATAAGAGACTTTATCAGCGATAGTTGGTGACTCCTTTTATGGAAATCGGATTTTGTAAGCTGAGGTTCGAATAATCAGAATTGTTTTAATTCTTCCAGATGATGCAGTCTAGCTAACCTTTTCGGACTTGTACATATTTGCCATCTACAGCTCCGTCATAAGTGGATGTTTGTCCGATAATGCAGAGGAAACCGTTATTTTAGATTCAACACCATCTGTTAGTTTTAAGATCAAGCGTGGAAAATTTGCCAAAGGAAGGTCGTCTGTAAATCGTTTAATAGAACGGTAGGACGGCAATTATTAATCCGGCCATGGGTTAACTTAATTCTGCTTCGCCCAGCCGAATTTAACAACGTTTTTTGCTCTGCAATTGCTTGCCTACGAAATGAGGCCGACCGCACTTTCGCTGTTTCCAAATTATTTAAAAAACTTACCTACATATCAGGTACACTCCAAAACGATGCCAATGACATGAAATACATTTACTTACCATGCGTATCAGCATTATTAAAATTGATATGATCCAAACGTTTAACAATATCTTCTACATCTTCGATAGGTTGTATCGCTTTGCGGCCATCAACATTTACAAGTGTACACAAAATTCCCGCTAATAACAAAAAACGTTGCGGGCAAACTTTCACAAAACCGGACAACATGTTGTTGACGCCAACAATACCAAGTCACGACTGCAAATACTTCTGGATGGAGAAGAGTCTCGCCGATACTCGGAAATGTTTTTTTGTATCTTTATTCATGCTATAGTTCGTTTTGTAAACAAAACGAAAAGCGATAAATAAATGTACTCAACAAAAGGAAAGTGATGAAATGCAGAGTTTCTCCGTAAGGGGAAGAGAGAGAGAGAGAGAGGGAGGGGGGAGAGAGAATGCATCATTTCTCATTTACTTATGTATTTATTTATTTACATATTTTTTTTAGTTTTACATGAGTTTCAGACATCTACAATTATATGTGTGTGTCAGCAGAGTTATCAATATTTTCCCCATACGGGCAACTATTTATTCCCCCATAACATGAATGATTTTTTAAAAGCGTCCAAACCTTTTAATATAACAGCAGTTTCAGGTCGTACTGACGTATTTCGGCAATCGCTGTATAATTTAGAGGCAATTGAATCGGTAAGCAAAAATTATTATTTATTTATTATTTATTTTATTCAATTACAATACAAAGACAATTTATATTCTAATTTTGGCTAAACCGGGTGACACAGACCATATGGCTAGATTTTTGCAGCGACAAATCGAACCCACAACCCCCACGCTGATAGGCAAGCACGCTGCCAACTCGTCTACAGGGACACCGAAGCAAAAATTATTAAAATCGATTTTCTACCAACCAATGTGTGGTATGATGCATGCGTGTGTATGATGTATGATGGTGCACCATCATCAGCCAAATCATCAAAAATAGGCCAAACGGAAAAGTTTAGATCTCATTGGAATTAGATTCAATTAGACTTAAAAATCGATATCGATCGATTTGCTAATGTAGGAAATCAATAAGGTTCATCCAACCAACGGTACAGCAAACCACAACAGCTGTCAAACAGCCGATTTCGAAGCCAGTAATCAGCGGTTTGTCGCTTAGAACGCATGCGAAAGTTTACGCTCGACAGCGTGGCTTTGGCTGACAATAATCAATCAAAGTTTAATATTAATTGTCAACTAAACTAGATACCAATAGCAATGCGTTGAAAGTTCAAATCAAATAAAAACCTGTCATACCCACATTGTTAAACAAATCTCCCACACAATCCATAAGACGGCAACCCCATGCGCAAGTAAATAATTCTTTTTATTCGTCCATCGTTTTTAATTAGTTTTTAATTACCTTTCGAATGAAACATCTGTCGATGTGAGGTCAAAAAGCCTTGATTTTTTCGAATATATTTCAGGGTGGAAATAAGCAAAAGGTATATTTTCCCTTTAAATATAATAATTCAGAAATGGGAACATAAAATACACATAATTGGCTTAGAATTTTCGCAGTAGTTTAAAATTTCAAAAGTTTTCGAGTCGAATATCATTTATTTTAAGAAGTGTACAAAATTTCAAAAATATTTCAAATTGATAAAACTTATTTTGAGCGATCTCTATATGGTGTATGAAAAAACGATCGAGTTATCGGTATTAGGGGCTGGCACTCAATGAGCGGCATTTAGGAGACATTTATGAGCGGTTTCTCTAATTTCTCTGTAGCACATTTTCCAACTTCAAAATCTTGAACCAATTGAAAACCCCAAAATCTAAAAGCTTGTTATGGTAGAAGATAACCCTGTCTGGTTTTTGAATTATTAGCTAGGTTTTTTTTTTTGATTTTATTAAAATTTTAAAGAAACCAGTGAAAAAGTTGCAGTCGGGTAAACCGACTTATATATACCCTCACCCTCAGTAAAAACATACAAGTCTCATACTCATATGTATCGGAAAGTCAAAAGTGACCGTAGCTACCATCATTTGATGTAACATCTGATGAAAAGTCATAATAGCAACCTAAAATACCGAATGCTATAGAAAAATATTGAATGGTACATTTGTGTGGGAGGTACCAGAAGGGGAGTTGCCAGACTTCCAAGTTTTTCTCAAAAATTTTGTCTAGCTATAACTTTAGTAAATACAAAATTTGGGCATACTGATAGTATTAGAGGTTTATAAGGGGAGGGATGGTACATTTGTATGGAAGGTACCAGAAGCGGAGTTGCCAGACTTCCAAGTTTTTGTCCAAAACGTTATCCAGTTATACCTTTACTAAATACGGAATTTGGGCAAGATAGCGTTGGTCATATTGATAGTATTACACGGTTTATAAGGGGCGGGATGGTACATGTGTATGGCGGGTACCAGAAGGAGAGTTGCCAGACTGCCAAGTTTTTGTCCAAAACTTAGTCCAACTATACGTTTACTAAATACAAAATTTTGACAAGATCGCGTTGGGCATATTGGATATATTACACGATTTCTAAGGTAGGCGGAATGGTACTTTTGTATGGCGGTACCAGAAGGGGAGTTGCCAGACTGACAAGTTTTTGTCCAAAACTTAGTCTAACTATACGTTTATTAAATACAAAATTTGGGCAAGATCGCATTGGGCGTATTGGTGTTATTACACGATTTCTAAGGTAGGCGGGATGGTACATTTGTATGGTAGGTGCCAGAAGGGGAGTTGCCAGACTGCCAAGTTTTTGTCCGAAACTTTGTCCCGTTATACCATTACTAAATACGGAATTTGGCCAAGATCTAACATGCGCGTGTTGATATTATTACACGATTTATAAAGTGGGCGAAATATCAGATTTGTATGGGAGGTACCCGAAGGGGTGTGGCCATATAGCCCATATGCAATCCCATAAGCAGTTTTGGGAAAATATTCAGCCATGCCAAATTTAAGAGTGATTGCTTAACCCTTTCGAAAGTTATCGTGCGTACCAGCAGGACAGACGGACATGGCTCAAACGATTCAGAAAGTCATAAATTGAATTTGTTTCAAAGACACCTGGGTTCTGATCTGAATATTTCTAGGTGTTACACTTTTGGGTCGTATCAAATGATATATACCCTCCTACCCGTAGGGTGAGGGTATAAAAAATCATGTCTAAATCTCGTGAACTATTCGAAATATTGCTCGTCCCTATTCGGCATATGCGAATGCGAACATCGTTACATCCCTACTGGTGTGATAGTTGCACAAACCACCTACCACAACACGACTGCCCAGAGATACGACTTTCTGTTAAAATGTTGCGAATAATAGCCTATACTTTGGCAGATGTTCAAATTTTTCGGAGTGGATTTTTAAATATGTCACACTTACCAGGCGCTTGATCCAACACACCTCAGGGTCAAATCGTTTCAACCAGTTTCAAACAAAATTTCGAAAAATATTCGGCCACTGTGTTTTTTGTAGACCACCTGTTGTGATATTTCTCTTTACGATTTGTTTGTTTTTCATTTTTTTTTTTTTTATCAATCGTGGTTCTTGATTTTATGCTTCAGCATTCGTCATATCTTGACAAAAAAAAATGTTTGCTTTGGATGACCAAGTGAGTGCTTAGGATGGTAGATTTGTCTATTTGTCATCTGATTATGTTTGGAAAGGTCATGCACGTGACGTAAGTTCAGTGCCATGTTTTGTTGACGTTCTTTATAATGTTCGCCATCTCATGCTCTCGAAAGAGCGGAAGAGTGAATTGACACAAACAGTGTGGTCATTTAAGCGTTTTCTTTTAACGTCAAATTTACACCAAAATGTCATGTTGTTCGTTTGGTAAATCAATTTCGATTTTGATGGGATTTTTGAAACAAAGCCTAAAAGATTTTCGCACTGTGACTTAAAAATAGATTGATTTGTATGGAGCCATAAATAATCCGAACTTGAATTAAGCCGTAGCGTTGTCAAAAGTATGGTAAGTACGATTTTCCTTAAACAAAACTAAGAAAACTTGATTTTTGTAGAACGGAATTCTTAATTTTATCCATAGTTGAGCTTTATTTTTAGTTTGGATTTAAGTTCATAATAGGATAGAAATATGTTCGAAATGTGTACTTATGTGTAGACCGTTTGACTTAATTTAAGCCCAAATAAATACTTTAAATTATCGTCAACTGGGATTGATATAAGGAAAATTTAGATAAAATTGTTATCACAATATTCTTCTTCTAAGAATATTAAATTCATTATAGGATGAGTTCGAAATGGATTTATAGAGAACACATATATATCCGGTCTCAGCGTTCTCTCTCAAAAATAGTTCTACGAATTTTTGTCTCTTATCTCACTTCAAATTGGACTTAATTTTCCCAATAAATATTTAACTACAATTAAATACATCGGCATCGATGGAGTAAATAACAATATTCCGGAAATTAAATTCCCAAGATCCACATAGAATTGCGTACCTCACACATATTACTCCCCACGAATATCATTTCCGTACATTAACAGAAATTTCAATAATCAAATCGAAAGATAACGAATTCAGCAAATTAGTCCCAGATGTCACGCTTAACAAGATAGTCATTTGGAGCGATAAAAACGCAATTATTCAGTAACAAACCACTATGAAATAACAAACGAAGCGATCGGCCGACTATATGACACCCTACACATGCCTGTTAACACTTCTCTTTGTGAGAAGATTCCAGGGGACAATTTTGATGTATAATCCCTATAGCGGACGGGATACTCACTAATCGGAGGGTTAACTCTGGCATTTATCGTCCATTTCCATGGAGGTAGGTAATATTTGAATTTTCGGACAGCAGCATTTAAAACCAAATGACGACAACATTTAAACGTTTTGGATCAAATAACATTTTTAATTGAAATCGCAATTTTATCATAGAATAATAATAAATTTTTGAACTGTAACATCATAATTACATCTTACAATTTTAAGCGATGGTGGGTGGTATTGGATGTCCCTTGTACAGTTACAGGAAGTATACATTTTACATGACGTAAAATATGTGGAATTACCTAAACGTGGATTCCGTGCAGCATTCGTGATAGACGACTCCACAGGGAATAATCAACAGGAGAGCTGAATGTTGCATTGTATATCGGAGAATCCTCCACAGTTGTAGTTGTAGCCGGTGGAACCCATGTGGTATTCATCTCTGGAGCACCAGTTGTGGTATTGCTGACTGGTGGAACCCATGTAGTATTCATCTCTGGGGCACCAGTTGTGGTATTGCTGACTGGTGGAACCCAAGTGGTATTCAGTTCTGGAGCACCAGTTGTGGTATTGCTGACTGGTGGAACCCATGTAGTATTCATCTCTGGGGCACCAGTTGTGTTATTGCTGACTGGTGGAACCCAAGTGGTATTCAGTTCTGGAGCACCGGTTGTGGTATTGCTAATGGGTGGAACCCAAGTGGTATTCATCTCTGGAGCACCAGTTGTGGTATTGCTGACTGGTGGAACCCATGTAGTATTCATCTCTGGGGCACCAGTTGTGGTATTGCTGACTGGTGGAACCCAAGTGGTATTCAGTTCTGGAGCACCAGTTGTGGTATTGCTGACTGGTGGAACCCATGTAGTATTCATCTCTGGGGCACCAGTTGTGTTATTGTTGACTGGTGGAACCCATGTGGTATTCATCTCTGGAGCACCAGTTGTGGTATTGCTGACTGGTGGAACCCATGTTGTATTCAGTTCTGGAGCACCGGTTGTGGTATTGCTGACTGGTGGAACCCAAGTGGTATTCAGTTCTGGAGCACCAGTTGTGGTATTGCTGACTGGTGGAACCCAAGTGGTATTCATCTCTGGAGCACCGGTTGTGGTATTGCTGACTGGTGGAACCCATGTGGTATTCAGTTCTGGAGCACCGGTTGTGGTATTGCTGACTGGTGGAACCCATGTGGTATTCAGTTGTGGAGCACCGGTTGTGGTATTGCTGACTGGTGGAACCCATGTGGTATTCAGTTCTGGAGCACCGGTTGTGGTATTGCTGACTGGTGGAACCCAAGTGGTATTCATCTCTGGAGCATCGGTTGTCGTATTGCTGACTGGTGGAACCCATGTGGTATTCAGTTCTGGAGCACCGGTCGTCGTATTACTAACTGGTGGAACCCAAGTGGTATTCATCTCTGGAGCATCGGTTGTCGTATTGCTGACTGGTGGAACCCATGTTGTATTCAGTTCTGGGGCAGCGGTCGTGGTATTGCTGACTGGTGGAACCCAAGTGGTATTCATCTCTGGAGCACCGGTTGTGGTATTGCTGACTGGTGGAACCCATGTGGTATTCATCTCTGGAGCATCGGTTGTCGTATTGCTGACTGGTGGAACCCATGTAGTATTCATCTCTGGAGCACCAGTTGTGGTATTGCTGACTGGTGGAACCCATGTGGAATTCAGTTCTGGAGCACCAGTTGTGGTATTGCTGACTGGTGGAACCCAAGTGGTATTCATCTCTGGAGCACCGGTTGTGGTATTGCTGACTGGTGGAACCCAAGTGGTATTCATCTCTGGAGCACCAGTTGTGGTATTGCTGACTGGTGGAACCCAAGTGGTATTCATCTCTGGAGCACCGGTTGTGGTATTGCTGACTGGTGGAACCCAAGTGGTATTCATCTCTGGAGCACCAGTTGTGGTATTGCTGACTGGTGGAACCCAAGTGGTATTCAGTTCTGGAGCATCAGTTGTGGTATTGCTGACTGGTGGAACCCAAGTGGTATTCATCTCTGGAGCACCAGTTGTGGTATTGCTGACTGGTGGAACCCAAGTGGTATTCATCTCTGGAGCACCGGTTGTGGTATTGCTGACTGGTGGAACCCATGTAGTATTCATCTCTGGAGCACCGGTTGTCGTATTGCTGACTGGTGGAACCCAAGTGGTATTCATCTCTGGAGCATCGGTTGTCGTATTGCTGACTGGTGGAACCCAAGTGGTATTCATCTCTGGAGCATCAGTTGTGGTATTGCTGACTGGTGGAACCCAAGTGGTATTCATCTCTGGAGCACCGGTTGTGGTATTGCTGACTGGTGGAACCCAAGTGGTATTCAGTTCTGGAGCACCGGTTGTGGTATTGCTGACTGGTGGAACCCATGTGGTATTCAGTTCTGGAGCACCGGTTGTGGTACTGCTGACTGGTGGAACCCATGTAGTATTCATCTCTGGAGCACCTGTTGTGGTATTGCTGACTGGTGGAACCCATGTAGTATTCATCTCTGGAGCACCAGTTGTGGTATTGCTGACTGGTGGAACCCATGTAGTATTCATCTCTGGAGCACCAGTTGTGGTATTGCTGACTGGTGGAACCCAAGTGGTATTCAGTTCTGGAGCATCGGTCGTGGTATTGCTGACTGGTGGAACCCATGTGGTATTCAGTTCTGGAGCACCGGTCGTGGTATTGCTGACTGGTGGAACCCATGTGGTATTCATCTCTGGAGCACCGGTTGTCGTATTGCTGACTGGTGGAACCCATGTAGTATTCAGTTCTGGAGCACCGGTCGTGGTATTGCTGACTGGTGGAACCCATGTGGTATTCAGTTCTGGAGCACCGGTCGTGGTATTGCTGACTGGTGGAACCCATGTGGTATTCATCTCTGGAGCATCGGTCGTGGTATTGCTGACTGGTGGAACCCATGTGGTATTCAGTTCTGGAGCACCGGTCGTGGTATTGCTGACTGGTGGAACCCATGTGGTATTCAGTTCTGGTGCACCGGTTGTGGTATTGCTGACTGGTGGAACCCATGTGGTATTCATCTCTGGAGCACCAGTTGTGGTATTGCTGACTGGTGGAACCCATGTGGTATTCATCTCTGGAGCACCGGTTGTGGTATTGCTGACTGGTGGAACCCATGTGGTATTCATCTCTGGAGCATCGGTTGTGGTATTGCTGACTGGTGGAACCCAAGTAGTATTAATCTCTGGAGCACCGGTTGTGGTATTGCTGACTGGTGGAACCCATGTGGTATTCAGTTCTGGAACATCAGTTGTGGTATTGCTGACTGGTGGAACCCATGTAGTATTCATCTCTGGAGCACCAGTTGTGGTATTGCTGACTGGTGGAACCCATGTAGTATTCATCTCTGGAGCACCAGTTGTGGTATTGCTGACTGGTGGAACCCATGTAGTATTCATCTCTGGAGCACCAGTTGTGGTATTGCTGACTGGTGGAACCCATGTAGTATTCATCTCTGGAGCACCAGTTGTGGTATTGCTGACTGGTGGAACCCATGTAGTATTCATCTCTGGAGCACCAGTTGTGGTATTGCTGACTGGTGGAACCCATGTAGTATTCATCTCTGGAGCACCAGTTGTGGTATTGCTGACTGGTGGAACCCAAGTAGTATTAATCTCTGGAGCACCGGTTGTGGTATTGCTGACTGGTGGAACCCATGTGGTATTCAGTTCTGGAGCACCGGTCGTGGTATTGCTGACTGGTGGAACCCAAGTGGTATTCATCTCTATAGCACCAGTTGTGGTATTGCTGAGTGGTGGAACCCAAGTGGTATTCATCTCTGGAGCACCAGTTGTGGTATTACTAATAGGTGTGCTCCATGTTGAGTTAAATTCAGGAGCATTTGTGGTTGTATTCGTTTCAGCAGGTATCCATGTTGTATTTGTTTCAGCCGGAGTCGTTATGTCATTCGATAATCCTTCGCGTATAACAAGTCTTTCAACTACTTTCTGAAGCGGAACTCTACCTGCTTGTGAGAAACTCAAACTTAGCAGACATGCCGCCAAAAGCGTTATTTTGTTCATTTCAACTTCCACGTCCTTTCAGCGACCACCTTCTATTGCCAAAGGCTGACGATCAACTGGGTCTGAATCTATTGTTTCGGTTTCCTTATTAACTTTGTCTTGGTTTCTTATCTACTTTTTCATATACATTTGCACCTGTTTCAAAGATTGTGGTTCCCAGAAAAATATTGTTTCACATGTATATATGTGTTTCTCAGTCGCCTGCTATTCCAGTTACTTTTATCTTTAGAAGTCGTACGAAACTTTAGCTATTTCTTGGCATGATAAGCTGTCAAGTTGTCTGAAATACTTAGTGTATATTCTGATATCTGAACATCCACTGTAGTTTTTGTTTTGCATTATCAATAACTAATTTTAAAAAACTCATTGACATTCATCAATATTTTACAGATATGAATTTGATTCCTAGAATTTACATATATCTTTTTTTCTTGTTTTGAAGCTATTAGTGATAGGGCTATTGTTTCTGTCTGTAATTAAGATTAGCTAAGGCGTAGTCAACATGTTGATACGATATTTCTAAAGTTTTATTATTTGAGATAGAGTGTGTTTAATCCGGAGATCAAAGTGAAACTTTTCGTACCACCTATGTACATGCATATTCCAGGTCCTTACATTGACGGATTGTATTTATTTATTCATGAATATCTATTTTATCCCCTTCATAGTAATTCCCATCGGATATAATACATTTCTGCCAACGTGTTTTCCAATCCTCGAAGCACTTCAAATAATCTTTTTTTTGGAGGAACTCCAAGAACTCATAATTCACCACGCACCTTTACGTTCGACCGAACGTAGCGCGCTTTTCTCGGACTTGGTTGATGCGGCAGCATTGGGATAATTGATCTTTAGTTTCCACGTCGTAACCATAAACCCATGATTCGTCACCAGTTATGATCCTCTGTAGCAAATTTGGGTCGTCACGCGATGCTGTTTTTGGTCCAAATTGAGCAAATTTAGCACGAATTTAGCGGCGACCCGACTCATGCCCAAATCATTGGTTAAAATCGAATGGCACGAGCCAATCGATATGTTCAGATCCTCAGCAACATCTCTAATGGTAATTCGTCGATTGGTCAATATTATTTTATTCACTTTATCAATGTGTTCGTCTGTTGTTGACGTGCTCGGGGGTCCGGTACGCTGTTCGTCCTTCGCATCTTCTCGGCCCTCTAAAAACATTTTGTACCACCTATAAACGTTGCTTTGGTCCAAGGTAGCTTCACCATATGCCACAGTCAACATTCGGAATGCGCCAACGTACTTTATTATGTTTTTCACACAAAATTTGATGCAGGTTCTTTGATCGATTTTCTGAAATAGATAAAAATTGAAGACAAGTTAAAACACATCGAAGCACAACAGCTGTCAAAAACCGACCAATGAATGACTCATCGGCCGAGATCACAGAAACGTTCCACAGATCCAGCGCTGTCGTCAATCTCAATGGGTGGTGTGGATATCGACGAGTCAGATACTGTTGATTTTCTGTTCATAAAGATACAGGGTGATGCTTGTTTAGGCTTTTTGCAGCAGTGCTTTGTTCTACATACATGGCAAAGCTCCTGGACCGTACACCGATTAGAGCGGTATGATGTGATGATAGGGGGTAGTAGGGTCATCAACTGTATTGTCTCCCTACAGCATCGCCAGAGCGTGTAATGTGTACCGCTATTCTATAGATATTTTTACAAAAAATCTATTCGTCAAATATCCGTCGTCTGGTTTCCTGATATCAGGACATTCACCCGGTCTATCCAGGAACTCTCACCCGTTCATTGTCAAATGGCCAGTTGGCCGGACATTACAGCATAGACAAAATTCGTTCTTTTGCCGAACTATTGATATGTGGAATACTCTTCCAGTAAGTGTACCTCTGACATTCTCAAAATCAAGTCAAACGTTTACAAGCGTTTGCTCCCTTCCAATACCAAACTCAGCACATTGCATTTATTGGAGGCATCTGCTGATGTTGGTCAAATAAAATAATAAAAAAAAAACAACAACACGCGACGTTGACAAAATAAAATCAGCACACGATTATAAAAAAAGGTTCATAAAAACATTCGATAAGGTCGTCATAAATAAATGAATTCAATTAACAATAAAACACCCGATATCATAACGATGTGTGCGGCAATATAAATTCGATTAGGTAGCTGCTGTCAAAAGTGGCTAAGAATTATTGTCCGCCGTCAAGAAATAAAACCACAATTATATATTGCAACCGTTTAGCATAATCAGTTTATTTTGTCATTTCGTCACAGGCCACACTCTAGTAATAAATCTCCGGTAGGTAAAGGGGATTTTCGGAAATGTCCAGAGTTTCCTCTTGAAGAGATGCGTTGCGGTGTTCATCTATACCCAACACACCCGTAGTATCGAGTTCGGACAACGGCAAGTGACGGACAACTTTGATGAAATCGGCCACCGAACAGGCATACGAATAGCCTTTCTTTAAATCCTCTTTAGTCCAATTGATCCAGTCGATGCTATGGCCAATATCATCACAAATCACATACTCCTCCAGCACCTGTTGCAGCGAGGCATGCGGATTGTTAACGCCAATCAAGACGATACCTTTGCGGCTGGCCCGATCTATAACCACACGGAAGTAGATTTTCGGTACCGGAATCAAGCCATTGTGGTTCTCATCGAAGGCTAAATATAGCTCCTGCGGGTGGCCGTTGACATCGGGCAATGTGGAGACACCCCATACGCCCGTATAACAGTCCGCAGTCAAATTCTTATCGGCCACATATTTGCGTACGCCATCTTCCACACGTTCCCAGTTGCCGGCATTAAAGACCTGCCATTGCGGCGCAGCATTCACAAAATAGAATGTGGCTTTTTGGGGAGCACCGAAAATGAAGTCCACCTTGGCCGCCAGATGACCGCGAGCCAAGTATATGTTGGAACCATTAAAGTATGGCGAGGCATCCATACCCAAGATTTCGCTGATTGTCTGATTCTGTTGGACTTGCGTATATAAAGCGTCCACATTTTTGCCGGCAAAGAAGTCGCCCGGCTTAAAACTGGGCCGCGTAACCGAGCGCTGATAAGAAGCACTGGACGGACTCAGGACATGATGTACATACCGGGTTACTTCATTGACTTCGTCGTGACAGATATCCATGGTCTGCAAGAAACCTCCGGTGACTTCGAAACCAACCTCCACAAGATCTGTGCCACCATTGCATTGACGGCCCGTGCGTCTAGCAGTGTACGTAGGCCAACCGGAGCAACGGAATGTGCTGAAATTATACCGTTGACCATCCACCAGGAAATCAAAACCACTCAAACATTGGGCTGTAATGCGGCTGTGGTTCTCAAAGGGAGCCGCAAAAGCTTTGGTGCAGTACATATCAATGGAATCTCCTGGCTCGAGAGATACAACACCATCCGGTGTGGGCACCAACCAATCATATCCTTCCGAATGGGGGGTAAATAGAGGAGCCGGGTCATTCAAATCACCATTGACTCGGAATGAACAAGTACTATTTTCGGGGTCAACACCAAGAACGCCCGTTGTTTCCAGATCAGCCAACGGCAAATGTTTGACCACCTTAAGGAAATCGGGCACCGAACAGGCATAGGAGTAACCTTTGTACAAATCCTCCTTGGCCCACTGAATCCAGCCAATTTTATCACCAATATCTTCACAAATTACATATTCATCCAGGATTTGCTCCAGGGAGGCATGTGGATTGTTTACACCAATCAGGACGATACCGTTGCGGGTGGCACGATCGATGACCACACGGAAGTATATCTTGGGTACGGGAATCAAACCATTGTTATTCTCATCAAAAGCCAAATACAGCTCCTTCGGCGATCCATGCACATCGGGCAATGTCGACACACCCCAGATGCCGGTGTAACAATCAGCGGTCAAATTGTTATTGGCCACGAATTTCCGAACACCATCTTCCACGCGTTCCCAATTGCCGCCATTGAATGCCTGCCATTGCGGCGCCACATTCACAAAGAAGAACGTTGACAATTGGGCAGCTCCGAAAATGTAATCCACTTTTGCTGCCATATGTCCTCTGGCCATATAGATGTCGATGGAGTCATTGAAATAGTGCGAAGCATCCATGCCCAAAATATTGCTGATGGTTATGTTCTGTTGGATTTTTGTGTACAGATTGTCGACGTTCTTGCCGGCATAGAAATCTCCTTCGGTAAAGCGGGGACGTGCCACCGAACGTTGATACGAAGCACTCGATGGATTGAGAATATGGTGTACATACCGGGTGACTTCGTTGACCTCATCGTGACAGATGTCCATGGTTTGCAAGAAACCGCCATTAACTTCGAAACCCACCTCCAAAAGATCGGTGCCATCATTGCAGGGTCGCCCCGTCCGACGGGCTGTATACGTAGGCCAGTCAGAGCAACTAAAGTCACTGAAGTTATACACGTGTCCATTGACCAAGTAGCTGAAACCGCCCAGACATTGGGCAGAAATCTTGGTTTGATGTTCGAAAGCACCCGTGAAAGAGTGTGAGCAGTACATATCAATAGAAGCTCCAGAGGCCAGCACAACCACACCACTAGTATTGGGAACCAGCCAATCGAAGACACCCGCTGGCGTGAACATAGGAGCAGGATCCTTCAAATCACCCGTAACACGAAAACTACAATCACTAGCCACGCTCTCCTCAACGCCCAGAACGCCCGTTGTTTCCAGATCAGCCAACGGCAAATGTTTGACAACCTTAAGGAAATCGGGCACCGCACAGGCATAGGAGTAGCCCTTCAACAAATCCTCCTTGGCCCACTGAATCCAGTCTATTTTATCACCAATATCTTCACAAACCACATATTCATCCAGGATTTGCTCCATGGATGCATGTGGATTGTTTACACCAATCAGGACGATGCCCTTACGGGTGGCCCGATCGATGACCACACGGAAGTAAATCTTCGGTACGGGAATCAAACCATTGTTATTCTCATCAAAAGCCAAATACAGCTCCTTCGGCGATCCATTCACATCGGGCAATGTCGATACCCCCCAGATGCCGGTGTAACAATCAGCGGTCAAGTTATTTTCGGCCACGAATTTGCGCACACCGTCTTCCACTCGCTCCCAATTGCCACCATTGAATGTCTGCCATTGAGGCGCCACGTTCACAAAGAAAAATGTCGACATCTGGGGAGCTCCGAAAACAAAATCGGTTTTAGCAGCCATATGACCCCTGGCCATGAATACGTCAATCGAATCATTGAAATAGGGTGAAGCATCCATGCCCAAAATGTTGCTTACAGTGATATTTTGTTCGTATTTCGTATACAGTTTATCAACATTTTTGCCGCCATAGAAATCTCCCTCAATGAATGCGGGACGAGCCACTGACCTCTGATACGTAGCACTGGCTGGGTGCAGCACATGATGTACATAACGGGTAACTTCATTGACCTCGTCGTGACAGATATCCATGGTCTGCAAGAAACCGCCACTGACCTCAAAACCCACCTCCAGGAGATCCGTGCCACCACTGCAATTGCGTCCTGTTCTGCGGGCTGTGTACGTAGGCCAGGCAGTACAACTGAAGCTGCTGAAGGGATATATTGTGCCGTTGACCAAGAAGTAAAGTCCCTGCAAACATTGCGCTGATACTTTGGTCATATTCTCGAAAGGGGCCACGAATGAGTTGGAACAGTACATATCAAAGTATTGACCATTAGTTAGTTCAATTACACCGCCCGGCTGGGGTACCAACCATTCATACGAATCGTATGTCGCGAACAAGGGAGCAGGATCCTTTAAATCGCCATTAACGCGGAATGAACAATCGCCGTACACAGTTGTACCTCCGTTTTCAGGATCAGGTCCTTCAGTTACGGGGGGACTAGAGGTTATATTGATTAAAGCAACACCTTCTGTTGTAGGAGGACTCCATGTAGCACCGTCATTGATCTCGTAATAATATCCATTTGCCATATTATTCTCCGCTTCCTCTATGGTTAGGCGAAGCCCAGCAGCCTGCATAAGGCCTGAACCAAGTAGACAAGCTACCAGAACCACCAACGCTTTCATTTTGCTTGAAATATCTTCACTTGTGCTTAATTAATTTTGCCACCTTTTGCCAACAAAGGCTGGCACTCAACTGTTGTAGACGAAATGTTCTCCAGCAGTTATTATAATAAAATGCGCCATTCCTTTTGGCAAATTTTCGACAAATCGGGATGTGATTTAGGACCACGCATTTAATTCACCTTCATATATCAGTCTTCGCTAGCAGAACAAGTTGTGTCTTTCGGCGTCACGATAAGACAATGTTACAATGGCCGGCGGAATAAATTGTTGCGCCTCGATAAGACTTCATTCCATCAGTTGTTCGTTCTTTATCGCACCAACTCTTCGACGTAGAACTTTGTTGTTGAAATCAACGAAGACTTTGTCACGTTTTTCGAATTAGTTACGCTGTTGCAAACCGATCGCATTGAGTTATATACAGCCATGTTAGCCATCGGCACTAGATAAGGTCAATCTCATATCGTTTAAACAAATTGCCATCTAAAGGCCTTAAGAGATATACAATCCCTAATAGTTCGAAAATAGTTTTAAAAGTCACGGGGGTTTGTTTAGATTTTAGTTTATGCTGTTTGTTCAACCCCAAACCCAAATAATTGCCTGATAGACACCCTTCTGATTTGAGTGAGTCATACGTCAGTCCTTCCTTTCATAAATTCATCGATTGAAATGTTAACTGAGCTGGAGCATAACAACAAAGTTATCGGTTGGTAAGATGAACGTATTATTGGTCGTATTATTGGTTTATCAGCGACAGCAAACATTTGCATTATTTATGGAATACGATTTCATTCATGTCCACGACCTTGGTCAGGGTTTCTGGCTCGCATGTATTACTTGCTTGATATTTTCCTACCAATAGGTTGAATGTGATCAACATGCAGCCCCGAGGTGGACAATTGGCATCGACGAGACGGCTGATAACTCGATTACCGATCTTGGAACACAAAACATCGATGGGCTGTATGTCATGGCTCGATATCCTGCTGAAAACAATGATAGTCAACATGAACCGGTAGGCGATAGTCAAAAGAAAAAACTATAGGGCAAGACCATCTCTTAAATTTTCGGGCTGAAAAAGTGTTTTTTTTTTATCCCCACACGCTGAAAAATACGTCTTTTTTTTTGTTTACACACAAGTAAAACGCGTGTTTGATGTTTGTAGCAAGTAAAGCTTATTTCCTTCTACACAAAGCTTATTTGGATATAAATATAACTCATTTGCTATTAATATTACGTATTTGTGTATAAGCAATATCGTGTTTGGGAAAAACAGACAACGAACTAAACAGACAACGATTAAATTCAACAAAGCACAACATTTGGGTGCGAATAAGTGTGTATTTGCAACTGGTTTCGTAATTTTCTTTTCTGCATTTACGCTCTTTAAAATAAAAGCAATACCGATAGAATGAGATGAATTGTTATATAGAAATTCACAAATTGAAAAAAAAAATAAAAAGTAAGACAAAAATGCATACATATACATTTGATATTTATCACCTACAAACAAGTTTATATTTATGGTATGGATAAATAAAGGGTGTTTTTTATTGGGGTATAGAACTTTAAGTTGGCATCACTTTTTTAACTGGCTGCCATTTTGTCAGCTGTCAAGTGATTAATATTTAGTTTGGTTTGCCTTTTCATCATGAACAGGTTGACAAAAGAACAACGCTTGCAAATCGTGCAAATTTATTTCGAAAGTAATGGTTCAGTTCGCGACGTTCACCGCAAGCTCCGTCCATTTTATGCCATTACATCCACAAAAACTGACTGTTTGGTGTGCTCTATGGGCTGGTGGAGTCATTCTTCCGAAATAATGCTGGAGAGTCAGTTACCGTTAATGGAGACCGGTATAGAGCCATGATAACCGACTATTTTGTTCCCGAATTGGATGGCATGAATGTGGATGAGTTGTGGTTCCAACAAGTGGTTGAAAATTGGACCTGTAGAATTGGCTTTATTCGAGCCAGCCGCGGCGGCCACATGCCCGAAATCATATTTAAACATTAATGGCATAAAATTATCCTTCCAATAAAGCCAAATTGATGGACATTAAAACGATTTTCTTGTGTTTTATTTCAATTCGAAGTTCTATACCTCAATATATATATATGTTTGATGCAAACTAGTTTGCTGAAATTTGTTAAAATGGCAATTTTTTTTCAGCGTGCAGATGCGGCAGTTTTGCTGGTTAACGTAGCCGTCGAGATGAAAATGGTCTTCCTCAGAAAACATAACGAAGACTCAACTGAGAAGCGATAACTAAGCGAATGGTCCTACTTACTGATTTTGGATAAGATTGTTATGTGCGAGTGGTAAATCGATTTCCAAAGAAGGCGGAATCGTTCATTTGTATAGAGGTACCAGTAGGGGCATGAGTAGGGTCCACTTTTTTCTGGAGAAATTTACATGATAGCAGCTCTTTTAAACACATTAATTTGGGTAAATAGGGAGTAGTAATATTATAGAATGGAAGGAATGAAATTCGTATGGGAGGTACCAGAATGGGAGTAAAGGGAGCGCATACACAATCCCATTAGTAGTTTTGGGAAAATATTAAGCCAACTTTCAGTTTAAAAAAACTATAATGAGGCAAACCCTTAATAAATGTCCACAATTGTCAAAGTTCTGGACGCAACCTTGAAAATGATTTCAGTGCTGGATTTAGTTATACCGCACAAAAGGTTTTTTTAATGATTGATTACTTTGTAATATTTTTAATATGTAATTTTATGAGAAAAAAAAAATGATTTACCAGTAAAATGTACTCAAATTGTATTTAATGTTACTTATTATTGTTTATATGTTGAAAAACTGTAAACATTTAATGGCTCGAAGGCGTACCCACATAAATCTACATTTCCCACTGAACGCATAGGATCTAAAGGGAACACTAGTACTAATAACATGGAGAAACATAAATAAGATCAAAATTTGTCAATTATTCTAAGTTAACCATGACATGGTGACTTTATAATTCTTAAATCTTACAAGGTGCAGTTGGTTCAGTCAAATGACCATCAGCATTTTTAATTGCAGAACAAACTGGTGGTTTTGCTGAAAAAAAAAAAACATTTTCTCAGACAAAGGTCATGTCTATTTGAATGAATACGCAAATAAAGAAATTCTTTTTTTTGACTAACACTCAGGGGATGCCCTCTATAAATGCAATGCACTGTGTTAGCGATGGGAAATAAGGGTATTGGAGGGAGGAAAGAGGGAGTAGTGTTTGTTGACGTTGGCCTTGAATTTGGTAATGTCATAGCAGGCAGGAAAAACACTTGCAGGAAGATTATTCCACAAACGAACAGTCCGGCTGAAGAACGAATTTTCTCTATAGTGCGTCGTCCGGTCAACCGGCCAATGAACGGATGAGAGACCCTGGATAGCCGAGTATTCCGGCTAAATGTTCTAACGTCAGGGACCAGACGACGGATATCTTCAGAACAGATACCATTAAAAATGCTGCCCATGCGCTAGCTAATGTATTGGAAAAATAAATCAAATTCATTTAGTCTAATTTGAGCATTCGTTGGAAGAGGTTGTGTCGTCGGATGTTACAAGTGATACACTTAACAAAATGAATGGGAGTTTGATGTTTTTGAATTTGATTGAACAATTAGAACATTACTTTTTCTGTCTAAAAAATTAAGACCTGAATTAAGTTTATTTTATTTGTACAGTCTTATTTCCATACATAGGGATGAGAAAATTACACTAATTTCCTTTAGTGCATTGAGAGCAACCCACTAATACAAACCATCAAAAAAATAAAGTGGTATGTGTGTGCCGAACGCTGCTCTACATTCCACTCGCGTTGCTACTTGATAAGAAGTTGGATCTGTTAGTGTCCGTGGACCATTAGCCGGAAATGTAGCGATTACGATAAAGTGACATGTTGACATCTGACATATCTTAATATATATTTACCCTCGACACTGATTCACTGATACACTGACTCTGTCACGCAGTACGTAGGAATTTAAATAGGCATTCTATAATTTTCTATAAATAATAATAATAGAAAAAATAATATTTTTTTTTGTACAGAAATTGTGTTTTCCCCAAATTTTTTTTTTCCAAATTTTTTTTTACAATTTTTTTTTTCCAAATTTTTTTTTACAATTTTTTTTTTACAAAAGTTTTTTTTTTTTACAGAATTTTTTTTTTCAAATTTTTTTTTTCAACCAAATTTTTTTTTTCCACAAAATTTTTTTTTTTCAACAACTTTTTTTTTTCCACAAAATTTTTTGTTTTTTGTACAGAAATTGTGTTTTCCCCAAATTTTTTTTTTCCAAAATTTTTTTTCCAAAATTTTTTTTCCAAAATTTTTTTTACAATTTTTTTTTTACAAAATTTTTTTTTACAAAAAAATTTTTTTTTTTTACAAAATTTTTTTTTTCAAATTTTTTTTTTCAACCAAATTTTTTTTTTCCACAAAATTTTTTTTTTTCAACAAATTTTTTTTTTCCACAAAATTTTTTTTTCAACAAAAAATTTTTTTTTTCAACAAACATTTTTTTTCAACAAAGTTTTTTTTTTCCGCAAAATTTTTTTTTTTTCATCAAATTTTTTTTTTTCCATATTTCAAAGGGCGCCATAGGCGCACTACAACTTACTAGTGTATGTATATGACGATATGTTGTCTCAATATGACGGTGCGTCATGCTGTCAACGGAACACAAGCAATGTTGATGCCAAGATCACGCATTGATCGTGAAATTGTCGAAATGTTTGCATGATATAATTTATCATTCATAATTGGTAGACTCTCTTCTACATGTATTTATTAATAAACAAATGATTAATTTGCATTAGCAAAACCAAGCTCGAACCTAAGTCACTAACATACCATTTTATTTTTAACAACTTGAATTGACGTTTTTCTGGCTTTCTTACGACATGAGTACAACATGTCCAATCACTCACCATCTAATAACTTTTTAATAGTTTTTTATTATCAGCAGAAAGCGCATCCGTGTTTACAGCAAGAAGACACAAATCGATAACGTTAACCACGCGAGCATTCGGGGACAGTAAATCGGTTGACAGATAGCTTAACACGATGACTAAACGGTGAAAAAATCAAAACAAAACAAAAACTTCGAAGATAATGCAGGCAAGCGTGGGGTCTAAATGCTTTCAATTTCCAAGAAACTCTAAGAGGCTATCGATCAAAACGCAATTAGTGGCGTCAACAAACAAACATTAAATTTATGAACGATCGCCATGCATAAAGACCCTTCAAAAGAAAAACATACCTTAACATGTTTGCGGAATGATAATTTTATTTTTATTGTGAAAAATATTAAACACCTTATATCATAACAATAGATCCGTAATGTATATCGGGAATTTTTTGGGAATATTCATATTAAGATCATAGTAAGATTAGTCAATGGTGATATGGTTCAAAGGCAGGCACTCCTCCAAAGCCATTCCGTCTGTTGGACTATGTGAGGGTCTATGGCCGATCGGTGTTTTTCTTTCTTTTTTTGTGGAGAACTGGACGAATTTTCCGGTAATAAAATACAGAAGTACTAAATTATTTATTGTTCATACGATGTGGATTATTTCATAAAGCGTTGGTGGTCAAGTAGTTACGCTAGGGTGCCATATGTAGTCAGTTGAAGAAGTTTTCGTTGTTCAGCGCTATCCGGATCGACTTAATTTTGGAAGAAATGGAACGCGGAGAGGAAAAAATTACCTGAAGAGTAACTGGAAGGTCTGCGTGTAGGTGTTGTCCAAGTAGTATTATAGTTAGGAGTATTCCAAGTGGAATTTGTTGTAGGTGGTCTCCATGTACTATTGGAAGGGGGGCTCCATGTCGAATTAGTTACAGGTGGTCTCCATGTGCTGTTGGAAGGAGGACTCCATGTCGAATTAGTTACAGGTGGTCTCCATGTGCTGTTGGAAGGAGGACTCCATGTCGAATTAGTTACAGGTGGTCTCCATGTACTATTGGAAGGAGGGCTCCATGTCGTATTTGTTGGTGGTGGTCTCCATGTGCTGTTGGAAGGAGGACTCCATGTCGTATTAGTCGGTGGTGGTCTCCATGTACTGTTGGAAGGAGGACTCCATGTCGTATTTGTTGGTGGTGGTCTCCATGTGCTGTTGGAAGGAGGACTCCATGTCGTATTTGTTGGTGGTGGTCTCCATGTGCTGTTGGAAGGAGGACTCCATGTCGTATTTGTTGGTGGTGGTCTCCATGTGCTGTTGGAAGGAGGACTCCATGTCGTATTAGTCGGTGGTGGTCTCCATGTACTATTGGACCAAGGAGGACTCCATGTCGTATTTGTTGGTGGTGGTCTCCATGTACTGTTGGAAGGAGGACTCCATGTCGAATTAGTTACAGGTGGTCTCCATGTGCTGTTAGTAGGTGGTCTCCATGTCGTATTTGTTGGTGGTGGTCTCCATGTGCTGTTGGATGAAGGAGGACTCCATGTCGTATTTGTTGGTGGTGGTCTCCATGTGCTGTTGGAAGGAGGACTCCATGTCGAATTAGTTACAGGTGGTCTCCATGTACTATTGGAAGGAGGACTCCATGTCGAATTAGTTACAGGTGGTCTCCATGTACTATTGGAAGGAGGGCTCCATGTCGTATTTGTTGGTGGTGGTCTCCATGTGCTGTTGGATGAAGGAGGACTCCATGTCGTATTTGTTGGTGGTGGTCTCCATGTGCTGTTGGATGAAGGAGGGCTCCATGTCGTATTTGTTGGTGGTGGTCTCCATGTACTATTGGACCAAGGAGGACTCCATGTCGTATTTGTTGGTGGTGGTCTCCATGTACTATTGGACCAAGGAGGACTCCATGTCGTATTTGTTGGTGGTGGTCTCCATGTACTATTGGACCAAGGAGGACTCCATGTCGTATTTGTTGGTGGTGGTCTCCATGTACTATTGGACCAAGGAGGACTCCATGTCGTATTTGTTGGTGGTGGTGTCCATGTACCATTCGATGAAGGAGTTGTATGTCTGGTAGGACTTTTATAGTGATGGTGATGGTGGTGCTCATGGTGATGAGGAGGTTTGCTATCGGGATATGAATGATGACGTTGATGTTTACGATCGTGATCGGTGTAAGGATCATGACGTTGTTGTTCGGAACTCTCCCCCCAATCCTCTGCACTCAGAGGAACTCGACGTGCCTCTAGAACACTTAAACATAGTAGACAAGCTACTAATACTGTTAACGCTTTCATGTTAACGTCCCGTTTCGATCGATATCACTGTTCACGTCCGACTGCAGACAACGGACTGTGTGGACAAGAAACAAAACATGTATTTTATATATAAAAAAAAGTGTGGTTGCAATTCATTGTCAATGTAGCTTACAGGGGTATTTTCACAATTATTAGATATAAATAATTCCGAAAAGAAAGAATCAATCAATTCAAAATTTGCTCACGTACCTACATATGTTCCGTTATCAGTGGCCGCTTAGTGTTCATTTTCCACAAAATTTCGTTTCTTGTGAATAGAGCGAAAGTCGATTGAATGTTTTCAAGAAAGCACAGTGGGAATAATTTAGAGAATATATTTTGTTAGCCCCTTTTTTGGTAAAATTTGCCTATTAATTGTGTCTTATTAAATTGGTGCTTTTGTTTGATTTTATAGACCTTTTGGTGTCAATTTATAAAAATCTACTTTGTACGGTGTCAAAACCCATTTGTCCAATATTTGTTCACACTTTTTAATTTTCCAATTTTGGCGCCAGCAACAGTTTCGAACCATTTGTTTACTTTTATACTTCTCGCCCTTTGTGATTGTTTTTAAAACGTTTTCCCACATCCTCTATATTTTACCCGTCTTGCAGACTTTTTGTAGTCTTCTGAGTATCCTCAAATTGTTACCTCATTTTATTAAACAATTAACGTTTGCCGTTTTTTGGCCCTTTCTATAACTTTTTATACACTCCATCATAGGAGGGAGTATATACTAAGTTTGTCATTCCGTTTGCAACACCTCGAAAGAGTGATCTGCGACCCTATAAAGTATATATATTATTGGTCAGTGTAACATTCTAAGATATTCTAGCGATGTCCGTCTGTCCGTCCGTCCGTCCATCTGTTGTCTGTTGAAATCACGATAGAGTGCGAACGACCAACGCTAAGAAGCTGAAATTTTGTAGGAAGATGTTTTTCATAAGCAGGTTAAGTTCGAGAATGGGCAATATCGGACCAAAGGGGAAAAAGCTCCCCTTTACGGGACTAAATATATCCCGGTCATAATCAAATTTTTCAAATATTTTTTTTCACTACATCTACACTAAGTTTATATAATTTATAGATGGGGAAAAAAATCCCAAAAATGGACGTGCTCATGGGTTCCGTGGACCCTTGGGGCCCAAAAAAGGGCCCATGATAAACATGCGCATATGGGTATCGAAGTGCAACGAAATTTACTCACGAACCCAAATATGCCTTTATTTTCATGATTTGCCTAAATTTGTTGATCCGGTTTCTGGGACTATCGGGTCACCAGCGGCCCAAAAACCGTCCCTTGACAAACATGGACATATGGGTATCGAAATGCAACGAAATTTTCTCGCGAACCCAAATATGCATTTATTTTCATGATTTGGATAAAATTTGTGATCGGGTTCCTGGGACTATCGGGTCACGAGCGGCCCAAAAACCGGCCCCTGACAAACATGGACATATGGGTATCGAAATGCAACGAATCCATGATGGAGGGTATATAAGATTCGGCCCGGCCGAACTTACTATTTGTCCACTTGTTATATTTTACCTGTCTTGCCTCCTTCTTTGTTGCTTTATCGGCTTGTTTCGCACATTTTCATTTATATATTTCACCTGTTTTGAACCCTTTTGGTTACTTTTCCTTTTCTTCCAAAAGTGTAATTTTTCCTGTCCACTACATTTTTTTCAACACTTTTTTGTCCCCCTTTTATTACTTTACTTTGTAAACAAAATTTCAAAAAAATAACTAAAAACACTTGAAAATTCTAAAACTGGAAAAAAAAACAAGTGTGAAAGTATCAAACGGATAATCCAACTTTGATATTCCCTCATCCAATTAAATATTATTGTTGTATAACATGTTTCAAAATCCCCCACTGTAAATAGCCCGATAAGATTAGAAAGTATCTTAAATGCCAAGAAAACGGTATTTTGATAAGTCTCAATAAGTCATCACGAGCTATCGTGTTGAGTACATACCATATGGGTTTCAGACCCTTATCATTCTTATGAATCATACACTTTTTTGCTCGAGGGAGTTCTCAACAGCTGCGGGTGTAGTTGGAAGGGTCTATTGTTCTATCGGTTCTCATCGACCAGACGACCGAGGGTTAAACCACCCAACAGACATACAATTATATTAACGCATAGATTGGACAGGTCGACTAACAAAGGTAAATCGTTATATTATCTAATGAAGTTGATAACGTTAGGAACTTTAAACATTTTTTTACAATCACTAAAACCATTTTAAATAAAAGCCAATACCGGACATCGATTGTCATAATCTATGTCTCGTTTGATATGTGTCTTTATAGTTGACACTTTGATACATTGGTGATTGGTTTATGGCTCTATCTCTTGAATAGCATACTTGATAATCGCCTTATGGGTCTGAATTCCTTTTGGATTGTTTGCATAATAACCGTTCTTCACGATACCTTACAATAACGTCTAATAGATTCAAATAGCAGCTCCAAGGTGGAATATTGACATGGCCGAGATGACAAATACGACGATTATTAAAAAAAAAAAAAAAAAAAATATATCGTCGAACTATTAAATTTTGTTTGTATATAACTACAACATTTCCAATCACACACCATCCAATAGCTGTTAAATAGTTCTGTGCTATCACGCGAACAACAAGAGGACGGTGCTCGGGTAACATAACTCGATAACTAAACAGGCAAGCGTGTGGTCTAATTACGTTTAATTTCCAACACTAAGAAGCTATCAATGAAAATGCAATTAGTGGCGTAAAAAACAAACTCACAATTTATCAACAATCGCAATAAATTAAGACCCTTCAAATAAAAAATATTTGACCATATTAGCTTGAATGATGATTTTATTTTAATTGCATGCAGTCGCAGAATGACAATAGATCGGGGGATTTTTTCGGAATACGTAATCATATATTATCTGGAAGCACTTCAAACTACTAGCGACGTGTTAAATTAGTCAATGACATCATTTAATGGTGGGCAGTTCTCCGAAGAGATTCCATCAATTGGACTACGTGATGGTCTGCTGGCCAATCTGTTTTTTTTGCGGTTATCTGTCCAATTGACGAGTTTCCGGTAATCATATTATTTAGTTGTAGGTGGTCTCCATGTGCTGTTGCATGAAGGAGCGCTCCATGTCAAATTAGTTACAGGCGGTGTCCATGTTCTATTGGACCAGATATGTCTGATAAGATGTTTAGCGTGATGAAGGTGGAGGTAATTATGTTGGGGATCGGAGAATTGATAAAAATTGTTTTTAAAACATTTGACGTGATACAGACAATTCCACGAGTCTGCCTGCCAAAAATCAGCTCGATTGGTTCACTGAAAAAGGGTTAAAAATCGGTCGAAAGGCTTTCACACAGGCCACTACGAGCTTTATACTTCAAACTTAAAAAAAAAAAATTCTGACGTGTACATGAAAATCGCCGATACACGTGTATTTTTATTTTTTCCTCTCTTTCCGAATATGTGCATTTGGTTCATAGGACAGAAAAAATCTATTTTTTGTAACACGGTGTAAGGAGTCACTTTAGACCCCAGGTGTCGTTGAAGCAACTGTACCTGACTGAAATGCAGTATATTTTGTATTAGAACCCCTAAAAATCAAGTAAATGCTTTTTGAAAAAGTGAAAATAACAAAGATTGAATTATTGCTATTCCGAATCATCAAATTAAACGGACATGGGACTATCATGAACTTGCTTCCGTTTTCTGAAATCATATTTGTCTTATGAGGAGATTTTTTGCAGCAAATCTTGACGAGTTTTCAAACATTTGAAGATATCGATACGAGCCCAATCCATGTTGCATTTGACTTGCAGAAGAGCACCAAGAGAACCAACTTGCAGATTAAAAGAAATTGAACTTAATCATTGGCAAAGCGTGAACGAATGGAATCTTTTTCTGACAGCTGTCAATGTGCCTCGTTAGTGTTGAAAAGAGGTCCAAGTCGATGAAAAAAAAGTCGGCGGCGGCGGCTGGGCAAAAAATGGTCGGCGGCGGCTCTAAGCCGGCTTGAGCCGAAGATTTTTCTTACACAAATTTTATTGTTTTCTTTAATAGTTCATTTACTCCAGAGTCTGAAGCGGCTTGGACCTCTGCGAAGCACATACAAATAAACGAAAAAACTGCTTGAAAAATAAAATTCATGCATTCACCCGCAATTTTCGAAAATGCAGTATCGTTTTCCTCAAATCAAGTATAATTCTTGGAAATCCAGTACAGCTGGCACCATTAGCTATGGCTAACGCAATCTTAACGAAATTTGACATTCCGACCTTTTAAAAAACGTGTAATACTATTACTAAGACCCACATACAACCTTAACCGAATTCTGTATTTAGTAAAGCATTAACTACACATTTGAAAAACAAGTTTTTATTTTTAAAATTAAGTGTTGAAAGCTTATTTAACAGAGGCCACAATGCTCGAAAAGACTTCATAGTTTCGACGCACGCAGCTCTGATATGTTGACGAAATAATAGTTTGTGGTCGAAAATTACTCCGAGTCAAGTAAAATAGACTTTGGATATCAATTGCGTTTCCATTAAAAATAAGTTGGCGTCTTGGTATTCGTTTGGGCGATTTATTGATGGGGAATATTATGGTTTGTGTCGTGATTTATTTAAATCTTCCATAAATCATCCAATCTTCCATAAGCAGTGCTCCATTTTTTTCAAAAGGGCACTAGTTAACTTACTAGTGCCTATTAGAGCTGTGTCATCTGCATAATAGGTTGCATCGTACAGTTGAGGCTTTGAAATCCGATTATATAAAATGGGTGATAATATTGATCCCCGGGGGTAGGCCAGCTGGGATATTTTTTATTGACCAAATCTGGGAGTTTAGGAAAAGTTTGCATAGATATTGTGGTAAGTTCATAGAAAGCAACTTCCACACTTAGTCATTGTGCCAGACTGTGTCACTTGTTGTTATATAGAAACTCTCAAAATGTCCCACTGTGAATAGCACGATAAGATTAGAAAGTATCTTCAATGCCAAGAAGATAGTATAAGTTCCAATAAGTCATAACGAGCTATCGTATTCACTACATACAAACATATGGTGTGCAGACCCCACTACACTGAAAAAAAACGGTTTCATCAATTTGCTGAATTTGGACATCATTTTTCTACACGTTTCTTCAATTTGATGTAGAACTTTTCGTTAATTTTCCTTCAATTCCTTACATCAATTTCAAGAACATTTTACCTTAATTTTATGAACTACGAATAGCTTTTCTTTTGTTTATTGAATACGCTGGAATTCAATAAGGCTCTGATGTATATTTCACATATTATAGGATTTGCCAACTGTACTGTAAAAAGATTACAAATAAAGAAATTAAAAAAAAAATTGTTGATGGATAATTTGATGAAAATTTTAATTAACATTTCTCTTTTGCAAATCATTTTTTTTATAGTTTTCTTCGACTTTGGATCACTATTGAAATTAATTTTTCTCTATATATATTTTATTGTATATTAGTCATTATCGTCCCATCTGTCTAAGGGCCAATAAATGAGATCGTAGTTATACCACGATTATGTAAAACTCAGTTTCCAATAAAACTTAGTTCAAACTTCAAATACGTCAAAATAATTCACATTTTCGGCTGTCGATGTGGCAACACTAACACTTGTATCAGGAAACATATGTTTCCGGTGAATAATTAAAATTATATGAAACTTTTGTGGTGGATTTTGGTCACACAAGATTTTTAGAAAAAATATGAGAATTAACAAAAACTCGGCTAAATGAACTGTGGCACGGACAAAGTACTCATGTATGGAACTGGTGGTAGTCCGAAACCAATTACAGCACCAACCGAATTACACGCAGCTTTATTTATGTAATTTATTTTATTTGTTGAATTTGGTGAACTAAAATAATTTTGATTCTTCTTCTTCTTTTGTTGAGTTATGCCATGTTTAAACACCCAATATTGGACTACGTTCAAACTTTGACTGAAAAAATTAATTTGAAGTTTAACTTCAGTTTAAACAAAAAACGAAGATCTACCTTGACTCGTTCATTGGTTTCTTCCTTTAAATATAATACTTTACAAAAAATGTCCATTCGATTTTTTTTAATATTTGATTTTACGTTACAAATTTTGCTTGGTACGAAAAGGTTTAAAGAATTTTCTTTAAAATGCTATGTATTTGCTACGATTGTAACCCAAGATATACGAATCCCTTTACAATGCTTCCTACTACAATTATTGGTAGAATATGAGCAAATAGTTCTTGTCGTTTAAACGAGAATTACTCTTTATCTGCACAAAATTCAGGCAGTAAAGCCAAAACAAACACATGCAGAAACTAATTCGTTGTGAGCAATGCCACTTGTTGTTGTTAATTGAAGAATTTATTCATCAAGTCAATGTATTTATTCATCAATTTGATGTAGATCTATTGAAGAACCGTTTTCACTGATTTGATGTACAGTTTTTTTTTTCAGTGTAGTTCACTCTTTTGTTTGTGGAAATTCTCAACAGGTGGGGATCTAATAGAAATGGTTTTCTGAGAATACATTCTGTCAAACGGACAGATTAAACGAGCGGGCAGACTGAGAATTATATGAACGAAAAGATTAGCCAGGCTAATGAAGTTGATAACATTAATGCAATTGATAACAGTCATAATTTCGTAAGTTTTAATTTTGGTATTAAAAAACTTTGACTTTTTGCACTAAATCACTCCGAACGGTAAACGTTGAGCTGGTTCAAAACCACTTTTTTGAAATTTTTGATACAACCAAACTGTGATTGGTGGAAATTAAATGTTGACGTCATAATAAAGATAAGAAAACAATCTCCGTATTAGAAACTCTTAAAGTGTATGAGATACAATTCGACAAAATCGAAAAATCCAAATAAATTTGTTCAAATTTTAAAATTAATTGAAAATTTTTAATATAAAAAATGTAAAGTTTTTTTATGAGCAATAGAAACAATTACGTCAAAATGTGTAAAAAAACGTAACATCAAAAAATATAATAATTTGTTTCCCCCTAAAAAAAATACGAACAGTATAAAATCTAAAAATACGAAAAGTTTGGAAATATTTCTAAAATAAAGGGTTATCCATTTTGCGTTTTCAAAAGTAAACGTAAATCCAACACATATAAAATATATTTTTTTTATAATATTTCTTTTTTATTATAAAGTTTGAACGTTGACATTATGTGTGACATTATGTGTGTTGCGTAAACTAAGTTTAGCTACTACGGATTCGAAATCTGGTACACCAACTTGCATGAAACCAAATTTATGTATAAATTTTTTCTAAAATTGTGGCTGTCTAATGGGTCCACCCAATACAAACCTCCGCATGACAACATCCCCCAATTTGTTGTCCTTTTTAAAATTATATTAGACCCCGAGAATGTGTCTGCACTTCAATGCTGTTACGTGCTAGTCGACATGAGGATATTGTTGAAGTTGTGAAGAGCATAAATGGAAAATTGTATCCTTTGTCCTTTACCCGTATTGTTGGTGTTGTTCTCTGTTTCCTCTGTCGCCCAGCAATCAGTGTCACTTTATTTTGCATGGCCCACTGACTTGAAATTCTAAAAGTGTCCCATTATAGTTGCATTCAGTCTTGTAAATCCTCTCTAACAAAGCAATTTTCATCCAACTAATCCTTGTGTCAGTCATAATTTTATAAGTTTTCATCTACACACTACTACGTTTTGTCGTGCATCCTTTAGTCTTCAATTTGATTTTGTGTTTTTTTTTCTAGTTTCCTTTTCTGACATCGTGTGCATTAGGGTGGAGTGAAATTCAAAAAAAAAAAAGTTAACCTCGGAAAGAGATGTAGTCTGGGGTCCTAATGAGGGGAAAAATAAAGAAAAAAATTTTAAAAAATTTTTAGGGGTCGCGCCGCTCCCTCGAAATTTGGAAATTATCGCTATTTTGGCGTTGATTTTAGAAAAATCCAAAAAAGTTTTATGTCAATAAATGTTTGCAATAGCGTAAACAATGAAATAAGGGCATGAAAAAATTTAAAAAAATTTTTCTCATTGTTCAAAAATTTCAAAAAGTAAAATAAGTCAAATCGTCCCTTCTTCAGAAAATTGACTGAACAATGAAATCGCCACCAAAGCTACAAATATTAGTCGATTATCCTCATATTTGCCTCAAATACTTTTGTTTGGGCACTGAACAAGCTCAAACTTTTAAATTTCGAATAAGTTAAGTCGTTAATTTTTAGGATTTTTCTAAAATCAACGCCAAAATAGCGATAATTTCCAAATTTAGAGGGAGTGGCGCGACCCCTAAAATTTTTTAAAATTTTTTTCTTTATTTTTCCCCTCATTAGGACCCCAGACTACATCTCTTTCCGAGGTTAACTTTTTCAAATTAAAAAAAAAACATGTTTTCACTCCACCCTAGTGTGCATAGTCTAAAATTTGCAACGGTGTTGACTAACTTTGACTTTGGCTTTATGTCAGCCAGTGAGTGTTCTTGTCTCGAGGGATTTGTTTTCATTCAGTGCCTTTGGTTGCCTTGTAGGTCAAAGATACATGTATGTTTGTTTTTGTCAGGTATAATTGGAAAATTCTATACACCGAAACCTTTTTGGACGCAAAACAACCATTGACTTACAATACCTAAAGGTTCGTTACATATTGTCTTAATTTATAAAGCCTTAGACGTATAATAATCTTCATATAATCTTCAGATTGATAAGGTGTGGTGAGAAAGGGGTTTTGACCTGAGTAAATCTATCTAAAGAAATTGCAAGCGACCTGTTAACAGCAACGATTCGTCTAAAAACCAGTGGAAGACGTATTGATCTGAATAAGCTCCAGAACCCTATTACTTACTGACTTATTTCCCTTAACAATTCATTAAAGGGACTGTAGGGGAACTTCTCTCGGATCAATGAGTTGAGCACGATATAATTTGTAAACTCACTCCAAGCGGCTAATACTTTTCCCAGAGTAGTTTTAGATAGTTTAGAGATTATTCTCTTACTCGTAAAGATGGCCGGATTTTTAACTCCAACTTCAAGTCAGTCTTTCTCTGCGGCTGTGAACAATAGAACGAACTGAGCTAAAGGCACTGTAGGTGTTCAGCTAATGTAATATCAAATGCAGCTTTATGGAGCGTAATTAAACAGAAACAATACAAGTAAATCAAGAGATGACAGAGGGAAAATGGATGGGTTATACCTTAAAAAAGCCATGAGATCATATTGCCCACACGGTCACTGGAGTGGAACTCACAAGAAAGACACAAACACCTTGAGAAGACCATTGGAGCCGTATGCAGCTAGTATGGATCGAAGCTGGAGTGAAATAAAGTTGCTAGCATTAAATAGATCTGAATGGAATAACTTTTTCAGTACGCCACTTTATGTTCCCGTAACTGGTATTTTTTAATAAAATTCATAAAAGAATGTAAGTATTTCGCGGTTGAGTCGATTATAAAGGGTTCTCCAACAAAAAAAAAAAAAGAAAAATTTAATTTTTTGAGATAAATTATCGACTGTATTTTTCATAATAAAGAGGAAGGTATGCTCAGGTATAAACTGAGTACAAAATTGTCCAAGACATAAATTGTAGTAGATTGAAAACAAATTTTCAGATTGTTTTGAAATAAATTTCAAAAAATTCGTCACAAAATTGTTTATATCTTTGAATAAAAACGAAAATACTCCCGCTTTTTTATTAATTACTGAAAACGAACATTTTCTACGAATTTTTTTTTAACAAAGTAAAGTCGTATAATTTTTCTGTTGAAAAAAATTCATAGAAAATCTGAAATCACAAAAAGATCTTAGATTTAATATGAAGTATAGGTCATTAAAATCGCGGAAGTATTTTCTATTTTATTTACAATTTAATGAAGCCAACTTCGGGAATCTTCCATTCCGCACTTTTATTAATCACACATAACCAAACATTTTGTATGGGAGATTCCAGAATTGCCTTCACCAATGCACGAAAGGAAGAGACATAAAATACAGTCGAATTCGGATAAGCGCACGCCTTTTAATTAAAAAAAATCGTTTAATTGAAAATAAATATTGGTAACGATTATTCTGGATGATTTTCCATGCACTGTACTTTGGTTAAAAGAAAGTCCGCTTTATTGCATTTTTAATGCAATGTCACGTTTGTGTATATATATGTGATACGAACACCGCTTAACAGATATTCATGTAACTCAATAAGTACATATTCAAGAATTGACGGATCGAGTGACCTATATGGCCAATGGAAACCTCGAAAATGCTGTAGTTGGTTCAATAGAATTTATTAGAAAACAAATGATCTCAAAAAATGATCTGACAATCATATTGTATAACTCAACTAAACCAAATGGAAATAACTGACTACTTTCATCCAAGCTCATTTATAGTGCATCTAAATTTTACATACATGTATTTTAATAGTTGTGCCACAAGTTTCTATCTTCGTTTCATAGAACATATCCAAACGTACATACTCAGTTCGTTTAAATGAAAGTCCTTTTTATCGAATTTTTTTTGTTGATATTTTTCATTTTCGCTTAACCGAATTTGACTGTAATTGGAATTGTATAGTGGTTAATCATTACAAATATTTTTGTTGTTGCATAGTGTTGCATTTTATCACCCCTGCGGTTGATTAACATGAACTGTCAACATCACTCATACGCCACATCAAACAATTCTATTCAAACAAAAATCTCAATAGCTTAACACCCACCCACTAGTGGGTGTAAGTACTGAATGAGTACTGATTTAACTACTTACACCTCAACCCACCAGCAATGCAATTGACTGGCGAATTTAACACGGGAATGTCATAGGCATCAGCGCTCACCAGTAATTTCGCTGCTGATGTGTGACATATTGAAAATATTTTTCTTTTTTATTTATATGGCGGCGTTCGTAGTATTTGTAAAAGTTCAACGATAAATAAAAGTGAAAATTGTTTGGAAATCAAAAAATGACACTCGCTTTATTTTAACACAATTTCGACGTTATTACGAATGAAGCGATCGTAACAAAAAAAACACGCGTGGGGATTGCGGAACTTTCTTGTGTGCTCGCGATTCTGTTTTGGCTTTTGTAAATAAAAAGAGTAAAGAAACGAACAAAAAAAACTCCATCATATCCATGGCTGTATTATTTGTGTACGGTAATGTGAGAAGTGCGAAGCTAATCCAACTGTAGCATACCAGTGGTGTCCGAAGTAGGTAATCCTGAGGCCTGATTCACCCATCCGTTAATGCTTTTTAATACTTTTCGGTTGCTGGCTTCATGGCACTTTCCAAAAGGTTTAAAGTTGCAGCCAATTTCAATGCGGGTGGTACTGGTGTTAACATATGTCCCCTGAATTCAATTGCCTAAAGACTATAGCAAAAATCGTCTTTGGACAATCTAACTTACTGTTTAAACCTTAATATTGATAAATCAAAAACAATTTCATAAATTAAAGAAATCGCACAAACACTACTTACGCGAGTGCTGGTAATGACAAAGTGTCGCTAGTGGCCCGAACTGCTCGTCATATTTTATTTAAATTTTGTTCCTCTTCAGATGTTATCTATTTTTTTTTTTTGGTTTCAACTTTCATTTTATTTCCCAAAATATAATCAAATGCTGCTTCTTCCATTACAATTCAGTATGAGGTGAGAGCAAACATTGACTAGTTACGATCGTATGCCGGCTTCCACGTAATTAGTTCTTAACGGAATTAAAATTGATAAAAAAAAAAAGTGAAATAGGCCCCAGCTTTTTGTATACGAAGTGCCTACCCACTTTGAGTTTCTAGTTACCGACACGACTGGCGGGATCCACGTAATTAGTTCTTAATGGAATTAAAATCGATTAGGTCCCAGCTTTTTGTATACGAAGTGCCTACAATATAATCGTCGAACAAAGACTCTTTAAATGACATTATTTTCTTGTTCCGCTTATTTTATTACAATATATCAATAAGAAAAATTAATGCACGACCCTCATTTGATAATCTTAATGTTGACCATTGTCCGTGTTCTGAAGCAGATATCAACAATAGAAATTCTAATCCATGGCACGTACAAACGTAAAGAGTTGATAGGAAAATTGCAATATCTATAAAGAAAACGGATAGGAAAAACACAAACATTCAATATTATGATTAATGGCAGACAATTTACAAATAATTTAGCAGGATGGGCGAAAAAAAAACCTCCATGGGAAAATAATACATTAGAATACGTACCGCCATGAATGTAGACATGGAAACGGTGGTAAATTTATAGGCACGTAAAACATTCGACTCGACGGAACGCATCATGAAGATGAGTATCATGCGACGATACGACATGTCACCTTCGTACCAATTATTGTAGAAAGCCGACGGCATTAGTTCATCACTCTGGAAAAACAAGAGTTCCAGTAGGTCTCAAATCATTTAAATATTCATTCATTCAGTTGACTTACCGCCGCTGTAAACTGACTGCCATTGTAACAGATGAACAGGTTGAATACCAGAAACGACAGCAAACCCACCGAATACTTGAAGGTATGACTCAAACTAATCATCACCATCGAAAAGCCCATCAAACAAATCGCTATGGACGAGGTCACAAAATTCACCAGAAAAGAAATATTGAATATAACATTGATTTCCTTGCTGTATCTGCAAGAAAAGAAAAAGAGGACACATTTTTCCATTTGATCCACTCAAACACATCGTCCATACACCTCAATAGCTTTATATGGTAAACAATTAAACATTTCAGTTGTTCGTTGGCATTCACCGATGAGGCATTCAGATTCCTTAAGGCATTGGTCAAATAATCGAAGTGCATTAGCATCTGTGTGATGAAAAAGCACAACATAAACTCGCCGGCCATTATGAATGCCACACCGGTCAGGGACGATTGCAACTGGCACATGTAGGCGGCGGCAAAATTCAGCCAAGTCCTTGCGTTATCCTTCGTTTGCCATGGATACCAGGTGTTCGATTGATAACGGAACGTAATCTGCCTGTCCGGAGACATGTACTCGTACAGCATTTCCGCAATGGGCAGGGAATTGTAAAAGCAAAAGGCAAACAGGAAAAATATCGTTGTACGCTTCATTAGGGCGTGTGACGTTTGGGCAAAGTGGTGAACACGATAGAAGATGGGAGTAGCTGAAAGAAAATAAAAACAAAGTAAAGTCCATAAGACGATGTGGAGACAGATAAATGTTAGAAAGTGTTTTTATTTTTGCAAAATACAATAGACAATGGTATTTAGGAAGGATTGCAAGTTTCGGTTTTAGATAAGCGGTTTAATTGTCCTACGACAGTTGGTATCTCCATAATATTAACTTTAAGCCATTTCAATTTTCGATTCTAAGGCTTTTTGATGGAGTGAATGTAAAAACGTGTAACAGCCATTAAAAAAGATACGGTTATAAATGTATAAACAAAACCTAGTCGTAAAACTCTTAAATGGAAAATTTCGATTGATATTTTGCATAATCGAATTTCCATGCAATGACCGACTCCAATACCACAACTGTAACGTATTCAGCCATTCGAAAGGCATGTTATAGGCTGACCACCAATTGTCTAATTTTTTCCAGATTTACCGAAAAGAAAAGTTCTCTCAAGAAAAATTAATTTCATTCTACGTTTCTTGTATATAATTTTAATTTAATTTTTTGAGACATAAGTCATTAAACTCTAAAATGACTCGTCGAATTTGTTTGAAATAAATTGTAGAAAATTGATCACTAACTTTTATTAAGTTTTAGCATTTATGGCCTTACTTACTTATTTCCCTTAATATTCCATGAACAAACAAATGGGGAACTTCTCTCGAATCAGTGATTTGTGCACGACCTACTGTTTATAGCCGGCTCCAAACTGCTAATACTTTTTCTAGGCTTAGAGATTACTCTCATACTCGTGAAGTCGCTAGGATTTACAAGGTAGGTTTTGAACCTGAGATAATCACACAAACTACACCTCCACGGGCGTCCACAAAGTGCTTTCTAATCATTAAAATCGATAGAGGATTTTCCCTTTTATTCGCAATTTAGTGAAGGTCGCTTCTGGTACCTCCCATATAGATGTATGGTTCTATATGATTTATAAAGAGGGAAGGCCTTCACTAAGTTGTGAATTAATGCGAAAATCCTTCATTGCTTTTCCAACGGTAGCTGCTACTTTTGAAGCTTTTATTCTTTGACATTTGACAAGTAGAAACTACGCCATTACTAAAAATGGAATGATACACGCTTCAGCAACGCATTGAAATTATTAAAATTCACTACGAAAATGGTGAAAATCTTGCAGTCACAGTTCGCAAAACTAAAGCATGATGGGGTCGTCGTGAAGCACCTTATCGGACAGCAATACAAAAATTTGTGAACAAATTCCTGCTGTCGGGACAAGTTAGTGATGTGAAGAATAAAACTCGTGCACGTCGCTCAAGAACAAGTGAGAATATTGCTGCTGTAGCCCAAAGTGTTGAAGAAAACCCAGTTTTGTGCACTCCTTTTTGGAATTGGACATTCCACAAACGTCATTACACCGTATTTTGTAGAAAGACTTGGGTCTTAAGGCTTATAAAGTTCAGTTAACACAAGAACTCAAGCCGGCCGATCATCAACAACGTCGTGTTTTTGCTGATTGGGTCCTTGAAATGCATGAAACTGATCTTGACTGATGAGGTCCATTTCCACCTCGGTGGCTACATCAACAAGCAAAATTGTCGCATCTGGGGCTCGGAAAACCCAAGAATTATTGTTGAGAAACCTCAAAGTGTGACTGTTTCGTGCGGTTTACTTTTTCTTTTTGGATTGCGCTATCGAGAGATGATTAATGTTTTTTATGGTCGAAGTTGGATGATATTGATCTGGACAACGTTTACTTTCAACAAGACGGCTCTACGTGCCACACAAGCAACGAAACCATTGTTCTTTTACGGGAAAAGTTTCCGTGTTATCCCTCGAAGAGGTGATCCCAATGGGCCACCGAGATCATGTGCTTTAACACCTTGCGACTTCTTCCTTTGGGGCCACTTGAAAGATTAAAGACCTCAAAGATAGAATTCATGAGGCTATCGAGGACATAGAGCAGCCACTTTGCGATTTGGTTATGGAAAATTTCATAAAAAAGAATAGACGTGGTCGTGGTGGCCATTTGGCATTATTAACGGCATACCTTCCTCTTTGTTATGAAATAAACATCCGATCATTTATTTCAAAAAATTTAATTTTTCTTTGAATACCAAAATAACACGTCTTGTTGGAAATCCTTGTATATTAGGCACACCCTATGCAATTTACTTCCCGCCACGTTTCCCTTTCATAATGTATAACACCTTGTATAAAACTCTCTTCCACTAAGCCCAAAAATGGCTGATTTTTTTGTAATACAAAGTTTTTCTTGATTTTTTTTTTTAAACAAATGGGATTTTTTTGCATTAATGAATAGGAATTGAAATAAATTTTAAAAAAATTCTTTTGAATTTTCGCCTTCAGGACGTTTGAATCCTAATGTCACTTTTAGAGTTTTTTTTATTTAAAAAACTCATAAAAAGTCAAAAATGTCAAAAAGTGTCCATGTTCAGAAATTTATCATAGAACCAAATATTTTACAATTAAAATGACTTACAGATCATTATCATTTTCGATTTGGTTCACAATTTATTTATGAAAACTCTGTAAAATTCAAAACTTACTTACCCAATTGTACTTCCTCACGCGGAAACATTTCCTGCAACTCTTCCAGTAACTTGGATATCCGCTTGCCATGCCAGAACATAATGAACATCTTGCAGACACCCACGAGCGTTAAGCCCATTATGCCACCAGTCTCAGATATCAGAGCCATCAACTCAACCTGATCGTCGTTGGCTAAAGAGGGGAAATGTGTCAGCTGGGGTGCCAACAAATAGATCAACATGCCAAAGTTCTGATAAATCAAATTCCCCGCTCCAAATATGAACCACACCTTCAGGAGCAGCCACTTCGCGTGATTGCGATAACGGAGGTTGTGCAGATGTTGATGCTCCGCCATTGCAGCACTCCATGTAAACGGTTGAATCATTGCCAAATTGAAGGCAATATTTGGATATTGCATAAAGTCATATAGTCGGTAGCAGGGCATGTTGTGGGTAATGTGTCGACTAGTATTCTCCGTCTTCTTTATTTCGCGAGAGGTTCTAGCTACCAACTTGTCTTAAGGACTACCTTAAAAACTTTAAATATTTCCTTAGGTTGTCAGAGTATTTTTGTGGTTATTTATTACGAAAGTGAATTTAGTTGGCATTTGTTTTAAGAAGGATGTAGGGGGAAGCGGGTTGACTCGTTTTTAGTTGGGTGAACAATAGGGTTGTCAATGATTTTACTTATTCTGAGGAACTTTTCATATAGAAAAGTTCGACCACTTTTCCTATGGAAAAGTTCGACCACTTTTCCTATGGAAAAGTTCGACCACTTTTCCTATGGAAAAGTTCGACCACTTTTCCTATGGAAAAGTTCGACCACTTTTCCTATGGAAAAGTTCGACCACTTTTCCTATGGAAAAGTTCGACCACTTTTCCTATGGAAAAGTTCGACCACTTTTCCTATGGAAAAGTTCGACCACTTTTCCTATGGAAAAGTTCGACCACTTTTCCTATGGAAAAGTTCGACCACTTTTCCTATGGAAAAGTTCGACCACTTTTCCTATGGAAAAGTTCGACCACTTTTCCTATGGAAAAGTTCGACCACTTTTCCTATGGAAAAGTTCGACCCGTTTTCCTATAGAAAAGTTCGACCCGTTTTCCTATAGAAAAGTTCGACCCGTTTTCCTATAGAAAAGTTCGACCCGTTTTCCTATAGAAAAGTTCGACCCGTTTTCCTATAGAAAAGTTCGACCCGTTTTCCTATAGAAAAGTTCGACCCGTTTTCCTATAGAAAAGTTCGACCCTTTTTCCTATAGAAAAGTTCGACCCGTTTTCCTATAGAAAAGTTCGACCCGTTTTCCTATAGAAAAGTTCGACCCGTTTTCCTATAGAAAAGTTCGACCCGTTTTCCTATAGAAAAGTTCGACCCGTTTTCCTATAGAAAAGTTCGACCCGTTTTCCTATAGAAAAGTTCGACCCGTTTTCCTATAGAAAAGTTCGACCCGTTTTCCTATAGAAAAGTTCGACCCGTTTTCCTATAGAAAAGTTCGACCCGTTTTCCTATAGAAAAGTTCGACCCGTTTTCCTATAGAAAAGTTCGACCCGTTTTCCTATAGAAAAGTTCGACCCGTTTTCCTATAGAAAAGTTTGACCCGTTTTCCTATAGAAAAGTTCGACCCGTTTTCCTATAGAAAAGTTCGACCACTTTTCCTATAGAAATAGTTGTAGAAAAGTTCTAAAACTGTATATGTATAATTTCATAATATTTCCAATCCCTGAAATTATTTGTGGCAACCCTGTCAGTGACTTCATGTGTCTTCCAATCGCGGCTTCAATTTGTACACCTTGTAATATGACAGTGTTCGTTGTCAACCACCACATTTGTTATCCTCTAATGTGTGTGTGACCGAATATGCCTCTTTCCGATTTTCCTCGTCGTTTGTCATGTCAGTACGGTGGTCCTTTGATTTGAAATTCACAAAAAAAAAATAAATTTCGAAAAGGAAACGGAACGCATTCACATGCTGTGACAACATTCACTCAACCCGTGGAATGGCCTTTGCAACCGACAGCACACAATTACCTTTAACGTGGGCCGGGTGGGTTAACTGCCATGAAAAACTTAAAAAGCGTTTGTCATAAAATTTCCCGCCATCATATCAGTTTGGAAAAGTGCTTCTTTTCATCTCCTTTGGTGTGTCTGTAAGTGGGTGTGTGGGTAGTTTAAGTGCAGAATGGTATGATGTATGTGCAGTGGCAAGAGGATACCTGAGTATCCAGAATGACCAAATCTTTGGAGCGCCTAAAATATTTTGTGTACATGGACACCTATTAATTTGAAATTAAGGTGTGGGAAAAATGATCGTTGGGGAAGATTTGGTTTTAATTGGATACTTTCGATCAACCTAGCAACCCTTGAGACTCCTCAAAAAAGTAGGGTCTATGCCAAGATTGGAAGTAACATTTGTGATTCCTGGATTAGGTACTATCCAGAATCACAAGTGTTACTTCCAATCTGTCTTCTGTGCCACGTTTTACAATTTCCTTATGACTCCAACCTTTGTTTGGCACACTCGTCTCCGGTCTATTGTCCCTCTCTGCCATAAGTGCTTTAAGTTACTTTGCTTTTGGCAAATGTGGTGCTTTTGCTCACTCATTCGTTCATTGCATACCGTTATCGGTGCCACTTAATCATTTATAATGATTACTTTCTTTCTTCATTACAAAGGAACGAAGTGAACCTTTTCTTTGCCCCGAATTTCCCATGGAATTTTGAAGAAAAAAAAAATCTGTTAAATGTAATGGAAAAATGGAATATATTTAATAAAGGGTTTAAATTTAAGAAAATAAATCGATGAGCAATGCCTTTGCCCTATCGGTAAGGTTACGTTCGACTGGCAGTCTTAATAAGCAAGCTCTCGTAGTAACTGTAGTCCATTGTGATTCCACGGAAACCATTATGTGTTCTCCCTGGTAATCTTGGTTTCTAAATAAATAATAACCCAGTGTTGATAACCTCGTTTTCGCCAGGGCTGGTCATGTGGTTTATGGACATTTTTTTTACAAACCCTCAGGGGATCCCCCCATGAAAACCGTGCACTATGTGCGCGTTAGGAAATAAGGGTATTGGAGGGAGGAAAGAGGAAGTAGAGCTCGTTGACGTTTGTATTGAATTTGAAAATGTCATAGCTGGCCGGGAAAATACTTGCTGGAAGATTATTTCATATACGAACAGTTCGGCTGAAGACGTCCGGACAACCGGCCATTTGACAATGAATGGATGAAATTCCTTGTAGCCGCGTGTTCTGGCTAAATGTTGTAACGTCAGGGATCAGATATCCATCGTCTGATCCCTGACGTTACAACATTTAGTCAGAACACGCGGCTGTACAAGGAATTTCATCCATGCTCTAAAGACGTCTTTGGAGCCCCCGCCCTTGTATGGGAGTTATATTCCACTTTTGGCCGGATGTAAGTGGTGTAAATAATTACAATTAAATGGGTTGGAGTATTTCTTGCATGGCTTCAAGAAGCCGAAATACTTAAAGGCTTTTTTCGACACTTCGAAAATTTGGCTAGCCCAGCGAGCATCGCCCTATATCTTTATGCCCTGAAGATGATTTGAATTATCGATATCCACACCACTCATAGAGATTGACTAGGAAGCGGAATCAGTAGAACGTTTGTGTGACAACAATGTTCATTTGACCCCACTCATAAAACGACGACAAATCGCGATTGAGTGATTCCTCTACCGCTCGCCCTTTCTCCCCGACCTCCCGAAGTCTTTGCTGATTATCAAATGAGTATTAATGACAGAGATTGCTGACATCCGCAAAGGAGTAGATTGGGTTTACAGTCTGACCCAACAGTTGCCAATGAAAGTAAGACATAAAGAAGGAGAGAGGACAGAACCTTTTTACACTTCTTCGTTCAGCCTATGCTCGTTGGATGAGACCCCATATAAAACAACTCGTATAAAACGATCTCTGAATTCAGTGAAGGTATAACCGATACCAACTGATATGAGTGCTCCGTGTCACACCCTGTCGAAAGCCTTGGAAATATCTAGAGCCTTGCTTTCACCAAGGTAGTGAATGGCTGGACTCCATGGTTCGAAAGGAACGCCATCAGGTCTCCAGTAGATCGATTTCTACGGAATCCATACTCTCGATCATTCGAGAGCACACAACATATTGCTATTGGATACCAGCATGTTGAAAATATTACACGATGGAGGAGCTACTGCCGATAAACACTTATACAGGACAAGGGCTGAAACTCCATCCGGGCCGGAGTTTTATTTACATTGAGATTTGCAAGAATCCTTTTAACTCCACCTGTTCGAAAACATATCGTAGGCAACGATGGATACGTTTTCGATCACGGGAAATTGTTGATTGCTTTCAGACAAAGGCATTTGTTTGCAAATACTTAGCTTTATCAATCGGGTGAGTGAAGTTGCGTATACAATGAAAAGCTTCATCTTAAACTCTCGCACTTGCTCGTAAGTGAAAATCTTAGCGAATTCTCTTTTCCCTCCAGGACGATCGTTGATTTGTCTAACCAAAAGCCATGGAATTTTGTACAGCAACCAACGATTTATGTCATTTTTGGGTATTTCATTGGGAAATATTTATAGAATCGCATATCTGAAAACATTTTAAAAGATATGATTCCTTCGGAAGTTTATCCGATATATTCAACAAAAATTCCATAACTCTTTTGGCTCTTTCAAATGCTTGTATACCAGACAAATGCTTTATTAAATTTAAACATCATTAATTTTTTTTTTTTACAACTTTTATATATTTCGCTCCGAGGAATTTCTACCTTAAATATGCTCCGTTAAAATCGTTATATCAGCAATTGCAACATAACGATAGTTGCTCACATCTATACTTACATAAATGTACACATACGCGTATATACAGGTACACTGAAAAAAATAGCAGCCCTAAGACTGAAAACAGAATTCGAAATGGCGTATACTTGTAAAAATTAAAAGAGAATTGTCAAACAGACAATGTTGTCGCCTCAAATCATAAATCTAAAATCAGATTTAAAAAATGCAAAATGGCGAATGCAAAAATAAGCAAAAAACGAACTCAGTTTACTTTAACACACTTATATTTTTTTTTAAGAATCCATTGTCTTTGATATATCAAAATCCGAAATAATGACACCAATAAATACGTCATGCCTGTAACAGCAGTTTAATGAACGGCATTCATTAATTTCGGTTTTTTCTTTCCTTGCAGTGCACCAATGAACGTTTCCCAAAGAACACATCCTTGCTACTTATTAAACTTACATAAGTATGTACTCGTAATACATTATTTTATCCTGCGGCACATCCCCTTCCGCTTCGGTACCTTTAACAACACATGCACATTCTCTTCTTTTGGTAAATTTACGGAGAGGTAGACAAAAAACAACAACAAATTCAATTGATTTAAGGGAACGTTTTTTTTTTAAAAAATTTTCGATGAAAAGATGCTGTAAAATATGGATGAACGTAGAGCGCGTGCTTTGCACAGGCAATCGTTTCAAGGGAAGAATTCGTTAGTAATATTTTAAGATGAACGCGTAGAAAAATTGCAATGCAATAAATAAAAGCGCTTGCTATTAAAGAGAGTAATTTTTTGGATAATACATATATACATACACATAGGAAGAAAAAGAGCAAAGAACTAAGTGAATGTCCTCCATTCCGAAACCCTATTTTATCAACGACTCCATTATTTTACGGTTCAATTGCTATGTCTGTGATATTGAAACGGATTAGAGATTGCCATCTTCAAAGTTATGTATACCGATCGCCAGTTTCAGCAGGATGGCTACACATCCCACCCCACGATCGATTTTTGGCCATATGGGAGCTCCGATAGACTTGCGGGTACCGTGAAAGATTCAGGTCCTTGAGGCGATATAATGGAAAATCAATATCATGGAAAACTGGGTTAAGACAACCACATGAATGGTATCGTGTTCCAAAAGTAATGGGAATGTTTACTACTTCGGAAACCCAAAATTATGCAAAAAAAAATAATAATTTTTCTTAATTTTTTTTAAATTGGAAGAAGACACGAACTGGAGAAGCCAAGCAGAAGACCGAAGTGCTTATAAATCACTTTTTAAACAGGTCATGACCAACAACAGGTTGTAGAGCCAACCTAAGTAAATAAATAAGTAGTTGTTGTTGTTTAATAAAAGACGCTGAATTAACGTAACAACTATTTAAATCGAGTTTAAAGTCAGAATGCCACATTTGTTGAGTGTTGATGACAGATTTTGAATTGACTGTCATATGTAGAGCTGGCGTTGCCCAAAAATGTATGCGATATGTACCCAAAATCTGAAAAATATCATCTCGAAGTAAAGATTTTTTAGTTCGGACCAGTTGATATACTTGCATTAGTGTGTGCGTTAGTAAATGCTTTTGTTTTACAGAAAATTATGGCCTGAAACCAATCACATCTCAATACACTGTCAATGTCACTTCGAAACATACGGCATGGTGAACTTCATTTAAGAACTTTGTAATTGTCGTGTTGACGATGTTACTCAAATATAAAAAAAATCGGTTCCAGAAATTTGCAAAAGAATACTTAAAAGATGCAATTTTTTTTTTATTTTAAGACGTGAAAAAACTTTAAAAAAATGTTCATATCCATAATAAATATGCGCGTTTTCAGAGACATATTTTTCATAAATACAACTACATATGTATGCAATATAAATGTTCAGCCTTTTAAGGCCTCGAAACACACATACACGCACTCACTGATACCGATGTACGTACATGCATATCCTTTTGTACTCGTGTGTATGGGTAATTGTTCTCTTGTAAAAGTAATGTAATCCCTTCTTTATGTTTATGTATGGAATGCAAACAAGTCGTCAACAAGTGGCAGGTGGTGAGGAGGATGGGAGGCACAGCACAGCACTTATGAATGCCTTGACACAACTTTCACTGAAAAACCTGATGCTCTTATTTCACATGAACGTTCGTGTGTTCGTTCACTCATTCATTCATTCACTCCACTTTTCCTTGCACTTTTCATGAGCATCGAAGGTATACGAACATCTGCGTGGGTCTGTATGCATTTGTTTGTTCAAATTTGCTTTAGTTTTACCTAATATCTTAATGCCCTACAAGCAGCATTAACCGGTATCGTGTTATCTATGGGCGATCAATTTGCATTACGAAACCAGCCCAAAATTCACAAAAACCAAATAATATTGGAAGTAATTTCCGTTTAAGAGTACACACCACTTACAATTCGTATTACATTTACACAATATTGACTGAAAAATTTAATTTCAGCTTAAACGAAAAACGAAGACCAACCTCGACTCATCTATTGGGCCTTAATAGACACACAAAGAACATTTCAAAATGATAGAGATAAATGCAAAAGAATGCTTAGGGTAATATGATGGCATTACCTGGTAATACAAATGGCCATAGAACTACTTACAAAGTAATAGTGGAGTGAGAGTGAATTCGCCACTTACAATTCAACCACTCTTTAAAATACTTTTACATGTAAGTATTTGGAGAGAACTAAAATTAAAGATGAAAAAATACTTGTGCTGAAATAGCAAACGGAACATTCCGACTAATAGTCACATACAATATTGATCGGTCCGAAAACATTTTTTGTAAATCAAAAAAAAAACTATTTTTGGGCATAGTGCCCTGCCTTGGCTCCGTGACCAAGTGGCCATTTGACACTGCCGAGAAAGCTGATTGCGAGATTGCCAAACTTGGTGTGCAAAATATTGATTGCGTCATGGGAACACCATCCGGCTGAAGTAAAAAATCATCCAAGCCCTTGTCTTTATTCTCCGGCCACAAAAAAAATTGTGTATTAAGTCTCTGTAGCGCTCACCGTGAACCGATGAAAAATGTCACTGGAAAATAGGCCAACAATGCCAACGCTCCAAAATCCGCCAACACTCTCTACACTGAAAAAGAACTGTACGTCAAATGAATGAGAAGGATTCTTCAATAGTGCTACAGGGTTTTCCAACAAGAATGTTATTTTGGTTTTCAAAGAAAAATTAAATTTTTTTTCAGATAAATGATCGGATGTATGTTTCATAATAAAGAGGAAGGTATGCCGTTAATAATGAAAAACAACATCAGCCAAATGGTCACCACGACCACGCTTACAGGACCATATCCTGTTCATGAAATTGTCCATAACCAAATAGCAAAGTGGCTGCCCTATGTCTATGTCACGAATTCTATCTTTGAGGTCTTGAATCGACGATGAGCTGTTGGCGTAGACCTTATCTTTCACGTTGGCCCAAAGGAAGAAATCGCCAGGTGTTAAATCACAAGATCTCGGTGGCCAATTGTGATCATCTCTTCGAGGGATAACACGGTCCCGAAACTTTTCCCGTAAAAGAACAATGGTTTCGTTGCTTGTATGGCACGTAGCGCCGTGTTGTTGAAAGTAAACGTTGTCCAGGTCAATATCATACAACTCTGACCATAAAAAATCATTAATCATCTCTCGATAGCGCAATCCAACCTCATTTTCGAAAAAATAAGGTCCAATGACACCACCGGACCATAAACCGCACCAAACAGTCAAACGTTGATGATGGAGAGGCTTCTCAACAATAACTCTTGAGTTTTCCGAATTTCATCAAATTGTTGTACGAAACTGAAGAAAAATTAATCAAAAGTTCTACATAGAATTGAAGAAACGTGTAGTAGGTTGGAAATTGGTGTCCAAATTCATCAAATTGTAGAACCTTTTGTTTAGTATCAGGATGTGTTGACTTCACGACACTTACGTGCGACTTTTCCGATCCCCAGATGCGTCAGACTGAGTGAGTCCATGTTTCTGTATTGAGTCACCCACTCTCGGGTGACCCTACTATTTCCAAACATCAACCAAGACAACTTTGAACACCCTGGCCATATACGGGTGAGAGTCTTGCAACTCTTCAAAAAATATGGCTAGCCCAACTGGCATCACCCTGTATCTACATGTCTGGAGTATCGTGAGTGTATGAAAAACCATAGCTGTAACATATTTTGCAGGAGTAGCTGTAAACATACATATACGCACATTTCTTGACGATCTCAAGGCAGCCAATTACACGTGCCGCAGTGTCCGCATAATTATGTTTCACTGCATTTGACCGAGTGCACGTGTCGCAACATTATTTCGCAACGGGGTGTAATACGATTTCGGGTAGAGCTAATGTTGAATTGTCTATTCAGAATAAATTAGTTAATTATAAAACAACAATTAAATTGAATTTTTTTTTTTTGTATTACTCTAAGTTCTGGGCATTGATTGCAAGCAAACATACGTGTGATTTTATGCAAACATAATTATATGCAAACAAATATATGTTTGTATGCAAATATATGATTGTATGCAGACATATATTATGTGAAAATTTGACCAAGGAAAATCTAAAAGCAAGACGGGTGCCGCGTTTGTTGTTCCATCAAGACAACGCACCACAGCATGCATCGGTTATTACAATGATCAGAATTAAGAAATTATATAAACAGTTATTCCCCACCAACTGTCAATGTCATAGTATACAGCACAGCGCAGTCAACTAACACCGACTACATTCTTATGTCACCTGCTTCGCTATTGAATACTTGAGTGTAGTGCATTAGCATTGCTTCGTAAAAACAACAAGGACAACCCTTTCAGTCGTTCTCGTTGTCCTTGTTATTGCTTTTTGTTTTCCTTTTTTAATGAAGGAAACAAAATGTCTAGAATTTTTGTTATTGCTCGTCCTAAGCCGCTTCTAAGGTTAGTTGGAAATGTAGTTAAAATACGACTGCTACAGAAAATGTTCACCTTCAACTTTGATGTAAACAGAGAAGATTTTGTTTGCTGCTCTGGTGGTTTAGTAACCTTTAAAAAACACATAAACTATAAAATAATGTCTTAGTCTAAGGCAAATTATTATCCATATATTCGTAAAAAGCATTGACTTAATGTCGCGATTAATATGGACTTAAAGGAAAAACGTAAATGAATTGTTGGCAATGTGTGATCAAAGGCATGTAACGGGTTGAAGTTAGAAATGTGAGTTTTGATTAGGTTTCACCATCTTGTAGTTGACGAGATAATGACAAACCTATGCGAAAGGGGGGTATTATTTGGAGGAAGACTTTGATTTCGTAGAATGAAAAATAGAATGTAAAACTGCGTAATTATTTAATTACGTGAAATGTTTACTCAATTCAAGTACAGTTTATTGAAGGAGTATTTTTTTTTATGATCTTAATATATATTTACCCTCTACACTGATTCACTGACTCTGTCACACAATTTTGTTTTTTTTTACAAAATTTTTTTTTTTCAACAAAAATTTTTTTTTTCAGCAAAATTTTTTTTTTCAACAAAATTTTTTTTTTTCAACAAACATTTTTTTTCCACAAAATTTTTTTTTTCAACGAAATTTTTTTTTTCAACGAAATTTTTTTTTTTTCAACGAAATTTTTTTTTTTCAACAAAAATTTTTTTTTTCAACAAAAATTTTTTTTTCAGCAAAAATTTTTTTTCCACAATTTTTTTTCTCCAATTTTATTTTTTTCCGAAATTTTTTTTACAAAATAGTTTTCTCAAAATATTTTTTACAAAATTTTTAAAATTAAGTAACAAATACTTTCTCAAGCAAATTAACGGGCGCCATAGGCGCATTACAACTTACTAGTAAAAAATAATAATACAAGACAGAAATATTTTATTACAATACAGAGGCGTTAAATCGCACGAAGGAGGGGCCAGTGAACAGTACCACATCTGGAAATAATGTACTCACTCACTTTATTTTGGAATAAATCAATTATAAAGAGCGCAATATGGTAATGTTGCTGATGTTTAGCTGATTAATTTTCCTTTTCCTTAAAACTTTATCAGTTCATACTTCTTCTCTAGATACGTACACTTAGGCTTCGAATGCTAGACTCAGTCATTGGGAATTCCGAATTCGGGGTTTCTTTTTCTAATTCATTGCAACAACATTTTATTATAATAACTAGCAAACACCCGCTACTTCCCAGTTAAACTCAAACTCGATTCATGACTTTCTAAATCGTTTGAGCCATGTCCGTCTGTACGTGTGTCTGTCCTGCTGGTACGAACGATAACTTTCGCATGGGTTAATATTTTCTCAAAACTGCTTATGGGATTGCATATAGGCTATATGGCCACACCCCTTTGGGTACCTCCCATACAAATCAATATGACGAACGCGATCTTGCCCAAATTCTGTATTTAGTAAATAAAAACTTGGAAGTCTGGCAACTACCCTTCTGGTAACTCCCATACAAAAGCTATGGCTGGAAAAACGTTCGTACAATAAGTTAGAAGTCTGGCAACTCACATTCTGGTAACTCCCACACAAATGTACCATCCTGCCTCATTAGAAATCGTGTAATAATGTATATTAGACCAAAGCGAGCTTGCCCAAATTTTGTATTTACTAAATCTATAGCTAGACAAAGTTTTGGACAAAAACTTGGAAGTCTGGCAACTACCCTTCTGGTACCTAACATACAAATGTAACATCCCGCCCCATTAGAAATCGTGTAATAATATCAATATGTTCATCGAGATCTGGCCCAAATTCTGTATTTAGAAAAGCTATGGCTGGAAAAAGTTTCGTACAAAAAGTTAGAAGTCTGGCAACTCCCTTTCTGGTAACTCCCATACAAATGTACCATCCCTTGTCGATTACAACTCTTTCACACATATTTTTATTTTTCCCCCTTTGTACTTCTTTTTACCCCTTTTTGGTACGTTTTGCTAATTTTTTCTCTATTATTATTCTCTAAATAGTCTTTTTTATCCCGTTTTGGCCCTCTTTTCGTGCCAGCTCTAACTCATTTCCACTTGTTGTAGATTATATCTCATTTATATTATACCAGTTTTGGGCCCGTTTTAGTCCCATTTTTGGCCCTTTCCTGCCTATAAAATTTTAGTTTTTTTCCCTTTTGTACCTCTTTTATCCCGTTTTGGTACGTTTTAGTTACTTTTACGTCCCTTCTCGACCTATTATCAACATGTTTTTGCCAAAAATTAGTTTCGCCTGTTTTATTTTTGTATCCCCTTGGCCCCTTTTTTGACCCATCTCTAACTCATTTCCCACTGTTGTTGCCAGCCGTAGTCGTGGACCAATTTTCCAACAAAAATCATAATATTTGATTATTTTGTAATTTTTTCGTATTTGGGGGACATATTTTACCCCATTTTTATCCCCTTACAATTCCAAAAACCCGTTCTTAGCAGATGTCTAGGATTCAAGGGGTACGGAGCGCTCCCAAATTTCATGATTCTAACTTCAGCCGTATGTTCAGGACATTGATGAATCAGTCAGTCAGTCACACAAGAGATTTATATACATTAGATTATTATACAAATTTTCACAGTTTAATTACATTAGTTAAAATAAAGTCCAATTTATTCTATACAATTTCATTTTCTATTGTTAAACATCCACTTTATGGGAATTCACCACACAAACAATGCACACAGATTTTTGTGCATTTAACAAAACATAAATTATTGCCATGATTACGAACATTTACTACTGATTTGTATGAGCATTTGAAAAATGTCACATCAATAAAATTATGACAACCAAAAAGTGCAGTTTACTGCACACATTTCATCGTAAAAACTTGAGGGAAAGGTCCATAAATTACCATATAAAAGCTGTACAAATTATGACCAACTATATGATGATAACACACCATGACAATGTGATAATGACAACAAATGATGCTGTTGATGTTGCACAGTGGGCTTATATACGGCCGAATGCACAATTGTTGCGTATGCCAAACATGCTTCCAGAAAAGATGAAAACTCACATGAACATTGCAAATGGTTCTATGGGAATCTAAAAATTGAGAACGGCCAAGCATTTATTTCCCTTCAATTTCAATTTCACTGACACAGATACTGGCTGGTTTGGATATGAATCGCCAAAAATATTCCCACAAGTCCAGAGCTCGAAATCGAAAGTTAAGGAAAATCAGAGTCAAATGAGAAGAGAGGTCACGGAACGTTGGAACAATTTCAATTGAGAGTCGATGGCACTGCAGAATATATAGAGTTACAGCTGTTTTAGTGCTAAAGATAATATCGAATCTGGTAAGACGACAACAAGACCACATGTGGAAATGGGAAATGCATCCATTGTAAAGGACATTGAGGTTAAAGAACATGGTTGTATGGGTTGACACGGAGGCCATCCATTGGTTCTTTGTGATGCCCTTAGTTGGCTGAGGAGGGGGAGGGAGGATAGGTGGATGATTGGAGGAGGGACGGTGGAGTATGATGCGTACAAGTGGTTCTTGGTGGGTTCGATGCAATTCGCTGTGGAAGTCATAAGTAAAATGCAGTTTTTCAGGGGCCCCAATCACAGCCTTGTATATTTTTTTCTGATGATGCCAGTGACCACCGATTTCCTAAAGTTGTTCTTTATACTTTTCTGACCAAGGGAAAAATAATAAAATGATATTGGCTTGTTTGGAGTAAATGCAGACAAGCATTATTCTGCCTCCCATGTCGTCTGTTCAGTAAAATAGCCGAAATCTTTAGGAAGATTTCGAAAACATATCTTCGGTGGAGGGAATACATGGAAGAATTCTTAACAGCATGTCCACCAACCGTTGGTCTGCTCGAGTAGATCGGATAAAACCATTTGCTGCCCAAATGCCTGGATTAATGAAGACCATTGACAATATTGACTTCCATTTGGTTCAAATTCATAACTGCTATAAATCATGGAAATCACATTCTCCAGACAAGGAATACAACATTCTATGTAAAGACTGCGAACATCCAAATTCTCATTGGTCAACTAAAAGAAGGGAGGTATCAGAGGCCAGTCATTCATCTTCAATGTTTCATGAATCGACTCCAGCTGCAGCTAAGTTCGGTGTTAAAATAATTACACCCAATGCTATCGTTATCTATATCTTCGAATCCACACGACTAAATTCATTCAGCTGTTAACACTTCCCTTAAAATTCAAGTAAGAATCGAAAAAGAGCCTGGGAGAAACCTTAGTCCCGGGCCCGGAATACCTGTCGATGCCCCAGGCGGTGAGTACTATTAAATTGAACTTACCTTCAATTTTACTTGGTAATGCAGTTTATTCTGCTATCCAGTGGTATAGGAAATACATTTCTCCAGAGTCACTCGAATAATCAACTAATTTTTATCATTATCCTTTTGAAGTTTTAGTTTCAACAATTTGCCCCACTATTTGTCATGCAGCACAATGTAGTGATGAAAACAATCGAGTTATTTATGTATTTGTCATATCAAATACTCACACACACACACGAATTCACACGACATCCATACACACACACACATGCGTGGTTAACGAAACATGCACATTTATACAATGTTAAGTACTTAAGTTATTAGCATAGCAATGTTATAAATTTGAGCAGCGCTCTGAAAAATCCAAAAACACAAAAGCACCAACAATAAACACGGCATTATCATTAAATGCGACTGTGCGTATTTGGGGAATGACAAACGCAACGGAAACAATGGGAGGGATCATTTTATGCACGCACATATCTCACACACAGTCACACAGAGTGAGAGATAAACACTCGCCGAAATATAAATCTAAGCAAGTGTTTCGGAAAGATTACACACACATACATACAGGAAAATCTTAGTACAGTCGACTCCGTTTAACCGAAACTGCAAAAGGCCCTAGAAATGTTATGTGGAATGTTTGGTCACATTGTCAGATGAATACTGCATTTCATACGATCCTTGATAATTTTTGACTCCATGAAATAATTAATTTTCAAAAAAAAACTTATTAATTATTCGATTTGACCGAATAATAGTTAATGTGGTGTTTACAATTATGAGTAGTCGGTACTTTGTGTTTGGTATATTGATTGCTTAGCACTTTGTGTTTCGTTTTCGGGGATTTCTTAACACTTTGTGTTTCGTATGGCATGAATGTGTTTCGTTTCCGGTATAATGCGGGGAACGAAATAACAGCATGACAAACAATAAAACTCATATCAAAGTTATTGTGAAAAAATGTCTGGATTATACATTTTGTAACTTACTAAAATTATTTGGAAGATTATAATGACCCAAAAAAATCAATATTCTTGTCAAAATGAGATACCTTCACTCAATTGTGAATTGCGATTTCCATGATCTATGTCTCATTTTGTTCATAAGCTCTGTAGGTTTAGGTGATTTTTAAAAACAAAAAAATTAAATTTTTTAGTCAAAAATATATTTTATTTCTTCATAAATTCATTTATATATGCCAAACTGTTAATAATATAGAGAAACAGTATAGAAATAGAAATTAAAGGAATGGTAATTCTGTATTTTTCAAAAGGGTTTTTTGGGTTTGTTTTCTCCAGGTCGTGATACACAGGATTTGGGTCGTGATACTTGGGCCTTCCATCGGAGGCTCGGTGTTCCCGCCCTGTTTATAGTTGTTGTTCGACGCATTTCTAGAGATGCTAGAGAGGATTTTATATGCAGAAACGGGTTTTTTGTGAATCGGATATATCACACTCCCTCTAAATACCGTAACTCGATGCGTATAACTAGATTTGTCATTTTCTCATTTTAGTTTAGAAAATATCACATTTTAAAACCCCACCCTCCACTGTGCCACGTCGCGTATGTGTATTATTTAATGTATGTGCCACCACATCTGCACCCTCTAAAATGTAGCAAGTTAACGTCATGGTTGCGTGCACTCATTGTGAGGATTGTGCTCTCATAAATGTCGTTATGGAAATTTGCCTTCCATGTCCTTAGAAAAGATGAAATAACAAAAGGCTCAGCGGAAAATCCCACTTAAACATTTGAATTGTTTGTTAATTGTTTAAGATTGGAAAATTGACGTTTCTAACTGCGTAAGGAGAGACTACAAACAATTAAAACAATTTTTGTCCAATTGTTTCGTAACCGTTTCAAATCAAGGCAATTAATTTTAATGGAAATTATTACCAGACCTGAATGAAGAAGTCAGAGACTGCATTGCATGGTTGAATAAATTCGTATAGCCTCGGCTATACTGTGCTGATGATTATACACATCGACTTAGATTCCATAAATAGCGACTTGTGCCCGAGTGACGGGTAGACATTTATGTCTTTATAAAGAAAACTTAAATAATCTGAAACAGACAGCTGGTTACGAGCATATGATGCGATCGACGCTATCGTCTTCTTCCTCGTTACCGCTGCTTCTACAATAATCATAAGCCGTCGCGTATGGCTGCACATCTACCTATCAAACAGAGCCCAGTGATTACGGACACCTATATATATATATATATTCTAATCTGGATCAGGATTTAGTTCATGACATGGCCAGCTATGTCTGGAACCCCGGTATTGCTCCAGTCCATCCGATGAAAGTTGTAAGGCTTCCCAAACTGCGCCAGCTCATCCGCTACTAACATTTCATGCAATGTTCCTGGGCCCCGGCACTCCAAATATCAAACAGGTTTGCCATTTCAGTAAGAGATGCGCGACAGTTTTGGGCAGCCCTCGAATTCAAGAATACAGATTTCAGAGATTTTAGAGCAGCCTGGCTGTCAGAGTAGATGTTGATGCTTTTAGTGGTTATGACGTTACGTCGCAGCAACAGAGCAAATTCCCCGATTGCCATGACTTTTTGTCTGAAAAACGCTACAATGGTCAGTCAGCTTAATCGATAGGTCTAACGCCAGTTCCTTTGAGTGGATTCCGAAGGCTACTCTACCATCTAGTTTAGAAACGTGGGACCACTGTGCACATTGTATAAGGCGGAGAATATCATTGTTAATAGCTGGACTTTTGTTGAAAGTCTCAGATAAGTGGATTTTTCAAAGAGGGACAACCGTAGTGTAAATCCAGTATTCTGTTTTCGGTATTAAGCCCCAGCGCTGTACTATGTCATTTTTACATACGTAGAGGGCTATTCATACTGTTGGGTTTAAAAGTAAGTTTCCCATTGATACAATACTTTGCGCTGTCTTTGGAGCAATTTCCTGAATTCTTTGGTTCCTAGTTCGGTTTTTTTTTTGAGTTCACACACAGCCCGTTTACTAATTTCCATGTCGAGAGTCTCCGGATCAAGTTTTGGGATACATCTCTGCAGGTCTTTTTCCCTGCAGCGCAATTGCCAGTTCGTCTGCATAAGCAACGACTCTATAGTCTGTACTTTCCAGCTCCAATAGGATGTTGTTGAGAGTTAGATTCCAAAAACATGGTGAAAGGACTCCTCTTGGTGGGTGCCTCTGTACACCCTTCTTGTGTGTCCTAGGATGGAGGTTATACGTTATCACATTTATTAATGCGATGACTCCTTTATCAACATCGAGAAACGATAAATCCGCTTTTATCGATCTTCATTAAAGGCACTCTCTATGTCTATAAAGACAACGAGAATATATTCCATCTGGTGTATACATTTCTCTATGTACTAAAGCCTTCAGGTTACGTTGGGTTAAAAGAGATGACCCTCAGTTCAAACATACAACTGACGAATTCACTCAATGTGGACGATTCGGTCCATTGTGGTTCGCTTAAATATAAATTTAACGAGTAGAGCAAGGTTTTCGTAGTGAATATAAACAGAGGAAGCTTTGCTGAACCAGGGAGATTTCTGAATGAATTTTACTATCGGTTAAAGTTGATGTCGTCCTGTGCTCTAAATAGACTAGAATATACTTTTGCAGTCAGTGACATGAGCAGAGCAGGTGCTACACTAACTCCTCTCCTTCTTCATCTAAACAGCTTCTACAGAAGTTCTACTTTAAAATGTTTGTACTTGGTGCCACGTAGTCTGTTGGCCTGTCCATTTGTCTGTTCTGCCTATGCTTTCCAGGATTGAGCCATGTGTAGTATGGAAGGGAATTCCTGATTCCCTGCGAGGAAACTGTCTCAACGCATTTTCTCCTATCAATCAGTTTTGGTGTATTTCAAGTCCTTATTAAAAACTAAAACTATCTAGCAAAATTAAGCCATTCGACATTAAAGAGAGTTCAAATCAAGATCAAGCTTCGTTTTCCCTCTCTCAAAAACTTTTTGTTATCATAACACATGTAGTATGATTTGATCCACTCTTACTCTGTATGCTTAACTTCAAAACTACCAGGGACTTTAACGTGCCACACTTAACTCGCCCACTCTCTGCTGGCTTAAGAAACATTTCCACTCATCTTCACCACAGCACATAATTGAATATTAATGAAAAATTGTATGCCCAAATATCAAAATTTAACTGTAGAAAATATTCGAGAAAAAAAAAATGGTGACAACCTTCAACTCCATAGCAAACTGTCATTTAAATATGTAAATTTTACATTAGATTGCCTGCAACACAACAAATTGTGCCATGCGAATAGAATTTTTGGCCCGTGGCCAACAGACGTGTGTGTGTGTGCTTCATCGGATAAGGATTTGGATATTGGAGGGCAAGAGGTCGCAGGAGTTGTATACTGGTGATGGTGATGGTGATGATGAGTGAGTGCGTATGCTAATGGGTAATGGGTGTGGTAAACGCCATTAAGGTTGCCACATACCAACACACATTATTTGGAAACTCTTAAAAAAAAATTCAATTTTATACTTGCAAACAAAAAAGAGAGTAGAGCATGTATGTGCTAGTACATACAATTACAATTTGTCACTCTGTCATTTGTGTTTTCATCAATAACCTTTTTCGGCACAATCCTAGAACAATCAACAGTCCTGCGAGTGGGTGAGATGTTTGCACCTCTGTTGCTGCACTCGCTCAAAGTGGTTTGAAGGCCTTACGTTGCATAAACTGTACACAAATCTTGAGAGGATAATTTATATAACGGAATTGTCTTTGGCCATATGTATTTTGCACCAGTGCACAGTGGTGATGCAAAGTAAACCATGGGGAAATGCAGTTTTTTTGGTGGTGGAATAGATGATTCCATCGAAGTAGAATACTTCCAGGGCAGAGCCTGCCAAGTCTCAGTATTTCAGAATTTTCTGATGATTTTTTTTTTTGGCAAATTAATCATATTTGTTGGAATGTCCATCGTTCGTTACAATTCCCTTTAACTAGGTTTACACGGTCATTGTCCCATTACATGGACATCATCCATATTAAAATTCTAGATACCTTGCATTGTCCTAGAAGCTCATACTTTTCATTGATTGATGACAATTCTATATTCACTGGGCTTCGTCTTCAGTACCACTGTCGGGAATGTATGTCTCCAGTAGGCTTCTAGTATCTCAGACTTCCTTCCATGACCCATCCATCTGTTTATGTCCTAAGATGTATTAGCTTTGCGAGCTAATAATTATCATCGCTAGCAGTAGCGTGCACTAGGAACATTTTGTTGATACCAGGGACTATCTAGATAATATATTACAAATGCTCCTAATGTAGGCTCTCAAATATTTTGTTAACCAGCGGTAGTTCTTAATACCACTGTTCCAATTGTCTAATAGCAAAGAACGCATATTGGCCAGCAAATATATATTTATATACGGTTGTGCAATGTAATGGCCAAAAGTGTGTGCTGTCATGGCTGTTGTGTGTCCTTCCATAGACACTCTGGCACTGGATGTCACGCATACACTTAAACATTCTCACATGCACAATGTACATACGTGTTGTTGCAACTTTCAACTGTTGGCCATTTTGTTATCAATTAAATATTTATCATGATCCAAATTGTATGAAATTGCATTTTACTTAGCTTAAGCTCCTGTTGTAGTTTGTGGCAAACACATGCTTTCTAAAGGGTGATTGCTTTTAAGGTGATAAAACTTACTGGAAGCAAGTGCAAGTTGATAGTGAATAACTCCAACTCTGGTAAACCTGTGAACGGGAAGAACCCTTTACTGACAAAAATTATCTTAAGAGAACGCGACATAATTTAAGGCCGGGTTAGTTGACCGTTACAGCATCGTAAAGTAATCGTAAGCGGAATGTTGGTAAAACAAACGGCATACCTTCCTCTTTATTGTGAAATAAACAACCGATCATTTACCTCAAAAAAGTTCATTTTTCTTTGAATAGCAAAATAACACCACTTGTTGAAAATATTTATGTAGAAGAAGGAACGGCGAAGACGAGGAGGAGACCAGCGATCACCTTCATTATCATTGTTCGGCTTTTGTGGATTTCAGATGGAAAACGTCTGGTTTACCAATTCTAGTAGGCAAAACCTGTGTCTTCGAAGTTGGTGTGGAAAGAATTTACTCTTCATTTCGGCAACCAGTCGGCTGAAACCAGGAAACCTAGAATATTCTTTGACCGACGAATACACGGTATCACAACCAGACCTCTTGATGCGAAATGTCCAAGTGAGACATGCCTCGGTTAGCTGCCGAATTAACCTAAACTAACCTAACGATATATATTATGGTTATTTGTAGCATTTTGTAAAATGAACGGAGGCCCCTAATTGAAGCTATTCCTAGACTATGATAAAATCCAAATGTCAATCACTTTATGATTAGAACACACTTTGTGGCCGAATAGGTACAGCCCGTAGACACCTGCGTCACAGTTTAATTGGCTTTCAGTTTTTATACACATACTTTACTCTACTGGCCGTGGTAGTGGTGCTACCACTCGAAAATATTTCGCCCATACATACACATATGTATGTATGTAGATTTGGTTGTTATTTTAAAGTGAACTAATTGCAAAATATACACTCACACATACACAGCGGTATAGTATAAATGTGTATTCCATTAAGTGGGTCACTTTTGATTAAAGTCCAGTTTACAAACGTACGCATACATACACAGGCGTACAAACAAATCAACACAAACACTCATACTTCTGTCTGAATACAGATGTGTGAATGTTTGACCAAATGTTTGTGCATGTGAGTATAAATGCATATATATTTGTGTGTGTGTGTGTGTAGGTATGAACGTACTTAATGCCATCGTCATCGTAAACATCATCATCGTCGTCGTTGTATTGTTAACAATTTGTTGCAATTTGGGGTGCAAACAAAAGTGGTAAACTTGGTTTAACTTTAACCAACAAATTTAAGGACCTCATTTTTTTCTCAGCCAATTTTTACTTCCTTGGCATCTACGACCAGCAAACGGCACCACCACTCATTTGCCGCAGCTAAGTAGTCACATACACATGTATACGAATGTATGTGTGTATGCGAGTGTTCAACTGGTGCAAGTGCAAGTAAGTTCAACTGGATTTTGCAACTGCAGTTCGTGTTTGTTGTTTTTGTGTTGCAAGTGCTAGTGCGTGTGCTGCATTTTGGGTCTTTGCTTGCCACACCACATTTGAATGCAGAACATTTTGTGGTTTCACACATCTGCTACTGGTGTAACTACGACTCCCTGCTACGACACTCACACTTCTATATAATCTTATATGCGTATGTCCGTATGTTTGTTAACAGTGTTGCCACTTGTGACAGTAGAAATTATTTACAAAAGTATTCAAAAATTATCCGAAAAAAGTAAAAAAAAAAACGTGAAAAAGTCCGGCCAGACCGAATTTTTGACATCAGTCGTGGAAATTTTCACTTGCCTTTGGGGGGGGGGGGGCGTGAATGAGTTGGAAGGACCTGTCCAACACCATGGTTTGGATTCCAAATTATCATAGCCAGCACACTGTTCAGACTACTCCAATGTTACGTCTTTTATTAGTAGAGTAAATACAATATCAATTGAACACATTTGACCTATGAAGATCCAAAATAACTTAACCCACTCCCCTCGTAAAGCGTATGATGCATAAGAAGAGATTGAGAATTGGACATAGGGTCGAGTCACACGTCCTTCTGTGTAATCTTCAGTTTGTCCTTCTGATCAATCCCCAGTCCTTCGTTGATTATTCAAAGAATATGCGAAACATTTCAAATTATACCATTTTTGGATAATAAATAACCAGAAAGTGGCAACACTGGTACATGTGCATACACTCTTACTTTTAAACGAGTGCATAATCAAGTCAGGATGTTTTGGGGCGGCAATAGGTTGGGGATTTTGCCGTACAAATTTGCAGATTGCATTTAATATTCAATGGCCATTAATTATTTGTTAGTATGGGGTTTATAAACCAACATTTTATTAAATTTAAATTCACATGGCAAAGATCACATTTGCACACTGTCGCACGATATGAAATATACACTGAAAGAAAAAAGCGCTATCGTTGCAGCAATTTGTTTATTTTAATGCAATGAATGTTACATTAACTTAATCTTTATTAAGGGATTGGTTTCAACCCAAAGGAATGTAGGCATGGATAGAATAGAAAACAAGAGGAAAAAAGTATATTGATCAGTCGATTACTGCCGTATTAATTGCACAGACAATAGTTTCTTTAACTACAGTCGAATTCCAAGGGACTGGATATTTACTTCGCTATGAAACAAATATTCGCTATAAAGAAAAGAATAACAATTTTGTTTCTTTTAAAAAAAATTATTTGTAGTAGTCAGTTATTTTGGTTTGAACTAAATGTTTCCACTTTTCTTCTTTAAGTGGAAGTGTGTGTGTGTGCGACTATCACACAGAAGAACCCGACTTCGAAATCGGGTAAGACCATCAAACATTTTTCAGCGGCTGTTTCCACCTCTAAGCCATGTAAAACTTCTCCAGAAAAGTATTAGCCGTTCGTAGCCGGCTTTAAACAGTAGGTCCCGGTCAGAGAGTATACAAATAATATCGTACACAGCTCACTGATTCGAAAAAAGTTCCCCGTCTGTTCCTTCACGAAATGTTAAGGAAAATAAGTAAGTAAATACATTTAGAGAAGCAAACACCGAATTTGGTTTTCATTTCCAAATAGGAAACCTTAAATTTCTATTTCTATTTTTGCAAAGAAATAGAAATAATACATGATCTCGAACTCGACTAACAGAAACAAAACTGAATGAAGTATATAGATCGACAAAACATAAACAAAATTAATTTTTAGAAAAATCTGGATTAAGCAGTTTACTGATCTAAATTACTACCATGGAAATACAAAATTTCTGAAGCGTTCAGATAACACACACTTTTGTTGTACAACTCTCATATTTTTCACACTACTGCTCTTTGTCACAATATTCTATTTCCGGTTAACTCATAAAGTTAAAACTAAATTAAGACTTTTCGTGAAAACTCCGTAAAAAAAAGTTTTTTTCGGCGGCAACACATGCTAAAAATTAAAATTGAATTCCAATGCAGAAAGTTGGAAAATCATGCAGGAGAGAGAACAGAATGTAATTAAATGCAAACAGAATCAGTAAAAATGCATTTTTTTGTCTTGCTTTTCTCTACTTCATCCTGGTCGAAACTTTGGCATGTTCATGCGAAAGCAAAAGAACAAAAGGAGACGTGACTGTTATCACCCGGAAAACTTGCACTATGTCGTCTTCAGTGACGACAAACGTCGCAGCCCCCACTGCACACTGTGTGACTCGGTACTACCACCACCAACCACATTGCATCCCTTGCACTTCACATTTCATTTAAATATGAGGTGAATAATAATTGTTGGAAAAAATCGTAGAATTTCACCTGAATGAGGTGGAGTGAAGTAGTGGGTGATATTAGTGTTCGTTTTCACTCTGTTCAAGCGTTAAGTTGTCACTGAAACTTGTACTTCAAAATTAACGTATCTCTTCTGTTCTTTAATTAAGCGTAATATTTTTTGTTCTCTGCCTTTTCAGATTCATTGCGATTCCATGTTCTCTACTACATCAGCCACCTGTCCTTGCCGACAACGACACTAATGAACCATCGTTGTCTCTTTCTCCGCATTCTTTGGGAAAAAAAAATATGCTGCATTCATATTTTTTGCATTTAAGTATGTTTCACTACATAGCGAAGGTATTGCCAAAGAACCTATTCACGATTTAGTTCCTTCAGATTTTTTTTTGACAAAGTTGTCCGTTTAATATTAATGGTATGAGAATTTTTTTTCTCTCTGTTGTTGATGAGAAACAAGAGGAAAAAATTTGCCAAGTAAGAAAATGTCAATTAAATTTTGTCATGAGTAAGCGCACATCGGATACTGACTGGGCAGAGAAAAGTTAGGAAAACTTCAGTGAAAATTATTCGCCTAATTGGAAACAGTGTCCTGCAGTTTAGAATGAGTTTCCAGCGCAGAATTTTGTTATGGCGTTGTTGTGAAGCAGAAATAATGCAATTCAATATTTAAATAAATGTAATATCCGAAAAGAAAATTATTGTTAATGTTGTTAATAGTTTCCAAGAAACATCCCAGCAATATACCGGGTTAATTTGACAGTGACAGCTCTTTAGCGCTCGAAATCTCAACAGAATGTCAATATTATATATGTACGAGGTATGTTCAATGTACTCATGTCCCTTATTTGCGCTGACAATGTCGGCCATTTTGAATGTTTAGTTAATTTTTGACAGCTGTTCTGTTTGGATGTGTTTTAACTTGTCTTCGATTTTTATCTATTTCAGAAAATTGATCAAAGAATCTGCATCAAATTTTGTATGAAAAACAAAATAAAGTGCGCTGACGCATTCCGAATGTTGACTGTGGCATATGGTGAAGCTACCTTGGACCAAAGCAACGTTTATAGGTGGGTACAAAATGTTCTTAGAGGGCCGAGAAGATGCGAAGGGCGAACAGCGTGCCGGACGCCCGAGCTCGTCAACAACAGACGAAAACATTGATAAAGTGAATAAAATAATATTGACCAATCGACGAATTGCCATTAGAGAAGTTGCTGAGGATCTAAACATATCGATTGGCTCGATTCGATTTCGATTTTAACCAATGATTTGGGCATGAGTCGGGTCGCCGCTAAATTCGTGCCAAAATTGCTCAATTTGGACCAAAAACAGCATCGCGTTAAAGATGTTGAACTTGGTCCATGACTAGCCAAATTTGCTCCAGAGCGTCAAAACTGGTGACGAATCATGGATTTATGGTTACGACGTGGAAACTAAAGCTCAATCATCCCAATGGAAGCTGCCGGATGAACGAAGACCGAAAAAAGAGCGACAAGTTCGGTCGAACGTAAAGGTTTTGCAAAAACTGACTTTTGCCCCAGCTTGTGCGCAAATATTTGGCCAAGAAAAAAACACAGTAATGCGGCCGCAGCCACCGTATTCCCCTGACCTATTCCCCTGTGACTATTTTTCGTTCCCAAAACTAAAAAGGCCCACGAAAGGACGACGCTACGCCACGATTGAGGAGATAAAGACAAGATCACAAAAAATGATTATTTGAAGTGCTTCGCGGATTGGAAAAATGTATAATATCCGAGGGGAATTACTTTGAAGGGAACAAAATAGATATTCATGAATAAATAAATACTTTTTGAAAAATACAATATTTTTTGAACATACCTCGTATATATAACTTTGAACAACGTTAAGAATTAATGGACAAAACAGTGGCTTGTCCGTTATTCTCGATTGGTTGAGGGATTTTGAAGTTCATGCACTATATTTTAGTTTTGGCCTTATATAGATTCACACTTGTTTCTGCATATCGTCTAGTTTACCCTTCAAGTGATTGTTTTTTATGAGCTTTTAGACGTGATGATGTCATCGGTGTGTTCTAAGTCCTCTAAGTTACCATGCAGACCACACAAAACAATGAGTCTATTCTCCCTGGTGACCTTCGTCCAGCGCGATACTGAGCATTGTTGGCAGACCACAGGCTTGAGGGGCACCTGCGTGGATGGGGATGGACTCGCCTAGGTGGTTTTCAAGGCTCATCTGGCAGCTCCTTAATACATGATATAAGGAATTCCCTTTTTACTGCAATACAGTCTATATTGCTTCGTGGTGTATGGCTCGAAGGCTTTTTCAAAATCAATGAACGAGAGGTAAGAAGAAAATCGCCATTCCACAAACTATTCCACTATCTTGCGTAACGTGTTGCGTCTGGCCAGTGGTAGGGCTGCCAGTCGTATGCGTAACATTCGTCCAATGATATCATTGCCAGTATTTATAAGATTGATTCCCCTCCAGTTGTTGCATTCGAAGAAGCTTTATTTTTGTTCTCAGTTTTTCCCGCTGAACCAGTTGTTATGTTTCCCAGTTTTTGTTTATGAGAGCTACCACCGCTGTGATAGGATCTGTCTTGGATAATTTTAGTAGGATGTTGTCATGTCAATATGTTTTGTTTATCTTCAGGTCTTTGATGGCGCCAATTTTTCTTCTGCTTAATCTGGGCAGGCGGTATTGATAGTTATACATGTCGATACATTGGTATCTGCTTATAACTCCAATTGACCCAAACTGTCCATGTTACAAAAAGTGTTTAACGGCTCGTATATTTGCTGAAAAGCCCTAATTTGAAATTTAGTCATTTCCCCCCTCATTCTTGCTGTTTATTCCGTCAAAATATTTAAAGGCTTTAAGTTCTCTAGCATAGCTGTACGAACACAACTCACTAAACGTTTAGTGTTTTTTGGCGCCATTTACAAATTCAACCAGTCACGTCTGCACAATAAAATGCCAAATCCCAAAACAAAATAAAAACTTGCGAACTGTAATATAAAGAAGTACTTGAATGATGAAAAATAAACCAAATAGAATTCGGATAAAATGAGAATGAAACCAAAAGACAAGGCATTTCATCCAAACAACACACCCTCACTCACTTCATTGTCACATATTGCGAGAATAATTCGAAGTGGAGTTTTGAAATACCAGACTGGAATTTATAATTCATCAAGTACTCTATCGAAATATTTGATGTTATCATATTCTCGTAGCAGCCACTTTCATCACAAAATATTAGGAATTGGAGAATTATAAAGAAAGATTACGGTTTCTAGCGAATAAACTACTAAATAACAATTGTGTTACTAATTCCGGGCAATAAAATATGTTCTTAGAAAGCGGATCTATGCAAAATGACCCAAAAAAAAAATAAAAAATTCCTCGATGTAAAATCGGCTTCGATGACGGCTGGTCGAAGCCAGTTTAAGCAAATAATCCTCTATGTAAAATCGGCTTCGGTGACGGCTGGTCGGAGCCAGTTTAAGAAAAAATTCCCAATTTAGTTAAAATAAATAAATAATATTTATTTGAATAACAGTATCTGAGTGTAAAAAATTCATAAAATATTGAAAATGACAACAAAAAAGTTTTCACTTTCAGTCGTTTGTCACAAAACCACACATCTCACAATCAAATTGAGGTATAGATCATTAAAATCGACCAAAAACTTTCGATTTTATTCACAATTTAGTAAGGGACCTTTGCCCATTAAACAAATTGGGGAATTTTAAAATTTTGTTTATTATGCCTATGAAAAGTGGCCCAGAAAAGAAAAATTAAATAAAATTTAAAAACCCCAATTTTTGTGGTATCGTTTATAACGAAAAATGCACTAATTTTGTATGTGATGTTTTGGGATATTTTTTGTTTTTTTGGGGCGAGTGCCTAAAGAACCGCCCAAAACTGCTGCGTATCCCTAAAAGAGATAACCAAGCGAACACCAAAAAAAAAATCCAGGGAATGATGAGCTGAACATTCTCCAATAATTACTCCCCCATCTAAACAGCCACAGCTTTCTAGAAATTAAAAACAGTTTTATTGAGGAATTCCTAAAACGCCCTCTTCCTTTTGTTTTATTGAATCTTAGTTATAACCTCAGATTAGTTTTCCTTTTTTTTTTGTTCAGAATGTTCCCAACATGTTTTTATTATTTAGGATTTTGTTCCGATTTTAGTGAATTTTCTCACTTTTATGAGTTATTATCTTTTTGTAAAGCAAAATGAAATATTTGGTTTGGTCAATTTAATTTACTTCATCAAGTGGAGGTATTACAGGCACCAAATGCAATAGGGTTTGATATGAGTGCTCCGTTCCAGACCCCATCGAACGCCTTAGAAATATCAGGTATCTAGTAGATCGGTTTCTACGGAAGCCATGCCGATCGATCATTCAGAAGGCCGTTTCAATGTAGATACTTTACCAGATGGTGGTTAACCAAACTCTCCACAACCTTCGAGGGATCTGAACATATAGCAAGGACGGTAATTCGCCGGATTTATAGCCTCACCTTTCTTGGGAAGCGACGTGAAGGGTATATACCATTGCGGTACAAAATGTTCAAAAGATTACTCAATGGACGAGAGCACTTACATATGTCAAGTGCTGAAGTACCATTGATTAATTAATTGCAAACATCACTAAACTCAATTCAATTATAATTATGTTGACATGAAAATGTCTTCTTTGAGTCACGACTTCCGATCGTAATTTTTCTTAGATTCTTATCTCGAATAGCATAAGAGCTGTCGACAGATTTCTCGAAAATAATTTGTCGGAAACGAATGCCGTGATCCAAAATATGAAGTTTATGATCGACAACTGTCGATAACGGATGCCGTGATTATGTCCCAGATTAATACATAAACATTGATCACTATAAACAATAGAAATATAGAAGAAAGTTTTGTCAATTTAGCGGCAAAAATAATTTTTTCTTTTACAGGCCTCTTGAAATTAGCAATTCTTGACAGAATCATTTCTGAGTACTTCAGAGCAACTAAAAAATACTATATGAATCACAATTATTATTTGTCGTTTCTCACAATCCATTTTTGTGTTATAACAAGTTAAGACGTAACCAATAACATTTTTAAATCTAGCCAATGATAACAAAATGTTCGATCAATGTTCTACTCAGAGAACATAAGAATTGTATAGAATTGTCATTCAATACAAAATAAAAGTTTTTGTGACTATTAAGTCCTACTGATTTTTTATGTCGAAATGAAACTAAATACATTGCCCTCATTAATAGGAAATCTTAAAGTTTTTTAATAGGAAATCTAAGGGTTTTTATTAAAAGTCAACACGGTTTTTAAAATAATTACAGCGCCATCTACTGTTAAAAATATTCAACTCGACTGATTTAGTGTAGCTAATTTTACAACCTTATAGTAGTGTTGTCAATACATTAGTAGAATCAAAGAGTATATACAACAAAGCCTGTATAATCCACCTAGCATTTTCAATCGTGGACGATCAGACCGGGCGATTAAATGAATCGTTGACGATGTCCAATTCCGATCGCGCACGTTCCGTTAAACGGGAGAAACTGTGTCAAGCCCGCGACTCTTCCAAACGGGTCGTGTACGATGCGCGGAAAAGAATCGTGCAGGATGCTTTTATTCCTACTTCATACGAACCATAAAACAATCGCCTCAACGGGTCTTGTACGATGCGTAAAAAATATGTTTTTATTCCTACTTTATTCCTAATATCCGAAATTCCAAATAAAAACAATAACGACCGAGAAAAACAACAAATAGAAACACTTTTTGCAATTAATAAAAAACTAACATCAAACTTTAGTCTCGACATGTGCTAAATACTCTATAATGATGCAAATTAATAATAAATAAATATTTTTGTTCAATTGTTTCGCCATTTTTCAACTTTTGTGTTTACTCATTATTTTACTGTACAATTATTTCATGATTTTGCTTGTAGTGTGCCATGTGGCACCGTCCTTTTAAAACAACTTGGCAACCAAGTCTTACTCCACCATTTTGGATAACAAGAAGTCCGTGATCATCGAAGGGTACCTTGTTTGACCGTGATGGTGCGACCATCATCGTCTTTACACAAAAACGTCCCAATAATTATATCAATGTTAATTTTATAATTCAATGTAAACGTAGCCAAAACTCGTCCTAGCGTTTTTTTTTTGTAATTCCAGCGATTATTGTTTTTAGTAATAGGCATTACTGCTTGTACAGCAAACATGTGTTATGTACCGGCAATGTTCTTCAGGGAGTACTACTGAACACTTGATTCGGCCAAAAACGATTCCAATTGCTCCAATTTACCATCACTGTTTAGCACGTCCTTTTGTACTTGTCAGATTTGACAGATGGAATGTAGAATTCTGATGCAAAAGGGAATTAGAAGAAACGCATAGAAGCAAAAGGGAATGAATGTATGTGAGCAAAGGGGATTTGGAAAAAAGAAGAGGAAGAGATCCTCTGAATTTCGAAAGAGGTGAAATTTTTGTGAAAAATTTAAAAAATTAAAAGGCGTAAGTGTTGCGTGCCAAGTTGCACCACCGTTTTAACTTTAATTCATGTGTTTTTAAAATTTGCCAAGTAACTTTAAAGTACAAAAAAAGGTATATTAAATTGGATTCACGAAACCGAATTTGGTGAGTGGTGGTTAGTCAATGGTCTGGCAAACTTAAAAAAGGAACTATAATCCATTTTTTGGGATATTGGTTTATTCGAGCAAATTGGAACACGAGTTCCATATAATCTTACGTTGGTCGATTGCACCAAGTCTGCTTATAACAGGATTTCCTTCATGACGTGGACTCAGTGGCATAGCGGGGCCAACTTGATGAAACCGAATATCTTCAATCTCACAAAACAATTCAAATCGAACTTTGGCTTAAGTGAAACCTGTGAAAACCAAGTCCAAGTCTTTGGACCTTGCAAGCGAATAAGTTGACGTTTTTTTTAAAGCAACATCGTTGTCCATTTCGCGTGTTTCAATTGCTTAGTCCAATAATGTAAAGTATTTGTTCACAATTCGCATCAGGTTGGTGTGTGGATGGAATGTTAAGACCGATTATTTCGCAACGTAGTTCTAGCGTAAAACGATTTCTTTACACGGAGGTATTATACTGACTTTCTGTCAAGATTTTGAGAGATTAAAAAACCAATATATTGTCCGGTATAACTATATACAGGGTGGCTGATGAGGAAACAACTCAAACAACTTTTTTTTAACTCATATAAATTATTTGAACTTTGTTCATTTAAAAACTAATACATAGTTATTAAATCTTTTAAATGTTTTTTTTCTAATACTACTTGGTAAAAAAAATGCATTCACCCTGGAGAGTTGCAGCGGGAATTGTCTGAATTGTTGTTCGAATACATTGCTTTAAATCATTCAAATTCTATGGGTTTGTTTAGTAAACTTCCTTCAAATTCTATGGGTTTGTTTAGTAAACTTGCAAACTTTGCAATAATCGCACATGAAGAAGTCTGTTGCAGTAAGGTCAGGATACCTTGGGGCCAACGCAATGGCGAGTTTCTCTACTGGAGAATTTTCGCTGCAATTCTGTCATCACAGGACTAGCACAATCTTGCTGAAACCACACGGCACACGGTATTGCAAGGTATTCTCTTTCGGCAGAGTTCTGTACAAAACAAATTTCTATTGACCGTAACAATACAACTGTAGCAATATTCATCAGCCACCCTGTATATGACTTGTGATGAAGGTTCATACAGTAGAAATAGATTTTTTGCAATTTCTCAGCGACATAAATAAATTTAGTGTTTGAAAACTAAAAATATGAAGTGTCTTCGTGTTATATAGTTTGTCCTGAAAAATCAAGCATTCTCTAAGACATTGAAGATGAACTTTACATGAGTTAATTTTGATTCAATTCGACTTGTGTGTCAGCAATCCAAAATTTCCAAGATATTTTACGCTGGTCTTTTAAGAAATATCAGCACTTAGTGGTGTTGTGCACTTTGTTGTATTTGTCTGACCGGATTTTCAACTATGAGAGTGCGTCTGCGGTTGTATATTCGCCACGAGGTTCCTGCAATAACTCAGAAGGTAAATCTTAGTGGTTTCTCGGGAGCTCGGTCCCCCCCAATATATACCAAATTATCACTGTCACAAATACCACATCACACTTTGAGAGCGTGCTTCTCCTGTCCAATAGTATATTTGCCAAGTTTGAAAAAAAATTAAACCTAGTTCCCGTTACATGAGTTTTCGTTCTATTTTGGTTGAGTAATTTTTGCATTCGCGGTGTTGACTGAGAACTGTCGTGTACAAATTTAATTTGTTTCTTTAAAGAGTAACAGAGAAGGCAACAAAAATTCTCGAAAATGTTATACCAATTCTAGTTTTTATATCGCTTTCATTTTCCGAAAGCCTACCTTCAACGAACTAAAAGACAGTAAGATTGACTGACCTTAAAAATCATACTTTCGAACTCAAACCGGCCTGGAGAATTGAGAATTGAAAAGGAATTTTAAAGGAACAACAGCAGCGAGCAAGGTATGTTATTTGGTTAGGTTTTTAGAAAAATATAACCTACAAGTACTTGTATTTTGAGGAATAACGCTATATTATAGCAAGCTTGTATTTATTATAAGCGCATATTATTATTTACATTGTTTGAAACCAGTCCACTCGAAATACCGATGAGCTGATAAAGTACATGCATCAGCTAGTCTGCACTATCTGGAAGAATGAAAGCGTTCCTGTTAATTCGAACCTCAGCTTACTATGTCCAATTCATAAGAAAGGAGATAAAACCGTTTGCGCCGACTAACGTGAAATTAGTCTCCTATCCACAAAGCACAAACTTCAGCATTTTTGAGGCCGAATAAATCAACTATAGACAAAAACTGCACAATCCATGAAACGCAAAGCGTAGAATCGTTTAGGTTAGGCTAGAAGTGGCAGTGCATTCAAAAATGCATTTGTGAATCCCTTCAAAAAAGAAACATTTTTGAAGAATGTTATCATAAATGTAATAGTTAGAGAGTTAGGTGTGAATAGTAAACTAGAAATGGGAAACATGTGAATAAATTTGTTTTCCGTGCTGGTTGATTAGTCTCGTTCAGCCATATTATGTCCCTTACGTTGCAAATTTGAGCAATGACAAAGTACATGTTGTACTGTCACCAAAGCATCCTCGCACACCTTCAAAAGTCTGGAGACTTGTTATCTCATTGCTGATCCTCGCTCTGACTGAACTCCAATTACAATCCTTCTAACCAGTCCCAGCAACACTTGTTCTTGCTGTATCTAACCTAGGCCAAATGACCTTTCATACATTTCAATCCACTCTTGTATTCCATCTGCATTCTAAAGAAATAACTCATCGGCGGTTTAAGCTATCTATCCGCTTCCTCAATATGCATACCTGAGTCTATTCGAGCTAGCTCATCAGTGGCCTACATTCATTAACTACCCTAGACTTAATTTTAATTTTTAATTTAATATAATAATATTATAATTAATTTAATTTTTAAATTATTTAAGTAGAAACCATCTATAGAAAAAATCCGCCACAATATATCATCGGAAGTGTAATAATTTTTTTGAGGCATAGTGTTATGTATAAAAAAATATATAATTTTAAAAAAATGTTCGACCATTTTTAAGCTCTGCGAACCATGGTACATCAATATTTCTCAAAAAATTACAATAATTAAACTTCCGCATCTCGTTTTTTCCTCTCCTCCCTTTTCATATTCCCCTAGAGATTAGATTAGGAGACATTTTTGTAGAGAACAAATGAATCCGTGAGGGAAAAATTCATATATTACGAAGTAACTTCATGATAGCAGGGAAATATATGTCCGTACGTTTGGCGCTAACTAACGTTATTCCAGATCATAAACTGATGTGTCGATACTACTTCGCAATCCTTGATTAATAATTTTCCGCATACAGCATTTACAAAATTGTAAATGAATTTTGATTGTATTGTATAAACCCAGTTATAAATGTTAATTCTCCTTTGTTTCAGAGTAGAGAAAACGCTACAAAATGACAGCACCAGCAAAAATAGTAAAGTCCCTAAGTTTAGGGCAATTACTACTGATTGAAACAAATCGAGAAATGCTCATGGGTACACTAAAATACATCGACACCAAACATTTATTGCTTGAATTGGAGAATGTACGCGATATTAAAACGAATTTCACATATCAATCGCCACAAATATTGGCCTACCAACAAATGAAGAACATTAAAGTCGTACAGGAAAAAGAAACTGACAGTACAACCGATTCTACCACCGAGCCTGAAGAATTATTAATAGATCTGAAAATACCTAAAACCAAAACTCCAATCGAAGGTTCTTCATCGTCCTCTACGCAGGAGCTCCAACTTTCGGAGATCAGTAAAGGGCTGTGTGAGAGTATAAGTATCCCATTATCGGCTTTGGATTTGCAATTATTACAAACCCAATTAGACTCCTTAGTATATATAACACAGACTGATCAGAAATATCACAAAGCATTAGCCGATATAAGATCTCAAACTATGATTGGTCTTCTAATTGATCCCGTACAATCAGCCAGGCACCATAAAACGTCATTGATTGCCATTTCAACGCCACGAAACATCTACTTATTCGATGTGCTAAATTTGGGCAAAATATTTAAAGAATTTCGTTCACTACTCGAGTCACCAAAACCACGCAAAGCTGTACATTATAGTCATAGAATGGTTGATCATTTTAAGCATCGCTATGATTTGGAGTTGTCCGGTATTTTTGATACATTTGTGGCCTACTGTGTTGTATCGGGCGAGAAAAGCAACAAGTCTTTGGAAGAAACAATACAATTGGTTTTCAATATATCACATATATATTTTGAACCGGAAATAGAAATGAATGTAAGTAAATATAAACTGAATTGTCACTTCTGGTTTGAATACTGTTTTTCTTACAGCTGCCCTCAAACCCCTACGCCCGCCCGCTGTCACAAGACTATCGTTTAGTTATTGCCAAAAAGGTAGCATTTCAACTCAAACTATACGAACACTTTTTACATGAACAAATGTTGAAAAATTTCTATAAGCAATGCCAAAAGTTCTCACAAACTCTAGCACACAACGAAGATGGATTTCAAGTGGCACAACACTTGCATCCCAATAGTCGTGCCGGACACGAGCACATACATTTGGATGGCAATTGGAAGGATATTTTAGAGACTGAGTTCGAATTAGCCAATAAGGTTGCATGCGAAAAGACGAGTGTATTATGACTACAGTGTATTTGCACTACAGCAACAAAAAAAATAATAATTTAATATGAGAATGCAACTTTAGAGATTTTCCTGAATCTAGTCGATTAACATGTATGGTAACTCATTTCTGTAACAATTTTTTTTTTCAAAATAGAAGTGGTCGCAGTGGGAAAAGAATTTAATTTTTTTACTCAATGTTAAAAAATATGTATAAAAATAAATATATGTATAGTACGAAAATGGTAGACATTTTAATTTTTTATCATAGCTTAAAAACGATTTGTGTCCTCTTTCGTCAAAAAAAACATCGTTATCACCCTCTCTGTGTTGTCAGAATAAATTTTAGACTCAACTAAAAAGATACATTTTGAGTTGTTCCAAGTGTTAAAGCAAATCGGACCTTTGGTTTATCACTTAACGAGTAATATTTTAGTTGTGTCTGTATTCTATTTATAACGATTTCCTTAAGATACGTTTTTGAGTTCATTTTAAGTTATCACTCTTTAGTTGCTTTACATTTGGATTACCACTGACCAAGACCTACTGTTTAAAGCAGTCTCCGACCGGCTAACGCTTACTCTAGAGAAGTTTCTATATGGCTTTTAATCGTGATCATGGCTTTTTACGGTATTATAACGGGAGCTTCCTAAACTATCAGAATCTATTTTGTAGCGTAAAAATTACACAGATGCTATTGTCTTCATTCTAGACGAAGTCTTAAGTTTGTTCAGTTATTTTTAGTTTTTTTTATATTATTATTTTCAATTATTCTATTTTTTTGTTTTGAAATTCGTGACTGAGGAATGTTTTTATATTCCTCAATATTCAACTGGGCGCACGATTACAAACCACCCGATTTTAAGTATTTCCTTGTGATTTCGAAATACCAAAATCACTAAATAACAGATGACACATGTCACAAATAATTTTTTACCAAAAAAAGTGTATAATTTTTGGCAATTCTTAATTCAACTTCTATAAAATGATGATATCTCAGCAGTTCTTATACTTATTTTCCTTAAGATTCCATGATGGAACAGACGGGGAACTTCTCTCGAATCGATTTAATTTATATACTCACTCACCGGGACCTTTTGTCTAAAGCCGGCTCTGAACGGCTAATGCCTTCCTAGAGATGTTTTACATGGCTTAGAGATTACTCTCTAACTCGTAAAGCTGCCAGCATTTACGTGGTGGAAGCAGAAAAATGTTTGATGGTCTTGCAAGGCTTCGAACCTAGCCAAACCACGGCCACCCACAGTTAATTTTATTAAATAAATTAAGTTCCCGTTCATTTTACAATTTGAGATTATTGTAACCACATATTTTTCGTACATCAAAATCAGCTGACATTTAAAATGGAGATGAAATTCAAAATGTTTGTAAAAAAAATAAGCAGTGTCTTAAGAAACTTGTAAGTTTGTCTCCTATGAAAGACCCCCATTTTTCTAACAAAAAATAAAGGATCTTGATTTATTTTTCTTGCTTACTCTTAATCACACTATTTTCAAAATAATTGTGCGCTGAACACCATTTTTGTAAAAAAAAAGGGATTTCGGAACAGTCCTGAATTTGAAAAACAATATCGCTCCCCAGATCAAACCTGATGAACTTTATGATTTCTTTCCAGTACTGTGTGGTTTGAACAACATTATGCAACGTTTCACATAGCCAGTCATGTTATGACGGGATTGCAGCGAAAATATTCAAATACACGAAACTCCACATTTCGTTGGCCAAGGTGTCCAGAACTTAGTGCTCTTATTGCAAACAGGAAGATTACATTATAAAACAAAAAAAAACGGATGATTTAAGCAATTCCAGTAGAATCTCCAGGCAGTAATGAAAAAAATTGAGATTTAATATTATCTAAAATTTGTCACATTTATTTTAATAAATCGAATTACGAAATCTTATGTTTAAAAAAATAAAATTTAAAAATCTTTGCTGTGTTTTCATTTTAAAATCTAACATTTCAAGAGATAATGCGTCCCTATCCATTCCACAAAAACAGGTCTCCATGTACAGTAGAATCAAGTGGTATAGAAATGGAGGTGTCTAAAGCAGATCAAGTGAAAAATTGCTCAATTTCTTTTAAAATAATTCTTCAAAAACACTTCACAAGTATCAAGAGATCTAATCGCGTAGCCAAACTTTCCAAAGTACAGCGCGAATTTGTTGTTTCTGTCTTCTTAAAATCATCTCAGCGTTTATCCATTGTGCTATTACAAATTTAGTAAAAAATAAAAACCATTTATTTCCAAAAAATTAATGACGCCGGCGACGATATTCATATGAGCTTTAAACTATTTTTTTGTCAAAAAGGTCAAACATTGACGACTCCGACAATTTTTTTTTGATCGGCATCATTGTTTGCTCTGTTACGAAAGGTGGAATGCAAGAATCGAAGGATACGAAAAGTGGATGAAAAAGAAATCGCCGAACACCAAAAAAAAAAGAATCAAGAATATTTTATCCGCATTTTCCTCAATCGAGAAAAAAAAGGTGGCAACATTGAACTATTCAGACGTATTGTTTTAAGCGCATAAAAAAAATATCTTTTAAATTTTTGAATTTCATTATTTACGGGCATCAACGTTGCAGGGCATTGCACTCGAGATGCCTGCTTCCTTGCCTGAGGACATGGATCATGACGTTGCTGAAGAAGAGGTTGCGTCAACTCCAATTGTTCAACCGGCTACTTCAAGCGGTAGCAACTTTAACACTCAAACAACAACAAGCAATAAAAGACAAAGGGTAGAAACTAGCCTATCCCCAATTAACATTGAAATCTCTGATTTGAATGAGAGATTGTCAAATCATAACCCCCTGGACCCAAACAGATATGGTATCCTTAGCGTTTTGGCAGACATTAATATACAAAATGCTCCGCCTAGTGATAAACCTCAAATTCCCAAAGATGTCGGCAAGCAGACCGAAATAAAAACAAAATGGTGTCCCCCAATATTTGTTTACAATGTAAACATAAAAGCATTAGTTGAAACACTAAAAGCCACAGTGCCAAACTTTTCATTTAAAGTGAAAAATATAAACAAAAATAAAAGCAAGCTATATTTTTCAGACGCTAACGTACACAGCTCTATGATGGCTATTCTTCGAGCGAAGAACATTCACTCGTACTCATTTACCCCAAAAGAACACAAACATATTTCGCTGGTGCTTCGCGGATTATATGCTGATACAGAGTGTGACAAAATTAAATTGGAAATTGACACACTAGCTCCTGACACTGTTGCATCTGTGGGTAAATTTAAAACTCCACAATCAATTAAAAGAAATATAGACACGGGCCTTTTCCTCGTATCACTTCTTCCAGGGAAATCACTGGGTGACGTAGCCAACATTCGAGGTTTACAACACCAAGTGATTTCTTGGGAAAAGCCAAATAAGAAGGACAGTGATATTCAGTGTCATAGATGTCAGCGTTGGGGGCACATATCGCGCAATTGCAACTCCGCTTACAATTGCGTAAAGTGCGATCAAGTTCACGCTCCTGGTGAATGTCAACGTACACGAGAGGATTCCTCGGAACCATTCTGCGCAAACTGTGACAAGCCTGGCCATCCTGCCAACTGGAGAGGCTGTCCGATCTACAAAAAATACGCTGCCGCGAGACGGAAAAAAGTAGAAATAGCAATTGAACAAAATGCCAATGCAAAAAAAAAATATTAATACAGCAGTTAACATGTCCATGCGTTCCCCAGGGAAAACATTCGCCAGTCTCTTCCAGTCTGCTACTACCCAGCATAACTCTCGACCACAGAAACCATCAGTAATAGAGGAATTTCTAAAGTTAGCCAATTATTTCTTGGATCCAGAGGAATTAACCTTGGAGCAAGAAATCAATATATTTTTGAACGATTTTAAAAACATGACAAAGTTGGAGGCCAAATCTGTATTTGTGAGCCTTCTTAACAAAGTAAGATCACAATATGGACCATAGATCCTTAAACTTATTATCTTTCAATGTACGATCCTTGATTGACAAAAGCCGACAAATTGATTTGAGAAATACGCTCCACCATAACAACATTGATATTGGATTCATCCAAGAGTGCCACCTAAGAAGATACAAATCAATTAAAATCGATGGATATAACTTTATTTATGATAACTCACCTGTTGGAGTAGCTATTGTGGTTAGAAACTCCATCCAATACAGCAGGGTTTCCATAAACAACGTGGGAATAAATACTTCTTTTGTCGAAATAACATCCTCTATTGACAACACACAGAAGAGATATTTACTCGGGTCAATCTATATTCCATGCAATTATCCGTCGCAGCAGCTAGAGTCGGATCTAAATACTATTCTTCAAACTTGCCTAAGCTTTGATGGGTTCATCCTTGGCGGTGACCTTAATTCAAAATGCTCGTCATGGGGTGACATTCTGGATAACTCCAACGGAAAAACACTGGAGAAATGGTTAGAGGACAATTCGATAGACATAGTTCGCATCTGTGACTCTACACCGTCCTACCCAAATGGACCGTCATTCCTGGACCACTTCCTCGTCGGCGCAGATTTAGTCGATAGAAATTATCCAAATTACTCTATTTCGTCATTACCGACTTTTTCGGATCATTTCCCTCTAAAACTAAAGCTAAAAATAGATTTGTCAGGGCTGATATTAAATCTACCACAAACATTTACATCCTACAAAAATACAAATTGGGATCTTTTTCGCAGCGATTTGGGAAGTGCGTCCAGATGCATTATGCCCCCATCAAACAGCAATCTGGAAAATAATGAAATTGATACATTAATCAGAGAATTCAATAATAGATTTACAACTATCCATGATTCTCACTCTCAGGAAATCCAGATCAAAAACGGAAAAAATCCACTCTCGGAGAGATCTAGAAAGCTGTACAAACTGAAGTACCAGTGGCAAAAGGAGCTTAAGAACATCTTCCACCGCACGGGAAATAGACTCAGCAGTGAGTATAAAATTTTGTCAAAGCAAATCCAGCTCCTGAAAATAATAATTAAGGAATCAGTAGGAATTGAACAAGCGAAAAAAATTAACGACAAATTGCAAAATATCAAACCAGGTCCGTCCGCGTTCAAGGAAATACAACAATTCACAGGGAAAAGAAAATCCCCATTTTGTCAACACATACGACATAATAATAATCTTATTACAAACCCCTCGGAAATTGCAGATCAATTCCATACCTTCTACTCCTCAATTTTCCGTCAAACAACTCCAGATCGACCAGTAGATGACCTTGCTTCGAGAATTTCTACGTGTACCAATGCAATTCCAAATCATATTTATACCTTCAGTGATACATTCAATGCGCTCTCAAATCCTGATGACTACCACTTCACAGACTCTGCAAAAATTAGAAGCGTAATCCAAAATATTAATTCAAAAAAATCAAGTGGTGTAGATGGAATTTCAAATTACATCATTAAAAAGTATCCCGATGCTACTATTCAATTAATTACCACCATTATAAATCACTGCTTCAACAACGGATATTTCCCCACTGACTGGAAGCTGGCGAGAATAATTCCAATAAAAAAGGGAAGAGATAGTGAGGCCGTATCCGATTTCCGCCCAATATCCCTTCTTTCTAATACAGGAAAAATATTTGAGCGTGTAATGAAGGATAAAATTGAAAACGAATTTATCATAAACCCAATATCAAATTTTCAATTTGGTTTTAAAAAATTCCACTCGACGCAGCACGCACTACTAAAGTTCCACAGTGACATAACCTCAAATTTGAGAAATCAAATTTGCACTGTTGCAATATCCCTGGACATAGAAAAAGCGTTTGATTCGGTCTGTCATAGCGGAATTATTTATAAATTAATAGACTTGGGAGTTGATCCTCACCTGGTTAAATTGGTCCAGAGTTTCTTGGCTGATAGAACATTTACCGTACATATCCGGAACACATCTTCAGCATTGGGGAATGTTAATTGTGGAGTGCCGCAAGGGAGCGTCCTGGCACCATACTTATTTAATCTGTTTCTCAACGATTTCCCACATATCAATCATGAATCTCAAGCAATACTATATGCGGATGATTGCTTGATTTACGCTCATAGTGCATCGCCGGCCCAAGCTCTCGAAAAGGCCACTGCCCACCTCAATCGCATCAGCGACTTTTATAAAACCTGGGGAATAAAGATTAATGCGGCCAAGTCGGAAGCCATATGCATCAGAAATGCCTCTGGTAAGTGTCACAAGTCAGTGGTCCCCCAGAGCAAAATGCTACGAACTGCTCTTGACGGGGTTGAGATTCCTTTTAAATCCAACATCAAGTACCTTGGCATCTCATTTACCAAACTGATGAAATTCAACACGCACGCACGATCAGCTCTGCAAAAGACAAAACGTATAGCGGGGATGTTTTCATACTTATTTAACAGCAAACACCTACCCCAAAAGACCAAGCTGCTACTCTATAAGGTCACCATCAGATCTGTTCTTTCATATGGTTTTCCAATTTGGTTCTCCATTTCACCAGTAGTGGCCAACGAACTGGAAAAATTCGAACGAAGAGTTCTGCGGAAGTGTATTAATAAACATTATGTAAATCCCACAAAAAAACACTCCAACACCTACATATACGACACCTCTGGAGTCAAACCCTTCTGCAGCTACGCGTTCCATCTACAAAAATTGTTTGTTGAAAAACTAGCCACACATGAAAATGTCCTACTAAATGAAATTCACGAATTGGAGAAAAATTTGCAATGGTCGGATTCAGCTTACCTGTCTCCAATTGGCATCATCAATGAAGATGAAGATATTGACAACGGTCCTGACCATTATATACTGCCACAATTCTACACCAAAACAATACCTGGCTCCCACAGGGGCTAAAAAGAAAAAATATATACATTGACTTATTACTAGATATAAACAAATCCTAATTTATAACATACTTACGCACATTAGTTCTTAAAAGTACCTGAACATTCGACTTAAGCAATATTATAATTCCATATTTACACTTTACAAAACAATCTGTGATATAAATGTACATACATACGTACCTTCATTCATCATATGTTTATGAGATCTGTTTGGTTTAACAGACTCTCTCTCTGTTATTTCGTTTTAAGTGTTATGTATTTTATTTTGTTTGTTTATTTATTTATTTTTAACAGACTCTCACGCTCTGTCTGTAATCGTCAAAGGCCACGAGCAAGCCTTATTGTTCTCCATCACATTATGTTATTAACATATCGAAAAAAAAACAAATTTAGCAAGTAGCGTTTTCCTATAAACCACCGTGTAATAGAATAAGACAACAATAGTTCTATGTAACATACACATAAACATTTCAGTAAGCATATGTTATCGAAAAAGAAGAAGACTCAATAAAATTTTTACTTACTTACTTACTTTCCTCAATCGAAGGACAGCTATGATTGAAGGATTCACCGCAGTCACATAATGTACAAGTATGCGGCCACTGATTCCATTTTGGATGGAGTCTCCAACATTTATTTAGTCAGCATTGCCACAGCCATTTTAGCAGTAATTATTGCATTTTACTGCAGTAATTTCCTTAAGGACGAAAATGTAAGTAGATCATTCTCACGATGAAACTTGCCTAGCGACCAATTTTGTCCCTATGTTTACTAGGAAAAACCACAAAAAGAAGTTGGAGAAGACGAAGAGGGCGAGGACTGCACCGCAACAACTGAAGAAATGGAAAATCATTACCAAATAAAGGAGCTTTATTTAGCACAGGATTCTGATGGATGTGATAGTGATGATATCGATGGCACCGAGGAAGACAGTGTTCATGCGGATGGTGGTCTAGTGGGAAAATTAAAATCGAAAAGGGCTAAAGAATTAGAGGCGCGTTTGACAAGGGAACAATTAGAAGAAGAACGAAGGTAAGTGATATAAAGTGTAGTGAAATCTAGTACTAGTATGGAAAGCAAACAGTTGAGCAGGTCATTTGAAAACAGAATAACCAGGTGTATGATGGAGTCCACTTTCTCAAAAAGTGTTTTTTTTCATTTCTCATACTCACAGCAATTGTAGACATTTCCACTGTTGCCGCGTAGATTATTTTACAACTTTGACAGTCTTGGTCATTATGTATTTTCCGTTACGTTCCACTGAACCAGCATCGTCGTCAATCACTATATGTGGTGTAGATATTGACGAATTTCGAAGTGTAGAAAGAAACATTCGAGTGTTTAGGCTTTTTGAAGAAGTACTTAATCTGAGCTCGTAAATATTTACACTACTTGTATTTGACCGAATATGGCGTATATAACGTCCGGGGATAGATGGAAGTTGTTGCAAAAACCTCGGGTTGACTTCTGGAGAAAGTGGAAGGAACAATAATTAAAAAAAAACTTCAACAGTAGATCCCGATCAATTCAAATCGTACATGTGGTACTTGTTTATTATTTCACATACAATTTGTTATCAAAACTTCATTTTAGAGTTGTCGATATTTTCCAACCAATGAAACGAATGTCACACGTCCAAATATCCAAAAAAATATTTTTTCTTTTATTTTGTTCCTAATTTATAGGCTACAGGAACTCAATTCCACTTGTAATCAAATGTGAAACGCAACGCCATTAGTAATTGCATTTTTTTTACATATTACAGAATTGAACGCGAACAATTATCTGCTATATTTGAGCTTTTGAAAAAACAAGAAGCTGAACTAAATATGGAAGAAATCGATGAAAGTGAATTGAATGCCCAACTAAGCTTATATCGTTAACTTACCTCCCAAATGTTTATGGATATTCTTGAAAACATAAACCACAGTTGATGTTATGTTAGATATACATGTACATACATATTTGTCCATTCATCCAATTGTAGTACCAAATCTAGATTAAGATTATTTAAAATCGTGCAATAATTTTGATACTAAGTTATCTAATTTATTTGATATAGTTATAAGGATATCTTTAGAATTTCAATATTAAACGTGTAGTTTCTTAAAATTATTGTCGGTGCATTTAATTTGTAACGTAGATGTAACATTAATCCTTGAAAGTTTTGGGCACAATCACAAAATTTACTTATAAAACGTTATGTTTACAATACGCCATAAAATATTTTCTATTGTGTTAGTAATATTTTATGCTTTAACCTTGTATAATGGCAAATCATAAATTTCTATTTTACGATAGAAACTCGATGAAGGAAAAATTATTCAGTGTGATAGGTCGTAGAATAAAAATAACATTGTTAACAAGAGTACTTTCGGAAATAAAACGTTATTTAATTGTTGTATGTAACAATAATAATACTGTAGTATTTTCATATTTGGTGATAAGGAAATAAATAAAAATAATAATGTTAAAACAAAAACTGTTGTTAATTCAATAGTAGTTTATTCCAGACTGACTGGTAAATTCGAATGTGAGTACAATGTAACCCAAGTAAATGCAATACATGAGATGTCAAAAGATAATAGTTAAATCTATGTACAGTGTTACATTATAAGGTAGTGGGTGACTACTTCGTACTTTTCAACACCTCCCTTCGAAGTAGGACTTCTTAAGCGCGTCAGGTCACACCCAGCTCCCGAATATAATGTTGATGCTTACTGGAACCAAGTCCCTTCGTTAGTACATCAGCTGTCATTTCTTCAGTTCTTCTATATTCCAATTTTAGATCATCATCGTTTTTGCTGTACGAACAGATGTCGAACGTCGATATGTTTGGTGCGAGAATGGTACCCAACGCTTTGGTTTTGATTTCATCATTAAAAGCTGCGTTGTACCTGTTGCAGCAGTACGAGTTCTTCCAACTAAAATTGTGCAGTACTGTTTAATTGGAGCAAACGTTTTAGGACCTGAGGAAACGATTTTCGGAATACTATTTTTAGTATTCCGGCAGCTAAAAAATATGTTGATGGTCTTAGCAGGTTACGAACCCGTGTTCGGTGAGTGACAGTCACACACACCGCGTCAAACGCCAGTAGCCTACGTATCTGAAAAACAGCTATAAATATCATTTAAACGTTAGTAGCCTACGTATCTGAAATGCAGCTATAAATACAAACTTGTAGTCAGATACAATTGCTTAGGCAGTCTCCGGCAGCTGAAGTGAATTGCTGCAATCTCTCACAATTCCTTTTGCCTTCTCTTTCTTCCTTCAATAATATAAATGCTACAACGGCTAATGTCATGTAACACTTACTTATTTCTGTTTAATAATATTTCCTCGAAAACTGACATTTTACAAAAAAAGATACATTTGAAACGAAGTTAAACCAATAAAATTGCACTTTTAGCACGAGTATGGTCTTAAGGAATTCCCTAATTGATTCATATGATATGGCCGAAGTTCATATATGTCTAGTACAGCCTGATGATCCGTTTTGATTCTAATGACACATTCGTAGAAAATGCCGAAAAAAATCCACAAATATCAATATACATGTGTATTCACTCCCGCACGTTAATAAACGGTTTCTTACACTTTTGAACAGTAGGGAAGTTTTTACATGTTTATGGCCTTTTCGTAGTTTCAAATTCTATTCCGAATTGTTCAATTTAAAAATTGAATAGAAAAAACTCATAACAAGGCCAGTATTTCCCAGCAAATCCATGGAACAATGAATTATACGCACTTTAAATTATAATTAAAAAAAATGTTTTATTTTAGTGTCCTCACTAAATAAAGAAGGACTTGGTTTAACATTACAATGGGGACTGACTATATACGAGTGCAGTCTGTACAATTGTTTTGTTGTTGTGTGTATTGTTTCGCTTTCCACAAAAAGCCTTAAGAGTTATGTATATTAGAAATCGACAAAAAGCTCAATACAATTTATTAGTACAGTACAAGTTATAATTTAACTGCATTACACAGCTCGCACTTATTTAACGTAATTGGGATTCTTCTTCAGTATAACAAAGCCTTCCATGATGGGTGTTAGGGAAATGTACTCCTCTGTAGCCAACTCTGCGCGTTCGCCCATGGCCAATAGCACGGGTGTAGTATGTGTTTGGAAGCCAGTTATTGTTTTAGGTTTTCCAGCTTGTCCCACAACATCGATAGCCATGCCGACACGTACCGGTACTTGTAACTGATTCAGGTCTTCGTCGAATGTAACCAGCATACGGGCTTGCATTGAAGGCACCAAACAATATAGCAGATAGTGGGAGCGTCCCAATATAAGATTTTTAACATCGAGCAATGACACTAATGTAGCCATGAGGCCGGCAACGGCCATGGGATTCATCAGTTGGCGATCACTGTGATAAGGACTCAGGGTAAGAGTACCTTTGCCCAAATGAGTCAAACTCTGGGCAATTCGAACCATGAACAGGTTGCTGGGATCTTTCGAATGGTATTGGGCCAGTTGGCGTAACATAGCGGCCAAACGGGCGTTATTGGTGCCAGCACCAATAAGACCCATGGCAAAGATTGCATTATGAGCGACTTCGGCATCACTGTCATGGGAGAATTTGCTCAATGTATCCAAAATGTTGAGTTTAGGATTAGAGGCAGAGATCAAACCCAATGCCAAAGGTACAGACCGGCGTATACAGGGCTCACAATAACGCAACAAGTTGCCAAATGATCGGTAAGCCATTTCGGCACCAATATCATCACCCATGGAGATAAGGGCAATGCCCAAGACGGCGATAGCTTGAGTAGCAGAAAGATCCTTTTCTTTTTCTTTCTCTTTTTCGGCCTTGTCCTAAAAATGTTATATTATAAGACGTTTATAAAAAAAAGTCAATTATATTATATGCCTCAGCATTTACCTTTTCCTTGTTGTTTTTATCCTTCTTGTTCTTATCATCGCCATCACTGTTAGATGAAGTCTCATAATGGTCCGAACAGATATGTAGAAGTTGCTGGATTTTCAAAACATTGCCCGTACCAGCATAAGCGCAGATATCAACCATTGTACTGGCCATGGATTTGTAGGGTTCCTCCATAACTTCTAAGGTGTTCATGACGACTTCTGTAGCCTTCTGACGGCCCAAGTAAAGCAGGCCCAAACCCAAGAATAGAAAACGGGAAAAGGTGTCCTTCAAATCCGATTTGTTGAGAAATATAATGTTCTGCAATAAAATCTCTGTAATTTCGGCATTACAAGAACCCACACCAATGAGACCCAGCGAAAGTGCTGTAATTCCCATAATTTCTACACTAGGTGGTGTTTTTCCATTATTAGAGAAGACTGTCTTCAAAGTATCAATGACAATGGAACGATTTGAGCCAGCGTAGGCAATACCCAATCCCAAAATAGCTCCTATACGCATGGAGGTATTTTGATTATCAATGTAATCGGAAAGTAAAGCATGAGCAGGATCCACTTCATTGCGTATGCCGCAGTTTACAATACCGCAAGCCAGTAAAGCACCAGATTTAATGTAGTCTTCGGTGGAATATAAGTACTTATCGATCATGGTCAAACCACCATCGACATCCCACAACAAAATAAGACCCAAAGAGGCAGTGGCCGAAAGCATGCCATGTTCTTTGTTTTTGTAAAGCCATTTGTTGCCATCTTCGGAGAGAAGTTTATCGACGCCAAAGCCGGCATTAACGAAACCATTTACAAAACTTGCAGCTAGATTTTGTTTGGCGGAATCAACCTGGTGGAAAAAAATAAATTTAGATAGCGTCTCGCGGCAATACAATTTATAGTTAAAATAGTCCCAACCTGAATTGAAGCGAATCTTGTCCTGGCATTGTCCAAGTGTGATTTGTAGATATCCTCTGGTGTCTTAGGTTCCATAATATCCAATTCTCGGGCCAAATTCAAGAAATGCTTATTTAAATTAGCATTTGACATTATTTCCATCAGATCATCATAATCGGGAAAGGATTCATCCAATTCCAAACAGACTTGTTGGCGAGCCAGCATAAATGCCAATTGCTTCTGAACGGCAGAATCCTTAGTTTCTTTGAAAATCTCAGTGATTTTATCCATATCGTTCAGCATTAATGCTAAACGCATAGCCTGAGTGTATTGATTAAATTTGCGTGATAATTGCAGGGCAGTTTCCAAAATTATGGTGTTATCGGGCTCCGGAACATATGGATAACAGGACTGCAAATACAAGCATACTCTGGGATAGGCCGACTCATCAACATAGTCTTGCAGTAAATGCAAATGATCAATTTCAATAAGTAGATCACAAGCGTCCGCCTCGGCATTATGTTCCATGTTATATGGTATAATTTGCTTTACCAACTCAATTAATTGTGACCTGAATTCAACCGAAGTGTCTAAGTAGTGAGCAGCTATTTCGCCGGACAAGTGACGTACGTACTCATGGCCCCATTCTCCTATCTTCTGCGATCTGTCGCACAGGAAGCGGTAGGCCAAACAGTCCTTTCCACTGCCCATAGTCATGGACAACACCGATATAATATCAGCACATAAATAACGCGTCGTTTCATCGGGCATTTGCTTGTACAAGGTCTTCATGGATTCATAATGTGGCCTCATGAATTTCAAAGGTTTTGGCACCGATGTCATAGATGTCGTTGAAGCTCTTATCAATTTCGCCATCATTTCCAACGCAGGCAAATACAATTTCGTGTCCGACTCTTGTAGGCGCTGCACCAGCATATCCAACTCCTCCTGTAACTGCTGATCTTCATCGGATAACTCTTGTTCTTTATCATCTTTGGTTGGATCTTTCTTGTCCGCCTCTGCCGCCGACTTAGGATCTTGATCTTTCTGATCACTTTTGACGGCAGCAGGTTTCTTTTCTTCTTTGCCGTGCATTTTAAATTTCTACTTCAATTTATTTTCTTGGAAAAACTTTATTGGAGCAACAATTAGAAAGTTTTATTTAGCGAGATCTCACAGTTTTACACCTTGATTCCGCGATTCCGCTTTTAAAAATCACAATTCAATATAGTAAAAATCTTACAATTACAGTGCGAAAATTGATATGACGTTGCCAGGTCGAATTATAAAAAAATAAATCTCATGAGTTGCATCAAACGTCAGTGTTGTATTTATAAATGTTTGGCAATACCGGTGGTAAAAATAAGTAAAGGGCAGTTCACTATAAAGTAGTATTTACACTTCATACTGAAATAACTGAAAATAGAAATAGCTCATTGAAAATGTCTTGTGAAATACATGCAGTGGTGAAGTTAATTAAATCATGAAAAAAGGAAAACATTTGACCAGCAATTTTTTCATGTTCCAAATAAAGTTAATCGCCATTATACTTCCTGTAGACAGTCTAGACAGCGTAAATGTGCATTAAAAATTCGCTAATGTAAATTAAAATTTTACCCTGACAGACGACATTTCTCTGAATTTCGGAAACTACAGTTAGTAAACAGCTGATTCTACACAATTGTTTGTCAATAATTTCTTTGGCATTTACATCGATATAAAATGAAGAGAAGGTAGAATGTAAGATTAGCAGATCTGAAAGAAATCTGAAATTACTAAAATAACTCATCTTTGCTGACTTTATTCCATTTTATTTCGACACAAAGCAAACAATTTCACAACAGCTGATTTGTCAACAACCGTTTATTGTCAGTATAACAGTTGATTTTGAATGATTATGACTGTTTTCTAATAATGAAATACATAAATGCAGTATAAATTCAGTTTCGATTTCGCTCTTCAGCTGAACCGTTCGAATGTGGAATATTCTTACAGCAAATGTGTACTATTAAAAACAGAAGCTAGACTCGAAGCAGACAGCATAACAAAAACTGTTTATCTTAATGTTAAAGGTATATTATACAAAAAAACTATGCCATCGTAAAGATATCTTGTTAACTACATTACAACACTGGATTCCTTTTTATTTCGTTAAGTATTTGTAGAAATATAACCAATTTTCGAGTTACTACCATTTTGTTGAAAATTCTTGATTTTAGTAGAGATATTACTTCGACTTGTTCCCGTTTAACTGAAAATATTGGGTCACCAATATAAAAAGGAACAACTCGGGCGCAACTAAAAATAAATCTCTTTTGTTGATACATACGTAGTTACTCTGAAGACATGAAGAGTGACAAATGGTATTTTTTTGACGAAATAGTAGACAAAGTAATGGGAGATTTTTACAGTGGTCGGTGTTGGTCCACCCGATATATAGCCAGTTGTATTTTTCTAGTGATGGGTATTTAATGGGCCAGATATAATCGATTAATATGTATTTTAATCGATGGAGTAACTACGATATTAGACCGATTATTACTCCATTTCGGCAAATTGTGCCATCTCTACATACCTCACAGTAATTTTCATTTGCATTTCACAAATTTTGCATCTGTTTTCAATTTCGTAAAAATTGATTAAAATCTATAAAATAAACCATTAAAAATGGATAAAAATAGTGCCGCCTTAGTAAAGAAATTGCAATCTGAATTGGAATCGTATCAAAACCTGCAAAAAAGTATGTACACTTTGATGAATCCAATAAGCACCTAACCATTAAAATGTGTTCTCCCTAGCATGCCTGAAATTGGTCAAACAACGTACTTTGTTGGAGAGTCAATTGAATGAAAACAAATGTGTTCTGGATGAATTAAATATTTTGGGCCCTGACAACAAAGTGTACAAACTGTATGGACCCGTTCTCGTAAAGCAAGATTTGGAGGAATCACGCCAGAATGTTGGAAAGCGTATTGAATATATTTCCAAGGAATTAAAGAGCTCTACAGATACAATGGACACAGTTGAAAAGGATATGGGGAAACATCGTGAGGCTGTTCAAAAACTGCAACAACAATATCAAGTGGCTTTAGCAATGAAATAATGGATTTACGTTTGCGGGATATACATTTTAAGATCATACAAGATTGTCGTTTAATACAAAGGATTGTCGTTTAATCAAAAAAAAAGTTATATTTATTTTGGAAATAATATTTCATTACATTGTAGGTGATGAATCAGAACTAGGATTGCCAAGTTAAAACTAAATATCTGGTTGACGCTTTTAGTAAATTCCTATTTTCTAAAACAGAAATACCTCGATAATCCCACAAAAATAATTCGTCGCGGATGTTGGCATTGGTGTGGCAAAAACATATGGCAGTTTCCAGTGTTTGGATAGGAAAAATGCATCTTCGCCGAAACTGTTGAACAGAAAGAAAACTCTCCATATATTTAACATGACATTTTTATTTGATTTGGGCTTTCTTGGACTTTTCTTTTAACAAACTTCAAAATTGACTGGATGATATCATCGATATATATACAGTAAAAGCTCTCTTAAGCGGACACTGACGGTCGCAGCGATTTTGTCCGTCAACGGGAGATGTCCGCCAAGCGGAGGTTAATTTGCTCCAAAAATACCGCATGGGACCGAGAAATTTGTCCGCAAGTAGAGCTTTCACTGTATATTTATATATAAGATGCCTTTAATCGTTTGCCTTTTTTCATTTCGTTGAGAGTGAAATTTACAACATAACTGGACCAACATTCTATGAAATGAATTATGAAGGTTGTGAAAAATCAAACATTTACGATCTATTCATTATTTAAAACAAAGAATGAGATAGTAAAAATCACAAAGTCAAATACACCCCACCATCAGGTTTACCTCAAGTAGAAAATTTGTCCACACAGGCTATAGTAAAAAATATTATGGCAAAAGATACATGCAAAGCGAACATTGAAACACTTAATGATTATATTAAGGTACTTTACATTTAGTAATAGCATATACAAAAGTATGATTACGATAGTTGAAACAAGACTAGTGTTAATTTGGTAACAATTCGTTTATCATAACACTAGTCATATTTCGAGCTTTGTTTGATATAGCATCCATATCAAATTAATTTATCTAAAAGCTCCTTTTACACGGTCAAAATTCATGAACATTAGAGAAAATGTGTGTTTGTGTATGCGTCAAACCTACACCTGCATGAAAAACCCAAAATTTAAATAGAAAAAAGATTATTCCCTCAGACAAAAATATTTTATATTTCTATATTTCCACCCTAGTATAACACAAAAGATATGATGATTCGATTTCAATCACTGTAAAGTTCATTTGCCATAGGTGGGTATTCGACGATTTGTACACTATGGCGGTAGAGGTTGCCTAATTGACCTTCCAACAAAATTTCGTTAATAAATTTTTCCGCCCAGAGTTGTTGCGTACTATCCATTTTTCGCATTTTTGAAGCCCAAGTTTCTCCAAGCCGATCGAAATCATCTGTGGGCTTATTTAATTCTCTTTCGTCCTCTACAACATCATGCACTTTTCTTCGCTTTATTGGAGCCTCACATTCACTCTGTAAAGAAATTAAACACTTTTTATAAATTGCTTGCATTAACTGAGTTTCTGCTATAAAACTAAAAAACCTCTTTTTTTAGGCACCCAGATGTAAAAGTAAATGGAAAAATATTGCGGAAGGTTTTAGAGAGAAATGACATTTTCCTAATTGTATAGGTGCCATTTACGGTTCTTACTACTACAATTATAAACATTTTCCAAGTATTGTGCTTATGACAGTGGACAACGGAAATTAAGAGTTTATTGTTGTTGATGTGGGCACAAATGGACGAGTAAAAGATGGCGAAGTTTTAAGCAATTCCTGTAGACACTGGAAAATGTAGACACTACTAGGCGTATAGTGAGTCGGTTCTTCGAGGGATGCAGTAAATTTGACCAACTCGCAACATTCCCAACCGGTGATAGAAATCCATAAATGATAAAATAGATAGGGATTACATTACCTTTATTTAGCAATGAAGGCCAAGTACCTTGACAAGAAAAGTTTTTGTAAATAACAATTGAACTTACTGAACAAGATTTGTTACTGTAATCCATAGTTCTTATCTATTGTTTGTTTCATTATTTAGTTTAAGAACAAGAGGTGTCCTTATTAAATTAAAATTGCCGAAAATAATTCTTTGGCCTTACGATTTTCATTAATCTTGTAGAAACAACTTCTTGCCTTGATTTTTGATTAAAACCGAACTAGACCCTATTACAAGACTGGGATAAACCCTTAAAAAAGGGCACAAATTGTCGCTATTTTTCAATATAGCTATTAAAAAATAAATTTACTTATCAACATTATATTATCAAATGTAGAATAAAATAATCTTATACTGATATTTTGTGCGGGACGACTGATTATTTTTGATGGAAGAGAATACTTTTTATACATGCCAGTGCTTTCGAATGTCCAGGAAATCAACACTGGAAATTTATAGGTTTGTACACTAATATATGCCAAAAATGTTGGCGAAGTCTTATTTAAACAGTAAAGGTCAAGTTCCTTGGCACAAAAATATTGTGTAATTGTAAATTTATGCAAATAAATAAATAGTAAATTCGTTCACAAAAATCTAGTTCTTATGTACTTACATTATAGACATTACTAGATGAAATTGGCCTTTTCACATCATTGATAAAGGACATGGCGTCAAAGTACCACAACTTAGATTCATAGTCTCCGGAGCCACTTTTATACAACATTTTCAAACGGTTTGCTTCCCTTTTAAAATTTGATCGTAAAATATTTATTTTTCTATTAACATCTTTTCCATCTGCATCTGGATATCTTTCTCTGTATTTTTCAAGAAGTAATGCATATTGCTGTTTTTTTCTCTGACGGTCGCTATAAAATTTACTTTTAACATTCCAAAGAGCTGGTAGCGAGCGGTAGAATTCAATAAAATTTAAAATAAAATCTCTTTCTTCTTTTTCTTTTATTTCCTTCGCACACATGTTGACACTGCGGCAATTACCAGAAACTGACTAGCTTGTGTTAAAACGATACATCACGCATACATCATCAACGAAAAAAAACACATTTGATTGATGGTGTGTATGTGACGCATATACTCTCATTTTCACAATAGCATTCAAATATGATGATACTCAGCAAACAACTGAACGAATAGTGAAAGAGGAATGTAACACGCGAATAATCTGCGATTCTTCCTGGCGATCATTGGAAGATTAATCGCGGTTGCAGAAGAATTCACGATACATCTGCGATGATTGATAAATTAAGGCCCATTTAGTCTCGACGGTTGACGGTGGACGGTAGCCGATCAGCTGTTTGAGTTGGGGTTGCATTTTGCATGTGTTAGAGAGAGACAACTAAAATTGACGGTAGACGACGGTAGACTTCTGCAGGTTGCAGAATCAACCGTCGAGACCGATCAGCTGTTTTTTGTTATTGATTTCACTTCGACATTTTGCTCGCGGAAATTGTTTATAAGTTGTAAATTAAATTTTATAGTTTCAAGTTGTGAGTAATGTATTTATAAACGAAGTCAAGTTATATTTTGTACAAATGCTCTTCAATTAGCTGTTTTTGTTTTGTTTTGTCTTACCGTCGTCTACCGTCGTAACTAAACGCACAATATTGAGTCAACCGTCTACCGTCGAGACTAAATGGGTCTTTAATCTCTTGGGTACAATACGCGATGCCTCCACGTCACTTAATTGTATTTTTGCACAATATTTTGTCTTTATTTATTAAATCTGCAAAGAGAAACTATACCAACCGTCTAACATTTTTATCGATTCGTTCAATTCTCGTTTTAAAGATTCGCTAGCGATTCATTTAGGCGAATCGCTTTTCACCGGACAGCAACATCATCATCACGCATCATCCGCGGCAATCGTCATCAGCGATTCAAGTAATCTTCCAAACTACACGATCAAAAAAATTTGAAGGTATGTATCGTTTAAAAACCGCATATTCGAAATCGACGAATGCGATTCGATTAAGAGCAGTTTTCAACCGCTTCAATCGTGGTCGAATTAGTTATAGTTCGCCATGAGTTGTATCTGTCTGCAGTCTGCCTTTTATATATCAGAATTTGAAATCAAAAAACCCAAGATTGTATCTGAATTCTGAATTGTGCCATGGTAAAATCAAAAAAAATAATTATATATATGGTTCCGACAACCAATCATTTCGACAACAATATTTTCAACAAAATGTGAAAATATCTGAAATTGATATTAACATCCATTTTTGTCAGAAATAATGTTTTTACACCAATAATTACAGTATTTGATTACCAGAGCAAAAACTGCTATTACTTTCCATTTTTCGATAGTGAGTCGCTAGCGCTAATAAAATTCACGACTACAATTGTGTTTAATGTCTTATGCGTTTTTTTACTTTCGATCTGGATATGTCTGAGTTGGCATCACTGGCCATTTGTGCAGAGAGTTTTTATGAGAGATAGAATTTTTCTGATATGCCACGCAATTCCAATTCTTAACATTTTTGGGTTGTTATTAAAATTACAAATTACAATTGTCTTGTATTTAAAATTTAATTTGTGAAAGTAGAAGAAATAAAAACTAGGAATGGGATCCGCTCACAGTGTACAAATTCCAGGCGGAGGTACTGAAGGATACCACGTATTGAAGGTAAATAAGTTCAATGTTAATAAAAAAATTGCTAAACCTAAAATTATTTTTCAGGTGCAAGATAATTCTCCTGGTCAGAAAGCAGGTCTTGAAGCATTCTTTGACTTTATCATAGCTATTGCGGGTACTAGATTGGACCAAGACAACGATATGCTAAAGGAATTATTACGGCAAAATGTTGATAAACCTGCTAAGTTGGTCGTATATTCAAGTAAAACACAGACTGTACGCGAACTAACATTGACTCCTACCTCAGGATGGGGTGGACAAGGTCTATTGGGTGTTAGTATACGTTTCTGTTCCTTTGAGGGAGCTAACGAACACGTTTGGCATATTTTGGAAGTTCATCCAGATTCACCCGCTGAATTGGCAGGTTTGAGAGCCTATTCCGACTACGTCATTGGTGCTGATGCTATACGTCATGAAAACGATGACTTGTTTACACTGATAATGACACACGAACAACAACCTCTTAAGATGTATGTTTACAATATCGATGACGATGCTTGTCGCGAAGTTACCATTAAGCCAAATTCCAATTGGGGCGGTGAGGGCGCATTGGGTTGTGGTATTGGTTACGGATACCTTCATCGTATACCCATTCAAGCTGGAAATGCTGCTGTTGCACAGCCGCCAACAAGTATACCAAGCAATCCATCCCAATCTACGGCCGCCTCAGCAATTCCAGCTTCGGTACCAGCGGTATCGGCCACATCAGCAACAACTGTTATTGCTCCTACCTTGCCTTATGTGCCTCCATTGAGCAATACATTTGCTCCTTCGGCAGTTGCTGTGACACCTGCTCAGCAAAGTGTGTTTAAACAATATTTCAATCCCGATGATAATTCACCAGAATTGATAACCAATCCCGAACAAGGCTCAACAAATGACAACGATCAAAACGATGAATTACTGAAGAAAGATCAAAATAAACAAGTACCAGAAGACACGGCAGTAACTCCTCAAAGTCAAATACTAGCGTCATCTTCCGAAAACTTTTTTGTTCCTCCTCCAGCACAACCAATAACACCGGCAACTGCTGCGACAACATTGCCACCACCATCAAACATATATATACCAGGAGTTATAGAGGCACCTGTAACCAATAATAATAACGCTTCAGGTATGCCTACTACACAATTGCCATACCCTCAGGCCACTGCTCCTCCCAATATAAATACTAGTGCTCCTAATCCGATACCCATGTATTCCACGGGTATTCAACAACAATATATGTCATCACCAGCTGCTTTATCGTATCCAGCTGCTCAGACTATTGCCAGTTATCCACAAATGCAGACATCTATGGGTCTTTATCCAACTCAACAGACAACTCCCATGCCACCACAAATGGCTGCATATCAACAACAACAGCAACAACAACAACATCCCCAGCAACAACAGCCCTTAGTACCCGTAATGGCTCCCATAACAATACAAGCCCCCTCATCTTTACCACCAATGAATGCAATTAATTCTCCCCCTTCTATACCCACTTCATCAGCATTTACTAATTAAGTTCTTTTTGCGCTTTCAATTGCATCTTTTTGTTTATTTAGATATGTTTGTTCGCTGTATGTCCCACTCCCCATATCTTCCTACTGGGTGTGGCAACTATCATTATTCTCTCTCTCTATCTTTTCCTTAATTTACTTGCTTAGCAACGATCTATATGCGACTTTTTTTTTTAATTTGCTTTATACAAAAATTATTTGCAATTCTTTCTTTGAAAGCTTTTATAGTTTATATAAAGAATATATTTATCGTTATAAAAAAGTAAATGATTTATAAACAAATTTTTATTACTAATGACAAGAAATTTATATGTACACTACTTTATAAAAATAATTAAAAAAATATGTATTGCTAATATAAAAATTATGAAAATCGGAATTATTAGAGTTTTATTTCTTATATTCACGGACATTTCGACTAATAAACAAGCTAAACCAATGACATCCTAAAAAAATGAACAGTTCACCTTCAGGGTAGCCCAAAAGAGACCCACTGATTTGAAACACAAACTCTTGAATATACACAGAAACACATTGAAACTATCGATCTTATGTCGGATGAAGCGCATTTTCAGTATGACAATAAGCACTCAATAATACATCAGCAGCAGACACATTACGAGTCCAAATCATTTACGTTACATACTTATATATAACTCACCCCCATTTCAAACCAAAAAGCCATAGTAACCAAAAATTTGTTTTTTTTAAAACAAATATTTTTTCTTACAGCCAGTCTACATAAAATTAACACTTAAAATTTGTCTAGATATTCAAAAATAAAAATAATGACAAACTTTGTGTTTCCAGAAGAAGTGAAGTTTTTCATTGACAGTTTACGCCAGTTTCAAATCCGTGATGTTGGTTCCGAAAAATGGCTTGATGTCCATGAAATGATTTTAAAACTAAGCCAACAAGCTATTCTTGAGGCATCCGAACATCGTGAGGAGGAAGTAAAGGAAATGTTGATATCTGGGGATAAACTTAAAGTTCTAGTTAATGAAGCATATTGCGTTTTCTTGTGGAAGACAAAAGTGTTGCCTTACCTCTTGGATATTGATCCAAATCCGAAAGCAACATTTCTAATTTATACAGTGTTATTTCATGAGGGTGCTGTTATGTCTCTTCTGGATGTCGCTTTATATCATGTCAATGGATGCGAAGCCTTAAATGATGCTTCTTTAGATTTAATAGATTATTGCGCTCAAGGTATTGCTCAAGTCATTGGATTGGTAAGGTAACTTGACGTACACATATTTTTAATACACAAATTAATACCATGTCAAATCCACGAATCATCGCTTTTATTTTCTAGTAGAACAATAGATATATTCGAAATATGTAAATGCAATTGTAATTAAATATTAATAAATATGCAATTTTATTTTAAAGCATGGGCCACCATGAAAACGAATCAAATGTTGATGTCGATGAGGCTATTCTTAGTGAATTGGAACGTCAAAAACGTGATCTAATCTACAAAATCGGTCTGCGTTGCATATCCATTCTGAACTATTTGGCAGATAATGCAAATGCCTTACCGGTAAGTGCAACCAGGCGTATGGTTGTCACTCATGATATACCCTGGTTGATGGCCGACTTATTACAATATCGTCCATGGCAAAGGCGGACTAAAAGGGGACTAGAAAAGTATATAGACGAGAAATGGCTGCCGGTGCAGGGGGAAGACGTCGCAAAAGTAGTTAAACATGAAGCTCAGGCATGGTTTTGTTTACGTCAACTGTTATTCAATCCCAGTCTTATGCAATCCTACGAAATGAAAAACGAAAGACGTAAACATTTGAGCAAGGTAAGAATATTTTGTAATACGAAGCATTAAGAGTATCCACAATTTTACATATTTCATCAATAGTGCCTAGGCTTACTTTATGAATCCCTATTGGATCAGCTGCCACCTTTGATCGATCTCAAACAATTGTTATGCCAACTATCAATATCGGACAATCAAAGTAATCGCGGTGTTTCAAATAATTCAACACTTATATTGGAAGAACTTCCCGAAATCAGAGAAAACCTTGTTCGTGAAACTGATAAATCTGGAGGATTTTTGGGTATTGCCCAATTACAAGAGAATATTTTCTTGTCCAGTGATAATGAGTACATTTTCCATATGGCTGAGCGTTTGAATGTTGCGTACAACACGGAGTTACTGGCTGATTTGGAGGAGAAAGCAAGCGCGGTGGAGAAATCTGCTAAATCATCAGCTGGAAAGGAAAAAGCGAAAAAATGTGGCAATTGTTTGGTTGACGCGGAAAAGAAATGTTCACAATGTAAAGCTGTTTATTATTGTTCAAGGTATGAAAATATCCAGATTCGTGGGTATCTTTTTTAAAAAATGCCATTAAAACTTTTTACCACATTGCTCTTTGGTTTAACAATTGGATTTAAATTTAATATTTATTTTCAAACATATGAATTTAACGGACTGTTACGATATGTAGTGTGTGTGAGAAATATGTAGAAGATCAAGACGTAGGTAGCCATATGATAATTAATGGAATGTTGAAGGAAATATGTCGTATACTTTGAATGATACCCAATACCAGGAAAAATCGTTTCACATAATTACTAGTAAAAATACTATTTTCTTTTATTAAATTAAAGAATATTCTATTCTGTTCTCTGGACTTATTTTAATAGTTTTCCATAGGTTTTACAAAAGGTTCAACTTAAAACTAGAAAAAATAACATTAAAAACAATTAGGAATGTCGACAGGATTAGTAAAATAATACTATGCAACAAAACAAAATAATTGTCTGGAAACCGATAAATCGATATGTGCTGGACTTCACTTTATAGACGAGGTGATTGGTTCGCAAAATTCTTGTGCTGAATTTAACAATCACCAAATTATTTGTGATTCACAACCACTTTCAAACACCATGGTGATAGCGAATAAAAAATTTTGTACTTAACATGACCGAAAACAAATTCGAAACATTACATGTTTAATAAAGCCCAACACAACTAATTTTCACTAAATTGATTTGACAAGCACCAGTGATTGGCGATCACTAGTGATATCCAGCAAATACCTGAATAACTTATGTACCGACAAAATAGAACCTCTTATTTTTTTTTTTTGCAGAAACCGATCTGTGATTCGAATTCTCCCCTTTAGTTTTGACCGATACCCTTCATTCCCATTTAAGAACGTAAAAAGTATAATTTCTTTAAACGGAGTGAAATGTTTACTTCTTTGTATACTTCATTGTGATTTGCCATTTTGTGAGGTGGATTTATGCAACAGAATTCTTTTTCTCCCGAGAAAAGAAAACTTGCAAATATAGCGTTCAAAAACTATATTTGCACCGGTAATTGTGGTGTCATCAACAATTTGAACTCTGGTTAATATAAGCAAATGCGTGTACTTTACGAGTGTTGTCTCTTCGTTATCTGAACACCTGAATACGCTCCATTCTGTAGCCTCGAATTTACTCCATGATTGATTGTGGTGTATTACGTCAGGTTGAAATCATGGAAAGAACATCTTTGTTCCACTTTGTAAATGACGAAGACAAAAATCTCAATGCAATGTAAATCATCTCTAGAAACAACATAAGCCGTTCGGAGCCGCAAATCGTGCACTGGTCACAGTTTACTTAATGTTGGTTCTTTGTTGTGATATATTTGTTTCTCCTCTCTCTGAATGCATTGTAATCTAGTCATTATTCCGTTATCGACTTGGTGCATTAGTATTAAAAAGCAACAGGGGCAGAACATACAGAATTGTATACATACAGGATTTGCATACCGGCGATTTCACCTTCTCGTGTACTATAATTAGACGGCAGATAGTATAAATTTGCAGAATTTCCACTTGTTCCTTAAAGTACATAGATGACCAGACAATTAATCTAGTTTTTGTACAGAGTCGATAAGTTTGCTTTGTGAGAGCATCATTTAAATAACTAATAGTACCTATAAATTGTACTACACTAGAACTTTTCTTGCAGCTGAACCACTTTGCAATTAACTCTGACATTGATTTCAATTTTTCTAATGGACTTGAGTTACTCATAATACACGGCTCATCACTTACACGTCTGGTATTAGTTGAAGACCTTAGTGTGACTACTACACATTAATCGATCTATCTCTTAGTAGAATTGTCTGTCGTCGTATTCAAGAAATTATAAATTTGGTTGAACAAAAGAAGAGATAAACAATCCTTGGCCTTTTGTATGGACAAGTTGTTGGTGGTGATATTTTCCGGATCTACCACAGGTATACACGGATGTCTCTTCAGGAAACCACTCAGCCACTCCATATCGGCCGACCCATTTATGGACCACGTTAAAGGCATATCTTTTTTGTTTTTATGCGCAATAAGATAGGCGAATTTCATTACATCTGTTCGACTGAGATCATATTTCAATTGTGCCAATGTTTTGATGTATTCGGCCAGGAAGACTTCTTCTTCATTATTGAAAACAGACTCCGCCGCAGCTTTCGTTTTGGGTGGTTTACTTGACATTTGATATTTTTTGTAGTGTCGCCACAAAGTTGTTTTTGCAATGCAATGCTTTTTAGCAGCCATCTCAATAGTCATTCCTTTTTCTATATCCTCTATGGCGATATTCATTATAGGTCCATTTAAACCGGATTTACTTTTTGATTTGGGCATAGTAGTAACTTTCAATAATCACCCCCGCAATTCGCAAATAAATGGCGAACAAGAATAAATAAGCATACATTTAGGATGACAAAAAATCACGATTTTCCATAGCGCCATCTTGTGACCAGTCAATATTTGGATTTTTATTGAGAGTAATATTAATATTCGAGAGAAAGAGAAAATATGAAAAAGATGAATCAGCTGTTACCGTGACGAAAGAGATGGATGGCGGCCGGGCGAGGACTTTCTTGCCATCCACCCTATTCGTATTTTTATTCCGTCTGCTTTTTTGCTATCGTGAATATGTTCACTTCGAAACAGCTGTTTTGATATTTTAGTACTCAATGAGCTGTTTCAAAATGAAGGACAGTTGAAAATCAAGATATCAAAAAAAGAACGGCTTTATTTCTGTGGTCACAACCCATAACAGCCTAAGTCTGTTTTTCAATATTTTCAGTACAGGAGTTTAATGTTTTGAATCTTCACTGAAAAGCAGGAGAAGGTGTTTTTTGGAAAACTTTGCTACAGATTCCAAGGAAACGAATTTCTTTACTTAGTTGTTAACAAAAAATAGTTGTTTATTCTCGCAGTCAAAAGATATTATCGAAAAAGACACTTAGGCTCTTATGAATTGTTGAACGAAAGAAAGTCAAAAAGTTCAAGTTGAGTTAGGCTATTATTCCAGATTAAATAAAAAACTTTTTGTTTGGAGAAAGACCTTAACTTAATTTATGTTTATCAAAAAACGAAATTGTAATTCGGAATAAGACCTTAACTCAAGTTAGGAAAATAAAATTGCTTCTTTGTTTTTTTGGATTAACGACTTAAGTTGATTTAGGCAATAATGAAAAAATAATGTTTATATTTGTTGTAATCCTAAATTGACTTAGGCAGTTATGCCAAAACAGTAATTTAGAAAAATAACTTAAGCTATTAGGATGAAAAATTTAGAGCAAATAAATTTAGATACGCTGAATACGATGGTGCTAATAACTCAATTGTGTCCTAACTCGAGTTAGGCTGTTAAGGGTTGTGACCACAGATTTATGTCGTTATAAAAAAAAAGAAAAGTAAATTTTCCCCTACAAATAGAATCAGTCCATTCCAGGCCGTCTGACAACCCTATCCTGAACACTGCCGTGATGCTTTTGTTTAGCATATCAAACTACCATTTCAAAATCATATCTATCTAAACTGTTCAATTTATTTTTCATAACTTTGAAACCTTAGTTTCATCTCCTGCCTCCTGGTATCGAAAAATGCGAACCAATTCGGCCCGGAAAGAACATTCACGATAGAGGAAGAGTCTGAAAAAAAACAGTTTCGGCACTTTCTTTAATAAAAACTAAGAAACAAACTGAGCTTGTACATCCCCCACTACGTATGGTCAGCTCCAAAGAATTTTGGTCGGTTTTGGAAATTTTTAGTAGGAAACATTGTTCTATACCTCTTTTTCAAACTCTTGTGCTAGGGGTTGCCAAGCAACGTTTCAAAACAGCAATTCAAGGAAGTTTGAGAGGCGGGTGGAAGATTTTTAAGTCGACATCCTGGTATTTTTTTAGGAATATTGGTTTTAGGGGTATAGTTTCAACGATTGGTGTCGGTCGGGGGTAGCAAAAATATCGCGAAATGTTAGACATTAAATATAAGTTATTAACGAACCAGAAACAAAATAATTTCCCGCAAAATTAAAAACTATCAGAAAATGATAAAAAAAATTTACAACCATTTCCGTCTTTGGCCGTAATTTTATATCCTAGTGCGACGGCCTGCCTCTTCAGGGTTGGCAGCCGAAACGACGAAGATTGGGCATGTAAGATTAATAAAGTTAATTGAAATGTAATGAGAGTAATCCAACAAACTGTCAGAGCTGACAATTCGACAGAATTGGATTGTATTCGAACCCTAATTAATTTTCGGCAAATATGTATTTGGTAAATCTATTATTTTTCAACTGTGTTAGGCACGATTTACACAATTACTTTCCACCCAGATTGAACAGGCAAGACGTTAGACGACTGTTTTAATAGATTTAGGACTTAGAGCAGTTGTCATATTAGGCGATATGTTCGCAGCAACTGAGTGTTGAAATTATGAATGCATTTTGCAGATTTGATTGAATCCTGACAATAAGAGTTGTGGTTAAGAAGTTTTAAATGTAAGTCATATTGTTTAGAAAATCCCTAGCCTTACGATTAGATGCGAAACCATATTTAATTAACGGCTTTATCCTTATGCATCTTTCTATCCCATTGTCCATTGTTGTTAGAAATATTATCCCTACATTTAACATTTTGTATTCCACCATAGGAAGTGTCAACTGGATGATTGGCCCAAACACAAGACTTATTGCATTAAAATCTAGACCGCAGCAAGCAGCACGAAATCCGCCTTCTATACATGTTCCATGAATTCACTTCACGAATCCGTCCAATAATATACTTTTTTTTCTTTTTTAACATTGTTTTTTTTTATTATTAAAAACTTCTCAACACAGACAAAATGTTGTGCTTTACATCTATTGTTGTTTTATTTAGTCACTTTTGTTGGTATAGTTTTGGTTGATGTGTTTTTGAAAAAAACAAAAACAAGCAGCATCGTTATCATCAACTGAACCCCATCACATACTAAACACAGATAGTTTAGCTGTTTTGTCTGAGGTGCTCCTTGACGACATCCAAAGCTTGGGTTTCCTCACCGAAGTCCTTGATGACAACAACGGAACAGCCACAAACCTTACGAGGCTTGCCCTCCTTGTCGATCTTGCACAGACCGGACCATTCGCCCAGTTTCTTGTGGGAATCGACACGGATCAATGGAATTTGATGTTCGTGGCAGAGGGCAGTAACGAGCTTCTTGTAGTTGGGTTCGTCAAAAGACTCAGCCAAGATACACAAAACAGCCTGACGCCTGAAATGAAAAATGCTGGCGTAAGTACAAACACGAGCATTTATGTTTTGTATGAAAACTTACTTGTCCAAAGCTTTGCAAGCTTGGTGAATACCATGAACCAGACCATCAGCGATCAAGGATTTCTTCAAGACTTCTTGCAAAGCTTGATTAATGTCCATGGCACCACCTGGAACGGGAGCAGCGGAGGGTACATCTCTGTTGAATTCAGATCAAATGAAAGAAAAAAAACAATGATTAATTAGTAATACGTCAACACAGGTATCGTTTAGTAGATTTTGTGAATATCTATGGAAATTAAGGCACGATGTGGCATTTTAAAGCAACTTTATTTCACAATTTCTGGTTGTTTACGTTTTATACGGCGCGACGATATTTGAAATATTAACAATTCGGATCAACTTACACGTCAACGTCAGCCATTTTTTAATGTATTTGTCGTCCTTGAACTGAAATTGTTAAGAAAAGCACTTATTAATTCATTGATGTCCATCGTAAATAATAATTATTTTTGCATTGCGGGGGAATAAAAAGACACCGCTTTCATACCTTTTTGACAACCGGAAAGAAAGAAGAGAGATTTTTGCAGCCAACTTCATGTTGTTATTTTTTTTGACATTTTCCACTCTGTTATGACAGTTGCTTGGCGGTGTTTATTTCTGGTAGAATAGACATTCACAATATTTGTGCAAAATAACATTTGTACAACTATTAGGTTTTTGAGAATACTGGCTCCAAATAAAATCAAAAAGCCTAAAGCGTTTCTGTCATACTTCATATGAAAATTCAGTTCTTTTAATAACGTGAGTTTCTGGGACGAGTTTATAGAGGATATATAAGAGTTTACCACAGTTGTGGCAGATAAAATTTGAGTTGTACCACAACAAACAACTAAAAATTATTAATAGCCGCTACAACATACCGCTTCATTACTTCATGCTTTCGCGTACTGAATTATGCCGTCAGCGCCCGACAGTGTGATAGCAAAACGAAAATTTTGCCATTATACATGTGTAATAGCCGCTTTACACTTCTTAGTCCCCTTTTCCACAGGCAAATTGTTATTTGGCAAATTTTTTGTTTTCTCTTTTGAAATTTTCGCTTGCTTTTCCACTAGCAAATTTTTCTTTGCCAAATTTGCGAATCAAAATACAAAAGAAAGAAAGAAACGTCAAAAGTGTTTACATTTTAAAGAATTTTTCGAAGAAGTGTATACATAATTTAAAATCGGTGCAATAATGGACAAGGAGTGTAAACATAATTTAATAAAAGAGATTTTGGATTGTACAAAATCCGCGTTTGATATGGAGTCAGCCGGCTGTGTGTCAGTAAAACGAATAGGTTAAAAAGGAAATGTCAACAAAATTGTTTGCAACGAACAGAGCAAAGCAGAATTTGCGTGTACCGCAAATTCTGAACAGGCAAAGTTTTGTTTCTCTTCCTCGCACCCCTCTCGCCTACAAACTCAGAATTTGCCAAATAAAAATTTGCCTGTGGAAAAGGGGACTTAGGGATTTAAATCTCAAAACATTAGCCGTTAGAATCCGTATTTAAGCAGTAGTTTCCGGTAGTGAACATATTACATATTTTGTTTATAGATCACTGATTTGAGAGAAGTTTGTGTTTTCATGGAATGTTTAGGAAAATTCCATTACATGAATAGGAAAATGCATACACGTATGTGCATGAGATAGTGGCCAATCTAAATAAGCTAAGACGCTAAACGGCGTGGAATTCAATTTGTATTGATTTTTTGTGGATGACCATTTGGCGTTCATGAATACATTTAGGCCCAATAAATGAGTCAAGGTTGATCTTTGTTTTTCGTTTAAACTGAAGTTAAACTTCAAATTCATTTTTTCAGTCATAGTTTAAACGTAGATTAATTGTCTAATATTGTGCGTTTAAACCACAGTTCAATAACCTAATGATTGTGTCAGCACTCAACGAAAGAATAAGAAGAATCAAAATTATTTTGGTTCACAAAATTCCACAAATAAAGTAAATTACATAAATAAAGCTGCTGTGTAATTTTGTTGGTGCTGGAAATGGTTTTCGACTATCACCAGTTCCATACATGTATCTTTTGCCGTGCCAAAGTTTATTTAGCAGAGTTTTTTAATTCTAATGTTTTTTCGAATAATCTTGTCTGGACAAAATCCACTACAAAAGTTTAATATCGTTTTAATTATTCACCGGAAACCGATGTTTTCTGAAAAAAATGTGAGTGTTGCCAAATCAATAGCTGAAATGTTGATTATTTGGACTGACCACTCAAAAACGTATTTGAAGTTTAAACTCAGTTTTATTGGAAACTGAGTTTTACATAATCCTGGTAAAACAACTATTCGTTTTTATAATGGAGTTATACATAATCCTGGTATAAACAACTATTTGTTTTTATAATGGTGTATTTGGTTATGTCGTTTTTAGACGGCGGTATCTTGTAACATCGATTCGAGAATCGCATTATAAATATGTACCTACAATTCAAAAAAGTCGCATATATATTTTTCAGACTTGCCAAGATAAAATTGTGGCTGGCCGTGGTGTGTGCGAATTACTTATTTCCTTTAACATTCCATGAAAGAACAGACGGGGAACTTCTCTCTAATCAGTTAGCTGTGCGCGATATAATTATGGATAGTCACTGAACGGAACCTACTGTTTAAAGCCGGCTCCGAACGGCTAATGTTTTTTTCTAGAGAAGTTTTACATGTCTTAGAGATTACTCTGAACATTTTATTGTTTCTGATGATTGGCTATGTTTGCATTAGCTTATATTGAGTAACTGTCAATATGAAGTCAATCCCGCCTTAAAGACCCCTTGACACGATCGAAGTTAATGAACAGTATTACGATAGTATTAGTGAAAATGTGAGTGCATGCGTCACACCAACACTGATGCGTCATGAAAAAAATCAAAAATGTTTATTTGCAAATAAGTTAAGAAATTATGTTTCGGACAGTTGTGCTTAATCTGCAAAAATAGCTCGACTCGGCCTAGCACTCGCGGCCTAGTCACTGTGAGATATCACTACTGCCGCAGTGAATGCAAAATTCGTTTGGTATTAGTGATACGGAGATGCCTAACGCTGCCAGACTCAGGTACTTTGACAACTCAACCTATTGTGATTTGTAATGGTTGCCAGACTGCGCGAACAAATGACGTACCACCAATTAGAAATGAGAAAGAACAACAAATGAATCATTCATTGCAAAAACATCAAAAGAAAAATTAAACACTATTTTTTTAAACTACTAAAAGTTATTATTTGAAAATAAACCAAAGCGTCCGTACAATTTATCCCAGCGTATTCTAAAAAAAATCAATCAAACTGGGGAACGAAATGTCATCAGCACAAATGGAAAGTATGTTTTTATCGCCTACCCATTCAAACATGTCCAACAGAATAATTTTATTTTCTTATAACATCCGTTGTTTAGAACATTTATTTAATCTAAAATTTGCTGTAAAGGAACTGGAACGCAACAGCAAAAAATGTGAAAAAGAAGAGAAAATTGAAAAAATGAAGGCAAAAAAAGCCATTCAGAAAGGTAACATGGACGTGGCCAGAATACATGCAGAAAATGCCATTCGTCAAAAGAATCAGGCTGTGAATTATTTGCGGATGAGTGCACGCGTTGATGCCGTCGCTAGTCGAGTTCAATCGGCCCTCACAACTCGTAAGGTTACCGGGTCTATGGCGGGGGTAGTCAAAGCTATGGATGCTGCTATGAAGGGTATGAATTTAGAGAAAATTTCATCACTAATGGAAAAGTTCGAACAACAATTCGAGGATTTGGACGTACAAAGTTCTGTCATGGAAAATACAATGTCCGACACCACAACAACCTCGGTGCCACAGGGAGATGTTGACAATCTGTTGCAACAAGTGGCTGATGAAGCTGGGTAAGATGTGGTTAAAAACTCAAAAATCCACATTACAATTACAACATTGTTTTCGTTACAGCTTGGAACTCAACATGGAATTGCCAAGTGGTGTTCAGTCTTCGACTATTGGAGCGTCTACCCAGGTATCACAGGAACAAGATGAGTTAACGCAACGTTTGGCACGCCTGAGACAAGCTGAATAGATTTTAGCGTTAATGTCATGTAATCTCTCCTCACTGTTTGCTGTTTGTTATGCTGTCCCTTAACACTCAAAACGGGGTTTGGAGGATTTTTGTATATTTTATTGTTTAAGTTTCACTTACCATACATACAATTTGCAAAATATTAGAGTATATTTAGGGTATTCGTAACCTGTCGTATAACAATGTTCCGTAAATGAATTCTCATAAAAACAAGATTACGTCAGTTTATAATACTGCATTTACGTCGATATGTGCAGGTTCATCTATACCCGGTATGAAAAAATGCTTTTTGTGTAAACAATTTAAAAAACGTTTTTATGCTTTTAATGAATTATGGTCATCGCGTTGATTTAGAACCGTCAAAAAAATATGCCCAACATGGAAATGATTAAAAAAAATATAAATAAAAATAACTTAGTTTGTTAAATTTTTGTGTATGTAACATGGTTAATACACTATCCAGCATTGTTTTAAAGAGTAAACAGAAAATCCCAATTCAATGACTTTTTGTTGTGGATTCTAATCGAGATTAGGCGTTTATTGCACTGAAAATTCATGGATGCAAAATGAGCTGTGTCAAGTGTATTGCTGTAACGTTATAACGATAAATATTCTGTTTTCCCATTTAGATGTGTCGGATTTCACATCCTTGCCATGCAGATTAGCAGTTACAAATTCTGGTGCTGGTTGGTTGGGTGACTGTGTGTTGTAGTTACTCTGAAACACAACTCATTCATACAAAACCACCCTCTGCTCTAAAATGTGGAATGGTAGAAAGGATTTCGTTACCATTTCATTCATTCATATTTAAATATCTAGATTCGTTCATTTATTCTTGAAATTATAGTCTATATATATTCTTGGAGGAAAAGCCCTAATATTACATTTATTCAAAGCAATTGATCATTCTTCAGATTAATTTGCCTTTGCTGCATCATCAGTAGCTGTTGAGCCTGACTCTCTTGATAACGTGTCTGCTCTAATATATCTTGAACATCCACCGCCGTAGTTGATGTATTTCCGAGCTTGTCATCGCTGGTCGATTTTTTCACCCGTTGCTTTCGGGCTTTTTTCTCTTTAGGCTCCGCATTGTTGTCCTTATTCTTTGGTTTAGGACCTCTTTTCTGTTCTATCTTACGTTTTGGGTGCGGTGCAACCATAGGCAGAGACCTCCAATTGTCGTTGTGTCGATCCAAGCGCGACTTAAGTAGCTCCACATCACGCACTCGTCTCCTGATCATTTTCTTGACATTATTAACTCTGCAAGTATTAAGCCGCCAATCGATTATCCGGATACTTATCACATTTTCTTACCTAAGGACACATCTTTCATTTTCGGTTTGTATTTCCTGGCAACGCTTTAAAAGTTTCTCCACAACCTGGTTATATTTCTGTTGTTTTTCTGTTAAAAGCATTATTTTTCAGCGGAAAGTATTGGAGAATTGTTGTAAACAGAGCAAAGAACGAAGTCGAACGAAAATAAAAGGACGCAGTCGAGACCGAGCTGGCCAAAGTTCCAAGTCGAATGGGCTTCAAATCAGAGATGGTAAATCAGGACAGTTGTATTTTCTTGTCACAATTGAATTGTTCATTACACGAATAATTAATTTGTTGCCAGTTTAGTACACATATTCTCTTCGAAACCAAAAAAAATATCGAAAATAATCTGAAGAAACGAATTTGCAAAAACGTTAATTTGCATGAGTAGATTCAAATTAACTTGGCAATACAATCACAATCCACCGTTGTACTCATCATCAACGGCTGTTGCCAAATAGTTTACTATGGCATAGAAATGAAATGAATTTAAAGTCAGCAAATGTCAGTTATTTTTTTTTTTTTTGTAATTTCGATGGTCCTACAGGCGGAAATCCGTGCACTTACAGAGTGTGTGAGCTGGCTTAGCGCTAACACAAGACTAACAAATGTAAATATTTTTACAGGTAGCCAAATGTCTATTAAGGCAATCAAATAAATAAATCTAGAACTGTAAAATCAAGGTCAGTTTTAGATTGAAAAATGGTGATTAACTCTTACTCTAGATATGGCACAATACGCAACATATGGGTGCCGGAGTAAGAGGAAGCGAGAAAGACAATGCCTTGGCCCTACGCGCCCTGGCATGCAAACAAAAACATTGAGAATGCGAAACCTTTAGGAGCTGCGCGTTATGAGCTAAAAAGATGGCGAAACCGACAATAATGTAAGAAATGCTTTTACATATTGTAAAAAACCAAAAAATATGCTAATATTTATTTACGGGACAATTGAATTTATTTGTTCATCATGTTTTCTTTCTCATAAATTTCGTTGCAACTTTTATTATCGGTTACAAATAATGTTTTTTTTTTTCGCAAAACGTTTGGATTCAGTAGAATTAAAACCAAAACGTGTCGAAATGACATCTACGAAATTATTTCAAACACCCTTCGCACTATTGACACCTTTTTGGTACCCTTTGTGCTCAAAAAATGCGTAAATACCAACCCTGATGCAAGTAGCTTTTTTTCGGCAGTATTTATTTTTTATTGGTAAAGAATATGTCCTCCAGCACTCCTACCAATAATGTTGTATCCTCAACGTCCAAAGTTCCTTCTGAAAAGTCTAATAACAATTTACAGAATGCAAATACCTCAACAACTGCCGTTCTAAAAGCATACAGAGACATTGTTAAAGACCCGAAAAATCTCGATGAAGCTGCGAAATATTTGTATCAGTCATTGGTGGACGATGCCGTGCTTGGTGTGTTTTTGGAAATCCATCATCTACGCAAGACTGGCAACCTGACTGCATTAGATGGAGTGAATGAAGATGAAGCCGAGACATCATTTCGCATTGTTGATATGCCAAATTTCGATATTTTTGGCATTTCCACCGCAAAGAAACCTATGGACTGCACCTGCCCCAACTGTGATAGGCCCGTATCAGCTGCTCGATTTGCGCCACACTTGGAAAAGTGTATGGGCATGGGTCGCATATCTAGCCGCATTGCTAGCCGTCGTCTGGCAACCAAGGAGAGCAACAGTGCCAGTTCATCGTCTTCTTCATCATACCTGCAAACAAATGCCGGTAGTGATGATGAGGATGATGTAGACTGGTCATCGGAGAAGCGTCGCAAGAAATCTAGCCAGAATTCCCGTAATAATGGTTCCAAGAAGAATAACGGCAAAACATTTTGAGCTGTGCCGATGCTCCTTCCTCTGGCCACTACTCTCCTATAAACAAAACATAGATTTACTATAGAAATTAAATTCTTTTTATAATCGTATATTAATTTTATTTATAAATGTTTTGCTGTATGTTTAGTTCTGTATTAATTTCTCATCTTTTATATATAAACGTATAAATTAAAAATCGAAATTAAAGTAAATGTATCCGATGTGATAAACCCGTCTTGCAAATATGAAATAGGAGAATGGCCCTTTGGCGAAAAACGCTGTTCCTTTCCATGGAACTTGTTTTGAATGTTGTCATGCTATTATCCACTTTTGAGAAATATATTCGTTGCCTCGATTTTTAGATTGATTGAAAAAAGATGAATCGAAGAGTGGCCAAAATTGCAAGCAATGGCAGCGACCACGGTCGTAGTCCGTACAACTAGACAAAACACCAGACGTGAGCTATTGCAACTGACGGAATAGACCCCACTGATAAGCGCTGCAGCACAAAATAAGAGCATATGGAGGAGCAGAAGTCGTCGTTGGATTTCCTTACCTAAAGAAAGACTGAGAAAGAAGACATTAACTTCAGAATGGACTGAATAGTCGTGCAGACTAGGGCCGCCTTATTTTTAAAAAAATACGAGAGTCCCGTTTGATTACACGTTTTTGGGATTCGTTGATAGCACTGACACACCGGGCCATTAGACTCTTTTTAGCTTGCAGTAGATGCCGACACTTCTGCAAAACTCTCCATATGTGCCCTCAATAGAATTCTATAATAATGGATATATGGTGACACCACGTAGTTGTAGTTGTTATGATAGGATTCTGCAATGTTATATCTATGACAAGAAAATGTCAGAAAGCTATAATTTTCTATGGAAGATTAGAAGATAGCGTTGAGTCTACATACAATGATGCCGAAGTTAATATTAAGGCCAACGACCGGTGCAATAACAGACAAATTGCCACTACATGGAAGTACATCGAATTTACTTAAGGTACAACATTGTTCACTCTCACATATCGATATTTTAATATAACTCATTTATTATTGTTCGAAATGCGTTTCTTGTTTTATTCTTGTAGAGTACTTTCTAATACAAATTCTATTAAAATTTCAATGAAATTTGATGGAAAATAAATAAGTTATAAGCAAACAAATTGTTTGTGTACCTATATTATTTCTATTTTTTTATTATGTTTTTTATGTGTGTTTTTTTTTCTTTTATATTAATGTAACAATATAATGCATTTGAGGGAACATTTTATTTACTGTACCATTTACCGAAACTCTAGGACGTGGATCGGAAGCCCAGTAAATCTTTACGGAAATTCACTTTTGGGTAAGTGACCATTCTTTTGTATTCTTAGGTTTATATGTCCAAAAACCAAAATTGAAAATCCGTTTTGGAAATACACTAATCCCATTTTTCGACGGACAAAAAATATATTTAAAAACTGAACATATACAGATGATCAAAATCCTGGTCAAATTTTACGTTTTAAAACTATATGATATATACGAGGATCATTATGAGAATGTTCCACATCGGAACGACGGGAATAAATATAAAAATATATATATATGACTATGGAATAATTTCTGGTTTAAACGAATGGAATGAAATCCAAGATATTGCCTATTACCAGATGATAGTTATGCTCTTTGTATTACTACTTTTTGGTTGGGAAATGAATAAAATAGATATATTAGTAATTTAAGTATGTATTTCATAAATATATTTTTTTGTGTTTGTTCTAATTTTTAAATACAAATGTGAAATCAATTGAATTGAATCCTCACAAGCGATTTGATAGTGATGTAAGTCACATCATTTTGATATATCATTATAAAAAATTAAAATTGACCCCCATATATGGCAAAAAATTGTTTGTAATTCAGTTGTAAAAATGGTAGAAGTTTTTTTTTGTGGATAGAATTTTTTTTATATTTTATTAAATACAAGTTTTGACTCTTGAGCTGTCAGAACTCGAAAACGACTTGTCCGATTTTGTTAAAATAGATTTTAATCCAATCAAAATGATTAATTAATCAAAATTATAAACAAATTTAAGACAAAATGACAAAAAGTAGTTTATTATAGCGACACGTATGTATCTTACAATTAAAATGAGGTATACGCCATTACAATTCACTTTTATTCACAATTTAGTGCCATGTTTTTGTCTTAAATTTGTTTACAACTCTGAAACTAATTTTAGTGATAACATATTTAAAGTTACGACGTTAATAATAATAATAAGTTGTACACCATAATGGTATGATAGTTATTCATTACAAATTTTTCGTTGTTGTCTAGTGTGATTTTGTGACTGCAATATATAGTACAAATAACCGTTGTGTTTCATGTTAGATCTCCATGAATTCAAATGTTAAAATTGATGTTAATATTGAAAATGTACGTGTAAATGACAGATGTTTACCTATCTTATTCATCCACCACCGTCTAATAAAAGGTTTTGTTACTCAATATAGTTTCGGTAACTTCTGATCCTTGTCACTATGACCGATAATTCGTGACAATTGTTTTTCCACATCCTTTATGTACTTTTCGGGCAAGCAAGCGTCACGCATAGCGCCCAATTTCGCATTAATGACAGCCCGAATGTTGTTGTCACGTTGTCTTTGACTTTCGCGCCAAGCCGAAGCCTGACTTTTCTCCAAATCCTTTAAACGTCGACGTTGCATTTCATTATCGCCGATTTGGCGCACTATATCGAGACGATACAAATCACGTCTACGTTCTCTTTCCTGTTGTTCTTTTCTTTCTTTGGCTTCCTCTTGTTTAAGGCGATCGATGAGAGTGTTGAAGTCTTGCTCTGCTCGAGCGATTTGTAAAGCCTGACGATATTGTGTTTCTTGCATTTGCATTTGACGGGCTTCAGCCAGATCCTTTTCAATTTGCTTCTTGCGTATGGCGGCCTCCCGTTCTTTGCGTCTGTATTCGCGTTCGATTTTCTCCTGCTCCCGGAGATAGGACATTTCCTCGCGATCCGATTTGGATTGCAGGATCTTCTCAGCCAATGAGTAGATACGTTGTTGTTTACGCTCGAAGTCTTGCTTGGCCAGCATTTTCTCGTTGTGTAAAGCTCGCAAACGTTCGGCTTTTTCTTTCATATAGGCGGCCACCTTCATCTCAGCCTCTCTCTCCTGTTGCCATAGCATTTTGCGAAACTGGCTCGACATTTCCACAACTTTGGCCAGATCTTCACGATACTTTTTGCGCCTGTCTTGATACTCTTTCAGGCGACGTTCATCTTCCTGTTTAATGGATTCATTGGCTTTTCGTAGCATGAGTGCCTCCTCCTCAATGCGCTCGGCTTCCAAAAAACGAAGATTTTCCCTTTCATGGAGTTGCTTTTTGATTTCATATGCATACTTTTGTTTGTTTTCATGCAGTTTATTGAACTTCTCATCTTCTTCGCTGAGAGCTTTTATGGCATTGTCTATAACCTGACGTTCTAAACGTTTCTCATCATTTTTCAATTCACGCTGAATCTCAGTTTTCTCCTGTACTTGGGCATCTCGGACAGCGTGGCATTTTGCTTCCAGTATTATACGATTGGCTTTTTTGACTTCCTCTTCCTGTTCGTGTTTGGCGAGAAAAGCACGCTCCACAATTCTCAGTTTATCGTTACCTTCCTCAGCACCGAAGTCTTTAGTACGTTCCTCTTCCACATTTCTGCGCGCTTCATCAATTTCTTTAAAACGCTGTTTGGAGCGCTCCGCCTCAAGCTCCAAACGTTTCGCCTCATCTTCTCGTTTCAGCAATGCATCTAAACGGTCTTCGATTGTTACCACTTTCGAGGCAGTCTTTAAGCGTTCGAACTCTCTAGGAGGTATGGACACTTTGCGTTGTTCTTTAGAACGGTTCTTCTTGGGAGGCTTAAGTGCTACGCCTTGGGTGTAGAATACGTCGGTGCATTTATTAAATAATGCATCCCTTTTACAGGCGTAGTTGGGTAGACGTATATCGGAGCCTGGGCGAAAAGCGGTTTTTGCACGGTTCGTGGTTTGGGTGATTTGATGGGCGGAACGTCTGTCGCATGCCGAAAAGCAGGGCATTTTTTAAGGAAATGTTATCAATTTGGTCAATGAATGAGAGTTTGTAATAAAAGAAATGACAAAATAGAATGCGTATTCAGACTATATAAAATATTTTGATTTGAAGAAAAGTGGATAATACAAGTGTCAGCTTGCCACAAGACTGAATAAAAGTATGAATACAATATTTGTCCGTGGTTGCTCCCAAGGCCATAGTGACGTTGTTAATATGTTACCAAGGATTTGTTTTCTTATACAACAATGTTTGGTTGTTATATACCGACGGGTTTTGTTGGTATACGGTCTCAATCAAAACAAACAATAGCTTTCATGGTCACAGGTATAACAGAATATATAGTGGGATGAAAACATTTACTGCCTGTTTCCATAAAACGAATTTGTTCATTCGTTGCAAATTGTCAAAATTGAATGCCCAATAAAAAGGATTATTATCAGAGATGAGAGTTTTGTCGCTTGGAATTGTGTTGCATACGTCGATATCTAGAATATATCTGAAAATGACAATTCAATAATGTCTGAAATCCACTTTATAATGCTTCCAATATTGACGATTTGTAACGAACGAACAAATTCGTTTTATGGAAACAGGCAGTTAATGTCGACCTAAGAACATTTTTTTGGCTTGAAAATTATATACAACGTTTCTAACTGATAGTGAAAATCATGCACATGTATCTTATATATATATATATATATACATATAAAATTATTTGAACTTAACGATTTTACATATGACATTACGAACTAAAGAGTTTAGGAAATTGAATTTCCTTTTCTACTTTGTAGTTTAAATTTAATGTATGATAGTTTATAATATATTGAGGTAATAATATTTAATACTTACCTAAAATTGTTTTTTTCTCGAAAAGTTTATAAAGCTCTTCTTCAAATAGTATAAGTGGATGCCATATTTTTTTTTGCTTGAGTGGTGTAAAATTTAAAATTGTGTTGAAAAATTCTCGAATAATGTATTTTTAGGCTTTGCTAAAAATCTTGCTGTTCTGTAACGAATTGACCGATTTGTATGAAATTTGGGTCATATGAACAAGAACACTACTGTTCATTTGTACGGCAGATTTCAGAAGGGACATTTACTAAATTGTGAATAAAAGCAAAAATCTTCCATCGATTTTAATGTATATCATTTTAACCCTTTAAACTTCAACGTTCCTTGTGAGCAACTTCGCTTGTTTATGTCCCCATATCGAAACAAAATGATTGATAAATTTGGCAAAATGATTTTCTAAGCGACGTACAGCTGATTTCGAAGCCACTAATTATCTGTGTGTCGCTTAGAAAGCCTGCGAACGTTGTCGTTCGACAACAGCTTATGTCGAACTTACTTACAGCCTGTTTTTATAAAACGAATGGGTTATTCGTTTCGTTAAAATAACGAACAGAAATTCTGTTTCATCAGTTTGAGTTTTTGTAACACGAAAGTCTCAAATAAATTCTAATTTTCTTATGTATTGTCTAATTGGATTCGTTACAGTTATAGAAACATAATTCAGTTTCGTTTCGGCTACAGGCGTTTCTGTTCGTCTCAGACGGATACGTTTTATAAAAACAGGCTGTTAAAACATGTCTTAAATTCAAGAGTTAGAAAATGCGTTTAACTAATAATTATATATTATCACTGTCACTACTTCTCCGTTTTTCAGCTGGTAAATAATAGTTTTCATAATTTTGGATTCCCCATTCTTGGAAAAAAATTTGGTATTTATTTTTGCATTGCTGACTTTTTTAACTGTTTCTGTTGTTCCCGATAGCCATACGTAATGCGCTTTATCTCGTTATTAATTTTAAAGGCTTTTTCTGTAACTGGTTCATGTAAAAATTTAAGAAAATCGAAACTATGAAACGACAAAACACAAACCGCATAAATTCAAATCCACATAAAAAACCGCATAAAAAGAGACCTGAGTGTACATATAATTTACATTTATCTGAACTGAAACCCTTTCTTTCAGTGTGTACCCTGTTTCAGATTCTCTGGATTTCGAAACAAATAAAAGCCTTTATACTACACAGTCTACTGTGTATTGAGTGGTATTTTGGGATAGTCATAATAAAATCACATTGATTTGTGTCGCCTGATAAGAGTTTCTGTATAAGTAGCAATTGTAATTTCGTTATTTCAGTCTTCACTCAAACGTTGGAAAACTCGCAAATCTAAATCAAATGTATAAATGTCCAAGCCTTCTGTTATTAATTATTATAAATAAAATCCCATGGAATTGTGGATATTATGTGGAACAGCCCAAATTGGAATTGACAGATAATACATTTCGCGTATCAATCTCAGGTAATTCTTTTAGGCGAATTAAATCACATTTAAAAACGAAGTCCGCTATTGTAGATGCTGACTCCAATATTAAATGGGTTGAATTTAATGTCAATATCAACAAAGAATTCGTACGATTTGAAAAAGGTGAATTGAATTGCCGGAAAAGTTTTCCACTTCGTAGAAGCTGGTTATGTGAATTTCACAAGAAATTATTGGATTCGGATGTTGTATATATGTGGGTGGCTGTATTTCATAATGGTAGGACGGATAAAGTTAAAAAAGGTGGCTTCTCTGTAGAAGCTATACGAAGAGGCGATCGAAATTTTATAATTTCCACAACTGCGGCTACCATCACCTCAACCACAACGACACTAGCTCCAACGACATCAGAAGCAGATGTCGTAACATCTTCTGAATCTCCAATTGTTCAATGTAATGAGACAATAACTGAAATGGAAGAAGGTGATAAATTATGCCAAGGTGATCTTATATTTGAGGATAACTTCACTGGGTCCATCTCGAAATATTGGACAAATGAAATTCGTATACCCACATCTAAACTTGATGCGGAATTTTCGTTTTACAATGGAAATGTCAATTTGACAAATGGTGTATTATGGATCGGTGCTAGTATTTATGCAAAATCAAGGGCTCAAGGAATACTTGATTTGACAGACAGGTAAGTACACTTTGAAAAGTCAACGAAAATCAAAAAGAACATTCAAAGATTAACAATATTGGTACAAAACAGCAGAGGAATTAAAGTAAACAGCAAAATCCATTGAGGAGCTAAAACTTCTAAAAATTGTACATCTGTAATAATTGTGAAAAATTTACCAAAAACTTGGAGCTGTGAGTTATATAATTTATATAACCACTGATCGGAAACTAGAGATTAAAGCTTGCTCAGAAAACTATAAAACATTAGATTATTTTATACATATACCCTCTGCATCTTGATTGCACTGGACCACAACGAAATATTGAATGTAATGAATACTTATCTGTTTCCCTTAACATTCCATGACGGGGAATTTCTGTCAAATCATTGAGGTTTATACGATAAATAATTTGAATACCCATTGACCGGGACCAACAGTTTAAAGCTGGCTCCGAACGGCTAATGTTTTTTCTAGAGAAGTTTTACATGGCTTACTCGCAAAGTCGCCAGCTTTTACGAGGTTGCAGCAGCCGCTAAAAATGTTTGATGGTCTTAACCAGGTTTTGTGCCACAATGAATATTATTTTTTTTTTAAATATTTTTTACCCTATTACTATTATCCATTTAAAAAAAATTGTTGTTGCGAAGTGTAATTTATCATATCGAGGGCTTATATTCAATAACCTCTATCTACATTTTGACGAAATTTTTTTTTTTATGCCAAACTCATCACTGACCCCATCTGCATCTACTGTAAAAATTTCAAAAAAAAATTTTCAAAAAACCTATTTTTAGTACTATATTTTTTTTTATCATTTTTCTATCTACAAAGATACTTGTTTATGAATTTTATAAAGGCAAAACCCTCTATCTACATCATATAATGGTTTTGTTTTATTCAGTTTAAAGTGAATTTTGATCATAATTACACTGAACTACCTATTAGAATCAAGCAATATGAAGGTCACATAGAACCAAAGCTATTGCATACCGGTCGACTCACAATCCAGCAAAACAAATGGAAACATTTACAGGATCTAAAGGTGGTAATTCCAGAGGAGTATCACTATTTCTATGATAATCTCAGCCAGGCGCAGTACAAATTCTGAAAATGTTTTATAATCCTTTAATATAGCTTTCACTACAAAATTATAATTACACAAGTTTTTTTTCTGTGTAGGGTGCAAATGTTAGAACAGGTCCTGCCATTTTTCCATCCCCAACATTTCTTGTGAACATATCTACCCCCTATCTCCCACCTTTTTGTGGATCCCCATACAAAAACCGTAAAACAAACTTAATTTTAAAATAAGGCAATACCCTCTATCTACATATTATTTTCCTACGCAATGATTTCATTTGTGAGTCAATACCGTCTATCTACCAAAGAAGCTAAAATAACTCGAATTTCAACAAAATTTCTAGTTAGGGTGTTTGTAAGACACATTTTGTTAATATTGTGGAAGATGAGTTCATTAAAATTATTGCTAATTTGCGAATAAAACAGTTTTTTGGCTTTCCTGAAAAATTGTGTTTTTGTAGATAGAGGTTATTGAATATAAGCCCTCGATATACAATTAAAATCTAATCTGTTTTTTGCTTTTATTCACAATGTATCTCATTCCATTCCTGAATTTAAAGAACTGCCGCGCATCTCCTAACGAGATAGCCAAGTAGTTTCATATTCACCTAATTTGGGTACCGGGGCACAGGAACATTGCAGGTAATGATGAGCTGGCCCGATTTGGGACAGCCTTACAAGTTCCATTGCATCTGAGTGCCAGATTTTGTGCACTTAATTACCTTTGATTATAAAGGGTCCGCCATCTAACGTTTTTTTTTCACCTAGTGCTTCTTTCGTTTTCGTTACATTGTTTTGTTGCCTAGCGTTATTGAAAATATATTCCGATTTCTCAAAAGTAAACAAAATATATTTTGCCTCGTGTTATTTTCGTACAGATGCAACCATTAGCTTAGTCTTATAGTCGTTGACTACCAGTCCTAACATCGCCGATTACCTTTCTACGCTTGTAAAGGAAATGTCGTCAGCGTACGCCAGAATCATATTCCGCGATATGATAATAGTTCTCCCTATGTACGAATCGGTGGTAGTTGCTGCTTCTTTATTAAAATGAAAAAGTTTAAAAGTGAATTTTCAGTACATTTTTAACACTTGTGGCACCGCGCATTTTTATAGTATATTATGGACCAACTAAATAAAATATGTGAGTCAAAACGACACTGACAAAACATGTTATTGTCCGTCCGTCCATTGTTTTGGTAGTTAATGAATTTGGTTCCCAATCTGATTCAGAAAAAGTTGTTACATTTTAGGTAGTAACTTGGATTGCGGTTTGTTAGTACAATAGCTAAAATTGGTCCAGTGATACCCACATACTTTAAAAGAACTTGGAAATTGTTTTTACTCCTATTATGTAAAGAAAAACTACGAATCAAATAAAAATATTGTGATAATTATTTGTTATTCCATTTTATGAAAGGAACATTTGGATGGTGCAAACCCTTTAAAATTCTTGATTTGCTTATAACGTTCCAGCAATATTGGTATTAACCGAACAAAATGTCCTCCTTTGGGCGAGTAGATGCCGCAAAGTATGAAAAACGTCTGTAAAATGATCAAATCCATCATCATCGATGATGCCATCGATATTCGTGTATTGTACACAAAATTTCACAAAATAATACTTTGTCCAAATGAAATTTGATCATCGCCTTGTATTTGCTTAGGGTGCACTGTTATAGCGCTTTTTTGGTGGCAGACGTTCTATTGATATCAACTGCATTCATATCGAACATATTTCATTTGTAAAAAATGCAAATCTAAATGCATTTTTGCAATACGGGAAAATTACTTTCTCTATCATTTTCTTTTACATCGTTTGTGTAAAAAATCGTTAAAAAATGAATTTTTTTACTCAAACGATGTAAAGGTGTAAAATAAACTCAAATCACATGGTAATATGGAGAAAATAAGAAATAAAGTCGGCTTCTTGGTAAATTCACGCATTGAAAATCGGCCTTTATGAGGGATTTTACATGCTTCTAGAGAAACTACAAGTACATATCGCTCATTTATTTCAATAGTGTCTCAATTCAAAGATCACTTTCTATTATTTTGCTCTAGAAAACGCTGTATATCTCTAATTTAAATTGACTTTTGTTTTTTCCTATATTTGCTAAGTAAGACCCATTTGAGAACTTTAAATGACTCTCATGAAAAAATTGTGTTTTGAGTTATAACTCTATTGAAGAATATTAGCGATATGTCCGTGACATACATTGACCAAATTGGGGGTAATTGCGAGTTGTACGCATGTACGTTCTATTTCCAAAATATAAAATATGGCAAGAAAGTACACAAAGTTGTAGACGCTTATAAAACCGGGCTTGTGGCACTACGTCTCTACTCAAGATTTCCTTTTGGGTATATTTTTCTGGGCCTAACCATGTACATGAAAATGGAATGACAAGATAGAAAAAATCGGTTTTGTCATTTACTTTTTTTTACAAGTTTTGAACTTTTAATGTTAAAGTTTTTAGCCAGCGCAAATTCCAGATCTAAATCCATTGAATGTCGAACGAATGTTAAAAACAAAGTCTCGAAAAAATACAAAAGAACTATGTCGTAATTAATTATTAGCCATTCTGAGCCGGCTTTAAACAGGAGATCCCGGTCAGTGAGTATACAAACTATATCGTACACAGCTAACTGATTCGAGAGAAGTTTCATGTTTGTTCCATCATGTAAATAAGTAAGTAATTTTTAATTGTAATTTGTAATACAGTATAATTTCTGTGGTCGTTGCTAACGATATGACCACCATATTTGTGGGTTCTGTTAGAATTTTAAGTCAGCCAGGTTCAGGAATAAAACCAAATTTAAAATATATGTCCAAACGATATAGTACGCAAATTATTATATTTGTTGCTTATTTCCTTAATTTTTATTGTACGGTAGTCGTGGTGATACAGAAATCCAATTTAAAAACAGCGTTTCTAATTATATGACCACCACTGTAGTTTTTTATTGGAATCTGGATCACTGGGTTAGGTTATGGAATCATTTCATTGCAATCACATCCACCTTAGATGCCAATGACCTGTATACTCGATAATAGTAGGTCAGGCCGAACATAACCACATCTATTAAAATCTGCATATAAAATAAATTCGACAATTGTAACGCGCATATTAAAATTGCCAAATGCGATTGGCAATAATCCATGCTCACGAATTTCTTAAGAGTTAGCTAAACCAATGAGTTATAATATGTAACTCAATGATATAGACAAATACATAAATATATACCCTCCTACCCGTAGGGAGACTCTCTTTGCTCGAATGCATATTGCATTTCACTTAAACACTCACAATTGGCATTTGGCCGGTCTGATCTACATCTGTGCCTGAGAGGCGTACCAACAATGTCGACGCAATAAACATTTTCTTCTAGCCACATCTTTCTCTGAACACCAGCGTAATGGAAACAGAGCTGGGCAATAAGGATTACGATTACCACACGATTACGATTGCAGTAATCCTAAAACAAAAAAAAATCCGATTAAGATTAAAGTAATCCTTCATCGAATGCATTAAGATTACGATTGCAGCAATCGTAATTCTGAAAAAGTCGAAATTGCAATTACAGTAATCGTAATCCTAATGTCTTCGATGAAGGATTACTGTAATTGTAATCACGTGTTTTTTTTATAAGGAATAAGTAATCCTAAGGCATGGATTACTTTTTTATTTTATTTAAAAAAAAAAACCTTTTGCTTACTACATAAAGTGTTTTTTATTGAGAAAGAACTATACACTTACATATTAACAAAATTAAGATACATAAATGACAAAAAACAAAAAAAAAACAAATTCCAAATGTAATGAAAATAACAAAATCAAATTACGTAAGTGACAAAAAATATTAGCAATGTTGGCTGTTGGCTTTTAAAAGCACTAATTTTTCAAAAGAAACATCAGTAAGAGCATGACGACGTGGGCCACGTACCATTTGAATTCACCTCTAGATTAGCTTTCGCTAACTTCTTTAAATAACTAAGATTACGATTACTCAAAAAATCGTTATTTAAAAAAAATTAAATTAGGATTATTGTAATCCTTCATCGAAGACATTAGGATTACGATTACTGTAATTGTAATTTCAAATTTTTCGAAATTACGATTACTGCAATCGTAATCATAATGACTCCGATGAAGGATTACAATAATCCTAATTTTAAAAAATGTTAAATTGCAATTAAAATAATCGTAATTCAAACCGCAATCCATTACACATGTAATTCTTAGCGCCCAGCTCTGAATGGAAACAAATGAAGCCAGATAATTTGTTCATTACGTCATTATAAAATTGCACTCAGTTGCTTGCATTGAGAAAAAATCATACCACTAAACTGATAACAAATGTTATTCTATATTCGATTATCAATTGCTGATCAATTGCATGCTGTTTTACAGCAGTCTTGAATCAGTCGTTGGCATATTTGGAATTCTAAATAACATGTATTTACGTTCAATCGTCGTAGTCTTGCTGATTATTAATCGAATCGAATTTAATGATGGCTATGATATAGAAATGCCCAAATTGGAATTGTTAGATAATAGTTTTCGGGTGTCAATATCGGGTAATAACTTCAGAGGATGAATTAAGTGTGTAATTCTCGAATCAAAGTTGATATGTTTTTATAGATGATCCTGATATTAGATGGGTTCAAATTAATGTCAATGTCAACACACAATTCGAATCATTCGAACGACCGCAACTTACATGTTCGCCACAATTTCCAAAGGACAGACGATGGACGTGTGAATTTCAGAAGGCATTATTGGATTCGGATATTTTGTACATGTGGATAGGTGTACAGCGTAATAATTTGCGCCATCGGAACAGACAAGGAGGATTTTCTGTGGGAGCCATACGTAGAGGCGAACAAAATTTCATAATAGCCACAACGACAAAAGCACCCCCTGTTCCGAGTGCCAGTGTTGACCCAGTTATTAAAAGTCGGGATGGGACATCCATTCCATCAACTCAATGCATTGCGACAATTACTGAAATATCAAACAGTGGTAAAATATGCCAAGGTGATCTTATCTTTGAAGATAATTTCGATCAATTCATGTCTAAACATTGGACAAATGAAGTTCGTATACCGACAACGGGAATAGATGCGGAATTTTCGTTCTACAATGGCAGTGCCAGTGTGAATATGGGAATTTTAAGAATAGACGCTAGTGTTTATGCAACAGATACCGTTAAAGGTACACTGGATTTGCTGGATCGGTAAGTACGTGTTCAACTTCCCAACATCGTATCAACCATAGTCACTCGATGGAAATACGTTTCGGTTTGGGTCGGATGAAAAACTATTTGTATGGAAAACACTATGCAACAGCCATTTTCTCCAAGCGAATATATTTCTCAACTGTAATGGCCAGGCCACATATGCCTTTTTATCAAAATTCCAATAAATGAAAGACTGAAAGACATATTTTATTATTTTTTCTATTTCTATTTATAACACATAAACAACCGCTTATTTACAAAATTTTCTTATATAACTAATGAATTGCCTGCCTATATTTTTTTTTCTTTCAGATGTACCGCTACCAACACAAAAGAATGCCGTTTTAATATTAAAAATAGCTTTTACCCGCCTATTTCTTCCGGTCGAATCAACACAAAACATAAGTTTGAATTCAAGTACGGCCGCATTGAGGTTAAAGCTAAGATGCCAATCGGAGATTGGTTATTTCCATGTAAGTTAAATGCCAAGATCTGAAACAATAATTTCCCATTGCCCTTATGTGTTTCAATTCTTTGTAAAGAATTCCAATCGATCTAGCCACAAAGGAACTATAAGGGATATTTTAAACGCTTCATTTTATTGTTTATAACTAAACTACTTGATATCCAATTTCAGTGTTGTAAAGATAGTTTGTTTGGAAATAGAATTATGAAAAAACCGGATAAAGACATTATTAATGGGAGTCGTTGGAACATAAAACAAACATAGATTTTTGCCCAAAAAAAGGTCTGAATTCCTTATAAATTTATCTTTCTGAACTATTTCCCCAGTCCCCTCCGAAGTTGAAAACTTTTTTAAGCAGATTCCCACTTTGGACTTCAATTTTTTGAATCGCAAAGCAAAACTTTCCCAGGTGTTGCGCGTTTTTGTTGTTTCTATTCAGAATTGTGTAAACTACAGCAATTTTAGTAAAAATACACTAGTTGTTGAGTGTGAGACCCTAATACCAGACAGACAATCTTGGATTGATGGAACCCTAGCGCAGACACCAACTGGAAACTGCGGTTATACAGATGGTTCGAAACTAGGGGAAAGGACGGGGCTGGGACTTTACATCGAAGAACCGGAAACCGAACTTTTATTCCGCCTACCAGACCATAACACGGTCCTACAGGCGGAAATCCGAGCAATTACAGAGTGTGTGACCTGGTTTAGCGCTAACACAAGACCAACAAACGTAAATATCTTTACAGATAGCCAATTGGCTATCAAGGCAATAACGACTAAAACGGTTAAATCAAGGACAGTTTTAGATTGTAAAATGGCTATTAACTCTTACTCTAGACATGGCACAATACGCCTCATATGGGTGCCTGGTCATCACGGGGTAAGAGGAAACGAGAAAGCCAATACCTTGGCTCAACGAGCCAGGGAGTTGCAAACAATAAATTTAGAGAACGCGAAACCATTCGGAGCTACGCGTTCTGAGCTAAAAGATGGGCGGCAGACGCCCATATCACACTATGGAATAGTGAAACTATTGGGAAAATGACAAGAATCTTGTGGGGTGAACCAAACGAGGATAAAACCAAAACATTGCTGAAACTGAGCAAAACAGAAACTAGTAAGATCATGGGCATTCTAACAGGGCACATAGGCTTACAATCGCATCTACACCAAATAGGAGTTGTAGACAATAGCGTATGTAGGGCATGCGGGGAGGATGACGAAACTTTAGAGCATTTCCTCTGTCACTGCCCAGCGTTCGCAAACAATAGATCCCGTTTCTTGGGAAATGACACTTTAACAGACTTGACCCATCTCAGGGGCGCAGACTGGAAAACAATTAAAGATTATGTCAACAGTACAGAGTTCTTAAAATAACTTCTCAAGACCTTTTTATGTACAGTTTAGAGCGCACAACAAGCCGAATACTGGCTTTGGTGGATGTCTAAGGACATGAGGCGGAGAAAAAACCGCCTCCTCTTCTCAACCTAACCTAGTAAAAAAACAATATTTGGGGCCTTCTCACATTTTTTTTGGGAATTATCTGATTTTTTTGATTGAATTCTAGGATTCTTTTGAAAATACCAGTTTTGGGGATTTCTCCCATTTTTTTAGGACTTCTCACATTTTGGTTAATTTCTTTCATTTTGGTTAATTTTTCGATTTCTAATGACAGGTGCAACACGCATGCAAAATTGCAAGTAATTATACGACTGTCACAGAGTTTTGTCGTGTATCTTCTGTCAAAAGACTGCTTAATCAACATGATTCAAATTTGTTGATATTTGTTATTTCATGAATATTATTTTTCCACAGTGATCTCTTTAGAGCCTGCCGAGGAAAAGTATGGCTCGGATGATTATGAAAATGGTGAAATGCGCATAGCTTATATGCGAGGAAATCAAGAGATACAATGGAGTAATACCAATATTGGCGGAAAAAGATTATTCGGTGGTGTTATACTGGATAAGAGGCCCGAGAATAGGACACGGTACATGTCAAATGTTACGCTGACGCAAGTCAATGGCGTTGATGAGCATTTCGGAAATGCGTTTCATGTATATTCATTAACATGGAAGCGCGATGAATTTCTGTTAAGTGTGGATGGTTTTGAATATGGTAAAATTGCAGCTGATTTTAAAAACTCCTTTGCAGACAGGACATGGAAACGTGGTGACCCTGCTAATGCACCATTTGATCAAAAGGTGAGAAACTTATTAAGTTACAATAAGCTTTATTCAATTTAGGAAATTGTTGTATCTCAGCTATCAAGCACACTCGATGTTATGAAGGTGTTTAAGATCTACGGCTTACGCTAACTAGCTGGAGAGAGAGCGAAAAAACGTTTTACTATAACAGATCTTACCACGACATTCAATTCCAAACAAAATAAACCAACAAAAATTATATAAACATATATAATCTTGCATAATGTAACCGAACATAGAGAAAATGGGACAAGATAGGATTACTTTATGAAATAATCAGAAATATATACAGTGGCTCAATAAAGTAATTGGACACCAACATATTTTACTTTCCTTATAATATTTCGACTGTTAAATTGTTTCTAATCGGTTAATTAAATAAGCAATATCATATTTTTTGTTTAGGATCGTTGTCCTCTTAAAAGTTAATACTTCTAGTATGCCAAATTTTTCGACATTTTCAACTAAATTCAACTGAACTAATGTGTCAAAAACAACTTGGGACATCTGCCCTCTGTATAGTACTTTGTTCGATGCATTATCATCTTCTCTTTCGTTTTGAATAAAAAAAAAACATTCCGTTTAAAAATGGACTTAGCACTTTAGCACTCTAAGGTAGCGATATAAATGGCATAGATATTATGCATAGCCAAACCCATACAAATATTAAAAAATGTTTCTAAATATACATATGTCGTTCCTTCTTTCGTTTTAGTTCTATATAACATTAGGCCTAGCAGTTGGTGGACATGGAGATTTTCCTGACAATATACCGAATAAAAAATGGGAAAATACGTCACCCAAGGCAATACTGCGCTTTTTTAATGATCGTGAAACTTGGAAGCAAACCTGGATTCAGCCCACATTAGAAGTGGAGTACGTGCGTGTTTATGCAGTTTAACTTTCATTAGGGTACGATTCACACATTTTGCTAGTTTAGTGATAAATAAAATTCTCTTCCCGTTAAACGACAATTTCACGAAAGTATGACAACTCTATCATTTACAGTGCTAACATAAAAAATAGTTTATAAAAGCTAATGGATGGTAAGATGTATAAAAGGTTTAAGCATCTAGCAGACACAAACTGTATATTTAGTTTAACAAAATTTACACATTGAGAATTGAGCGCATTTTACTCTGAACTAAATGCGCATTAAAACCGTGTATCGTAATAAGTAAAGATGGTTCAAATGCAAATAAATAAAAATAATAATTGACAAAAATCCATTTTGGGCATATTATTGGTATAAAAGTCTAACGTCAAATCATCTCAGTCCATGTCTTCAACCTGCGGCCACAAACATAGTTTATCTGGCCTCTGTGGCGCTAACCATTAACCGAAATGGCTCTTCCAGCAACATGTTCAACGAAAAATGGGCTTTACTCAAAAACAAAACTATTACTTACAAAATCATATTTCACAAACATACTAAAATGGATACCAGAAAATATATTCAATTTAAGTACATGTGTGCTGATGAGAAGTAAATTGTACTGAGTTTTAGTAAATTTTATTCAGCTGTACTAAGTTGCACTAGAATTGAGTATGTTTAAATTTTCATTCTTAATCTTAAAACAATTTCCACTTTAATTTATCGTTGAACTTGTACGTTACTTTTTCCATAACAAATAAAAACCAGTGTGAAAGTTTCAGTCGGGTAAACCGTAGTATGGGAAAGTCAAAAGTGACCGTGGCTACCACCATTGGATGTAACATTTGCTGAGATGTCATAACAGCAACCTCAAAAAACCGAATGGTATAGAAAGATATTGTATTACCCGTTCTACAAAGTGGGCAGAATATAGAATACACTTGCAAATTGTGGTCTTAAAAACTGTATCTATTGGTATTACGTTCTGCGTATTGGTATTACTACACGATTTCTAGAGTGGGCGGAATGGAAGATTTGTATGGGAGGTACCTGAAGGTTCATAAGTTTTTTTATGGTTATAAGTTTATAAAATACCGAATTTGGGTAAGATCGGATTGAGCGTGGTATTATTATTACACTATTTCTAAAGTGGGCAAATGGTGCATTTGTATGTGAGGTAACCGAAGGGACGTGGCCAGACTTCCACGTTTTTGTGAGAAACTTTGCTCACTAAATACAGAATTTGTGCAAGATCGCGTTGGGTGTATTGATATTATTACACTAATTCCAAAGTGGACGAATTAGAAAAATATGTATGGGAGGTACCCGAAGGGGTATGGCCATATAGCCCATATGCAATCCCATTAGTATTTTTTGGAAAATATTAACCCATGTAAAATTTCAAAGCGATTATTTAACTCTTTCGAAAGTTGTGCGTACCAGCAGGACAGACGGACATGGCTCAAACGTCTCATCCGTTCATTGTCAAATGTTGGTATGTGGAATATTCTTCCAGCAAGTGTTTTTCCTGCCTGATATGACATTCAAGTCAAACATCAACAAACACTACTCCATCTTTCCTTCCTCCAATACCCCTTACTTCCTATCGCTAACACAGTGCATTGCATTCATAGGGGGCATCCCATGATTGTTAGTAAAAAAAAAAATATTATGAATGTTTAACTAAATAATAATTGAAAAAAACACACATACATTTATTAGACGATTTTACCTAAATTTTAAACAGGTCTTTAAAACATTTCCTCGACAAATCTTAAATGGCTAACGATATTAACACATATTCTGCATTTTATAAAGCGTACACCCTAACGTAATCGATTCGCATCGTCTGATTGTCTTGCATCCATGCTATTTGGCCGCTGTTGACGCGCTGCCAAAGAGCTCCTATGGCTTTGGGTGAGGTATTTCGCCAGGGTTTCTCTTCAGGATTTAATAAATTATCGGGAAATTCAAAGTGACCTCCGGCGGAAACTCCAAGTGATATGAAAAACTGAAAGTACATTAAAATGCGTATAGTACATTGTAATGACAAGGAGGAACAATTGGAACAGTTTTCGAATCGAATAGAGTTCAAATATATATTTCCGTTACCTCTTCGTTGAATTCATTGAGATTATCACGTATCGCGCCATATGCCACACCATCGACCGCCATGGAAATGTAATCCTTTCTCCAAGTCATTGTGTAAATATGAAAATCATTACCATAATGTTCCGTACTGTAGGTGTCTTTAAAATCAACGTCATGATCATCGACATCTTTGACAACACCACCGTACAATCGACGACCACCGATGTCTTCCATATTATTAAACGTCATCAATTGTTCATTACCTCGAGCAAATGCAATACGAATCTGTTTCTTGTCAAATGTTCCAAAATTTTCCAGCATTATGTCTGAAGAATAAGTACAATGACATACATTAATATTGACACACAGGGAGTTTTCAACTTGCCAGTTAGTTTTAAGTGATTCCACATAAAATCTACTCAAGAACTGCACTTTTAAAAAATTACCTATCCGATTTTGATTAATATGAATATTGTCGTCGTTGTGTCTACCTATTGCTTAGTTCAAATCTTACAGCATCTCAATGTTGGGCAAAACGAATATTTTTCGGAAAAGATAGCTGTGTTAGAGGTCAATTATGTTAGGATCGCGGCATCAGAAATTAACAAGTGTGATGTAGCCTGAATGGTATTTACGTAATCTTTACAATAAAAAGTTGTATTTCCTCGTTTGACATAACCATCTAAATATAGGACATATTTCAAAAAACTACATTTTTTTTCCTACAATTTGTTCATCGATATTAACGAATCAGTTGTTACAATGGTTTAACGGTCGTCAAGATTAAAATGAATATTTTTTCTTTTCAAATTACTTACAATCTTAAGCCCCCCATTCACGTACAGTTTTAACTGTCAGTTTGAACTGTTCAGCTAAAACTGTCAGTTGAAACTGTATGTGTGTGGTATATAACTGACAGTTGTACTCAACTGTTCAGTTTAACTGAGAAATATAAAAAATTTATATTTTTAACTGACAGTTTTAACTGAAGTGAACGTGTGTGGGGGTTCAACTGTACTGTTCTCAGTTCAATTTGTGTCGAGCGAGAGTGCGTATCATCATGTCGCGTAAACAGAACCAAGTAATAGTTGATTTTATTGGAATATATAGATCTGAACCTTGCCTATGGCAAGTTAAGTCTAGCGAGTATCATGATCGCGCCAAAAAAGATGCTGCCTACAACAAGCTGGCGGCATATTGGATTATAAATATCCGAGAATTTAGGTTTCCAACTATGACTCATCTCTGACTAGACTCACTGGGTCCATCTTCAGCTAGGTCTGTGTGAAATTTCAATCAATTCCAAATGACAGATTTATTTCCAAAATTTTTTCGAATTTCCCCACTGTGTGTTGTTGATGCCCATTTGTTGTTGTTAAAATAGATTTAAAATCCTAACTATACATAAAATTGGAGTCGTCAACCTCAATTTTCTGTTTTCTCCTTCGATTTGACACAGTGTCACCGATTTATCTGAACTGATTTTCATGTACTTACACGGCAACAGCCAGTCCCCTTTGGGTAACTTCGCCTTAATCTCGACGCGGCCATATTTGAATTCAAACTTATTCCTCGTATGTATTTGTGATGAATTTATGGGTGGAACATAAATGAATGGAGCTTGTGGCATCAATTTACATTCATTGATGAGGTTCGACACCGGAGTGCAACGTGAACCGAAATCCAGAGAAGTTGTTTTCTTATCGGCCAGCGTAATTGTTGGTTTTATATTCAAGTAACCTCCACTAAGGAAAACATTATCGACGTTGCTATCGAACACAACGAATTCTTCTGACTGCTTGCCAATCAATAGGTTTCTTACATCAAACGACCAACTTTCCATATCTATTTCGGTTCCATCGAAATTCTCTTCAAATACTAGCTGGTCTCTGCAGATATTCGTTTTTCCCCGAACTACTGTTTGGGCTGGCTCACAATTTCCTGAGATTGTTGGTATAGGTTTTTGGCTACACTTCGTTTGTGGACTTTGTTTTGGCATTTGAATCGGGGTGCCAGTGTTATTGTTTTCTCCAACTATAATGTACTGCGATGATCTGTACGCGTCACCATTGTGGTCAACTAATATGGAGACATTTAATTTATCTGTAGGTTTAAGATTTACCATCTGTGTAGTTATCCAATCAGTTTGCGGTTCGATTAATAGGTCCATAGAACCGGGACATTTATCATTAATTTTAAGCACATAGAGAAGTTTTTTGATACCTGGTTCACCTGCAAGGAAAGAAAAATATAAAAAAGTTTTTTTTAGCAGATGGTGTACTTTCAGAACGATAAAGTGGTTCATATTCTACACGCTGAAAAATGCGTCGTTTTTAAATATTTACACAAGTAAAACGCGTGTTTTTGTTTTTTGTAGCAAGTAAAGCTTATTTCCTTTTACACAAAGCTTATGTGAATGTAACGTGTATAAGCAATAGCGTTTGGGAAAAACCGACACGAAACTAATTAAACTCAACAAAGTACAACATTTGAGTGCGAATAAGTGTGTATTTGCAGCGGTGTTCGTCGTTTTTTTTTACTGAAAATTTGTATGAAAACTATTTCAAAAAATATCTAGAAAAGTATTCGAGATATTATGAAAGAGTTTATTAAGTACATTGGTACTTTGTAATGTATATTTGTGAGACTGTCCGTCTGCTAAAAGTAAGGTAGAGTCGAAACGAAAAGACATAGCTGCTAAAATGTTCTCACTAATGGGTTACACAGTTTTTATAACACGTTCAAACATCGAACTACCCAAATTCAATTTTCGTCCATTTGGGTTGTGGTGACACGAAATTGCCTCTCAAAATTCGAATTGAAATTTGTTTGTTTGTATTGACATTCGAACACCAACATCCCTTCTGGTGAAGTTTCGCCATATCTTTGGTTATAACTCGGCAACGGAACACCTCTGTTGATTGAGGGGTTCGAATGGAGCCTATACTGCGATTCAAGCAAGCTGAGTTATATAGTTCGTATTGAAAGTAGACAAGCTTGCCGATTTCGAAAAAATTAATTATTACTGGTCGTACTAGCACAGGAGACACCGAACGGTTATATCGTCCAAAAGAGCGAAATCTTCTTAACCGGTTGCAATATGTTGCCCTTTTCGTTTCGTAACGTACACACACATACAATGACACACAAAGAGATGTTCTTAATTAATAAATGTAAACTTTAGATTCAACATTTTCCAAAACAATGTAAAGACGACTCAATGACGACTTAACATTTCCAATACAACATTTTCAATCAATAACAACTAATGAGAAAAAAATAATTAATTTAAATCTTGTGACTAAAAAATTGAGTTTTTGCATTAAATATATCCTGAAGAGTGTAATTTCGGACAGGCAATAATGTCGGCAACCCACAAAAATGAGTGGTCCGAAGTAAATTTTTTTTCAAAATGTATATTTTCAAAATACAACCAAACTATATTTGGTACAAACAAAATGTTCACGCCATAATAATGAACTAAAAGCAATTTTAGAATTATAATAAAACAATTGAGATACACTTTAATAAAGTCGGGAAATCAAATTAAATTTTTATAATTAAAAGTATTTTTTTTTACAATTAAAATTAGCAAAATGTGTAAAAAAACCTAAAAATAAAAAATATAATAATTTGTTTCCCACCTAAAATAAAAAAAAATCCAAAAATAAGCTAGCTATTCACAGAACTCGAAAATTGTTACTAGATCAGACTTTTTGGCCGGAGGAATTCGATTTGGACCACTGTGCGTCGATATCACGGTGCTGCTCATCTTCAATGAAAATGCTTTCGCCAATCGACGTTATTGTGCTTTTATTCCAAAGACGTCATTAGTCAAAAGTGTGTATATTCATGACAAACTTTTTTAATTAATTAAGCTTAACTTTTTTAGGAAAGTTGTTATAATAAGTACTCGTACATAAAATGATAACTGATAACATGATATGATGTATTTTAAACCGCTCCACAGACAGGTATTTTACCAATCTGGGCGGCCAAAATTCGATTTTTCAAAAATCGATGTTTTAAATAATTACCGATTGTAGGGTAAAGAGAATAGAATGCTTAACTAGATTCCGTTATTTTTTCATTCATTTTTGCTTACATTCGTTTTCTACACGCTTTCAAAGTTTCTAGTTACTATTTGTGCATTTACTATTTTGTTGCGTTCAAGTAAAGTAAAAGTTTAAGCAGGCTATGCGAAGGCTGTATTCAGTTGAAACATATAAGTAAAATGGAAAATTGTAAAGCAGGTAAATATTATTTAATCCAATTAGCTAAATAAAATTATAATTTAAATTCCTACTAGTAAAGCAGCATTGAAAAAGCGAACTCTGGTCAAAAAGTTATGCCCCACCACTCACCACCACTTCAATCTGTGATTAAATGTAATCTTAAACATTGTATTGGGCACATGGGGGAAAAAAAAATTGCGGGTTTTTGCGGTTTTGTGTTTTATAGCCATTTACCATTTACTTTAGTAACCAGTAGTTTTGGGAAATTAAAAGCTCTACTACCTATAGGTCAGCTGTCCGAAGAAGCCGATGAGGCCAGAAATAAACACTTTCGCCAATACCGTCAAAACTATGCGCGAAAGTTTTCAAGAGAGGCCTGCAATAGGGATGTTATAAATAGATTGCTGCTAACTTCCGATCCTTTGCTAACGGGCATTAGGTCGAAGCCAAAAAAATTACCAACACCTTTCACAAAGGAATGTTTAGAAATGCTTGTTTCGAGAGATCACAGCGACAGCCACGAAAATATGGCGGACACAATGAACGAAAATACTTCATGCTCAAGTGATGACCATATGTCCGAATCGTTTTTGTGACATTTTAATGGCCTTCGGACAAACCCCATTCATTTTTACGGAGTAAAATCACCACTTAATTCACTGAGCTGTAGAAAATGTGATCAAAAATGACCCGATCAGTGCCAGTTTACAGCAACGTAAGAACAATGAGAGTTAAAGAAAGACACACACATAAACAACAACAAATGCTTTGCCACTTGAGAGCTTAGAATCACTTGTCAGTGGTTTACCGTTTTTCCTCCAAAGAACGCGTCGCCTCCGCTACATAAAAAAACACGAAAGAAGTGAAAGAGAGAATAGCAAAACAGTTGAAGTTTGCGAATTATCGAGGTTTTCAACGAAAAATTACGAACTATAAGAGGTTTTTAGGCATTTCGCTGGAAAAATTTTACGATTTATCGAGGGGACCGAAATGTATGGGATTTTACGAATTATCGCGATTTTTTCAAGGGACCGGGATTTTGTTACGAATAAGCGGGGTTTACGAATTAGCGGGGTACGAATTATCGGGATTATACTGTAATAATTTATTACACATACATTTAGTACACATTTATTTCATATCTAGCGTTTTCAACTTGAAAAATTTGAGGTATTATCTTCCAAATGCTGTAAAAGATCCCGTCTACCCCCCAAATGTTAGCCAATTATTTTTTTACGCCTTACCGAGTAATTTTTTAACATTCTGCTTCATAAATTTACTTCAAATAATTTTGGCCGCCCAGATCGTTAAAATACCCCTCTGTGCGCTCTATGTATAGAGAAAAAAGCATAGACAACCCTGGTTAGCAGTGCTGAATTTTGACTGTTACAGCCTGTTTTTATAAAACGAATGGGTTTTTCGTTTCGTTAAAATAACGAACAGAAATTCTGCTTCGTCAGTTTGGGTTTTTGTAACACGAAAGTCTCAGTTAAATTCTAATTGAAGTTTTGATCTTATGTATTTTCTAATTGGATTCGTTGGAGTTATTGAAACACAATTCAGTTTCGTTTCGGCTACAGACGTTTCTGTTCGTCTCAGACGTATACGTTTGATAAAAACAGGCTGTTAATCTGTGTTAGTTTAATATGCACTTATCTCAATTGTTTTCGATTTATTTAACATACCTGCTAAACTCAAAGTAAATTGATTGTTTAATAAAATCAATTTAACATTCGGTATCTCATAACCAAAACAGAATTTTGTGAATAAACCACCTACAATTGATATTATAAAACAATAAGATGAAGTCTTCATTGCTGAGTAATAAACAAAAGCAAAAGACGGGATTAATCTCACAATTGAATTGAGCTACACAGATAAGAGATGAGTACCGACTGAGTCGTATTGAAAAAATATAAGCCTGTATTGAAATTGTAGAATGTTTGCGTTGCGTTTATCTCAAAACTTGTTTCGCTACAGTGGTTCGCAAAGGATTTACACTAAGATTTGTTTTGCTTCATCAACTTGTTGTGTCATGTGATGTGGCCGCTGATCTTGAGTTAAAATAACGGCGTTAATTTCGGTGCGTCAGAGCAATTGATCGTTGCGATAGTTTTAATGCGTTGTTGTTTACTGGAAAATATTCATCTGCAAAAAAAAAAGTCTGTTAGAAAATAAAATCTAAAGTACTAGCATACTAGACACCTTAATAAAGAATCTTACAAAGATTGTTTGTCTCCGAGAGAAGATTGTCTCTACCAAAACAACAAGTAGTTTTTTTAATTATATAGCAATAGCCTCTAAATGAAAATTGTAAGAAACAAGAAGTTAAATTTGGTGTTTTGAGGTTGTTATTATGACATTTCGCCAGATTTTACATCCAATGGTGGTGAACACGCCCACTTTTGACTTTCGGATACTATGGAATATGAGACATGTATCTTTTGACTGAGGGTGACTGAAACTTTCGCACTTATTTTTTTGTATACTTACACAAATGAGAAGTCGTTTAACAACCCCATACCGATAATTACTCCAAATGCTGGCGATTTCCGTCTGTCATTTTTTGTTTTAACAGTTTGGTTTACTGTCCGTAACGGACAGTCCGTTTCACAGACAACAAACGTGATATGGTTCGGTTCAAAACTTCGGTTCGGTTTGTATCCAGGATGAATGTAAAAAACGCCAAGAATATACAACCCAACATAATTACAAAGTTCAACAAAGCGAATATTTAAATATGTATTTTTTTTAAAGATACACTTTTTTGCAATAATATTCGAATAAGTTACAATACTAATCCTTTGAAAATAAATAAGAAAATCTAAAGATAGTTTTGCGGATGACAGTCTTGTGCCAGTCAACCGAAAACAAAAAGGGCAAAACTGTTACAGACTAAATCCGGTTTGACCGGCTACCCGATAATCCTTTCATAATGTACTCAACTCATACACGCATGCAACCCACCGTGCAACCGTACTTTATTTATTCTTAGGGTTTCTGTTGATTTCGATTTTTGTTTTACACGACTCAATTATTCATATTTCCAAAAACAAAGATCCAGCTCTCTCTCTCTACCACTGTCTGTTTGTGTCTCTTAATCTTTGTGGCTTCTCCCAGGGTTGTCAGATTTCGCGATTTCTCGCTAAAAGTAGCGAGTTTTAAACTGTGGCATAGGAGAAACATTTGTTTTACATAAAGATTTTTATTATGAACTTTATTCAGAGGTGGTGGCTTGTCATAATGTCCACGGACATTTTATCGTTGCAGACCAACTTACATAATGTCCATGGACATGGACACCGCTTTAAAAGCATTTGGAGACTAAAATTTGGACTTGGCGAAATGGCCATTTTACATGATTTATTAGTATTTTGGCGAATTTTATAGAAATGTTTTCTCGCACTTACGTAAATGATATTTAACTCATAATCAGAATCAATATATGGTCCATGCGTTCGATTAGGTTTACATCAATGTACACAACGTTGAAGCTATGTTGAAAAAACGACCTCTATAAATAAATAAATATTCTACATTACTCCTTAGGAATAATTTAGCATTATTCCTAAAAAAAATTGGTTTTCTGGTATAAAATATTTGTGGCGATTTTCAGCACAGATTTGGGCGACACAGTCAGAAAAAATTTGACAACCCTAGCTTCTCCGAATTGATATATAAGACGTATAAATGTGATGTGAATCCCCATTGCAAATGCAGCGACTTTCACGATCAGTAAGTAACGATAACCAGATCACAGTAGTAGTCTCTTTTCAGTCGGTGATTAAGAAACGTTCTGTGAAGTTGTCTGCCGAACATTTCTGTCGTCGGTGCCGCGTTTGAAATTGATTCTAAAAGATGTGCCTATCTCATATCATTGGATTACTGATATTGATTCTAATTCGATTAGAATTTAATTATGCTTTCAATGTAGAAACCGTCAATTTGGAATTGTTGGATGATAAATTTCGTGTGTCATTACCAAGTAAACACAATAAAATTGTGCTTGAAAAACAAAGAAACAACGCTATATGTATTTTTAGATGATCCCGATATCAAATGGGTGGCTTATAACATCAACATCAACAAAGTGTTTCGTTCGTTTGAAGCTGGACAACTGTCCGGTTTGGCAAGTAGGCCTAAAGAGGGAAGATGGTCGTATGAGTTTCAACGTTCATTAGAAAATACTGATCTCGTCTACATTTGGGTGGCAATACAGTACAACAAGGTTATATTCCGCGATAAGCAGGGTCCCCTCTCAGTAGGAGCTATACGCACAGGAGATCCCAATTTTGTTATAGCAACGTCCAGCTCAACGACGACCACAACAACAACCACCTCGCCGCCACTTGAAGTCGTAACTACAAGGCTGGGAAGCACAGGCAAACAGCCAGAAATTTCAAATTGTTTCGCCTCCATAACCGAAGTACAGTCAACAAATAATAAACACTGCAAGGGCGATATTTTGTTCAATGAGGATTTCAATAATTTGTCACCAGAACTTTGGACAAATGAGGTTCGCATACCTTCTACTTCGGACGATGCCGAATTTGTGGTTTACAATGGCACGGCGAATGTTGAGAGTGGTATATTGAAAATACCGGCATCCTTCTATAGCGGCAGCTTAACTAGGGGCACCATTAACTTGGAGGGAAGGTATGTATGTATGACGCAATTTATGGGGACACTGTAAAAAATACCAAAAAATATTAGGAGATGTGTTTACAAACCAAGCGCCCAGAAAGGTTTAGATATGCTTTAAAGACCTTAAAGAGGGAGACGACCAAAGTCGTTTGCTGAACATTTCCAAAATAGGTCGGGTAATGGTTTTTCAACAAAATAACCTGTATTTTCTATACAAAAAAGTATTTTCTTTGAAAATCTTTCAAAGGATGTCATGCTAATTCCTGACATCTGCAGTTGAAGCTCAACTAATGCGTCTGCAAACGACTTAGAACGTCTGCCATCTGTATGGTCTTTGAGTGTCATTAATAATATATTAATATAATTAATAGTACGGCGTCAAATGGTCGGAGCTGCCATTTGTACATGATTACCGAACTACGTTCCTAAAAGATTGATGTGGGTTGTGTGGCTTGGCGCACAATCCTGCTAAAATCAAAGATAGTCCAAGTACACGTCCTCCATCTACGGCTACATAAAATCTTTATGAAGCCTCTGCAACGATCATCGGTAACCAAAATTGCATTTTCGATAGCATTTTTAAAGAAAGGTGATACCATCTCGCAGAAAACTGTAACTCTGTGACGTCTAGACGATCCCTTGCTGATTTTCCGATTCCGGCAATTTTGCTTGTTAACGTATCGTCGAGCCAAAAACTTAGAATAATGCGAAGTCTTTGTGGAAAAATCGCATCAGGCTGACTCGTGAAATGTTGAGCTGTTTATTTCAATGGCGAGTCGATATTCCAGGATTGAGTTGCTCACACTGAGTTGACTAAGTTGAATAGCTAGTTGTAACGTGTGAGGTGGATGAAAATCAAAATATTTTGATTTCTGTTCAAGTTGGCCAACCTGGTTGGTACGTGTGAGGTCTTGTCATTCAACTTCTCTACTTCATTCGCATTTTGTCATGGATGAAGTAAACACATTTTTTGTACCGGTGTTTTGAAAAAATAACATAAAATGAAAGTATTTTTGGAAAAAGTGAGGAATATAAAAATTGACCTCAGTTGTGGTAGTCAAAGTAAAAAAACCTATTAATTGAAAAAAAAATATTTAAAATAATAACATATGCGTTCATGTTGACACTACGAACAATGGTTGCAAATGAGATTGGATAGGAAATTGGTTGAAAAGTTGTAGTGTGTGAGGTGAACGGCCAACTTGCTTCTTCATCTAAGTTGAACGAAAAGTTGTAACGTATGAGGGCCGTATTATGATTTCAACATTTTATTTATACAAAATATTGTTTCGTTGTAGCCATTTTAAAAATATTGACATGTTAAAGAATGCAATACCAATTTTGAAAGTTGGAAGGGTTCCCCATTTTTGGAAATTGCAAAAAGTAAATTTTTACTCCCAAAACGGGAATTAAATATTTTTCTTCTCATTAGCTCTTGACAATTTGTATGCAGCTGAATAGATGAACAAATTTCCTTTCATTTAATACCAATTTGTCTTATTTTATATTATATTTCCGAGTTTCCATTTGTTATTCTTTTTTATTGATTTCTTCATATTTGAATACATACGAATGGTACTGCCACAAAAAGGGCCATAACTTCTACATTTTATAAATGTTATTAATATATTATATAAGATAATGTTCAAAATATTTTTATCGCATAATTCTATCAATAATTTGTTTGATCGGACGACTCTTTCCAAAAATTTTCAATATATTTTTTTTTGTTGATTTTAGAAATCAACGTACTTAACATTCCAAGAAGGAACATACGGGGAGCTTCTGTCGAATCAGTGAGCTGTGCACGATATAATTTCTATACTCACTGACGGGGACCTAAAGAAGTTTTACATGGTTTAGAGCTGACTCTCTTATTCGTAAAATCGCCAGCATTTACTAGGTGAAAGCAGCCGCTGAAAATGTTTGATGGTCGAATCTGGGTTCTGCTGTGTGATAGTCGCACACAACACATATCACACCACGGCTCTCAACAAATGGATGCCTCAATGCACTAGGAAACTAACTTCAGACAATTTTGTTTTTATTTTATGACTATAATATACAGACGAATCCAAATTTACTGAATTTCGTGCCGAAATAGATGCAATATGTATTGAATTTCCAGCTTAATTCCATTTGCATATTGTTATAAGCAGAGAAGAACAAAAAGTTTTTTGACTTTTTTTGTTACTAGGTTTTGCTTTTTTTGTTCTATTTTCCCGTAAAGTGGTTTTTACTTCGTATATACCATAGCAGACCGTCAAATACTTTTACTGAATAAAATAAAAATTAAAACGTATAAAAGGAAAACAACCAATGGAGATGGTGCGGGTGTACTATGGCATTTTTAAAATCGAAGAAGTGTGGCGTTTTTGTAAAGGTGAATACGTTAAGGAATTTTCATTCAATGCAATTATAAAATTTAAAAACGTGCCAACAACGTATTTTGATGTTAAAAGACGTGTTTATTTAAAAGGACATTTTTAAACAGAAAGTCGCCGAAAACTATAATTTAAAAATATAAAATCTCATAGACAGTTTATTGCAACAAGTTTTATTACACTGAAAATTTAAAGTAAATTATTTTTGTGACCATTTTTTTTTTTTATTAAAATAAACATTGATTTTCATTTTAATTGATTACTTACCTATTTCCCTAACATTCCATGAAGGAACAGAGGGGAGCTTCTCTCGAATTAGTGAGCTGTGTACTATATAATTTGTATACTCACTGACCGGGACCTACTGTTTAAAGCCGGCTTCGAACGTCTAATGCTTTTCTAGAGAAGTGTTACATCGCTTAGAGATTGCTCTTTTACTCGTAAAGTCGCCAACATTTACGAGGTGAAAAATGTTTGATGGTCTTACCCGGTTTTGAACTCGGGTTCTTCTGTGTGATAGTCGCACACACTACCTACCACACCACGGCCTTCCACCTTTTCATTGATTATTTATTTATTTTCCCAATAAGAATAAGTGTTTTTTTCTTATGATATTTTTTTTTCTAGTTTTACGTATACGTTTTTCAATACTCAACGTCTTACTTTATTTAAGAAATTTATTCTAAGAAATCTTGTAAAAGTATTTTCTGGAGATTCCGTTAATTTCGTTTTCGATTTTACACTTTGAATTATTCATACTTTTATAAAAACCTCTCTCTGTAGCTCTAAATCTCTCTGCCTTCTCCCAGTTGGTAAACATTACAAATGCAGCGAATTTCACGAGCAGCAAATAACGATAGTCAGTGCGAACAGTAGTAGTCTCTTTTCAGTCTGTAAATTGAAAACGTTCCGTGAAGTTGTCTGTTGTATCTTTCCGTCATCGGTGACGTCTGTGTATGCATTTAAGATTGCTTCTAAAAGATGTGCCTATCTCAAATCAGTGGATTACTGATATTGATTCTACTTCGATTAGAATTTAATTATGCTTTCAATGTAGAAACCGTCAATTTGGAATTGTTGGACGATAAATTTCGTGTCTCATTACCAAGTAAACACAATAATATTGTGCTTGAAAAACAAAGAAACAACGCTATTTGTATTTTTAGATGATCCCGATATCAAATTGGTGGCTTATCACATAAACATCAATAAAGTGTTTCGTTCGTTTGAAGCTGGACAATTGTCCGGTCAGGCAAGAATACCTAAAGATGGAAGATGGTCCTATGAGTTTCAACGTTCATTAGAGGATACTGATCTCGTCTACATTTGGGTTTTAATAAAGTACAATAAGGATGTATTCCGCTATAAGCAGGGACCCATCTCAGTAGGAGCTATACGCACAGGTGATCCCAATTTTGTTATATCAACGTCCAGCTCAACGACGACCACGACCACAACAACAACCACATCGCCGCCGATCGAAGTCGTAAATACAAGGCTGGGAAGCACACTAAAACAGCCACAAACTTCAAATTGTTTCGCCTCCATAACCGAAGTTCAGTCAACTAATAATAAACACTGCAAGGGCGATATTTTGTTCAATGAGAATTTCAATAATTTGTCACCAGAACTTTGGACAAATGAGGTTCGCATACCTTCTACTTCGGACGATGCTGAGTTTGTGGTTTACAATGGCACGGCGAATGTTGAGAGTGGTATATTGAAAATACCGGCATCCTTCTATAGCGGCAGTATAACTAGCGGTACAATTGACTTGGGGGGAAGGTATGTATGTAGATGCAATTTATGTAGATACTTGTTGTCGTTAAAAAACCGTCCACATGCATCAATCCCGCAATATTGGATTAAAAATGGGCTCTGCCACACTATTTGTGATACCATAGATACAAAAATATACCATTTATGGTATATTAATATGATCGACATTATTTTATTGAAAACTAGTAGTCGTAATACTTTTACCAGAAGAAATACGGCACAGAAATTTTGAGGTCGTCACCCACCTTCTAAAAATACAAAAATAAGACTATGTTCTATGTTCGGTTAAATTCAGAACATACTAGTCTTATAAGTAAACGAATGGGACGTTAGTCAAGTCTATATCTTTATGAAAAAGTTTTTTAATTTATTAATAATTGCAGTGACTAATACTAATATCTGTTTGCAACTTCTTTCATTGAAATGTTTAGTGTAATGTGTGTGTTTGCTTTCTAACGAGTCGTGGGAAAGTCGTAATATGAATAATATACTCATACATAAAATATCAATCGCTCGATGTATAGAGAGGGGGGTGGGGGAAGAATAGCTAACCCTGGTTAACAGTGCTTGATTTTATTTAATATTTATCTCAATTGTTTTCGATCTATTTAACATACTTGCTAAACTCAAAGTGAATTGATTGTTTTAACAAGTCAATATAACATTCTCTACCTCATATCCCAAACAGAATTTAGTGAATAAAATACCAACTACATATGTATTAATAGTATGTATTAATATTATAAAACAATAAGGTGACGTCTTCATTACTGAGTACTAAACAAAAGCGAAACCTGATTTAAAATATTTGAATAATAACACTATTCAACAGCCATTTTGTCCAAGAGAGTTAATCTTTTCTGGTTCATGGATAAAATTAAAAAAAAAGGTTTCTTTATACAATTTGTCTTCAAAATTTCCATTTTCAAATGTCCGTGAATATGATTGTTGTATAAAAATATGGATTTAAGCGCAATGGGTAAAAAATTAAAAATAAATTTGTATCGTTTAACACCCTGTTAGCACCCTGTTAAAGACACCAATTCATATTTTAAGGATAACTATGGGTATATGCAGACATTATGGACCTTTTTCTAAAAAGTAACATATTGGTGTATAGTCATGTATGACGAAATCAACACAAACTAGTCGTGTAAGACTGCTCAGTAGAAACATCTAATTTTCATCTTATAGTAAAAAAAAATAACGAAACATCCGACGAAAATGGTAACTTTAAAGGAAAATGTACAAAAGTAAATAAATCCATAAATGATTTTTTTTGCTGATTTCAAGAAACTGCAGGCCTTAGCAATTTTTTTTTTATTTTTGTTGTTGTACAGTGTAATAATTGTAAATATTGAAAGTTGTATTGTAATTTGCATTTATCTCAGCACTTGATTTTTACAGTAGCTACAGTGGTTTGTTCATTGGTCAGGATTTATTTTCGAATTGTTTTCAAATCTTCTTAACCTACCATACCAACCCCCTTTATTTATAGTTTAATTTATTTAATCGGCCATTTTTTTTTACTCAGGGGACCGTATTGTATAGTGATTATTCATTACAATTGTTTTCTGTTGGTTTCTGGTTTAATCAGACATCAAAGAATTTGTGAGATCCACCGAACAGCGTCATCCCGCTGAAGTTCTTCCTTTTCCCAGGGGAGGTAAGAGTTGTTGGTCATTTGTAAAAAGGGTAAGGGACACTTCTTCATCTTCTGTCCCAACTCTCATTCACGATGACCAGGTATTCACTGAGTCGGATAAAGCAAAGCTTCTTGCTGAAATATTTGCAAATAATTAGTCTTTGTCTGAAAGCAGTCTACCACTCCATGTCATCGATAACCTACCTAGTGCTGTCTCAGATATTTTTTCGAATGTTCAATAAAGAATCCAAATGTACTGTATTTCCAGTCGAAATCTATTATAGTATTGTAAAATGTTTTGCGAATATCCTAAATGCTGGACCGAATATTTTTGAGAAAACAATTGGAAATGGCTAAAGTCGTACGGTGTCGATTCTATTATACCCCAAAGAAATGCACTTAAACAGAATTATTTTAAAATATAAAACCATTTTGTAATTAATAAATATTTCATCAAACCATTTCATTTCGTAAAGATCTTCATGGACCTTGCGATCGAGCAACTGTCATAGTAAAAGGCTGATTTGTAATTTTCTAGAGTAAAAATAGCGTTATTGGGAAATACTTTTGTGTGGGAACTACTTTCTAATCCGAACCGATTTCCACCAAACTCAACAGCTTCTGTCCTATGACCAAAAACTACCTAATTTCATTAGAATCAAATAATAATGCGACCTGTCCGGATATTGGACAGACATCGAAACGGTTTCGAACCGCACCATATCATTTCTTTTTAGTCTGTGGGCCTAACCGTAAACCAAACTACATACAGTTAAATTTAAAAAAAAAGTGGTTCACTCCAGAATGACTTAAAAACCATCTTACAATACATTGGAATAATCGGACATCAACAACTAGTTTAAACATCGATTCGGTCTAAATGTTTCCTTTACATAAACCCTTTCGACGAATGTTTACTTTTTTTATTAAAATATTTTTTGTCGAACCGAATATTAAATTATTTTTTTTTGCGAATGCGGTTTCAAATTTTTAAAGCGAGAGTATTTTGTAGAGTTTCTGTTGATTTAAATTTTTCGCAAGAGTATTTTGTAGAGTTTCTGTTGATTTTCATTTTTATTTTGCACATAGCAATTATTCATATTTAATAAAAAAAAATCCCAGGTCTCTCTTTCTCATTGTTTGTGGCTCTTAATATCTCTGCATTGACAAATACAGTGATTCTCATAACATTCTCAACCGTGTGAATAAGAAACGTACTGTGAAGTTGTCGGACGTATATCTTTCCGTCATCGGTTCCGTACGTATACGAATTCGAAGTTGATTCTTAAAGATGTGAATACTACATATCATTGGTTTATTGTTTCTTCTAATTTTATTATGCTTTCTGAATCGGGCAAATTGGAATTACTGTCACATTTCGAGTACAAAACAGTAAAAATGTGCTTATGAAAAAGAAAACAAACCCACTCTATATGTATTTTTAGATGAACCCGATATCTAAGAGGTTGCTGCTAATATAAACTTCGTTCGTTCAATAGTGGTCAACTGGTCGGCTCAGTATATCGGACTGAATAAGGAATGAGTTTCAGTGTTCATTTCGCGATAAGCATGGTCACGTCTATATTGACCGCGACCACGTCGTCGCCGAACAGTTGTCCAGAATCAAATTCCATCGGCCAAAAATATGTAACTTTTGAATTAGTAAAATTTTGAGTTCTGTAAAAAATTGGTTGTAGACAAGGAGTAAGGGATAATGTTAAGGTATTAACATTAAAAACCGGGCAATGGGATACATTTTGGAAGTATTTTTAAAGTTGACAACTTTTCATGTTTCTCATTTTTTTTTTCGATTTTAAAAATTTTAAAAAAAATATATAAATTTGATGTTTCGACTTTGTCAAACTGTAGCTCATACATTTTTAGAGCTAGTGTACTCAAAGATGTTTTATTGTAAAAATGTTACAAAACAGTAGTGAAAGACATTTGTTTATATTGGCTAAAAAACGAGCCCTATTTGAAGGATACCTATATTCATTTTAAAAATCTATGTTTTTCACTTCTCCTTCCTCCTTCACCCTACGGGTATGAAGGTATCAGTTGATACGACCTAAAAGTGTCTATGCCACTCGTCTATCGACAAAGGTAGCGACTTTCGGCAGTGTCGCCTAGAATTGAAACTCAACTGTGGGTCACTGTGGTATCATGCACATCTCATTTTACTGAATTAGAAAAATACAGACACATAAAACACATCTAAAGATGTATCCCAGCTACAAAATCAACTGCCGGATATCGGACTTTTGCTTTTGGTTTTAGTAAGGTCTTCTCGATTTATTTTTCAGATGTACCAGTGTCATCCCCCCTGAGTGTACGCTAACAGCAAAAAAGAATTACTACCTGCCACCCATTATATCGGGTCGTATAAATACTCAAAACTCATTTAATTTCAAATATGGACGAATCGAGGTCAGAGCCAAACTACCCAAAGGAGATTGGTTAGTACCGCGTAAGTAAAATATTTATCTTCAAATTCATATCCCATCCTAATCAATTCTCCCGATCAACTGGTATTCAGTGATATCATTAGAGCCCACTCGCCCAAAATATGGTATGCAACACTATAAAAATGGTGAAATGCGTATTGCGTTCGCTCGCGGTAATCGTGAATTGAAATGTGAGAATGAGAATATTGGCGGTACGCGTTTATTTGGCGGTGTTATACTATCGGAAAAATCCGACTTGAGACATACGTTTATGGCCAATGTTACTCTGGACGACGTTAATGGCATGGATGCACATTTTGGTAATGAATTTCATTTGTATTCGTTAATATGGAAACCGAATGAATTGCTGCTATCGGTGGATGGTTACGAATATGGTAAAATACAAACCGATTTCAAGAAATCCGTAAGTGATGCCGCCTGGCGTTTGGGTGCAGACGATGCGCCTCTGGATCAAATGGTAAGATGTGTATTTGTTAATTTATCAAACTGCATTGGTATGAGTTCGTCTTTATACACCTAGTAAAAGGTTAGTTGGATATCAGCTCAGGTTCAGGTTAACCGTATTTATTTGTTATGAGTGCGTAATTCCCAAAAAATAGTTATTGGTGTAAAATTCAATGTTCTAAAAATTGTTAAGACCGCTAGTGAGAGCGGGTTCATAAGTTGGTCAATTGTGCGTTTTTATACCCTCACCCTACGGGTAGGAGGGTATATATCATTTGATACGATCCAAAAGTGTAACACCTAGAAATATTCACATTAGACACCAGGTGTCTTTGAACCAAATTCGATTCATGACTTTCTGAATCGTTTGAGCCATGTCCGTCTGTCCGTCTGTCCTGCTGGTACGCACGATAACTTTCGAAAGAGTTAAGCAATCACTCTGAAATTTGGCATTGCTTAATATTTTCCCAAAACTGCTTATGGGATTGCATATGGGCTATATGGCCACACCCCTTCGGGTACCTCCCATACAAATCTGCTATTTCGCCCACTTTATAAATCGTGTAATAATATCAACACGCTCAAGTTCGATCTTGGCCAAATTCCGTATTTAGTAAAGGTATAACTGAACAAAGTTTCGGACAAAAACTTGGATGTCTGGCAACTCCGCTTCTGGTACCTCCCATACAAATGTACCATCCCGCCTACCTTAGAAATCGTGTAATAACACCAATATGACCAACGCGATCTTGCCCAAATTCTGTATTTAGTAAAGGTATAACTGGACAAAGTTTCGGACAAAAACTTGGAAGTCTGGCAACTCCACTTCTGGTACCTGTCATACAAAAGTACCATCCCACCCCTTAAAAACCCAGTAATACTATCAATATGACCAACGCGATCTTGTCCAAATTCCGTATTTAGTAAAGGTATAGTAAGACAAAGTTTTGGACAAACACTTGGAAGTCTGGCAACTCTCCTTCTGGTACCTCCCATACAAATTGACCATCCCGCCTACCTTAGAAATCGTGTAATAATATCAATATGCCCAACGCGATCTTGCCTAAATTTTGTATTTAGTAAACGTATAGCTAGACTAAGTTTTGGACAAAACCATGGAAGTCTGGCAACTCCCCTTCTGGTACCTGTCATACAAATGTACCATCCCGCCTACCTTAGAAATCGTGTAATAACACCAATATGACCAACGCGATCTTGCCCACATTTTGTATTTAGTAAAGCTATAGCAAGACAAAGTTTTGGACAAAAACTTGGAAGTCTGGCAACTCCGCTTCTGGTACCTCCCATACAAATGTACCATCCCGCCTACCTTAGAAATCGTGTAATAATATCAATATACCAAACGCGATCTTGCCCACATTTTGTATTTAGTAAAGCTATAGCAAGACAAGAATTTTGACAAAAACTTGGAAGTCTGGCAACTCCGCTTCTGGTACCTCCCATACAAATGTACCATCCCGCCTACCTTAAAAATCGTGTCATAATATCAATATGCCAAACGCGATCTTGCCCACATTTTGTATTTAGTAAAGCTATAGCAAGACAAAGTTTTGGACAAAAACTTGGAAGTCTGGCAACTCTCCCTTTGGTACCTCCCATACAAATGTACCATTCCACCCACTTTAGAAATCTAGTAATTATATAATTTCGCTCAACGAATCTTTCCGAAATTATATAGTAAAGCTTTAGCTATATACAGTCGAACTTCTCTATTACGAACTTCCGTACAACGAAGTTCTCTATATAACGAATTTATTTCCAGAACACTGCAATTTCGTTAAATTTTCAGTATGTTTTGATCTCCTTATAACGAGTTTCCTTATAGCGAATATTTCTTTACTACGAATTTTTTCTACGCCCGTAACTCGAATGCTCATGCGTTTTTGATCTCCGTATAACGAGTTTTACATAAACACATTTTTCACTCTCACCATACACACACATATTTTCATTTTTTATTTGTTTTTGTGTGTGAGATTCACATTTCTACTCTCTGTAAGTGAGAGAAATGTAGGCTCGCATAGTAGACTACACGGAAAAATCAAACGCAGACAAAAATTACCAATTATTTTAAATAAAATTCAACATACATAAAAATAAAATTTTTTTAAAATAATTCTATATTACGAATTTTCTATATAACGAATTTTTTTTTGGTCCCCTTGAGATTCGCTATATGGAAGTTCGACTGTACAATTTTCTAGTAAAAAGTCTGCTTTATATTCCGCCCGTTTTGTAAAAACGTGTAATACAATATTTTTCTATAACATTCGGTATTTTGAGGTTGCTATTATGGTATATGAGACTTATATTTTTTTACTGAGGGTGAGGGTATATATAAGTCGGTTTACCCGACTGCAACTTTTTCACTGGTTTTTTACACATTTTGAAGTAATTGTTCATAACAAATTTAATTTTTTCATATTAAACGAAATTTTATTTTTTATGCGGCCAATTTTAAATAGTTGGTACAACCAAACTATATTTGAGTACACCGGCTCTTAAAATTTACAAAGTCGAAAAAACAAATTATATTTTTTCAAATTTCAAAGACTGATATTTTTAATATATACGTACATACGTTAAAATGCGACCCAAAATGAAAAAAATATAAAAAATTTTTTCCCCTGTAACCAATGGAAGTACATACTATTTCTAAATTTCTGATTTTTAATGTTAAATCTTTTAAATAATCCCTCACTCCTTGTCTACAACATATTTTTCACAGAGCTCAAACATGTTTACTAGATCAAAAGTTACAGACTTTTGGTCGATGAAATTTAATTCTGGAGCACTGTACTGCGGCCCTGGAACAACCTCTTGACGTATCCATTGAGACAACTTTTTCTAAAAAAAAAAATTTCGCATAAAAAAATGGACCAAAACATCTGGAAAATAATTCAAAAAAATTGCGGACATTTTTTCTGAGATTTTGTAGCTCTTGCATAAGTGGGCCTCCCAAATTGGCTTTAGCTCGCCCAGCACCGGTAGAGTTCATCGAGTTTTTTTTTCCAAATCTATTATGGTTTAATGTCTAAAATGAAAATCAATCCACCTGCTAGAATGTAAAGTTATCCATTGATACCCGGTCGAACTCAACGATGTCTCCCATCTACCAATGGCTTATTTCTTAAATTTGTTTAACCGCATTAGTTATTTATACCTTCTTCTTTCAGTTTTATGTCACATTGGGCGTATCTGCTGGCGGACACGGAGATTTTCCCACGCAATCGGAAAATAAACCATGGCAGAATACGGCACCTAACGCCATTCTACGGTTTAATGAACAAAAAGAATTTTGGAAGCCATCATGGCAAAGTCCGTCATTAGAAGTAGACTTCATTCGCATTTATGCAATTTAAAACATCAAAATAATTTTTATAGTAAATATTTTATACACCGAAACCAGACATCGTCTGTAATTTGTTATTAAATTCAAAGAATAATGTCTTACAAATATGAGCTTAGACAAAGTCAAGTAATCATTAATGAGATTTTCATTTCTAATATACCGAAAATCCATTTGATTTAATAATAGTGTTGGTGGTGTATGTTATTGGTAAGTCGACTAGGAGTTGAGACAAAAATTGATTTATTTATATCTGGAAATCGTTCTGAATAAATGATTTGCCTCAAAGTTTTGTATTTTTTCTTTTTGGAATTCTTTGCAAAAAAGGTTAAAAAAATGTGAATCTTTTTATAGAATATATTAAAATAAAGAAATTGTAATTCAAGTTTTTTAATTCTATTTCCAAGAAATGTTTGAAAATGCAAGTTTAATTTTGCAAGAATTTCGATTGAAATTTGTGAATTAAAAAATCCAAAAAAATAAAACAAATTTCCTGAGTTGAGAAGGAAATACAGATTATTTTTTTTAAAATATTTTTCATCTTTTGTGTATAGAGGTAAGCGCAGCAAGCAAAAAAAAATATTTTTTAATTTGTCCTATCATGGCCTATTTATGAAGTCTACGCTCGAACCCACATAGAGTCAAAGATATTTAGGATATTTCAAGCAATAATGTGTGGTTGACGTTGCTATTTTAAAAACGTAATCTAGCTAAATCGAACATCCCATCACAAATGCTTAACGAGATATATATTAATTAAATGAGTAATTACATTTTTAAAGTTATTGGTTTATTTTTATTTATATGTACAAAAAACATATTCTCTTGCATTATCTGACAAAAAAGATTAATATTTAAGTTTACATATCATTTTAAATACATAACAATTACTATAATTTTTAGCGTTTCAAACTTAACTATTTAAACTGAGGGTTCATTAGTAAAAAATTAATTTAATTATGTTTGCATTCCGACAAACAAGTCGTATGGAAATCCTATCTAAATCAAATAAATAAATGTGTATGTAGGTCGTATGGATGTAAGTTTTCCTAGATTGTTGAAGTATCATGTTGTGCCATAATGGTCATCAGTTGTTGCAGAGTCATACGATTCAGATGAGTCGGTTAGATCTAATAATTGTATACTATCTTTGGCAGGGAAATCATCTAAAACAATAATACCAATGCTATTGTCAGACAGCGTGGCAGTATCCTCATGATAGCCGAACCAATAAATAACTATACCGCCACCAAATCTATTAAAATAAAAAAATACAACAAATGATGGTTAGAATTTAAAATTGTTGTGTGAATAATTCAATTTAAAACGGTTTGAGGGACTGTACGAATATTTAGAATACTTACCTATTGCAATAACTATTTAATTGTTGTTGTATATATGCTTTATGAGTTTTAATATCACCAAAGTTTGCTTTGCTTTCGATCCAGTTTATAACTTCTCCATTGTAGAGAAACGGCAGTATCATTTTTATGTCTGGCGTTTTGTCATAACCCAAACGCCTGAGATCATTTTCATCGTAGTAATGCATACCCGCCGCGTTGGCCATTTGTTTTAACTGAAAAAAAAATTGTGTAAATTGAAGATTAATAATATGTATTTCCCTAGCTAAAATGTAGAGATTAGTAATGTGATTATATTGAGTTTTTCCCGATTGTATTTTTTGGGGTCCTACTTGAGTTGATTACAAACAAATTTACAAATAGATTAGAAATACAAATTTACAGCCAGAGTTAATACATCTAATGGGTGGTCCAAATACAAAATAATTTATTTATGTATATTATTGCCTTATAGAAAAGAGTATTTAAACTTACAAAGATTGTCTGTATACAGACACTGTGATATCTCAAATGCAACAGCTCTAAATTCAATTTTTTTTTCGTTTGCTTCACATGAGCGCAGCATGATTAGCATTGTCGATATCCTATCGCAGAATACGTCCTAGTCATCGACATTTTCGTCTGTTTTTGTATATCAATAGACTCTTGATTCGTAAGTTCACAGTCTCTCTGGGCCACCAAATTAGTATAATTTTTGGTTATTGTGTTGTTGCTTTGGCCGATGCTTCGAACAGGCTTATTTTCATTTAGTTGCCAATTAATCCCTATTGCATTGTCATTGATGACCTACAAGACTAAATCTAGAGCTGTGATTTTTTATGGAATGGACTGAATCGTTAATGAATTCTTCGCACATCGTTCCTTCATGGTATCTCACAAAAAAAGGGTCTAACGGCTCCGAAGAGGCTAATTGACGTATGACAACTCGACTACCGATCTTGGAGCGATACTGATTATTTGTGGCGTAGACTGTTTGGCATGGCGCACCATCCTATGAAAACCAAAGATTGTCAGTCTATGTCGTTTTCCATGCCACAAAAAATTCTTAACCAATGATGCCACTGCTGCAAACTGTCAATTCCCTGATAATGCTTCTCGACGATCACGCGAAAGTTTCCCGAAACCCAGATGCGCCAGTTTTGTTTGTTGTGTTATTTGATGAAAGTGCGCTCCATAACAAAAAATGATCTTTCGAGCAAAACCGTAGTTGTTTTTCGGAATTTTAGGATGGTTTTTAAAGGGGAGGTATTTTTGAATATATCTAGTTTAAAGTCTTCACATTCAATGGCAAAATTGACAGTTTTATTGTCACTTGAATGAAATGGCATCGCTTGACAGCAGAAGAGAGGAATATAAATGTTCGACAGTTTTAATGCGTTTAGTGTACTGTACGTATTTAGTACTCAGATTAGTGAGACGATTTCCCGCCATATTAATGGGGAACAGATTTTAGACACACTGTGGCCCCAAGGCCAAACATATTTGAAATTAGAGGATCTTTTAGTAGTACTATTTTGCCGGAATTGCCCATTTTACAACGACATAGATATTATGGACGGAGCAACGATGATATGGTACATATAATCCCGGATATTCGAAGTCTACGACATTACCTACCTTATATTCGTATTCCTCCCCAAGAACTCTTCGCCTTAAATCGATCAACGGTCCATCCTGCGAATCGCTGCATATACATTGCGCTACATTGGCTGACAACTGCGGATCATCAATTAAATGCGGCGAACGTATCATTTGAGTTAACTCCACCTTTCCTTTTATTTTGTACTTGAACTTCAGTAACGAACGACACATCATGACGGGTCCAATAACCGCTTCCCGAGCAATGCCCAATAAAATGGTACGATCTGAAAGATGCGATTGCATACAACGCTCCTCATACATTTGCAAGTAGATCTTTGCATTAGCATCGTAACGCCAATATTCTGAACGCATACGGTTGGTAAATATCGTGTCCAGTATGCATTTTAATGTTAGTTTGTCGAATTGAGGAAATTGTCTCTGCAACTCCAGATCACAATCGATGGCCAAACCATTGAATCTGCAGATGAAGTCACAAATCTCTTCGTACTCAGCAGATTTAACTATTCGACGCTTAATCTCTTTGGTATTCGGCACAGGAGTTAATATTTCAGTGGAGTCACTCATTTTATGGCTATTTTGGATCAGAGAACCGAGCCCATGCAAATTGGATGGCGGCGGCGGAATGGCTGAGCCGTCCAACATTTAGCTAAACGGCGACTGATAAGCCAAAAAAATTTGGTCGGACAAATTATGTAAGTGGCTTTAAGACTGGAGCGGAATAACAAGTTTTTTACATTGGATCTAAAAAAAAAGGATAATAAGAAAGAGAACCAGGTTTGATGGGCAAGAACGGTTGCCCGGCACTTTTTATTCTTTCGTAACAGTAACGTAAGTGTGGGCAGATACAAATCGACGGAAGTGGCATTTACGACTTCTCATTGGCGGCGGCTGCATTTATAAACTCGCTTTATAGAGCATCGAATTAATCCAATTTTAAAATTAAAGAATTGTGACATTTGACGAAAAGGATACAACGTTTGTTTTTTGATTTAGTCCTATGTTAATGTTTTTTTTTCTACTAATTATATTAATAGCGCCGTCATTTGCGCCGACTCAGCTCCGGCCTCTGTTTAGAAAGATTCTTCTTCTTTCTGTTTTGTGTGTTCTCTTCCATGCACTTTTCGTGATACGTTTTCATATTGCTTGTTCGCATACGTAAACAAGCTGCAAGGGTTGCCACTCTCCAGACATTTAAGAATGATGGTTCTCTAATCGGGTTCCATATTCCATAAATCGATTTTTAGTTTCGATGGTCCTTCGCATATACTTATCAGAACAATTTGCTATAGGTGAATAAATAATTGCCGTGAAATTCCCTTCCATGAATCTACAAACAGCTCGATAACTTTCTATTACAAATCGTTCACAGAAAATTTTCCTAAATATGAGTAAATTCGCCAATTACATATCGAATGAATTATTTCCTATCGATTTGTATACCTTCACTCTACGGTATATATCAAAAGTGTAACACATAGAAATATTCACATTCGACCCCAGGTGTCATTGAACCACTGAGGGTGATTTTTTTGAGGTTAGGATTTTCATGCATTAGTATTTGACAGATCACGTGGGATTTCAGACATGGTGTCAAAGAGAAAGATGCTCAGTATGCTTTGACATTTCATCATGAATAGACTTACTAACGAGCAACGCTTGCAAATCATTGAATTTTATTACCAAAATCAGTGTTCGGTTCGAAATGTGTTTCGCGCTTTACGTCCGATTTATGGTCTACATAATCGACCAAGTGAGCAAACAATTAATGCGATTGTGACCAAGTTTCGCACTCAGTTTACTTTATTGGACATTAAACCAACCACACGAATGCGTACAGTGCGTACAGAAGAGAATATTGCGTCTGTTTCTGAGAGTGTTGCTGAAGACCGTGAAATGTCGATTCGTCGCCGTTCGCAGCAATTGGGTTTGTGTTATTCGACCACATGGAAGATTTTACGCAAAGATCTTGGTGTAAAACCGTATAAAATACAGCTCGTGCAAGAACTGAAGCCGAACGATCTGCCACAACGTCGAATTTTCAGTGAATGGGCCCTAGAAAAGTTGGCAGAAAATCCGCTTTTTTATCGACAAATTTTGTTCAGCAATGAGGCTCATTTCTGGTTGAATGGCTACGTAAATAAGCAAAATTGCCGCATTTGTAGTGAAGAGCAACCAGAAGCCGTTCAAGAACTGCCCATGCATCCCGAAAAATGCACTGTTTGGTGTGGTTTGTACGCTGGTGGAATCATTGGACCGTATTTTTTCAAAGATGCTGTTGGACGCAACGTTACGGTGAATGGCGATCGCTATCGTTCGATGCTAACAAACTTTTTGTTGCCAAAAATGGAAGAACTGAACTTGGTTGACATGTGGTTTCAACAAGATGGCGCTACATGCCACACAGCTCGCGATTCTATGGCCATTTTGAGGGAAAACTTCGGAGAACAATTCATCTCAAGAAATGGACCGGTAAGTTGGCCACCAAGATCATGCGATTTGACGCCTTTAGACTATTTTTTGTGGGGCTACGTCAAGTCTAAAGTCTACAGAAATAAGCCAGCAACTATTCCAGCTTTGGAAGACAACATTTCCGAAGAAATTCGGGCTATTCCGGCCGAAATGCTCGAAAAAGTTGCCCAAAATTGGACTTTCCGAATGGACCACCTAAGCCGCAGCCGCGGTCAACATTTAAATGAAATTATCTTCAAAAAGTAAATGTCATGGACCAATCTAACGTTTCAAATAAAGAACCGATGAGATTTTGCAAATTTTATGCGTTTTTTTTTAAAAAAAAGTTATCAAGCTCTTAACAAATCACTCTTTATAAGTCGGTTTACCCGACTGAAACTTTCTCACTGGTTATGGAATTGTTAGAAACATCCATTAAGTTTTCTGCCACACTGCTAAATTTGGCAAAACGCTCAGATGAGTAATGTCCTATAAGACTATACAACTAAATATGAAACCAAATTTCGTTTGAAAATAAAATACACTCTTATCGAGTAGAACGACATTTCTTCTTGCATCTATAGAATCATATATATAACGTATCCCCAGGAAATTCAGGCGAATTAATCCCAAGAAATTAAAAAAAAGAAAAGAAATTGGAAAAGGTCGGGAAATTAAAACCCCTACATGTGATTTGAAATTGCAACCAACTACGCGCCGTAAAGAGAGCTTTCATATTTCTGCTGAATCCGTTTTTATAATGGTTATGGTTAATTGTTTGTCTTTAACTGCCTTCACTACTTTCTGCCTTTAACTGAGTAATTGGATTTTTTGTTTGCACATCATCGGTCAGAAACAATCTGCCGCTTTTGGCATAGCTATGACCTATAAAAATAGGTTATCAATTTAATAAAAATATTTTCCTGAAGAATGCTCTTTCAAATGTTTGCTCTTTGTTTTTCATTTGCCAATAGATAAGATAGTTTCATTAGTATCACTGTGAATACAAATACACATAATAATGAGTGTAAAGTGCATTGACATTTTAAACTTCATTCGATGACCATTATCAGAAAATTATGAATTAGTATTTAAGAAGCTTTTGGCATAGATATACATACATATACTAATGAAGGTACAACTACATCATCAGAAGATGAAAGTATCACCTAAAACCAGTAAGGATCATGTAATTTATCCTAGAGTACACAATTTGTAATCTCTGATGCAAAATACATTTGGAAATTTAAATGGATGAATGCAAATACAGGACCATTTGACATGGTCTTATCTTTAGTTTTCTCCCTTTAACAAAAACGAATCAAACAAATGTTATACTATTCAGATGCAGTACGTCGCCCATACGATCGGTTAGACCCCTACTCGTTTATATGAGTGTAGGCCATTTTATAAATGTTCATATGTATGTTCGTTGGTAATATACCGTTGCTAGTGTAACGAAATATAAAATTCCATCATAAATAAGTCATATCTCATTTTGGGGATACATTTGTATTGTGACTATAAGAATTGAAGAAAATGCAGATATTTTGCCATTTACTTATTTATTTTGTACGGACTAAATTCGGCAATTCTGTTTTGACGTACCATGAAACCATAAGTGAGCCTCGTCGCTTAAGACAGTTTTTTTTCGAAACAAACCAATTTTTCTTGGAGCACGAATTTTTATAAGTCTATTTAGGATGGAATGACAGGAATTCTGCGTGAACTGGCAAAAACCAAATGGTGCCCTAAAAATGGTTCTTGTTTTCAGCGAAATATAAACCTGAGTTTTTCCGATGCACAGTATCGTGTAGTGTATACAAATGGGAAACCAACCATCCGGGTAAATTAATCCTACTACAAACAGGTTCCATTCACGATAATTTTAGCGGATAATGGCAACGTAAAATCAAGAGTTTCAACTTGTGAAAGATTTTGTTAATCGGTGTATAACTTTAATTTCTTTTTAAAAGTTCAGATTGGTGTTTTTACGATATCTTCCTATGAGCTCATTAACCTTATTTCTTTTTGTTTAATTATATTTTATTTTTGATTAATTATATTTTATTAATAGAGATATTGCATAACAATTATTACAAGTGAATAAAGTATACATAACTAAAATACAATTTAAAAAAATGCCGGCATTTTTCTCGCTCTCATTCGTTATTCATTACATTTCCACATAAGTAGGTGTGGTCATAACGCCGCAATTATTTTTGCGAGCTGACATTAGAATGTAACCATCATTACCCCAGTAGGTGGACCAGGAATTCTTCACCAACCAGTAATCCTCCCCATTAATTGTTCCAAAGCCCACTGCTAGTACAGCATGATCCAATTCATCCAACCCATTCTTACAGCTGTCTTCGTAATAAACGCCATGTGAGTAGAAGCTGAAGGTTTTTGGAGAGGCATCAATGGCCACCGAAAGAGGTCCATGTTTTAACAAAGCAATTTTAAAGGCATCTGGATCATTGGAAGTAACATTCACAAAACCTTTAATGGGGGCTACGAGAGAGACATTTTTCGCATGGCAATATCCGTCTTGACCTAAATAGGGACCATATTCTTCTTCGGTTGGCACACCTCCCAGTTCCATCATCCATTGATAGGCACGGAAATCTTCGCCGCCGTCACAACCGTTGTTTCCATATTCCCACGAGCAATCAATCAATGCCTGTTGTGAGAGACGAACCAAGTTACCACCGTTCTTGAGGAAAAAAGCACCTTCCAAATGCCCAACAGTACCGAAAGACCAACATGAACCACAAACTGACTGATCTGTTAGAAATTAAGATAAAATCATCATTTCTAGTCATCTATTTAAAGTTGTACTCACCTTTTACTGGCGTTACCGCGCCGAAAATACGCCAATCGTATTGTTCCGGTATTTGATCTCGAAGCTTTTCCTTGTTATAGGGGAATGGTTTACCTGTATTGTAGACACCCGTTGATCTGAAGCCACGCCGAGCTTTTAATTCATCATCAGTTTTATCGGCCAAATGATTGACGGCTAAAGTGTAACTCAATTTGGCACGATTTTTGGAATTGATAAATCTCAAATTTTGTCGAAATACATTTTTACGATATTCATGCTCATGTTCGGTACGATAGTCGACACCGTGATTATTCTTGAAATGGTCAAAAGCATGTTCAACATGGTGATCAGCAGCCGGATGCACAAATTCTTGCATGGGATTAAAGGTGGCATAATGTCCTTTACCGGGACCAGGGAATGCCATACATTCCATACCGTCTTGCAGTTCAAAAACTTCATTGGGAATATCGTCATGTTCGTAGCTATCATAATCCAAATAGTAGTGATCATAATGGGAGCCCAATAATGTGTTATATCCTCTCATTTCGTAGCGCACCGGAATGGGCATTCTTGACGATGGATAATGCGGAGATTTCTTATAACGCACCCACAGAGTATAGACATTTTTCTTTTGTCCAATTGTTTCTTCTAAACGGAACTTATCGCAAGTAAAGCCTAAAAATGTCTCAGTGCCAATGAGTTGAAAATCTTTAACAAATGGCAATATCGACTGTATTTCTACAGGACTCTCAGATGTACCATTCAACTGCAAACAAGTGACTTTGTTAAGTTCATCTCGTGTAGTGATAGGTGCCAATTTTAGCGAAGTGCCAAAAGGATGTTCGTTCGCCAATTGGTAGGTCTTCACCATGCCACCGTAGTAATCGATACGTGAACGTTTTGTATTCTTATCATACCATGCATAGAAGGGTTCGGCTATTTCAGCATAGGGTATATATAATGTACCCTTTACAATGTAATTTGCATCCCATCGTGGGGGTTTGGTGGCCAAGGCTGAAATTAAAAGAAACGGCAACAGATGAGGATACTGATATATTTTATGCTAATATTAGGACAATTATTATACCAGGTGGAATAATGGATCCTTCTAGGTATTGAAATCCATCCAAATTTCACTTATGCGAGTGAGATCCACACACCAGATCTCAACGAAATCAACATACAATTTATAAAAGATTTCGACAAGAAGTCCAGCTGAAGCAAACATAATTCATGCATAGATAACAAAAATAAATTGGACAACACAAATTGTACGGAAAACCGAAATGGAATATTGTAATATGTAGTCCGATAATTTTATATTACCTTTTTTGTCTAACCGTAAATTATAGTAGAAGTTAGAATCCCATCAAAATAGCTAAAATGTCAGTCCGTGTTGGCTACAACGTTTTGTTCTTACTGCACAATTCGTATTTCTCAACGAAATCTTGTAAAATGAGTGTGCGAATTTCAGATTATACATAGTTCGTCCATGCCGTATAGTGGAATTTGTATGGACAGTTACAAAAATCTAACGGCTTTCACTATGATATGATTTCGGCTGTTAATTTCGTACAAATTGAGAACAATATCAATTGAAAGAGAGAGAGAGAGCAGATTTTGTTTTTATATACGATGATAGATTCTCGAATTTTGAATGGAAATTTTCGCTAATCAACATTTATATTTATAACAAACGCTCATCTTCAACTGCAGTTAGCTCTTAAACTGAGATTGAGAACATTAAAAATTCGCATTGAAAAGTAATTTTGACAGAATTTCGAAAAATATGAAATTTCATGCAGTCTGTTATTGTTATTCGTAGGTTGTATGCATTGCAAACTCGTCGTTCTCCTTCTATTATGTCGAACCTTTCACTTTGTTGAACGGTGACATGTTTTCTATTAATCACGCTTGTTATTGTATGTGTTAATTCCGATTTCAACTAAATCACAGTTCTACAAATTAATTTCATTTATTACCTGTAATTGCACAGCCGGCAATAATGGCAGCAAAAATCAATGCAAATCGCATTTCTCTCACATACACAAACACGTCGTTGATTTACCAAAAACTATTTATTACTTAAATTATTCCAACAAAGACTGGAACCTTCAGACTTGACGTTAAGTCCGCTACTAATCTATTCTTCTGTATTATCGTCGCTTTTGTTGTGCAGTTGGTTTCACACCAACACAATTGCATCCGCTCATGCACGTACATATGCCGGTTAAACGCACGTCGTGTCCACTCAACGAAACGGAAAATGTGACGGTTTAGTACCCGCATCGGTGTTGGCTAATATGCCGTACAATTGGTGATTTCAGATCTTATATATACACCAGTAAAAATCTGTTTTTGGACCTTAATATCTCCGCCATTTAATGCGTGGTACCATATTAAAGCTCAAGATCTAGGCTTTAATATCATAACAAGAAATTCATACCTAAATCATAAATTGGAGGAGATATATACGGCTGGGTATTTCATTAAGCTTTCCATAGATCCGATGTAAAATAAAGGAGTTATGCCTGATTATATCTCCGAAATTTCGGGACCCGTAACTCGGAATTTGTTTTCTTAATTAATTCCCTACCCACTGGACATAATTGGTTGCTAAAGTAAATTTATTCCTAATTGTTTCATCAAGGTTGACATTCCGGCAGAATTACCCAAGAATGATAGAAACCAACATTACGCCATCCCGCGCAGAGAAAAAATGTTCTCTGTACAGGTTGATCGAATGACGTCACGCGTAGTGCATTCCTATTGGCTGATAGTCAAAGTGATTTCAATTGCAGGGTTGCCAACAATAGTTCTTACGCTGTGTTTCAATTTGAACTAGTCACTCGTTGTACACACATATAGAGTTGGCAACCCTCACAAGGGACAAACTACGCCATCTAACGGGAAATCATGCGCATGGCGTAATATTTCTTTCTATCATTCTTGGAATTACCCACACATTTTTCAATTGTCTCAGTAATTTTGTGGTAGCAACCGTATTTTCGTGGCCTGGCGAGTGTCCAATAATCAAAATTTTAGTACAATTTCCGACTCCCATCACTGACTAATATTTTCTTTGTTCTATTGTTGGCATTTTCTGTTGCCGTTCTCTTTTGCATTTATTTCGCCAGCTCTTATCTTTGTTTATATTTGCAAAGCGTAAAAAGCTGACGAAAGTATAGATTTGCAACAAGAAATACATCGCGGTATAAAACTATTCATCACCGCCGAATCATCGTTATTTTTTTTTGGATGAAATAGGTATTTAAAGTCCGCCATTGACCTTCGCTATAAATTTTAACGCATTTAATGAGAAATTAAGATGTGCAAAAAAAATTAAAATTACAGTGATGCCAACTTTTTGGCATACGAAACCGTATCTCAAATTGTGGGTTGAAGACTCGGGGGTACGTGTCATTTATGAAAAAATTGTCATCCACAACGAGTCACTTTTTGGTGTGGTTTTGGAGCTGGCAGAATCATCGTGCCGTACTTCTTCGAATGTGACGTCGGTAACGCTGTTACGGAGAACGTTATCGTGAAATAAACTTAAATTTACTTTACCGACATTGCTCTGATATGTCTCAAATGTTCGCTACAGAGTACACTTCTGATTCTAAGAAGATTATATATATACCGCCGATCCATTAACCCATGCCGAGGCGACATCAAATTAAATGTGTTTTTAGTTGGTTGTTTTTGGAAAAATGGTCCAAACTCAAGAAATGACTTATATGAGGGTATGTATTTGTTGTTATATTGTTAAAGCGAAGACCTTTAGCTTTAATATGGTACCACACTTGGACCGTTAACCCATTAAATGTCGAAGATATTGAGGACCAAAACAAAGTTTTATATTTGTCGACCTATTTTATTTGGTACTTACATATGAACATTAACACTTCAAAAAATTTTACACATGAAGTGTCAACGTTTTTACAATAAGAAAATAAAATATTATACTAAAAATGATAAAAAAAAAAACGAGTCAATACTATAGAAAGAGCGCGCGCGGAAGCGTGCGATTTTTTACCAAATGCAAAATTATTTACTTAATTAAACTTACCAAAAAAAAAACCAAAAAAAATTAGAACTTCCGCCTAACGGAAATTTTTGTCTTTTGCAATGCAATATAAATATTTAATTCACAATAACCTCGGTATTTAATAGGTTAATGGTCGAAATGAGTTACCATATTAAACCTAAATATCTTGGCTTTAATATTATAACAACAAATACACACCTTCATATAAGCCATATATTGACTTTAGACCCTTTTTCCAATGTGGTACCATTCTAAGAAGATGTGCGTCACGAAACAAAGAGGACTGGATGCAAGTTGATTAATATTGAATGAATGGTCGAATTCATTCAGAAAGACGTCAGCTCCTCTTTTAGTACGCCGAATGCTTTTGGAATAGGAAAAATATATGTGAGCTATATTTTACACTGCTACTGGAAACCAACTGGAAATTGTGGTCCTCGAATTCTCTCTTTATGGGAATCTGTGTTTTATATCCACTGTTCTCTCCTATTTTGACCCTTTCTAAATGGGTTCATTTTAAACAAAACTTTTTTTTTTATAACGACGGAATAAATTCTTTCGAAACATTTTCTTCTCTGCCCATTTCCATTAGTCCTATAAATATGACAGGAAATATTTCACCGAAAATAAAAACATCAGGATATTTGTAATAATCCCAGGACGCATTATCTCACGAAACAGTGACCTCAAATGGTATGATCTATGCCAATAAGCCAAGTAGGTTTCGGAGCTTAACAATTAGTATCATATACAAAATTTGCAGATTATGACAAGTAATTGCGTATTCTAACCCAGAACTGTGTCATTTATATCTTTTGATTTCCAGAAAAGGAAGTATGTTGTATGTTGTTATATAAGAGGTGTTATTTTGGTTTTCAAAGAAAAATAGCATTATAATCGGAGCGGAGATAAATGATCGGATGTATATTTAATGTATGTATATTTATGTCCTATGTCCTCGATAGCCTCACGAATTTTATCTTTGACATCTTGAATCGACGCTGGTCTGTTGGCAAAGACCTTATTTTTCACGTGGCCCCAAAAGATGAAGTCGCAAAGTGTTTAATCACAAGATCTCGGTGGCCAATCGTGATCATCTCTTCGAGAGATAACACGGTTCGGAAACTCTTTAGTTTTGCGAATTCTGACTGCAAGATATTCACCATTTTTGTAGTGGATTTCAATAATTTCAATGCGTTGTTGAAGCGTGTATCGTTCCATTTTTAGTAATGGCGTAGTTTCTACTTGTCAAATGTCAAAGAATAAAAGCTTCAAAAGTGACAGCTACCGAAATACCGAGTGATTCAAAATAAAACCTCTTGTTGGACAACCCTGTAAATAAACAGTAAACTATAAATGTTTGACTTTGATTAAGATACAAATCGCAGTGGATAAACGCACAACATGAGGTTTAATTAATTTTGCCACTTTTTGAGCCAGATAAAAACACTCAAATATTTATTAAAATCATATTATAATTTATTAAAAATTTATTTAATAATTGTTTTTTGTTTTATACAAGAAGGTACTTCTTAATGACTATTGAGTATTATTTATCAATATAATATTTGGGATTATTTGGGGATAAATATAAAACAACTTTGGTAGTTTAGTATTATAATAATATTTATAAAAAGGGGCGTGTGTTCACGATAAAGTAATGATCGAGTATTTACATAATATACTATTTGAAATGTTTTCATTTAAAGAAGATTGTAATATAATTAATTAAAAAAAAACTATTATTTAATGGTTGTTAATAATAATATTTAGTATATATGTATAACTACTCAGATATGTTTAGTTTGATTAATTATATTTTATATATTTTTTTAATATTAATAACTATTGTTATATAAATATGGCCTAATTTATCAAAAATTTATTTAATACCTAATATCACAAGGAGATCAATAAAACATAATTATAATGAAACAAACAAAACAAACAAAAACTAATTATGTCATGTTCCATGCATCTTCTTCTTGAAAATTGTATTCAAAAGAAACCGACTGAATGAAGAATTTCAAACGAAGAAAGGCACTTTGTTTTGTGAAATATAATTAACAATAATGAACAAGAGAGAGAAATGACTAAAATGTAACATTATTCAAATACAATTATGCATAATCTCATTCATATGAACTTATTGTGTTTATGTTTTAAAACTATATTGGCACCAAGAATTCACACTTGATAAAGAATAATAACTTTATGAAACAAATTTACAATTTTAAATTAAAACGAATCGAAAAGAGAACACAGGTTGGCACAATTTCACGTTGTACGAAGGAATTTGGTTGGTAGTGCAGTTTCCGCATTTATATTCAAATATATGATAATAATGCGGATAATTTAATTCAAAGTTCGTCTGGTTTACACGAGCCTAAAATTGTTTTAAACGTTTTTTTGTGACGGCATTAATGTTATAAATTTTTGAAAAATATTGAAAATGCATAATATAAACCAGTCTGCTTTTGTGTGGTGGTATGTCTATTGAAAAATAGGTTACAGGAAGTTTTTGCAGACATGTGGTAGTATACATTTGGAAATATACTTATGTTGACTGCCCCCAGATTGTCCTTGGCATATACCAAAGACAATCTATTTGCCCCTTCAGGTCCTCTTCCAGTACGCCGGATGCTTTGGAATAAGAATTATAGAATACAAATTGATGCAATATTTTACACTGCTACTGTAAACCAACTGGAAATTGTAGTCCCCGAATTCCTCTGTTATGGGAATCTGTGTTTTATACCCCATGTTCTCTTCTCTTGTGTCCCTTTCTAGAAGGGTTCATGTGGAACAAATATTTTTTTTATAACGATAAAAAAAATTCTTTCGAAACCTTTTCTCTTCTGCCCATTTCCAGCATTCCTAAAACTATGATAGCAAATATTTTCCCAACAATAAAGACATCAGGATATTTCCCACTATTATTGCCACCATGTTAGGGGATACGGCTGCATATCGGACGGATGCACTTTCAATATTGGCATCTAACATATTTGACATGGTCAATCCCGACAATATCAAATTCGTGGTAATCTTATGTGATTGGGCTGTTATTAAGGAGGACATTTTCTCGGCTTCCCGAATACAAGCCTCGATTTGCATACGCGTTGGTGTCGTGGCACGGGGGACAATAGCTACGAATATACCGACTTCCATGGTGAGAAAACCGGTCAGTTGGCATTCGGTTACTTGTATCAAATTGTCGAGTTCCCGCAAAACACTGTGTAGTGTCAAGAGGTCTTTGTGTTGGCCTCGCAAGGCATACAAAGCACGATCGATTTGTTTACGGGAGTATATAATGCGAAAAGCAGCAGCGCATAGCGGACAGCAAGCACCGGGCGGTATGGTTGCGCGGCAGTATGGTGAAGGAAGATCAGGGCACTTGACTAAACGACATCTTTTACGGTCTAACTCATGGCTTAACAGACCTACTTCACGACAACGTCCCTTGTAATCCACTAAAATATAATCCGACCAGGCAGCACATTCATGAGGATAATCAACACCATTTATGCCACAAACTGGACCTTTCCAGGAACAACCGCGACTGCATGAACCCCAATGTGAAAAGCTTGATTTTGTAGACAAAAGATCGCAGGCTGAGTTAAAGGTCAAGCCTTTGGTATCACAAACGGCATGTTCCGAACCTTCACAAGGCAGTGTTTGATTAACTGGAATGTCAAAGGATTTATAATATGATTCTCAAGTATATCCCGCTGAGGACTACTTACCACATTTGTACTGCAAACATGGTCGGTGCATTGAGGATAGGCATATTTGTCTATGCTCCAGGCATTGCATACCTGACGGGCAGTGATACGTTCCAGGAGCACAAGGATTCCACACCGAACAGGCACCATACTCCAAGTCACTGTCCTGCAGACCCAAGCAACGTGCTATGCAAAGGGAGGGATACGTGCGGCCATTGCTGCCGCATACAGGGACATAATGCGTGGGACAGTTGCAAGGTAGACTGGTATAGGAAACATCGGTGTAACCTGTAATGGAAGTCGAGATTAGTATGGTGGACATCATTTTAGTGAACCAAAATTATTTTGCAACTCACCTGGCATTTTGCATTGCTTCTTCGTGCAAGTTATCTCCTCTGCATAACAGGTGCATAGATTGCATTCCAAATAAAATGAAGTGCCATGTTTGATCTTCCTTCCACCGGGAAGCACACAACTTTCATATGAAACACTTGGCAAAGGCTGGCAATGTTCGATGCGCCCTTGTAAACCGCAGCGACACACCTTGAAGCCACCACGGTTGGCCGTCAATTGAACTGGAATGCGTACATAAGCACCAAAGGGTACTAAATAGTTGGAGGTTTCACCCAATGCACAGCCGGGTATGCACTCATACGACGTGGAGCCATTGCGTGCGGCCAAACACACTTCGCTGGCATTGCAGGGGTGACCTTTGCAGGGCGAAGTAATTTTATGATGACCACCCGTCTCTTTGGGTGCATCACTCTCCTCCAGGAAAGGCCTCAATGAAATACAAGGCACTCCCTCTACTATTGGGTGCAGACGAGCGCATATAGCATCAGCATTCAATGAGGTATTCATGCGAGTCCAATCCATACATTCACTTAAGATTTCATAACAATTCTCCCGACAGATGTGATTGTAATGACCCTGCCTCGAACATGGCTTAGTTTGTAGGACACAAGCTATAGCCTTCCACTTTTCTGGAGAGCAACGGGTCATATTTTTAATGGGTAAATTGACGCCCGGTAAACTAACATAACCCCTCTGCTGCCACATTAACAAATCGGATTTGGCGGCCATGTCTGCCTCCACGGTACAACTGCGGAAAAGTTCCGTGGGCCTATTATTAAAGTTCGTACAGAAACTCAAGCCATCACAACCCAGCTCACAGGGTTCATCGACTTCGTCGATGCACTGTCTCAATTCCAATTCATTAGGTTGCATCAAACAGGCGGATTCAAAGTTATTCATAGTATTTGTCCAATCAGTGGTGTAGGTTTGTAAACATAATCGACGACATTTTGCCGAGAGGGACTTTTCACAACAGTGCAACTTGGCGCCATCTATACCCAGGCGATTGATTTGCGAAACTTCGGTTTCCTGATTGCTTGAAATAACGGCCGGTACAAACATTTTCCGTTCAGCTGTGAAGAAACATTGCCATAAAGGCAGATAGGGCAACACCGTTCCACAACCGCCAGTCTCCAGCTCTCCAATAATGATGTCCGTGCTTTCAGTTGTATTCAATACGGCTCGACAGGTATTGCGACAATTTTCATTGTCGGAAAAGTCGCAACAGGGTAAGTCTGCAAAAAAAACGAATTTCAGTATCCGGATGAATCGTGGAAGTTAATACTTACATTTGTGAGAGTTCGTGACGGGTGTCATATCAGTGACATTTTTCACACATTGCAAGACATCGGCATTTTTCTCACCACACATTTCGTGAAGATGTCTTCGATTGTTACGCTTATGTGATGTATGGGGCTCGAAAATTTCCCGGCAGGCCTGTAATAGCGATACATAGTAGTGGGTTTAGAAAAAATTCTTAAATTCGTATAAGATTCTTAAGTCATGATATGATTACGTATTTTTTTGGGTTGCCGACCCGAATTTAAAGCCATCTTTTCATTGTAATAATCAAACAAATATGTTCTCTACCTTCTTATTTTAGTTAAATTGTAAATAAAATTCGCCTTTTTTCCATCAAAACCGTTGCCAAAAAAAGGAGTCTAGACTAGTTTTGTCAACCACACATCCACAAAAGCCCCCCTCCTCCTCTTCATCGTTGCAACTTCTACAGAATTATGGATACGCGGTCTGCGTGTAAGCCCAGAGGCCATTAATTACCCCAATGAAGTTTATTAAATCGAATATTGATCGCGGTGCGCATCCTCTACTCGTACATAAGAGGACAGATTTTTTTCTGGTTTTTAGGCAGGTTTTTCCTTCTTCCATCTACATATCCTGCGCAAATGGATGAAGTTTCTGTGATATCAGCAGTTTAATCTCTTGACATATTGATCGCGGTCCGTGTTCGAAACAGGCCAGATTTTTGGTTGGTTCCTTTCTCCATGATATGATGCTTTCGTAATATTACCTGTTTACTCTCAGTGAGAGGGATGCCAATATCATACCAACACCCACATGAGCTCAGGGTAGCGCTAGCTCCCGACGAATGTCTCGCTATATTTCTCGAGCAATTCTTGAAATGGAAGCCTTGCTGTCAGTAAATATGAACGTATCACTGCATGATATCCCAATATACTGCAGTAGTCCGGTATGGTTTTCCATAGGTAACAGGAACGTTTTGTATTACCATGTTTTTATGGCGCCAAGCCACACCTAGGTGTTAGCAGTCACTCGTTTACCATGATTTCCGCCGGTATCCATTTATGAATATTGAACAGTGCATTAGACGGCGCCTTCCTAAGCCCATCCATTGTCGTAATCGCCACTGTTCTCATGATGCTCATTACTCCAGGTAATGATTTCATCCCGGAATAAGTCGATATCCTTACAAGTTTGTCCTCTATCCGTCTCTCAACCTTTACACTCTTCACGTCGGATGGTGTTTTTATGGAATCTAAGAAATGTTCTTGAACTCTGTGGAACTATGAATATCACCGGTTCGGAACATATGTAACCCAATGAACGGCATATCATTTGTCGCCTTCCGTTCATGGAAAAGCGATATTGGCTTTGTGCTACTAGAAGTTGATATTTGTTACTTGGCCACGTCTTCCATCCGATATATTGATCTAAATCCATAATTGAACTCCCACCCCATTTCGTATAGTGTCATAAAAGTGCCACCCACTCTTATTAAAACACTAATCTTTTAATAATATCCGACCCACCCACCAATTTGAATGCACACAAATACAACAAAAAAAAGTACATATAAACAGTAAAGAGCTTGACAAACAACACTACTTTCTACTCACCTGTAAACACTCGGAGGTGCGTGCATTGCCACAACACCGATCGCCGGCCTCCTGACGCTCGAAGCAAGCAAACATATGCTGTTCATCACTTTGACGGCAGGCATTAATCAATTCGCCCGTTGATGACGATGTTGCACAAGCATTACTGCAGCGCGGTGAAACACCCAAAACACAACAGCGGCGGCCAGACCATTGAGAACCATGTGCGACAGCTAGTGTGAGGGAAAGAAACAGAGAGAGATAGATGAAATGATTTCAACGTTATTATTTGAAATATAGATGCAGAAAGAGAGTAGGAGAGCGAAACACAAATAAATTGCATGAGATGTTATGTTGATATTTTTTGCGCACTAAATACAGAAATTTTTACAGTGATTGATGATATGGAATTAGATTATTGTTTGATAGACAGGGTTGCCATGTACTTGAGATATGATGGTGGGACAGTAAATTCACTAAGGCCCAATAAATGAGTCAAAGTTAATCTTTGTTTTTCGTTTAAACTGAAGTTAAATTAATTTTTTCAGTCAAAGTTTAAACATAGTTTAATCGTGCAATACTGGGCTTTTATACCAAACGTTGATAGATTAGACTTAGATTATCATTAACAAATAACCTGTTGTGCGTTTTTAGCATTTTCAAATATACTCCACTGTTACCAGATTTCAACAAAATTGCCATACAAATTGTAATAGATTTTGACACGTTATCTACAGAATAATCTAATCCGCCAAATAATCGTGATCTTCTGGTTAAGATAAGATAATCTGAGAATTGAAAAAAAACTCTGCTAAATGAACTTTGGCACGGGCAAAAGAGACATGTTTGGAACTGGTGGTAGTTGGAAACTAATTCCAGCACCCACAAAACTACACAGCAGCTCTATTTATGTAATTTATTTTATTTGTGGAATTGGATGAACCAAAATAATTTCGGTTCTTCTTCTCCTTTCGTTGAGTGCTGTCACAATTATATGGCTATTAAACTGAGGTTTAAACGCCCAATATTGCACGATTGAACTGTGTTTAAACGTAGACTGAAAGAATTAATTTTAAATTTAACTTCTGTTTAAACGAAAATCAACCTTGACTCATTAATTGGGCCTAAGAAGAACAGATTAGTTCTTAATTCACACAAAGATACATCACTTCTCTATCGACTTACTCTTCCTACTAGAGTTCGGATAGGTCGCTTTTACGTGGTCTCTTGCATCCGTAGTCGAAAATCCTACTGACGGGGCATTTCATTATTATATTCATGTCTGAGTTGCAAATGTAATCCGATATGCGGTCTTTCAAATAATAAGCGTAAATAAGTCGATAATGTTTCCTAAACAATTCATCCCCTCGAGGCTCCGTTAATGAGTAATTGCCCTATGATAAGTAGTGGGTCGTCTTCTCCAGCAGGATATTTTGGTGAAAATTTAAAAATTCATTGTCAGATCTGCACATCAATCTCTACTGGAGGTCATACGATTGTTGGGGCACTCATTCTGATGATTGATTATGTATGGCAACCCTGCCTGAAATTGGCTACTACCACTTTACAACAAGTAAATCACATTTCAATTAGATTTACACTCATCGCCGTCTCATTTAAATCCGCCGAACGGATAGACGACAAAACGCAACAGCCAGCGAACAAGTGCTGCAAAGTGGGCGTATTTTTCCCTTGGCATGTGTTGTCGCAATATGTAGTTTCGTTTACATTGGTTTGGGAAGATTTGCACATGCTATTGGATAATGTCAGTGATTGGCAGAATTGGAAGAATATCAATGAACGGGTTGTGTGACTGTTTCTCTCTCTACTTGGGCCGCTTAACCAAGAAAGTCGTGAATAGTTAATAATGTTATGCGTGTGAAAGTCTGGGAAATTACTGGTTCCTTGCTAATACGACATCACTGTAATCTTCCCCGAGTTCTTTCTTTTAGATAGTTTTCAGTTTAGGGAATATTAGTTTATTTTTTCCCTATAGGAAAAGAATTTTTATAAACGGACAACAGAGTGCAACAGACAGAGATTAATCTAACCAAATTGTTTGAAAATAATCAACTTCTTTTAATGGATCGGAAGCGGAAACGACGTAAACAAGTAACATGAACTACTCCACTTTTCTGGCGATGTATTCTCACGCTTATCTAATAGTTTTGATGGAGCATTTCTGCCAGAGTGGCGTATTTTCGGAAAGGAACCATCTACGGAACTGCAGTCTAAAATGGGAATGCATTGTGAACATTCACCTGCACTTTTGCAACTAAACTGAACAAATTGTCACCACGGATGTTTGCGCAAAAAGTACGGGCATATTGGTGGACAATATTCGCGGTCCCCGTCGTCGTACGATGTGCACTGACTAGTCGCATTTGCAACTCAGTCCTGGAACATTGACTCGCCGTCAATCCCAAGCACCGGTCTGATGCTAGTTTTGCACAACGACCTCGCATTAGTCGTTTACAAGATCCGCTTCGTCATCACTTCTCAGTTGGGCTAGGTTAGGCGATACCATGGAAGCTAGCGAAATTCTTATCCAAAGTTCCTCCCGTTGAACGATGCCGAGCGTCTCAAAAAGCTTCGGTGCCAGCCAATATCTATATGTTACAGGCCATTTAGGTCCCTAAAGAAATAAGAGCCCAGTGTTGAACCCGGTCTGTTCGATAAGGAAGGGCAAATGCAGAAAAGGGTGTTTTATGAACTCCTTCTGATGATCAGGATGATATAATAATAAGCAAAACTGTGCATCTGGTGATCAGAAAACCGATAGATCAACGTAAAGAATGCCATTCCATCCTCAGTTTGAAAATGTTGCTGAAACCATTTCTGTTAACGGTGAGAGCTATAGAGGCTGATCAACCATTTTGTAGGCCGATATTGAAGACATGGACTTGGAGTGTCTTTGGTTTCAGCACGGTAGCCACAACACCAAGAGCCCTCTCGGCGATGTCAATTGGATACCTCGGAGTGACAATTGTCACCGTTACACTTTTTTTTGGGGGGTACCATTAATGACGGATGTTAAGTGAAACATCCATCAACGATTCGGTCCTTCAGACGAATGTCGTGTAAGCCGTTCGTGAGATATAACCACAACCGTCACCAAGGTCGTGGAAAATTCTAGTAACATGTGCTACTATGATGTCAGCTGAGGCAACGATGTGAAAAACTCGTGTTCCACAAGCAATGACAATGTCTGTTCTACTGAATAAAATCATACACCGTAAAAATTGATTTTTTTAATTTTTTAAATGCACGGCTATATCTAATTCTAATCTAATATAACCATGTTGGTATATCGTATTTAAACCAATGGTACATATATGATAATCAACAGATATGTCCGCCCACTGTGCTGATATTCTAATGTCCATCACTGGACCCATGTATGTACATACACCTTACTTACCTTCTAAAGTCCTATTCATGCACGTCCAAAATTCCAATTGCATTGAAGGGCAATACTTCTTCAACTCCAAGCGCATGCTGCGACCATTGATATCTGTGGGTGATAATTGCACCAGCGACAACTGAAATGAACAAGAAACAAAACAAATAAATATTTTAAAACAAAGAACTGAAAGACTTCATAACAAATATTATTCTTCTCCGAACACATGTTGTCCGACTAATTTAGTTTACAACCAACATGTTTGACATCGAGCATATACAATATGTTCTAAGCTCACGAGCGTGGCTGAGAGGAAACGGAATTGAATTGAAATTCTCTCGATTTCCCGGTTAGTCAATTCCATGCATTCCTTATCATTTACAACATGTTTGACATGTTTTGTTTGCCGTTTGATGTTATAATGATGGCTTGATTTAAAAGATAACAGAGAATCAGAGAATTTTTTTCTTTTATTATTTGTGTATGCCCATACATTTTGTCTGTGAGTTAGTTTATGGATTTTCTTTTCCATTTTCATCTCTATCTCCATTGCCCGGGATGGATGAATCTTTCCGGGAATTTTAATTACAACAACATTATTATGTTCTATTCGTATGTTGTTGGCGTTTATTAAGTCGACTAGTCAGTCGCCTCATTGACTCCTTTAGTGTGTGTGAGTAGTTGTTGGTCGTTGGGTATGTTTGTTTTGTTAATTTCTCTCGGTCTTTTCTTTACTTATGTACGTTCTTCGATGTGTGCGGAATTCATAATTAATCAATTGTGTCAGTCAGAATTCATTAATGAAAAAACAAAAATATTTTTATTTTCTTTTTATGAATTTATTAAAAATCACTTAAATTCTATGGAAAATTTGTACGAGTGCAAATGTATTTTGATTTATATAAAAAAATTTAAGTTTTTTTTATTGAGAATAAACTGAAAAAAAAAATTAAAATTTCAATCATAATTTTTGTAACGCGTCAAGAATTCTGTCTCGGTGGTCCGTGGGTACGTTAAGCGGAAGTGTCCATAAGCAATGAAATATTTTTTATGGGATTCCACCCTACACATTTCTATGTACAGTGGGAGTCTATTACACTTTTATGTAAAAGTAGCGCGCGCAATGACTCACCGCACGGTGGCTAATTTGAGAAAAGGCGACAAAAAATCCAAAATGAAAAATATCATGAATAATCTAAAATATTTTAACACCTGAGAGTGTAATTGGTGTAGTAGAATAGTTTGAAAGTTTCTACTCTTCGAATACAACTCTGTTGGCTTTTTCTAGGATTTACTGAACATAGCCTGTAATACTGAACAATCACTATGTAACCTGAAATAAAAGGTACTGAAACCTGAATAAAAGGCGTCATTCGATTGGCAATAACCGAAAAGACTACAGTGGATACAATTTAAAGTTTCAAATTTTAATTCTTGCATATTTCTCATCATCATTCGCTTCTTAAATGTCAATCCTAACGATTTTTGGGGGAAAAACTGCTGTGATGTCTTCGATTTTACTGTTTTTAATCAGACATACGAATATTAGATAAAAATATTCCATTATTATACGTTATATGACCATACGTCATAATGTGAGGTTTCAAGACCAGCAGAATCACCAATTCGTTACAGGCTGCAATCCTCTTTAAGACACCTTAAGGCATGAAATTCCAATCCACAGAATTTTCATATTCCAGACTATCTCATTATTTCCTATTTGTTTTCCTACAAGGGCCTTCTGTCAGCAGCCTTTTGACTCCCTTTGGTTAAAATTCATGACTGCGTCGCAACCACTATACTTCAGGTTTCTTTACAGAAGTCGAAATTTGGAAAAGAGGGCAACCGTTTCCGACTGTTAAAGTGTTCTTGCTGAACTCAATGTAAACAAAACTCCGGTCCCGTATGGTATTCCATCCGGGAATATTTTCTATTCGTCGTCGTGTCCCTGATGTTAGGACTTTCGGCCAGCCAGGGACACGCATCCGTTCGTTGTCAAATGACCGGTTTAACGCACGACGAACATACGAACTGTTCGTATGTAAAATATTCTTCCAGCAATTGTGTTTCCTGCCAGCTGTAACATTCTCAAATTCAAGACAAATTTCAACAAACACTACTGTCTCTTTCTTCATTCCGATACCCTAATGCCATTGTATACCCCACCTATCAGAGCTGGTCAGAACCAATAAAATTATCATCATCTTGACATTCACTGTTTCTCACCAATTGACAATTGTTGAATGTCATTGTCTCCATCAGCTGTTGAAAAAGTTTGAGCTTTTATTGAATATTATGAGTTTATGTCCCAGATTGGCCTGTTTGATTTTCTTAGATCTTTCGCCTTTTTACCATAAGCTAGTTTTAGTATTAATAATTACAGGTGCAGAAAAATAAGCTCACCACCATATCTCAACAAGGACAGTATCGCGTCATTCTGAAGGGTCCGCCATCTAACTTTTTTTTAACTAGTGCTTATTTCGTTTTCTTTATTTTCGCTATCGGGCCCTGTTGAACGAATTTTTGTTCACAAAAATTGAAGAGAAGGATATTGGCAACATTTGGTGCTACATGCCACACAGCCGAAGCTACACTCGATGTTTTACGCCCTGTTTTTGAAGATCGCATTATCAGCCGCAGAGCTGGCGTCGTTAAACTACAGCATGGCATGCCGAGGCTGCCATTTGAATAAAGTTATTTCCATTATTAACCTGAAGGATTGTACTTTCAAATAAAATAAGAAATTTGAGAAAATTTTATAGAATTTTCAAAAAAAGTTATTTGGCGGACCCTGTATAAGATACACAACATCACATGTAGATGGCGCCGCTAGAAAACTCTGTGCTCAGCTGGCTGGGCATTCATTGGCTTGTGTTAGCCAGAGGAAGAGCCTGAGTGTTGGGAAGTCAAACGGATAATGCTGAAGATTTCTTACCAAACACCTCATTCCAAAATCAAGGTACCTGGCAATCTGGAAGCCAATTAAGTAAGTTCTTAAATAGAAACATATTCAATTTCTGATAACTTTAGAATGCTCTTCAAAAAGTCGCATTTCCTAATATCAAATTTTCCAAATTGTGTTACTTACAAAAAAAAAAAAACAACAACAAAACATTTGACATTTTCTTGATGTTGTGTCGGCAAACCGGCTACTGCCTGCTACACTAAACCGTATATGTTAACCGATTTAACTCAATCCATCGCTCACAATATAGCGGCAGCGTATTTTTGCCACTAAACTTTAAGTATCCACCATAGTACATATACTTTTATTCCAATAAATGAACATAAATGTGGAGATTGTTTTTGTTGTTGTTGTTTTTAAACGGTAACAATTTTCCATGTCGCGCAACATGTTAAACGGCGCCTGAATTACAGAAAATATGAAGCCAGCCAACAACAAAAAACGAAGCGACCAACAGAAAAAAATAGAACCACAACAATCTATCTTAATTTAAATAAAATGAATTGATTCTTAGCCAAGAAGTGGTTGGCGGCTGTGCATGCGCTCTTACGACTTTCGTACGTATGTACATTGTACATACCTGCGACAGTCTTACCTGGGGCTTGGCTGCCGTTCTGTAAGTCACCAAACTCTTGGTCTCGTGTGCCTGGTATTACTATACTTTGGAGGCGACATTTAGGCCTGATAATATTTATGTTAATTGAGTAATTTGTTTTTATGGTGACAGAAATGTTTGTTTTTTTTGTTTTGATTATAAAGTTTTTAAAGATTTGTCCAAAAAGGCGGCCAGTCAAGTGGGTTTATTATGATTGTGGTTGTCGTCGTTATTGACCGACAGATAAGGAGACACCATCAAACATCAAATGATGTTATATAGTCAGTCGTCGGCATTGTTGGTTCTAACTTTAATGGTCGTTATATGTCAATGGGTGGGATTGAAACAAATGGGGGTGTTTTGTTGGCTCAGACAGGCGATTTGTGTTCCACATAAATAAATGTAATTGTGGCGCCCAACATAAGCGGCATACTTTCATGTTGGGTACTCGTATAACTGTACCGTAATTCAGACTCTGAATAGGTAAGGGCTTGCCTAACCGTACTGAACAGAAGTGTCAACACAGTTTGAAATTATCAGCCGTCAAACATTATCAGCTGCCAAACGATAGATAACTTGTAAATGCTGGCGACTTTACGAGTAACAAGATTAATCTCTTAGCCATGTAAAACTTCTCTAAAAAAAACATTTGCATTTAAACAGTAGATCCCGGTCAGTGAGTATACAAATTATATCCTGCACAGCTCTGTGTTAATCGACATAAGTAAGTAAGAAGCCGCTGCCGATCTAAGTGGCTTAATCTCCTCCACAATGCCGCCGCTAATTTCGTCCCAGCGCTTTACTGTCAATCATCAGTGACTGATTCAAGAGAAGTTCCCCGTCTGTTCTTTCATGGACTGTTAAGGGATATAAGTAAGTCAACTTTAGTTCTCATGCAGCTTAAAGGCAAGGACCTTTATCAATAGCCAGATAACACCTGGACTGGGTCATATCAAATGAACAGCCAATTTAATCATAATCCTCATGCCATGACCTGACAGCAAAAAAACCTTAAAAAGTCACCTGAGGTACGACACAGAGTTCTGAAACCTACAAATCCGAATTTGTATCAACGGCCAGGGACTGTCGATATTTTCAGATCAAAACATTAAAATATTATCGCTTGCATCTAACCAGCAAACAACGATCATCATCAGCGGGGTACATAGTTTAAGAAGTTATGAGGAAGAGAAACGTAAAGTAATTTAGTTCTTTCATATGATCCCAATACACTTTCTATTATACCTTCCTAACAAAACAACGTCCCTTGTTTGAGTATATTATTTCTTCAATTGGACTTTTTATATTTGACCTTCATTTATAAATGCAAATAAATAAAAGATTATGTGTTTTATCCGACGTTTCGCTGAGATTTCTTCAGCTTCTTCAGGGCTGACTTTTATTAAATCTGGTAACAGCAAATACCATACAGAGGACAGACGTCCCAAGCCGTTTGCTGTTTTACAAAATTAGGTATTTGCTTAAAAAAAAATATTTTCTGCTTTGAAAACCTTTCAAATATTGCTATGCCAATTACTGACATCTGGAGTGTATAGCCGAACTAATGCGTCAACAAACGACTTGGGACGTCTGCCCTCTGTATGGTGTTTGATAACAGTAATGTTTTTAGAGGGGAAGTTGGAGTTGTATTGCATCATACAAGCAATTTCAATAAAACACAAAAGAAAATTCTACCAAAGGACCTCTTGGGAAACAACAAGGTGCACTTTCTGCATGCTACGACTTTTCCCGCATAACTGTCTTAACTAAGAGACCTTCACTAAATTGTGAATAAATGGAAAAACCCTCTATCGATTTTTCATGATGTATCTCTTATCTGCAAGCTGGCCTTTGAATTTTCCAGAGCCGCCATCTATATGTGCAGTGTTTCATTACCAATCGAATTGATGTTGCAGTCGCTTGGTGCCCCAGGGTGGAGTACAATGTCCGGCGAAGCGTTGCTGACATCTGGCGATAGTGGTGGGACTACCTTGGCTGCAGTGATCTGACAGATAGTGTATGTGACTTAGACACAACAAACCCAGGTTCATATCGCGATGAGAACATCAATAAGAGGTACACTCTAGAAAGCCTAAGAATTCAACAAAGAATAGACAGATCAATCAACACAAAGAAGGATAAAGACAACACAAAGCTTCAGTAGACCATTGCAATTTCTTAAGTACGGTTCTGTGATATTAGTGTACGTTTTTAACCTGTGATATCTTCGATTGTTATTTATTATTTATTAATTAATTAATGTGTTGTGAAGTCCAGTTTTTTACATTGTTAAATAATGATTTAATGAAATGAAAAGTAATTGCCAATTAAAAAACTGTACAAATGTCATATACAAAATCATGAAAAAATGTTTATTTTGTAGGAATTCTAAATAAATACTCCAACGAAACGTTGAGTGGAAAAGATGAAATAAATAACTTTTCCTTTAATTTCATTATAATCAGATGACCAAATAGCCCGTCAACAAAGTACAACTTTACATATGTTGCAGTCTACTACAGGGAAAGTTGTCATCGGATTTTTAATGCCTCATCAGAAGGACTTGTGTAAGGCGTTGTCGAGGAAGGCATTCAGGAATGTCTCGTATTTATTAACTGTTTTGACAATTCGTAGAAGGACTGTATAGGGGCTGAGAGTAGTCATGGCCACTCAAACTATACTTTTGCGTGTGGATATTTTTAGTCCGATCGTCTCAAAAACTAAAACTGATCCTGATTAACGACCATATGTTGTTGGCTATGTAAAATCGAAAACTATTCCAATATAACAGTGAATTACTGGAATCTTGCAATCGAATTGAAATCACCAGTCAATAATTGGTTTGAAGTTGAATTGCATAATATCAAGGCCGAACAGTTCCGTTGGCATTATGAACATTTCCAATTTTTTTTTTCTGTTCAGATTGACTGATAATAAATAATTTCCACTTGAGTGGATTTGTTATACTTTAATGAACTGAAAATGTCTTTATTGATTACGTTTGCTGTTTGTACAAACGAACATGAACCTATTCGCCAAATGAACGGACAGCAACATGTTGTTGGTTGGTTGCTGCGGCCGGCTGCCGTCGGCCGACTGCTAAACACGTTTTACATTTCGCCAATATTCTGTGGTGCAAAAAACGTTTACAAAACTTTAATACAAAACACTGCAGCCAGCAGAAAATCATTTAAGCACTTAATGGATGACAATAAACAAACTAAAAATATTAAGGTGGATATTGTGAGATAAGCGAGATATGTTGATTTTTTTTCTTGTTTGGATTTTGCATAAAGATTACAAACTTTGGAATAACAGAAACGAAAAAAAAACCTGAATTAAATTTTGCCAAACAAATTTGTTGTGAGGTGTTTCCTAATCACAGCATCGTGATGACGACGACAACGATGGCAACAACGAAAAACTGGAGTTTTCCCCGTCTATAGGAGAAAATCTGTCTGTGCCCAGGCGCGCATGCGTATTCGTGTGTGTGGGAATTAAAGGTGGTATTCGTTTTTTTTTTTACATTTTGCATTTTTAATAGCTAACCTATGTACAATTTTGTTGCCTTAAGTTACGAGCAATCAACAAGAAACCACCCGTCTTATGTCTTCTGCAAGATCAGGAAGATAGAAAGAAATCCATAGAAATGTATGTGACAAAATCCTGTCTGGTTTCGCTTGACTTAGTGTGGTGTGGTGGCGCAAGATGCTGTCACAGTCTACAAATTATGTTATGTGTAATTTTTCTTTCTGGAGAGGCGTTACAATTCATAATTGCATTTTAGGTTAGATTTCAATCAAGGCCCCAAACAATTTATGCCAGAAACGCTTGCCGCCACAAAGTAAATGTTGTTTCGTTTGAAGTCGTATCTTGAGTGCACTACAGAATATTTAAAAGCAAGAGAGAGGGATTTTAAATTTATATAATTTTTCGTATAGCACAGTAACGTGGTCTCCCTGTGGAGAGTGATAAAACAAAAACAATTTTTTTAAATGGTTTATACATCGAGACCTTCATAAAAATAAAACTTCACAATTTTTGCCATATTTGAAGTGTTACAAATTATAAGGAAAATTGTTTTTCTTAACTTCAGAGTTATTTAAAAATTTAAATCCACATACAGATAAATATTCTGAGAGCCGCCCTTAGAGTTTTCCACTACCGCCATCTATATGTGGAGTATCTCACCAAGTTGTTGTTTTCGATTTACTTTTTCTGGTTATATTAAGTCGAGCAAAGTTATTATGGCATCTGATGAAAGTGATGGAATTGCAGTGATGCGATAAATATTCTGATAAGAACATCAACATATTTTCACCAATTTACGAATCAGAGGAAGTTCATGGCGGTGTCCTAAGGTAAAGCTACTGATCGGTTCAACATGTGCGATCCTAATGTTGACGACCACAACAAACGTTTTAATGATTATTGCACTTGGAAGTATATATATTTTTTAATACTGTTTTATTTTGGTATAATTTAGGATGTGAAGCTTGAAATGTCTGCTGCAGAGATATACATTACAATGACATCGCTGCGGCTCAAGGGGTTAACGGGGTGTGACGCTTGAAGTGCAGTATTACTTGTGAAATTTTCTTAAATTAGATTACCATATTCTCAAAAACATAAGTGGGCGGATAGTTTTTTTTTAAAGTCAATTTGGCAAAATAAAATTACTTATTTCATAAAAAATTTCGGATTATGACATTTGCAAAAAATTTAATTGAGTTTTGGTGTTTTGTCGAACTGTATCATTTTTATTATTTATTTTTAATTATAAAGCGTGTTTTCTTTATAATCTTTATTATGGCGTTAACGTTTTAATGGTACCATATATAGTTTGGTTCTTGCAACTACAGTCAAACTTCCATAACTCGCACCACCATTATCCAGAAAAGAAATTACGTATAAAACTGTTTAAGGGAATTAGTCTCCTTAACTGCCACTAGAGGTGCTTTGACTTAAAGAAAATTCGACTTATGGCATTTTCAATGTATTTTAAAAATATCGATTTAAAAAAAATTTACCTTGTACGACTTTTTACAGTTAAGAGATACCAATTTGGAAAGGTTACCCATTTTTTAGTGGGTAACTTTAGGAATCTAATGACTATCGCTTGGACTTTGCTGAGGATTTGGAGACAACATCTTTCCAGCTCGTTAGCGGCCGAATGTGTAGGCAAATAATCATAGATGATTGTATTAAATGTCCAACCCTAGCGCGTATAAGGCCGAAGTGCTTAAAAATAATTTATTAAGATGACCCAGAGAGATATATGTAAGTAAGAGAGTACGAATAATATATTTATTTGTAAGCCATCCATAACTTCTCTAGACAAAACATAAGCTATTTGATGTCGGTTTTAATCTGCAGCTCTCGGTTATTGAATATACAAATTATTGTTTCTGTTAGTCGAGTTCGAGAACATTGATTATTTCTATTTCCTTGCAAAACAGTTTCAAGTGTTGTGTTTGCTTTGATTGCTGGCAAGGTATACGGATCCGTTTCGGAAGCTGCCACACTTCTTCATCGGTACCCATTTGCAATGATTTCTGCTGCAAATTATTGGTCTCGTATACGCAAAGTTCTTGCAACTGAATGAGAATTACTGTAGCAGTAAAACAAACAAAGCAAACACAACCATTGAAAACTTTTTGTTGTGCGCAATTGCCATCGGCAAAAAATGAACACATTATTTTATAAAGAGTTCAATTCTTTCAGAGAAGACAAATTTATTTTATATTGAAAGAGTCGACTTGAATTACTGATAGGCATGCGAAGGCAACGAGTTTTAAGCGAACTTAGGCAAGAATGACATTCCCATGCCACTCAGATGCAATGACTACTTACGTAGGGAAACTCAGAGAAATTGGAAGATAACGAACGGGCATTGCATATGACTGTGGACGGCCGTGGTGTGGTAGCAAGTGTTAAGACCATCAACAATGTTTTTGCGGCTGTTTCCACCTCGTAAGAGCCATGTAAAAACTTCTCTACAGAAAGCATTTGCCGTTCGGAGCTGGAGCCCTTCAACACCACAAAATTGGGGAATTTTTTGTTGCCAAAATTGTGGTTTATTTTCCATATGAAAAATGTCCTAAAAACGGAAAATTAAATATTATCCAAAGATCCTGAATTTTGTTTGGGCCATGAGGTGTAATTATTAGTCAATGAAAGTGATAGGTAGTTGATGCCATAGCTGCTATGAAATTACTACTAATCCTAATAATTACTAATTAAACTCCATTAATGTAGAGGTGCAGTAATGCTTACGATTACGATTATATTCAGTATTTCAAGACATAACTGATTACACTTACAAATAATCTTAAAGATCTGAAAAGAATTAAAAGTAATCTGAAAATAATCCGAATACTAATCAGAGATTACGTTTGATTATATGTTTGTTGTCACACAAACGTTCCACTGGTCCAGCATCGTCGTCAATCTCTATGGGTTGTGTGGATAGAAACGTATCAGACACTCCTGATGTTCTGGGCATGAAGATACAGGGTGATGCTCGCTGGGCTAGCCATATATTCGAAGTGTCGAAAGAAGCATTCAAGTGTTTAGGCTTTTTAAAGCGGTGCAAGAAATACTTCACCCCATCTGACCTCGTAAATATTTACACCACTTACATCCGGCCTAAAATGGAATACAACTCGCATATATGGGCAGGGGCTCCATTAACATCTTTGCAGCTTTTGGACCGTGTACAGAGGAGAGCGATGGTGATGATTGGGCATAGTAGGGTGTTCAAATCTATTGTCTCCCTTCAGCATTGCCGGAATGTGGGCTGTCTGTCGCTGTTCTATTTTAACGGTATCTGCTACTCAGATATCCGTCGTCTTGTCCCTGATGTTAGAACATTTAGCCGGAATACGATTTCCAGAGACTCTCATCCGTTCGTTGTAAAGTGGCCGGTTGATCGGACGACGCACTATACAGATAAAATTCGTTCTTTAGCCGTACCGTTCGTATGTGGAATATTCTTCCAGCAAATGTGTTTTTTGCCAGTTGTGACATTCAGAAATTCAAAACAAATGTCAACAAACACTGCTCCATCTTTCCTCCTTCCGATACCCTAATTTCCTTCCGCTAACACAGTGCATTGCATTTATAGGGGCATACCCAGAGTGTTGGTCTTCAAAAAACCAAAAAAAATTGTAGATTTTTTAGAATCCTGGACAGTAGTTGTTATACCAAATTATTGCTGTATTCGAGGGCTTATTTCCGTAAACATACTCTTACAAATCGATTCTTTTGAAATTTTTTTTTTTTTTTTTTTAAATTCAGAATGTGATGACACTTAGCACCAAATAATCTGAAAATATTAAAACAGAGTGCCCCCACATTTGATGAACGATATCAGCAGGGCAACAAACCAGCATTTAAAAGTAAAAGTTTTTATTTCATCTTATACAGGAGATTTCGTTGTTCATTGATTGGATCGTATTGCAACGTTTAGTTTCCATTGTGTTTTGTGTTTGTAGCAATAAAACGATCACACTCAACTCAATATCTTATTTCAATTTTGTGAAACGATTTCCAAAGGATTTCATCGCTCACAGACAGGGTATCTCGACACAGCAGGTTTCTTCTCATCGATGCTGTTTTATTGTTTTCATATTCAAGAGCGATCGTTGAAATCTCTTTACTGATACTTAGGACGTTCACACTGGTACGAATACTCGTGTGTTTCTGTGTGTGTGTGTGTGTGTCTGTGGCGTGTGTAACATGATCCTGTAGTTTAATTGTCATTGTTGAGAGGCTGTTGTCGTTGTTGTTTTTGTAATATGTAGTATGAGTATGTGGCCCAATGTTAAGATCATTTTGGCCCGATAACAACCACAATGTATGTTTGTATACGATAAACGCTTTGTATACGATCTGTAAGATTTATATACGTATGCACTCGCATGCATGGTTTGCCTGTGATTTCCAATCAGGGTGTTTACATTGTGTCCGTGTAGGCGTTATGAAAACATTTTAAAGATACCATAAAGACAATTTCAGTTTTTTTTTGTGTTGCCGTCTTTCAATCTTTTTTTTTCTTTTCCAGTTTTGCTCTCAATTTGGTAAAGTGTGAATCTAGACATGCCCCGTTTTATCGTCGTTTATCAATCAAAAGGTGCGAAATTTATATTTAAAGTGTGAAATCCGATCAACTCTCAATTGCATTGGGTGAAAACTGGATGACGCCGGAGGGGACAGTGTGAAGAACGAAAAGAAATGTGAAATGGCAGGCAACGGTTTGTAATCGCTATTCAAAATAAACACGTTGGTTATTTGGAATTAAAAGAAATAGCGAATGGTTGTCTCATTGCGTGTCGAAATACTTCCTATTGATCTCCTAAATAAAATTTGTTCCACATGTACCTGAATTATTGTAAATCCGAAAATAGATTTTAAAAGATAATAGTTTAGTTTATGCTAAAATAATTCCAAATTTTTTTAAGTTAAAGAAAAATGTTTATAAGTTTTAATTGAAACGATATCCGCGTAATTGAAAAATCGATAAATTTAGAATGAAAATTACTCGTTTAAGAGTATCACCCGGTATTTCGGTAGCTGTCACTTTGGAAACTTTTATTCTTTGACATTTGACAAGTAGAAACTACTCCATTACTAAAAATGGAACCCTTCAACAACGCATTGAAATTAATAAAATTCACTCCGAAATTGGTGAAAATATTGCAGTCACAGTTCGCAAAACTAAAGTATTTTTGGGTCGTCTTGAAGCACCTTGTCGGACCGCAATACAGAAATTGGTGGACAAATTCGAGCTGTTGGGACATGTTAGTGATGTGAAGAATAAAGGCCGAGTTACTTGACCGTAATCGTAACCGTGACGTGTCAGCTGATACGTTCTCCTTATGTGAAACATGTACAAATGGTTACTTGGCCGTAATCGTAACGTAACGGATGAACCTGCAGAAAATAGATTTTTCTATCCGGCAAGTGACATTTAACAAACAGCTGATTTGTTTCTAGCAAAAAAAAAAACAGCAAGAAACTAAAAGAAACAACTTTGTTAGAAAAATAATAAAATAAAAACTATAAAAGTGGATACATTTTATCTTCACAACACTTTCTTTCATTATTAATGAATTTTTTACGTTTTTATCAAAACAAACAGACCAAACAGACAAATTTTTTGTTTGTTTACATACAACATATGGTACTTCACGTATCTTGGGTAACCACCACTACATCAACGTTCCGGTTACGATTACGTTTACGTTCCGGCAACGGTCAAGTAATTAGGCCTTAAAACCCGTGCACGTCGCTCAAGAACAACTGAGAATATTGCTGCTATAGCCCAATGTGTTGAAGAAAATCCAGGTTTGTCAATTCCTCGTCGTTCTTTGGAATTGGGAATTCTACAAACGTCATTGCACTGTATTTTGTATAAAGACTTGGATCTTAAGGCTTATAAAGTTCATTTAATAGACAAAGTAACTCAAGCCGGTCGATCATCAACCACGTCGTGTCTTTGCTGATTGTGTACTTGAAATGCATGATAATGATCCGGAATTCCATCGAAAAATCATCTTGACTGTTGAGGCTCATTTCCATTTCGGTGGCTACGGAAAAAAGAAAATTCAAGAGTTATTGTTGAGAAGCCTCTCCATCCTCAACGAGTGACTGTATGGTGCGGTATATGGTCCGGCGGGATCATTGGACCTTACGTTTTCGAAAATGAGGTTGGATCAACAGTTACGGTGAATGGATTGCGCTATCGAGAGATGATTTTTTATGGTCGGAGTTGGATGATATTGATCTGGACAACGTTTACTGGACAACGGCGCTACGTGCCACACAAACAACGAAACCATTTCTTTTTTACGGGAAAAGTTTCCGGACCCTATTATCTCTCGAAAAGGTGATCACAATTGGCCACCGAGATCTTGTGATTTAACACCTTGCGACTTCTTCCTTTGGGGCCACGTGAAAAATAAGGTCTACGCCAAAAGCCCAGCGTCGATTCAAGATCTCGAAGATAGAATTCCTGAGGCTATCGAGGACATAGCGCAGCCACTTTGCGATTTGGTTATGGAAAATTTCATGAAAAGGATATGGTCCTGTAAGCGTGGTCGTGGTGGCCATTTGGCTGATGTTGTTTTTCATTATTTATTATGAAATAAACATCCGATCATTTATCTCAAAAAATTACACTTTTCTTTGAATACCAAAATAACACCTCTTGCTGGAAAACCCCTTATTAATTAATTTACAACGTTTACTTAAAAACATTAATTGAGAAAAAATGTAGTTATACGAATTTCGAGCCAAATTTGCTAGACTCCGACTGACTGCAGTATCAAAATATCGAAAATTGTATTTCCGTCCATTATATCAAACTATGGTGCGTTTGTGCGTATTATTTTCAAAAAAATTCCAAATTTAAATTTTTTTAACACATAAACTAGTTTTAAATTTATTTTACGGGATCATATGGTGAATAAAACTTGATTTCACATCCCTGAGTTTGATTATCCCGACTTCGTATTATTAAAAATTTCGGATAAATGAATAAAAATGCACCATTTTCTCCCGCATTTTCAATTAAACAGTTTCGACTTTATATGATTTAATAATATATACCGGTTGATCCTACTAGTGATTCTCCTTTGAATCGAAAGCTGGACAGAAAGTCAATATTTCTCCGTGAAAGGAAATGTGTCGCTTTACGCCTGAACGAACCAAGGTCCAATTACTTGAAGAAGGTACACGACCATCTTGACAGTTTGGTGAGGATTTTGGAGTGGTGCCATCGTTGTCCCAGTTTTCCTTAAAAATGCTGCTGCTGGAACATCGATTTTGGTTAGCGGTGACTGCTACAGAGTCATGATAAATCACTATTTTCACACAGACCTAGCTGCTTAAGTCTGGAAGATAAACTCAGTGGGTCCAGTCGGAGCAATTATGGCACACAGTTGGAAACCTCAGTTCTGAGAAAAATTGAAACATTAGCGAAATGTGGCGCATGTGCAAGCTTGAATAACGATTTCGATCGGACATCAGGACAATACAGCACAAACTATTTGGTGGTGTGTAGGGTGACCTATTGATTCTTAAAATCGCTATAACATTTTTGTTTATGAAAATTACTACTTCAAAAACAAAAGGTTCCTATTTTTTTGAGATCTTTACAGAGGTTATCAGATATCGTATCATAAATTTATAGGATTGAGAAATACAAAAAAATAAAACTTATATTTGACTTCGGAGTCAAAAATGGTCAATGAATGAAGTGTAGCCCTTGATCGGACTTAAAATGAAGTCACGGCGTAATAAATACTATTTTGAGGGTGTGTAGGCTACACGGATCACAAAAAGTTTCGGTGTTCTGTAATCGTCTTCGGATAAGCTACAAAACTCGGGGGTGTCAGAGTGAAGTTTTTTTTTCTTTTAGCCCCTGACCCTGTCTAGTATAGACGTTTAACGAACCGATTGCTGTACAACCCTCTTGACATGACCGCTCTACATAGAAAGGCACTCTACAATGAAGAAGGCGAGCCAATCTGAAAAAGATATCACACTACAGTAAAAGGTCTACTTGCGGACAACTCCCGCAGACGGACAAATTTCTCGGTCCCATGCGGTATTTTTAGAGCAAATTAATCTCCGCTTCGGCTTGCTACTGCGAACAGACTGTAGACCCAAGCAAAGTGAGTGTCTCCTCCGGTTCCTTCAACTTGTGTCCATCGTCGGTTTGTATGGAGATGAACCACTGTGACCCACGAATCGACCATTTTGTTGTCCCCGGCTTTACGCAAATTGTTGGCTACGCTTTCCTAAAATGTAACGCACCTTTCAATATATATTATCCCCCTCACTCATCCACACGCGCTCACAGCAAAAAACGTAAAAAGATTTATTATTAGGTGTAGCCCAACAGAGTCTACCTGCTGCGCATGCGCCTAGAATTTATATTTATGAGCAGAGCGATTTACGCCGTGTTCGACGTACAAACACACACACGCATACGAGTGCCGTGATGTCAATGTCAGTTTTGGTTAAACCAACAACTATCGGCAGCAGCAAACAACAACACACCGATGATGCATGCATATTTAAACAACAGGAAGAAGGCGACGCAGACGTCGCAGGCGAGGAAGGTAACAACAAACACGTCGATGCTAACTCCTTTTCAGGTCGATTAAACAAATGCAACAAGTTTTCTTTCAATTTCAGGCAAGGCAATGTTGTTGGCTACAGTCACAACGGCAAGACCCACCAACAACCACAGCAACAAATAAACATTTTATCAAGTTAATTGCTTTTGAAGTCATTGCCAGTATCTTAAGGCCATCATCGTCATCAGTTGCAGTACACCGCACAACTCACCAGCCGAACGAAACCAAGAGCGGAGACAGGATTTCCATTTTCCCAGTTGGATTTCAATTTGAAACTCAATTTAACTTCTTTTTTTTTTCTCTTCTTTTTGCTCTCCAGTCAAGTGGGTGTCAAATCTCGTTTGCGAAATATTTGCATTCGAATGCAAATGCAGACAATTTGTTGGCAACAAGTGTTTCCTCGGTGGATTCGATTTTGTTTGGTTTCGGATTTTTTTTTTTGATTTCGCTTTCAAAGATCACGACATTTTTTAATTAAAACACCATAAAGTAGTGTTTTTTTTTCTGTCCAGATATTGTTATAAATTCGTTAATTTTTGTGGCGCTGTGTCAGTGATGGAGGGGCTCTTGGTATTTGCTTGGTATGGCCAAGTGTTGGGGTTTCCTTAGGCCAAATGGTGTGTCTGTGTTTTTTTATTGGCCTCTGAAATGCAGAAAATCTTGTTTTTCTCTCTCTATTTCTCTTCGTTAGTATTTAACCTATAAATGTCAGTTACTTGGTCACCGTTAGACCGACCGTAAACTGAATTTATGACTACCAGCAGACTACTGCCAGAAAATACTTATAAGCGGTCATAAGCGACTCCGTGATACCTTATCCAGTTGGTGGCAACATTCTCACTTCAGGTGCGATTGTTATTCCCTGGGCCAAGCACGTTTTAACCACACTTACGCAAACACACCTTTAACTTTTCTCCACACTCAAATGCAAAAATGAAAAGATTTATGGTCACTAAAAATCAAAGGCTACCTCACAGTTGCACATGCGCATATGGAATTTATATAAGTTTGTCATGTACTGTATACCCTTCATCATGGAATGGAATAGACAGAGGGTGATTTTTAGCTATTTGGTGTTAAGTTTTTGCCAGTTTATCTTCAGTTTGCTTTGCCAGTTTTAAACGAACAATATTTGCAAATCATTGATGACAACATTCTGTACGAGAATTGGACTATATCGTACCCGAATGCAGGACTGGAAGGAATGAATCCGAGGTAAAATGAAGTACATTAGCTTTTAAACAGACAGGTTCCTAACTAGATGGTAGGGTGGGTTTTGGAATCCACTCAAAGCAACTATCGATAAAGCTAACAGATCGTTGTAGCAGAAATCATGGCGATCGGATAAGTTCAATCTCAGACAGGCGAACGATCGATGGTCTGGGTCCAGTACATGCCGAAATACCAGACAAATCTTGTCATGCTATGACTCTCGAAATCCTTCATATCTTGATAGAGATTAGATATACAGTCAAACTTCCATAACTCGAATCACCATTATCCAGTAGAAAAGTTCGACTAACGGATACTAAGGGAATTTGTCTCCTTAACGGACACTATAAGTGCTTCGATTTAAAGGAAATTCGACTTATAGAGGTTCCACTGTATTTATGTTGGTGGCCGTCATCACTGGACACTGTTTGATAGGAAGACATGCAGCCAGACTTTGAGTCACAGCTGAGGACTGCTATAGAAGATGCAGATATGAGGAAGAGAACGATAATGTCGAACACCTCATATGCTCGTGTCCGCCTCTCTGAGGTCTTTTACGTTTTTAGGAGCACACTTCATTTTCAAAATCAATTTATTTAAAAATCAAAGTGTTTCTGTTCAATTACCACTTCGGCTTTGTTAAGTGATTGGGTTATGCCAACAAACCAGCAACTCTTGCAGCATTGGAAGCCAATTTTCAAGCCGCCAGTTTTATTGGAAGAAGCAAACAAAAATTTGATAAAACAATGTAATAAAAAATAAATGCCTCGAAATGATCTACCAGACTTTTACAAAAATTCATTTCAAGAATATTTATGTCTTGCATTATCCTTTTTAGTTCTCACGCTCTTAAAACAGCACCCTATAGTATAGGAATATTTGGAGTAGGTTTCATTGCCAAGGGTACTCCTTCAGAAGCATGGCGGATTCCGAACCGTATTCATATACCTTGACTACAATCTAACCTAATACATGGCAAGAAACTGTTTAAAAATAAATCCAGGGTTTTCCAACAAGAGGTGTTATTTTGGTATTCAAAGAAAAATGACATTGTTTGAGATAAATAATCGATGTTTGAGATAAATAAACTGAGAATATTGCTGCTGTTGCCCAAAGTTTATGTACAATTTTCATTAAACTGGTGTGCAATTGACGTAAAATGTTCATCAATCTTATGTACAATTTTCATCTAATTGATTACAATTTTTGTTTAATTTATGTAAAATTTTCATCAAACTAATGTACAATTTTCATTAAACTCATGTACAATTTTCATCAACTAATTTTCATCAAATTGATGTAAAATTTTCAGTGTTCATCAAACTGATGTACAATTTTCATTAAACTTATGTACAATTTTCATCAAACTGGTGTACAATTTTCATTAAACTCATGTACAATTTTCATTAAACTGGTGAACAATTTTCATTAAACTCATGTACAATTTTTCATAAACCAATTTTCTTTAAATTGATGTACAACTTTCAGTGTTCATCAAACTGATTTATAATTTTCATTAAATTTATGTAAAATTTTCATCAAACTAATGTGCAATTTTCATTAAATTAATGTACAGTTTTCTTTAAATTGATGTACAATTTTCATCTAACTGATGTAAAATTTTCACTAAATTGACGTCAAATTTTCATCATTCTTATGTACAATTTTCATCAATCTTATGTACAATTTTCATTAAATTGATTTATAATTTTCATCAACCAATTTTCTTTAAATTTATGTACAACTTTCAGTGTTCATCAAAATTTTCATTAAATTGATGTAAAATGTTCATCAAACTGATTTTCATTAAATTAATGTACAGTTTTCTTTAAATTGATATACAATGTTCATGTAGGAAGTCATCAAATTGATAAACCCTTTGTTTATCAGTGTATGTAAAACTCTTCCCACAAATGTTCCCCATGTCATTACATCCCTCTGTCACAATTCCCAGATTTATTTGATCAATTGTCGTCAAGTTTAATATTTTACAGTCCACATCAAACGTACACATCCATGTCTATATTATGTCGAAGCTAAGGCGTGATCATGGTCATCAGCATCATGAAGCGGTGTAATTGTAGACTTTAACACTTCTCCTCCGATTTCCAAAGTCAAGTTTTTGTCGTGGAAACGCGGGTACGCGATGCGTCCCTACGGTTTTAAATCAATTTACAGACAGTTTCTTGTAATTAGTTTAAATTTCTTGCTTCATTTTTCTTGGTTGTTGTTGGTTTAAATAATATTAAATATCCCCCTTGAGTGCCGCATAAGATGGCAGCCAAGCATGCTGCAAAGCCCAGAAACACCAGAAACGTGACGCTCCATTAAGTGTCAACTGTCACAAAGTACTGCGAGAGTACGACGGAACACATGTTTCGCTTCTCCAGAACATCTCGCAATTGAGGTCATAATGTATGGAATCATACACAGACACGCGAACACACATGCATACATACAAAGCCATGATATGAAAACTTTATTATAATTAAAAGAAATTAGGATTTTTGCGTATAATTGAAGAATAACGAACACACAGGCAGGCATATTTTGTTTATTAAACTATGAGATCATGGTGCGTAACAGCATCTTAAAGATTCTGAGAAGACTTTGGTATATGGGAACGCTAAGTACACTAAAAATTAAAAAAAAAATAGTTCGCACTATGTCGATAGAATTACCCAGAATACTGAAACTAGAATATGTTTCTAATTCTACAAAAGGTTGTCTCGGTGATGCCTATTGACCCCTTTTTTGTGAGATACCGATGTTAGGGGGAACAATCCATGAACGATTTAGGCCCTTATGACGAATACAACTTTTATTTGAACCTCCCTTTACGCAATGCGGAGAAGTCTGCCTCAATGTCTGTAGTACAAGAGTAACATGCTTTTTTTAACAACAAATAATTTCTAATAAATAAAGAAGAACTGAACTCTCCGAAATGTAGAATATATTCCACACTACAGACTATACCCATAGAATTTTACCCCGAGGGGTTTTCCTGACTTGACTGACTTCTAGTCAGTGCAGTTAATTCTTGTATGCGCATAAATTATGCAGCCAAGCCATAATAAATTACAATCAATTTGTCTTCGTATTTATGCAGTTTTCATTTAAAATGTTAATTTTATTTGTCATTGAGTAAAGTTTTGCTAAAGATTCTTTTAGTTTTGTTTTCGAAACACGTAACAACGGTACTTAACCACACACAGTGTTTGGGTAATTTGTTTCTCTCAGTCACTGATTAACTGTCAAAATATGACGCATTGTTTAAATTTTGAGCGGCAAACAAATGACCGCAGCAGACTTGCTGTACAAGAAGAACGTATGGGGTATTGCGACCAGTGTGCCACAATGAGCAAATTGGAAAGATAATGAAGGAAAACTGAGAAGAGCTGGGTAGGGAAAGTCCTTAGATGAAGCCGGAATTTATGCACTGGCCTCAAATCGAATAATTGCTTTATTTTGATTGTCAGGTATTGCCCAAGTGTACCCTTCTCCACCTTATCAGGGACCGCCAAACTAGCAGGTCCTAAGGAATTGTCATGTAGAGTTGTGGAAGTTGCAGCTTTTTATTTGAGAAGTCCTATTCAGGAGTCAGAAACCAGTTCTTATCAGCCTTGGCGATTTAATTATTAAAATGGATGTAATCTTGTGGAAACAAGGGGAGCGTGGGAAGCATTTTACGATTTCTGTGGTGGTCCTTCAGAGCCACATTCCAAATTCTAGTGGATTTACTCATATCACCGCTGTTGCTTAGTGCAGAAAAACCCGAGACAATTAAAAATCTTGGACCAATTTCACGATGGGAGTTACGATTAGACCTACATTAAAACCTAGGATTTGAAATATAACGGCCGTCGACTGATCGCCGACGAAGTTCTGAAGCTGTTGGAAGCGTACTTCGATTTTAGCTTATATATACATCTTCAGCCAAGTGGCAAATTTTTGGATTAACTGGCCAAAATCGGATATTTGTAAAGCGCCTTGGAGACGATCAAATAATTCCATCAATCGGTTGTGTGTGTGCCTCTAATCGGGTTTCGTCGGCTACACGTACACGACGTCGGCAATGATTGACATAAAAAACAAAATTTTTTGATATTTTCGTTGATGGCGTTTTCGTTGATGGTCTCCAGTTACGCTTGTCCAGCATGACAAGCGTGGATGGACAAGTGCGCGGGATGGACAAGTGCGCGGGTGAAAAAAAATTCATTTTAAAATTTATTGAATGCGAAATTTTTATTTTCTACTTATACTAAAAAATTTTAATTCTTTTTATCGACTTTTTTGGATAAAAACGAGGGAAAAATAATTTTTTTGGGAGTATACTGTTCTAGAAATTTTTTAACCACCCTTTGGTGAAGAATTGAAAGCGCTATATCTAAAGCTGTAGGAACTATTGGGGAGAATCGAACTTTTTTACTTTTATTTTGCAGCAAAAGTAGTATGAAAGTTTCAACCGAACACAACGAAGTCAAAAACAAGGTGATGATTGCCGTATTTTGTGGTGCGTTTGCGGGCAAAACACGAAGGCACACACTAATACATATGCACGCGATTGATGGAATTATTTGATCGTCTCCAAGGCGCTTAAGCGACATGTCCCATCCTCGGAGGAGCTTCACCCCAGCGAAGATATGGTGGTTATTTAATAGAATAGAATACTCGTTGAGTAGTTTTGAGATACTAAACATGTAGAGACTTCCATTCGTGGTTTATCCCAACGACTACGTTTGTTCGTTTATCCTGTCGATCGTCTACTACGATGACTGTGTTCGATAGTTTACTCCCATGACTTTGGTCGATAGTTTACTAGGGTGACTTTGGTCGATAGTTTACTCCGAAGACATTGGTCGATCGTTTATCCCGATGACTTTGGTCGATAGTTTACTCCGATGACTTTGGTAGATAGTTTACTCCAAAGACTTTGGTCGATAGTTTACTCCGATGACTTTGGTCGATCGTTTACTTCGATGACTTTGGTCGATAGTTTACTAGGGTGACATTGGCCGATCGTTTACCCTGATGACTTTGGTCGATAGTTTACTCCGAAGACTTTAGTCGATCGTTTACCCTGATGACTTTGGTCGATAGCGTCCTACGATAACTAGTGAAGCTAATCAAAATACAGCTATGGCGGTGGTTGATCTATGATAGTTTTCTACATCGAAAGCGTCTAGGAAGGAAGGCGGTGAACGATAACAGTTCAGGAAATGATACTGGGGCGGATACGAATGCCAAAGGCGAATTAGTGAAATCTTTATCCCAGACCTGCAAATATAACACTTACACTAACTGCATATCAAATCAATAAAACAGATTTCTCAAAAGTGGTACATCAAATTGAAGAAGAAATTCAATGATTTACATTTGAAACATTAGCTAATTTTTGGAAACCTTTCTATTTTAGAAAAAAATAGAAATTATAAATGATAAACATTTTTAATTGAATTGATGTAGAATGTTTATTACATTAATATAAAATTACAAACTGATGTACAATTTTCATTGAAATGATGTACAATGTTCATTAATTCGTATACATTGTTCATCAAATTGATGTAGAGTTTCATCAAATTGAAGTTTAGAGTGTGGTGACTTTATATCGACAAGTGGTTCTGTTGACTGACCTCTTCTTTCGTGCGATTTACCGCCTCTGGATTACTTTTTATGGACCAGCAACTCTTGAAGTATTGGAATCCAATATTCCAGCCATCATTGGCGACCTAGGGCCAGATTTGTTGGAAAAAGTAGTTGATCGACTGTAACATGTAACTTGTAGCCGCGGCGGAAATCATATCTACAAAATAACTGAAATTTTCTACAAGGTTGTTATAAAAATTCATTCCAAGAATATTGCTGTCTTGTATTATCATTTTAAGTTCTCAAACTCTCAAAATAACATCCGCTCGAACAGCTGGAATGCCAAATGGACTTATTCCACATCAAGAAGCCAATTATACTAAATATGGCTACTGAACATGCTGGAAAATGTTTTAGAAGCTTTTTCATTCGCCGGCATTTACGAAATTAAACCGAGGCCAATTCTTATCACCATTTAATCCCTAATATCATTCAAAATACAAAAAAGGTTTCAAATTCCCGCCAAAAGCGGTTGCATGCCGGATAAAAATGTTTTCCCAACTCAACATCCCCCTAGCTGATGCTGACGGACTAACGTCTGAACCGCAGTTGGACACTACCTGAAATGGTGTGCAATCCGAAGTTGCCATTCATTAAATCCTTGCCACTCTTTAGGCCTTCCTTCCTTGACCATTCCATGCAAATTGTCTCATATTAACTTAACAACGGCAAAGTTAATTAGTTTTGACATGTTTTCGCTGCCATTCAGTGGTGCATTGGCCAACTAATGCAACGCTGCAAATCGCGGCATGCATGCAAGCTGTTGTCTGTGGGACACAGCGTTGATATCCTGCTTAAGTGTTACCATATTTCATGAATACGAGTCATTTAAATTTAAATTTCAGACATTAACAACCCACAAAAACAAACAAACGGCTGCAAAATACGGCCGAATATGAAAAACTAGTGCAATTTGATGAAAATATTTTCATCAAGTCGGGCTAATGCAGAGCAGCCGTTGCCAAGATTTGGTGTGTGTTTTTGTTGTTGTTATTATTTTGGTTTGGTTTGTTTCCTTTTTGTAGTGCAACAGCGTACAACTTTCGGCGTCTTTGTCGTATGCACAAGGCGATTCCAAAGCCACACTGGCGGACGGACGACCAAGCAGACAGACATGGCCTCAAAGTCGTAAGCTGTAGACGGTGTGCACAATATGGTGGCGGTGCATGGGATAGGTTTTCATTTTCTGGGGGTATTTAAAGCAGAAATTTCAAGTAGTTGCCTGTCATTAATCAGTTTTAATGTCAGTTTTAAAATAATTTATAATGCAGATTTAAAAACACACACATACACTCGTTCATGTACAAAAACAAGGAGATCAAGTTTTATGTGGAAATATTTGTTGTTGCTGTTTAAAAGTTTAGTTGGAGACTCCACTTACATTTTCACATGATGTCCTACATGAACCAAATACTTCATTGCAACATTTGTAGAAATCTGAAAGAGTAGAGAGAAAAAAAAACGAAACGTTATTAGACGGAAATCTTTTCCAAATTTGTTAAATGTCATAGTTAATGACTTCATTACTTCAGTCAGATGGTGTCCTACTAGAGTATCTGATGTTCTTTATTAAAATGTTATTATTCATCATTAAATGTGCAAGAAGAGCACACAACGCACAGAACCTGCTGTCAGCCTTAGTGGCATTCGCCCCCCTTTCCCAGAGTTGTTGTACGTTTTCTTTTTGTTTTGTCTCTTTCGACGTTTGTAGCTGTGATTGCCTGCTTCCTTATTATGATGTGGCGCATTGTTGTGACGGGGCATGTTATCGCAGAATGCAGAATGTGTTGCCTCCATAACGGGCAATGATCCTCACATACACACTCAATTCATGTTCATGTTGTCGTCGTCGTTGTTGTTGGTTTTGGAAATTTCCATATAAAATACAAAATTCTATTCTACATATGATTCCAACTTGAACTGAACTTATAGCTACAACACATAATGTGTAAAAAGATTAATGTCTCTACAGTAATTTCAAAGTTTTCCTACGATGCGGAAAGTATAATGGACTCGTTCAAAGGTTTGTGGGAAAAGTTGTGAAGGACCACAAGAGTTTTGATTGGGAATATTTGCTACAAATTCAAAAATTTGAAAAGTATGTATTTAATTTTAGTAAAAGTGAACTCAAATTAATTTTTTTTTACTTAATTTAAGTTCAAATTTTTACTCAAGTTTAAGTGATGCGTTTTTTTAACAGAGACTACAAACAAATTGATAATTGACTGCTTGGTTGTTATGTTATGTCCAGGATTTGTATACGAACTCCTATAGGTTGTTTCTCACACAATCCGTATAATTTCAAAGAAATCAATAGTAAAAATATTTTAAGCCACCGGCGATAATATGAACTTTTTTAATGAAGATGCACAACAAATAGAACCCGGTTTAATACTCATCCAACCCAATTGTTGACCCTGAAGAGGTAATCAATCGTAACCATCATATACTTTATGGACTAGCAGAGGAATATTTTGAATATACGCAAATTTTGAGGAAATGCCGACTAATTGGAACATAATTAGACAAAAAGGCAAATAACCAATGTCCTTTTGTAGTAGATTCCAGGATTTCATGTAGAAAATTTATTATTTCTCTTATTATATATTAAGTTCTGTTTGTGGTCATTCCAATGCCTTTCAAGACACAAAAAAACAATTCTGTGTTTCTCACGAATAACCGCTAAACTAACTCTTTTTTTTTATGTATTTTGAGATAGTGTAACTTTACTGCATTTCCGAATGGGTTTTCTTTGTAAATAATACTTTTTTTTATTTATTTATTACAATAAAAAAATTATAATAAACCAAACTGTAAAGGGAAAGGCTGTAAATAATGACTTGAGTTAAATTTTAAAAATAATTTATTTTCGCTCTCCTGAAAAGCGCAATTTTATTACTTATGCGGTTTCTCGCGATAACCACAGAATTATTAATGTTTTATTTTCTTATATGCATTCCATTCGAAATTATTTTTCTAAGATATGACTGTGGTCACTCCCCTACCACATTAAAAAACTACAAAGTGATAAGAAATATTTCTGTTTTTTTTTTATTTTCATCCCCGGATGGAATTTAACTTTTTAGATAGCTTATGGAATAAGTATATGTGGTTAGTAAGAGTTACGATTTTTACGTTGGAACGTACAGAAATTAGATTTTTAAAGTAGTAAAAAAAAACAGAGAAATACTTTGTCAACCAAAATAAAACTGTTCAAAAACAGTAATACAACATTCCACAAATCGAACGTTTATTGGTTGACTACTTGTGGAATGAGAATCATTTCTTTCCAAACAAAAGGGCGTTAATTGCTTATCTTAAATGAGATCCCTAAAGTTGGTTGCGGTTTTGTTTTTGAAAAAAATTTATCGATTTTATTATCCTTCAAGTTATGACACCGTAAGGAATTACCAGTTTGCCATTGGAAAGGTTTATTTTTTATAAAAAAAAATATTAATGATTGATTAATGATTCAAACGCTACTAATCAATTATTTAGTCGACATGTTACCAATTGAAAAAAATCTGACTTTTGGCACTTTTTTAAGGGTCAAAGATGGATTCGAAGATGAAATACTCATTGAAATAAAGCCCAAAAAGAAAAATAACATCCAAATTTATTGAAATAACGGCTCTATCAATTTCGTAGCACTTGAAAAATAGTCCCAAAAACGAAAATAAAATATTGTCTGAAAATTCTGATATACTTTTTTTTGTCATTATGAAAAATGCGGTTATGCGAACAATCGCCCAAAATTAAAAATGAACAAACGAAAAGTTGGATGAATTTTCATAGTGAAAAAACACGAAAAAGACGCACAATCGACCAAAAAAGTGGGCGAGTATTCGCCCCAACCTAAAATGTAAAAAAAAAACGCAAAAAACAATCCCAAAACAGAAATGAAAAATTCATATACTGCTGAATTCGGATAAGCGCACGCCTTTTAATTAAAAAAATCTTTTAATTGAAAATAATTGATTTAATTTTACGTATGTGTATTTTACTAGTTGTGCCACAAGTTTCTATCTTCGTTTTATGGAACAATTTCTAAAGTACATACTCAGTTCGTTTAAATGAAAGAAGGTTCAATTATATAAAGTCCTTTTTGTTGAAAATCCTAAATAAGTGAAAGAAAATGTCTTTCATTTCCTTTTTTCATTTCTACTTAACCGAATTCAACTGTATATATATTTTTCATTTTTGCTTAACCGTATCCCCTTGGGCGATAATTCTGATTCCAATTTTTGAATTTTATTTTCAATATCATTTTAATAATACAGATTGAAATTTTCGGTTACAAATTTAAAAAGTCAAGAAAAGGTGAAATTGTTTGAAAATATATAGAAACTGGACGATTTTTTTTAAAAGCTTAATTATTTATAATTTTGTGCTCCTGGAGGCCAACTAGGACCACGCCTCCAACTTTTGTTCACATACTTTACATCCCTGTGCAATTATCTACAGTTTGAGTACTCACAGTGAATTCTTAATTTTTCCAATTTGGTGACCCTTTTTGGATCTCGATCCAATAAAAACAATCGTTGTTAGGTAGAACTTTTGTGGAAAACTTCCATTTTGAAAAGTCTATGGCGGTTAAGGGGGGAAAGTTAATCAGATGAAATCCACTAGAATTGTATATCTTGTATTCCGGTCCAATACTGTAGGGCACTATGCAGTTTCTGCGCCTACATCTTGTCTTCACTAATCTTCGAATTTGAAACTTGTTACATTTTCTTTTTCTACAGAGTGTTATGTGCGTAATAAATTCGTTTCTATTTTCTTTTTTTTTTTGCCCATGTCCATTTCACAGTTTCAATAGCCCACAACAGAAACACTGGATAACAGCACCCAGTGTGAGCTGAGTGAGTGATGGTGAGGCACAGCGGCATGCAAATCTTACATACGCGTCCGTCTGTCTGTCCTGTTGTTGTACGCTATACTTAAAGACGCATCGCGTCGAGTACGATGAGTACCGCCGCCGCGTATTCATCGCCTTTGATTGCATTACAAGTGTCACAAGTTACGAGTGATCTACACGAGAAACGCAAACAGACACACAAAACCGAATCGCATGTGATCATGTTCGAGGCACTCACATGGACATCCATGCCATTGACATGGAGAAATTTAAGTACGCACCAGACTCCATCCGCCATCCGGGCCTAAGAGTAGTTGGAGATGTTGCAACGCCGTTGCAAAGTGTTATAATGCATTGGGAGTTGGGGTACGAGGATGTGTGAATGGTGTGCGGTACCTCGATGTACATGTGGTGGATGGAATTACATATGTGTGTGTGCGTGTTCGATGCTTAGTGGCTGGCTCACGACATTTCTTTGTAGTTTAAATTCATAATAACTTTGATGACTTGTTAGGCCATAAATTTAGTTTTGCTGTGATAGCGAGGACAGTATCATTGAAACCGTGGGGGTATTCACTAATTCCAGGGAGTTGTTGTTAGTTTGAGCAACTCTTTTTACGACCGATGGTTTAAAGGCATGGACTTTGGAATCGCACCAAGTGCGATGATCGTGATATCAGCCATCCTCTTGTCTAGGTAGCTGACAGCATTTTTGAAAAGCTGAAAAATCTGCATGACATTGAAGAAATTCTTGAATATTAGGAATGCCTTAACAAACCAAATAGTTAGACAGTTCTGAATGCTTTTGATGCCGACAGTCGGGAGATCCGTATTCTCTACAGTTTTCTAGAATCCTGGTGACGGAGGGAAATGTTCACGATAGTGGTGTTAGGATGAAACTTTAGCGACAATCTCTAAATTCTAACAGAAGTTATCATATTTTTGGCGGACCTGGTGAACAGACGGGGATCACAGAACTGGGTTCTTAGTTCTTTACGGATATACAGGATTTGGCTGATACGATAAACCTCATTGCAAATCTCAAACTTGTTGAGAAATTATCTGGGTAAGGTACGATTCCGTTTAATTGCCCCACTTGGGCAACTAAATTATTAAACTAAAAAACGGGAACTAAAAAACGGGAACTAAAAAATTAAGACAAATAAGCGAGAGAGTCAACTAAGCCCGGTGGTAATTAACCGGGGGATACAGTATTGACATTACCCGACTAAAGATCTTAAACGAAGTTGAGAGACCTACACGATTTGGCTAATACGAAAAACTCCATTTCATTACCTCTTTGAAAATCCCAAAATTGTTTAAGTAATTATTCCGCTTAATTACCCCACATGGGTAATTATACGAATATGCTGAAATTAACGGGGATTAAGAAATTGAAACAAATAGGCGAGGGAGACATCTAATCCCGGTGGCAATTAAGCGGGGAATACTGAGGCAAGTAAGCACTGAAGGAATTAAGAGAAGAATACTGTATTGACATTGACCGCTTAAAGATCTTTATCGAAGTTGAGAGACCTACACGATTTGGCTAATACGATAAACTCCATTTAATTACCTCATCGGAAATCCCCAACTTTTTGAGTAACTATTTCGCTTAATTACCCCATATGGGTAATTATACGAATATGCTTTAATTAGCGGGGATTAAAAAATTGAGACCAATAAGCGAGGGAGACATCTAAGGCCGGTGGCAATTAAGCGGGGAATGCTGTATTGACATTGACCGACTCTAGAGCTTTAACGAGGTCGAGAGAGACCTACAAGGTCTGGCTGATACGAAAAACTCCATTTAATTACCTCAGTGGAAATCCCAAACTTTTTGAATAATTATCCGGGTAAGGTAATTAATTAGGCCGCCTAATTGTCCCACATGGGTAATTAAGCGAATACGGTTAAATTAGCGGGTACAACTGAGACAAATAAGCGAGAGAGTCAACTAAGCATGGATGCAGTTTATGGGGGAATACTAAATTATCATTGATCGACTCAGCAGCTTTTTGGGAAGCTCCGGATGTTTATAGGAGCGGACTAGGGGAACGTAGGGCTATTTCTATGGTATCTCACGGCACTACAGTGTCTGTGGGAGTATGCTGATAAAGTGTGCCACTCGAACATAACCTAACCTCTTACAGTAGATAACGGATATAAGAAAGTCAACAAATTCCAAAAATTTCTTTCTTAGTTGCGATGTTTTCTTAGAAGCAGCTGTTGTATATGGGAAAGTAAGGACAGAACTATCTTATATACGACTTTTTTCTTACAAAAATGAAACTGGATTCGGTAGAAGCAGATACTGCAAAACCTGTTCTATAAATTCTAATTTCTTCAGAGACTCTGGCGATAATATAAAGTCGAATGAATGTGGGATCAGCTTAGAGATAAATTTATCCAGAAACCAGGATAGGAAGTAGAACAAATTACTGAATGAAAAACACAGTATTCCCACAAAGCACCTTAGGGTGACACTTGAGCTATGCAAGGTAGACGAGTATATGAAAAAAGCACCGAATGCAAAATGCTCAAAAAAAAAATCCAAAGATGGCCCATAAAATTCTCATACAAAATTGAGGGTTCTATAAAAGATGAATTTTTCATAATTTAATTGGGAGATTTTTCAGAATTTCTGGGGAAACTTTGTAAGGGAGTTAACTTCAAGCTATGTATAAACTTTTAATTGTTCTACTTTTGTTATAAGCATTGAATACCCTTAATTTTTTTCCCAACTGATCACAAAGGAAACGGTTCATGTTCAAAAAAAAAGTAAAAACTATTTCTAAAAATTGCTTCAAGGGAATTAGAAACTAACAAAAAAAAAAAAAAGAAATGTTGTTAACAAAACTTAAATGAAGAAATAAAGTTGTTTTCACACAAAACAAATACTAAGGAAATTGGTTTTTCACAATTTTCCCTTACACATCATAAATATCCGATATGTTCATAATACTTAACACCTCGAAGCATTAGCTGTGGACATGACCATTGTGTCATGGAATTGTTGTATTCCAACACAGACATACCCAAGAATGAGAATGATTTCTGTTTTCGTAGTTTTTTCCATTTATTTCATGAAGTGTTATTAAAATTTTAATTAAAAGTGTGGAATAATTCATAACGAGTTGTTTGTTGGTTTCGAAATGGGGACCGAACTGAAGATTTCAGTTTGAGAGCGGGAATAGCAGCAGGAGGAGGAACTTTATACATTCATGCAGGCGCCAGCATTTCAATTTCAATATGCAGATGGTCGTGATGACGATGAGAATGTGTCTTTGTCAAGAAAGCTGGACGAGTGTTTGTCTGTGCAAAGAAGACAATTCATCTTGTTTTGGAATTATTTAAACTTTTCGTGATTGAAGAGATAGACAGTCATAACTGGTGGTGGTGTTGGTTTCTAAATTCCCATTAATTTCAATTAAAATAATTATGAGTAAAATATGGCAAAGAAATATTTCATATGAATGTGGCGGTTATTAGAGTTGAACAAATATTCAAATTCATATGTTTGCCGTTACAAGACAGAGAGTGAAAATATGTCACTATTATTTTAAGGTTTAATATTACGATAAAGGTTTAATTATTTCTCATATTTTCGAAATAGAAAACTCGTATATTCCCTTCTCTCATTGTTGACGAAATATTGATTCAACTGACCACATTGGCATGAACCCGTCACTCTTTGTACCACCTCTTACTCTTGCAAGGCCAACCATTATCCACTTGCCGTTCTTCCGGCATCCATTGAAATGGGGTTAACTGTTGCGGGAAGCCAAAGAGGAAGTTACATTGAATAAATGTGTTAATTATTAGTTTTCCAAAAACCCCTCACTTCAATGTCGCCAAAGACGAAAGAAAATTTCCTGAAATTATGTTTTGTGAAAGAAAAAAAAAACGAAAGTAATTTAATGCTACATTTATTTCGCTTGACACTTTATAAAAATACTCGACGAAAATTAGTTTCCATTTCCCCAAAAACAACACGCACACAGAAAATAGACGAAAAACTAGCGACAAGTCAAACTGGCAGACAGTCAGCGAGACAGACAGACACATTGAATACTGGGCGAACACTTGTGAACACCGAACTTGATGTCGTAGTTTTGTGCGTAAAACAGCCTCACCACACAGTTCGGGAGGGAACTGCAGGCGGTATGATCGGTTTATGATGTCGTGTGTAACATTGGCAAAATATCGAAATGATGAAGACAATATTTTCTGAAATAATTTAAAATGTTGTTTTTATTCAGAAAAATGTTGGTTTATTCGAAAGAAAGAACAAACATTCTCATTATTTATGCAACACGATATCATTTATGTGTCTGTCTAGGCTGTCTTCGCACATACTATCAACCTAATGTTCCATGACGTGGTGACGCTTTCTGATCCTATTTCGCGAATGGATTGTCAGTCACATCGATTACCTGGAAAAGTGAAATATCATCGGGCTACATGAAAAACACACCAAACGCCCCAAAATTAAGAATTTCCCAAATTAAAGGAAAATTTCCCTAAAAATTCGAAAAATCTCTTAAACTATTTATGACACAATAACCCAATGCAAAATCCCCCAAAATATTATGAAAAATACCCCAAAAATACAACAATAGATTTTCGTAATTTGGAAAAATTCTGTGAGACAAATATTAATTTTACATTTATACATTAATAGTAATTCTATGTACTGGGTTCTCCAACAAGAGGTGTTAGTTTGGCATTCAAAGAAAAATGTGATCATAGTAAAGAGGAAGATATCCCGTAATAATGAACCACCACCACGACCATGCTTACAGGACCATATCCTCTTCATGAAATTTTCCATAACCAAATCGCAAAGTGGCTGCGCTCTGTCCTCGATAGCCTCACGAATTCTATCTTTGAGGTCTTGAATCGACGCTGGGCGTAGACCTTATGTTTCACGTGGCCCCCAAAGGAAGAAGTCGCAAGGTGTGAAATCACAAGACCTCCGTGGCCAATTGTGATCACCTCTTCGAGAGATAACATGGTCGGGAAACTTTTCCCATAAAAGAGCAATGGCTTCGTTGCTTGTGTGGCACGAAGCGCCATTTTGTTGAAGGTAAACATTGTCCAGATCAATATCATCCTACTACGACCATAAAAATTATTAATCATCTCTCGAAAGCGCAATCCATTCACCGTAACTGTTGATCCAACCGCATTTTCGAAAAAGTTAGGTCCAATCACCCCGCCGGACCGTAGACCACAGTCACACGTGAAATGATATATCCGCGCGGGTTAAGACTTTAAATAACACATTTGAAAAATTGCCCCGATTTCAAAATCTGTCCCCAGTCAAATACGAAAAATCACCCCAAATTTACGTGTTGTTGTGGTCAAAGTACCATTTTATATACATATATTTTAAAAATATCCCAAACAAGAAAAATTTCTCCAAAAATTAAAAAATTCGGAATTTTTTCATTTATGGATGTCGAAAAATGAAATATTACCTAACATTTATTTGGGGAATTTTCTATAATGAAAAATTCTACATTTTTATATGAGATTTTTTTTTGGAGAATTCTTCATTATTTCGCGACATTTTTCATCGTGTACCTGACAAGACCACAGTGGATCAGCCGACAATTGAATGTGGTCATAGTTCAATCGATTTTCATGAAAAGGGTAAAACACACACCGGCGAATGATATTATTATGAACAGCCGCCGAAGTCCCAGAATTATGTTTTTTGAAGATTTCAAAGTGAATTCCAAAAAAAAAAAATATTTTAAACAAATCGAAATCCATAAACTGCGTTGGACATATCAACTGGGAAGTTTATTTTCAAATCTCGATTGTAGTACATTTTAGAGACGACCCGTTCCACTGTAGCTCACTTATGTGTGTTTCTCTTTTTTTTAAGTACCTAAACAACAACATAAAAATTTGATTTAAAAATAGTTTCACTCACTTTCCCCCCTTTCCGATATATTGGCCATTCAAGACAACCAACAACAAATACAACGACACGCGGCATAAATACGATGCGTACAAGTGCGGAGGGGCGATAGGAGAAACAACTAAAGGCCGGACCCCAAAAGAATGAGGAATGAAATTCCTTACATTTGACATAAAATCATCAAAAGAAAGACTGAACAACTGGTGCGAAACATTGGAATACTAGTGGACATAGGACAACATGCTACACTAGGCAATGGGAAAATGTCCACCTTAAGGTATCAATAGTTTAAGGGCTTCAACATAAGTTAAAATTCAAAATCTCAGCTAATATTTTTTTTTTTGGGCTGAGTATGTAGTGATATAGGGTATTGCACACGTCATCCAGATGTGTACACATGTTTGTGTGCTTGTGTTAGTAGTTCCGACTGTTCTCTCAAGAATGAATACATGCGTATATTGGCATTATCGGATTTATACACTACATTTAGAAATGTTCACCAAATGCTGACAAATGAGGAAAGTTTTTAAAATACTCTGCTGGCATACGCCAAACACACAAAGTCAGCATTGATTGTCGGGCGTAGTTTATGCGAGGTTTCTAAAAACAAAACTATTAAAAAAACAAACACAAACAGTCTAATACGATAAATAAATTTCCGATTAATTACTTTACCCATATTAGTCTTAGATGTTTAGATGTGAAAATCGGAATATTTTGCCGAATCAAACAGAAATTTTGGAAAATGTCCTGAGTTGAGGGATGTCATAATTGGTAGGGAAATGTTTTGAAATAAAAAAATAAAATCTATGAGATCAATTATAAAGTAGATATAAAGTAGATGAAGTAGATTTGAGTAAATCAGCTTTTCACTTTACCGAAACAGTAGTTTCTGATTTGCTGCCACTCACTTAAGAGCCAATTTCAGATAACTGCAAAAATGTAAAATTTTTTGAAATATTGTTCCAGTTTCTACGCAATTACATTTTTCAAGTTCCCCTCGCTTACGTGTAGATTTTAGATAATTGTAAATCTGGCATTTATCATCCTCTGCAAAATCCAAACAAAAGAAGACACAACAAAATTGGTCTCTTCCTCCTTGTAAAAATTAAAACTTTAGAGATCTTGAGATAATAAATGAAAAACAAGTTAATCTGTTACTATTTTTTTAAAATATAAAATATTTTCGGTTATATGAACTGTTTTACTTTTAAGATACAAACGCACCTTAGTGTTCTATACAGTATGGGAATAGTGGACGGAAATAAAATTTTTGAAATTCGCACCCATTTGTGAAATAGAGCCTGCAAAAAATGGCCATTTTAACAAATTTCAGCAAACCAATTCGCATCAAACATATACAGGGTTTTCCAACAAGAGGTGTTATTTTGGTATTCAAAGAAAAATGGAATTTTTTGAATAAATTTATTTCATAATAAAGAGGAAAAACAACATCAGTCAAATGGCCACCACGACCACGCTTACAGGACCATATCCTTTCCATGAATTTGTCCATAACCAAATCGCAAAGTGACTACCCTAAGTCCTCGATAACCTCAAGAATTCTATCTTTGGGGGTCTTGAATCGACGCTGGGCTTTGCTGAATTTAATAAGTTCATGTTCTGGTTTTCCCAAACACGTTATTGCTTATACACAAAAACCTAATATTAATAGCAAATAAGTAATATTTACATCTAATTAAGCTTTGTATAGAATGAAATAAGCTTTACTTGCTACAAGGTTTAAATACGCGTTTTACTTGTGTGTAAACTTAAAAAAAACATATTTTTCAGCGCGTAGGTCTTGGAAAATTCGGTTGTCAGGAGCCGCTACTTCGAAGCCAGCTCAGGTAGCCACATAAATGAAATCGTGTTTCTCATATTTTTATTTTTTTATTTTATTTATTATTAATTACAATACAAAGTAAATTTATATTCTAATTTTGGGTCCAAGGGTAAACCGGGTGACAAAGACCATATGTTTAGATTTTTGCAGCGACAGACCAGAGCCTCTGGTGGGAATCGAACCCACAACCCTCACGCTGATAGGCTACCAATTTACTTTTTGAAATTTTTGAACAATGAGAAAATTTTTTTTAAATTTTTTCATGCCCTTATTTCATTGTTTACGCTATTGCAAACATTTATTGACATACAACTTTTTAGGATTTTTTTAAAATCAACGCCAAAATAGCGATAATTTCCAAATTTCGAGGGAGTGGCGCGACCCCTAAAATTTTTTTTAAAATTTTTTTCTTTATTTTTCCCCTCATTAGGACCCCAGACTACATCTCTTTCCGAGGTTAACTTTTTCAAATTAAAAAAAAGCATGTTTTCACTCCACCCTATTCTCCAGGTTTCACGAAAAATTTTATTTCTTTGGGAAATACACGTTGACCATTTCCGATAATGATTGCACAACGAAATGTAATTTAAACAAATAATATAAAAAAATCTATTTCCAAAAAATTAAGATAAATGTTTATTTTCACTAAAGAAAAGACAAAATTTGAATGATTTTTTTGTTATGTTTACCGTTAGTTTTTAAATAGAAATAAATACAATTTTACAGCATAAATTCAATTTTTGATTTGTTCAGAATTTTTGTTTTAAATTCGGGATATTTTTGGTGAATGTTCAGTTGGCAACCCTCGGTGTGACAGCAAACTTAGATTCGTATCCTAGTAAGAATGTCAGAGGCCGTTTCCTCATCGTATAAAACTTCTCTAGAAAATCGATTTGCCGTTTTATAGGCTGACAGCTTTCCGTTTTTCAGCAACATTTAAAAGATGAAAATGAAACAAGCACGGAGAAACCCCAAAGTCATGTTGTTGAAAATCAAAATATTTCCGAAATAATTCTGTTTTGAGCTAGAGAGTCATAGGCAACGTGTTTTCGGGATTACCTGCTAAACTGGGAATCTCTAATCCCTCTTAGATTTTTTAAGTTTATAAAATTCGGTTTGAAGTTTAAAAACATGGCAGTTCATTGGAGTAGTATAGGAACCGTCGTGTCGTACGATAAGACCAAGTGGAAGAAGACAGAGACATCCTTCATAAGACCAAGTGAAAGAAGACAGATATTCGCGTCAGGCAACAAGACCAAGTGAAAGACGTTCCCATTCGGATCTATGCTCCGGAACGACCCGAGGATTGTCAACCCAGCGACCTACTAAAAGTTTTTTCCTCAGATGAAAACTTTTGGCAACAGCAGCAGAACTGTTGCAAGGAGGGACATGCACTGGAGGGACTGGAGGGAGTACGTACTGGACCGAAGTTATTGGAAAATTAAGCTTTTGGTCAAGACAAACATTTCACTGGAAGGGTCAACTTTGCTTATAAAGTATGAATTTTGCGCCATTTGTATTACACAATTTTATATTTATGTGTTTTTGAAATCTTTGGTTGTCATTTCAAACCATGAATACATAATTCTGAATTTTTTTATATTCTTCCGCAGTTTTTTCATTCTCAATAAACTTTCCAATAAGAACAATAAAATGATTTTACAATCTCTCATAACTCATATTCATAAATACGTTGAACATATGTATTAATTATCGAAATATGACAACTACATACATAAGTATAAAAAAAAAAACAAAAATTTAAATACTTTGTTTTACGACAAAATCACTTTGAGCAAAATTCCTGCGGTGAGACCATAAAAGAACGACATTAAAAAAGACATAAAAGGTGAAAATAAATGTGGGGGGAAACCAAACAAAATCTGAATGTTGTTCTCGAATTAGATCGACCATGTCATAGACTAAACGATCGATTTAAAAATAAATACATTAAAAGAGAATGGTCAGTCACATTCAAAAATTCAATTCATGGAACACAAATACAAATTCAAATTGGTGAAATTAACCCTCTAATACATGACTTGTTGTTTTGACCCCCAATTTATTATTTATACTCAAATTAATATACAGTCGAATTCGGTTATGCGGATATGAAAAATATCAAGGGATTTTTAATAAAAAGGACTTCGGATAATTAACCTTCTTTCGTTTAAACGATTTGCTTTTGAAGAGTAAGGATCTTCCTTGTCAAAAACTTCGAAATCTGACTAATGTCAAAGTACAAACAGCTTCGCTCTTCACTTGGGCGGTTTTGCTGGCATACATTGCCTAATAGGATATCCTTTCATCTTTGTAGCGCAACACAAACACTCAAGAGCTTTGGGATCAAAGTAAAACTTTTGTTGAATTATTGTGTTAAGAGGTCACACCTTTTGCAAGGGATCGTAACCAGGTTTACCTTTCTCGGAACGTTATGAATCGAATTGAGCTCGCAGCATCAACAGCAGATTCGATTGCCACCAGAGTCTTTGATTTGGCGCAGAAAAAGTCTTTCTACAGGGTTCTCCAAAAAGATGTGTTATTTCGGTATTCAAATTTCTTTTGGAATTTTTTCAAATAAATGATCGGATGTTTATTTCATAAGAGGAAGGTATGCCTTTAATAATGAAAAACAACATCAGCCAAATGGCCACCACGACCACACTTACAGGACCATAACCTTTTCCATAACCAAATCGCAAAGTGGCTGTCCTATGACCTCGATAGCCTCACGAATTCTATCTTTGAGGTCTTGAATCGACGCTGGACTGTTGGCGTAGACCTTATCTTTTACGTGGCCCCAAATGAAGAAGTCGCAAGGTGTTAAATCACAAGATATCGGTGGCCAATTGAGACCACCTTTTCGAGAGATAATACAGTCCGGAAACTTTTCCCGTAAAAGAGAAATGGTTTCGTTGCTTGTGTGGCACGTAGCGCCTTCTTGTTGAAAGTAAACGTTGTCCAGATCAATATCATCCAACTCCGACCATAAAAAATCATTAATCATCTCTCGATTGCGCAATCCATGCACCGTAACTGTTGATCCAATCTCTTTTTCGAAAAAGTAAGGTCCAAAGACCCCGCCGGACCATAAACCGCACCAAACAGTCACCCGTTGAGGATAGAGAGCCTTCTCTTGAGTTTTCCGAGCCCCAGATGCGACAAGGTGGAAATGGGCCTCATCAGTCAAGATGATTTTTCGATAAAATTCCGGATCATTTTCATGAATCATTTCGGCTTGAGTTAACTGAACTTTATAAGCCTTAAGACCAAAGTCTTTATGCAAAATACGGTGCAATGACGTTTGTGGAATGCCCAATTCTAAAGAACGACGAGGAATGGACAAACTTTGGGTTTTTTTTTTATTTTATTTATTTATTATTAATTACAATACAAAGTAAATTTATATTCTAATTTTGGGTCCAAGGGTAAACCGGGTGACAAAGACCATATGTTTTTAGATTTTTGCAGCGACAGACCAAAGCCTCTGGTGGGAATCGAACCCACAACCCCCACGCTGATAGGCAAGCACGCTACCAACTCGCCTACCGGGGCGCCTGACTTTGGGGTTTCTTCAACACTTTGGTCTACATCAGCAATATTCTCAGTTCTCAGTTGTATTCTCAGAGCGACGTGCGCGGGTTTTATTCTTCACATCACTAATTTGTCCCAACAGGTCGAATTTCTGTATTTGGTTCTTCACGACAACCAAAAAATGCTTTAGTTTTGCGAATTGTTACTGCAAGATTTTCAACATTTTTGTAGTGAATTTTAGTAATTTCAATGCGTTGTTGAAGCGTGTATCGTTCCATTTTTAGTAATGGCGCACGTGTCAAATGTCAAAGAATAAAAGCTTCAAAACTGATAGCTACCGAAATACCCTGTGATTCAAAATAACACCTCTTTTTGGAAACCCCTTTTGCAGCTTTTGGATATATACCTTCCCGGCGGACACCCTGTAGAATGGGAAAGTTTGCCCTTTTCCAACAAACCAATTTAAAATTGGTTTCAATTTTTAAAAATGGAGTTTATTTAGATGTTTAGACGCAGGGCGCCTGCGATTCCGGTTGTGTTTAATCTCTATTACCCTAAGCATATAACCAAATACCCCCTTTGTTTACGCATTTGGTTTAACGTTTTCCATCGTTAATAGAAACAAGTCATTTTACAATTTGCGCAATTATTTAATTATTATGAGCACATTCAAATACATATTGTTTTCCTCCGTTTGTCGGCAACTAATAATGATCTCAATAACGGCTAATTTCAAATATCACACGGAATGGATGACATTAGGGTCTATAATATGCATTTTAGATGTGCTAGACGTGTGTCGTCTACATACGTCCGCAAGTCCGTCCCTCTGTCCGTCGGTTTAAAATGTGGTTCTTTTTTTTTTTGACAAGTACGAGTACAGTGTATGACAGATGACAAGTGTTGATGACAGCTGAAAGTACTTTTTGTTTTATTTTTTTTTTGATGTTGTTGCTCCGATTGTCGATGTTTTATTAGATGTTGTTTGTGCACTTTCATGAGTTTACAAGCAAAGCTATTTGAGAAATTCTCTGCAGTATATGATGCATATGACAGTTGGTGTAGACGAATGCACACACATACACATAATAATTTAAATGAAAATAATAGATCAAAAGATTTTTGAATTTTCACAAAACAAGGGAACAAGCGAACGAATGAAAGGGCTGTATGTTGGCGTCATCGTTTGAGACCATGGGCGAAGAGATGTTGAAAAGTGTGTAATTTAGTTGTCCAATGGAAAAGCTAATCGCTTTTCTTTGAGTTTTGTTTTTCAAAAAGAAATCTTAACGAGCAGAGTGCATTTCTGTGAAATTGGATATTCAAAAAAAGTGATTTCAACTGTCAGGCGGACAGAAAAGATGCAATTGTTTCCATTGTCGAATATGTCGTCATTCTGTTTGTAACACCTTTGAGGGAGAGGACAACCGCAAAGTGATGGCTGTTTTCAAAGTGATAAACTAAATCTTTAAATTCTTATACAGTCAAACATAAATAAGTGGAACAACTATTATTCCGAAGAAAGTTCGACGTACGGAGACTTTGAGTTATGGAATGTCACTAGAAGAGCTTCGACTTAGGAAGTTCGAGTTATAGAAGTTCTAGTGTAGCCTAGTGTTTTGGCCGAATGAGGAACCCACTGCGACTGCTGTTCCCAAGAATGTCCAAAAATAACGTGCGACTGGCTTGCTGGTATACAACTCTTATGCCCCCCCCCTCTCCTGAGGCTGCCGTAGCCGAGAATGTGCAACTCGGTGCTGGAGCAGCAGCTTGATGCAAATTTTTCACAAGACCTTGCTGCATTATTCTCTGTTTGGGCCTCAAAGCAAAGCTCGAAAAAATGTTCACAACAATTTTGCTCAAAAATCATTCTTTCTGACGAGACGCCTTTTCATTTCAGCAACTGCGTTTAAAAGTAAAACTGCCGCAGCTGGGGATCGGAAAACCAGCAGGTGATCCTCACAGAGTGACAGTTTGAAAATATTACCGAGGCATAGTAAATAATTTTTTTTGCGAAAGATGTAGCGCTGTGCCATCTTTTAGGCACCAAGTTCGGCAATCGGGTTGTCAGTCGTCTCGGCGATGTCAATTGGCCACCTTGACGGTACGATTTAAAGCCATTAGACTGTGATACAATATATTAACGACTCAGGCCCTTGAGACGAATATCGCCAGCCATCCAGGGTCGTGGATATTTGCATTGACAAGATGCGCAACTACAAAGCCAACGAAGACAGTCACATGAACGACATCGTGTTCCTTAAGTACTGAGAATGTTTGGTCTATCGAACAAAACTAATAATGTGCCCAGCATAGGTGTGACATAAAAGGATACTTGTATTTGAACCACCCAGTATAGTGGGGGTTGGACAAACAGGAGTTTATTGTGAAATTAAGAAGCCACCCGAGGAGGTATTTGGTGGCCTGGAATTAGTACACCGTGTTACAAAAAATAGATTTTTTTTTCTGTCCTATGAACCAAATATACTTTTTCGGAAAGGGGATAAAAAATAAAAATACACGATTTTCGGCGATTTTCATGTACACGTCAGAATTTTTTTTTTTTTAATTTATATGTATGAAGCTCGTAGTGGCCTGTGTGAAAGCCTTTCGACCGATTTTTAACCCTTTTTCAGTGATCCAATCGAGTTGGAAATGTCTGTATCACGTCAAGTTTTTTAAAAACTATTTTTTATCAATTCTCAGATTTTCCCCAATTTGTATTATTTTTGAAAAAAAAAATATTTTTTTCACTTTTCTTAGCATAACTTGAAGAGACTCCAAATTTTTAAACTACTTAAGCGTTACGAAAAAAAAATGTTTTTTGAACTGAAACCTTAAAAAAAACGATAACCATTTAAAAAAAAAAATTTAGGAAAATCTGAGAATTGATAAAAATCTATTTTTTAAAAAATTTGACGTGATACAGACATTTTCACGAGTCTGCCTGCCAAAAATCAGCTCGATTGGATCACTGAAAAAGGGTTAAAAATCGGTCCAAAGGCATATATATATTTGATTTGCCTTCACGTTCGTGACAGTCGTTTTTCTGTTTTATTTTTTTGTCTTAACTTATGAATTTGATATGCCTTCAAGATCTTGTCATTGGCGATAAATTGGACACATTGGCAGCTCATAAACGTCAAATCAAACCATACCTAGCCATACTTCATGTAGCTGTCAAAGACAAGCCATCTTTTTGTTTGTGCTCCTCTCCGTCTTCTTCTTATTGTTCGTGGCGTAGTTCACAAAAGAAATTCTAAAGAAAACTATCAAAGAAAAATAATATGTATATTTTTCATCAATCTCATGCTTTTAGCAAAAAAACAAGCAAAAAAAAAACTGAAAAAACACTTATGCAAGAAATGACAATGAAAAGAAAAAAGAAGAATCAAAGTTGCTCAGTATGTGTGTGCATGAGGGTCTTTGGTGTTTGGTTGTTTTTTTTTTTTTTAGTTTCAAAACTAATTGAAATTCTAATAATGTTTCGTTTGAAGCAAAACAAAGTGAATCAAAGCCAGGCAAAGAAAGAGAACCGCCATTTTTATGGGCCTCTTCAAATAAATTCAAGCGACAACGAGCTGTGGTGTATGTGTGAGTGTGTGTGTTGGTATACCACCCCCTCGATTCGGCTCGGTCGGATGGTTTATTATTATTATTGTTTTATTGCATATTATTAAAATTATAATGATTTCTTAGCACGTTGTTGGTGTTTGCAAGTATTTTGCATTGTGGCATAAACTATTCGAATACACACGTCCCTCCATACATATGTCACACACACACACATGTGTATGCAAATATTGTCACTTTTCCAATTAAGAGGAAATTTTTATTTTGAAAAAAAAAAAATCGTTTTAATGAATACTAATTAAATATATCACAGTTGTAGTGCTTCTGAATTGGCACCAGCGTAGTCCGCCGTCAAACTGGCCATGCCAACAGTGATTGAAAAAAGCATTCCAATACACTGGGTGTTCCATTTCAAGATCGTTGCACTGTGGAGCATAAATATGTTAAAAAGAACAATAAGGATCGAATGGAATGGAGAGGAGCTAGACTCCTAGAATAATGCGTTTATGGTTCGAATTGAAAGCATTCTGATACACTGGGTGAGTGTAAATGGAACACATTTCAGATTTAAGATCTAAGATACAAAGATAACGTTGGATTACTAAAAAAAAAAAGTAACTATATTCCGAACGGACTGAAATTTTAATTATCTGTTTGTACACGCTGAAAAATCGTTCATTTTAAAATATTTACGCACAAACCTTATTTATTTCTACACAAAGCTTATTTGGAAGCAAATATAACATATTTGCTAACAATATTACATATTTGTCGATAAGCAATTGCGTGTTTGGGAAAAACAGACAATAACCATTTAATTTAACAAAGTACAACATTTGAGTGCGAATAAGTGTGTATTTGCAGCTGTTTTCGTAATTTCTTTTTTTTGCCTCTACGCTCTTTAAGATAAACGCAATAACCGAGAGAAAAGACGAATTGATATACAGAGATTCAAAAATTAAAAAAAAAATTAAAAAAAAAAAATAAAAAGTAACAATAAAGAAACGAAGGTTAAAAAGTAACAATAAAGAAACGAAGGATATGCTTTAGTCGATTTTTAGCCGCCGCCGAACATTTCTTTGCTTTGGCGACGCCGGCGAGAATTTCACTTCGTCTTCATCGTCTGGTCATATGTCCAGCTATGCATATTGTTTGTGGTATGGACAAATATATATGTTTGATGATAATTTATTAACTGATTGATCTTTTTTCAGCGCGTAGAGGAGCAAAGGTTATGGAATAATAAGTTACTGGTCACCCTGTTTTAATTTGTCATTTTTCTACTGAGAACATTTTTGGGATTTTTTTTAAATTAAACGAATTATCCTTGACAAGAAATGTGGCTTTTCGAAATAACTGAGCCAATGGCAGCAAAATGTGTACAGGATTTCAGACAAATAACTTGGTAGTCACCCTGTGCCAACGTCGGTGCACAAATTTGGAAAAGCGTCTTAGCAGTCGGGTTGCTACGAGAAAAACGTGTCAATATAGATTCTTGGAACTACTCAACCAATGGCAATGAACTACATAAGCGGGTTGTAGAGTAGGAAAAATCACTTGTTGGTCACCCTGCCCTGATCACCAAATGCACAAACACCTTCTAGCACGGTGGCCAAAGTCCTTGGCTAGCGTCGTTGCACGAATTTATAAACAACTGTTGAAATCGTTTAATTTCCGAGTAGTCCGTCCATCTATCAGAACAGTACACCTATTTGGGATTAAATGTTAATAGTGTCTGTCAGAGGAAAACATAATAAAGAGTCGACATGGCCGTAAAATGGGCATAGCTCGCAAAGCGTTGCCCGAACACCCACGTAATCAAAAGCTGATTTTTATCTGAGCAGTATGGAATAAATCGACGTAGTTGACATGAGGTTTCAATCGGCCGGTGCCACATGAGATACCATGATTCAATTGAGTTTTGCCATTTTCATATGGCCGGCTCTTTCATGCGACTATTTTTCTGTAGGTGCCATCTGAATTAACTCGTCTATACGGACAAGCCAACCACAATTGCAGACTGGGAAAATTACATATGTCATTGGTCGAAATATTGAGAAAACAATGTGCCAAAATTCGCCAACCAGAATCTTAGCCGTGGGAAACATTTGCATGAACAAATCTTTGAAAATGTAATATCAGGCTTTGATTTATCCATCCAAATTCTTTAAAAAATTTTTGTGTTTATTTCCATTTTTAAAAATCATTGTTGTCGTTGTAAATCATTTCAAAAAACATTGTTTTTGAAAACGATTCTTATTTAAAGTATTGCGTTAACAATTCACACTTAATTTTATGGACGGTTTATAAACAAACAGAAATTATGCATCACCCCAGAATTATGTTATAACACATGGTATGTATACGTGGATAGGGCAAAGAGTTCTGAACGGAGGCAGCAGACGTAATGGCAGCAATGCGATTAAAGTGTGACGTACGATATAATCGCTTTAGAGTTCTTCGACGCCAGGTTTCATTATAGGACGACCGAAAAGGCCCAGAAAGTTTTACCTAGGCAAGTTTTTTTTCTTTAATTATCGAAAAGAAATGGTGAAAGTGGAGATGGAAATATAACCTGAACGCTTGCTGACTTTCGTCATTCAAACTTGAGCTAGCTTATTGACCGATTCTCTTCCAGTTTATCGGATATGTATCTTGATTTAACAAATGACCATGACATATAGAGTATTGGACATGGACCCATCGCATTAGATTCACTTCAAGATTAAATCTAACGATGTAGGTATGTCCAGATATAGCTTATAAATAGATAACAGGACGCAGTCATACGCATGTGTGTTTTTGTGCAAGCATATTCTGCTTTGACACAAACATCTATATGCTCCGGGCACAATTCTAGCATATTGGAATGCCATATATACGATTGTATGAAAATATGTATGTTTTTATATATATGTATGAAGATAAGCATATGTATCCATACAAACATATATAAGTTTGCATACAATCATTTATTTATTTGGGATTATTGAAATAGGGTTTGTATGCACAACATATAGAGCACTTTATGCAAATATGTATGTTTTTGCATGTAGTCGTATATATGTTTGTACAAACACATATCTGTTTGTGTACAATCATATATATATTTGGGAACATTGCAAACAGTTTTATGCTTGCAGCCGCTCCAAAAATATATGTTTCCTTCAAAATATGTTTGGGACAAATCCTGGAAACGGAATACTGAGGTATGATTGAAATCCTATTTAATTCGTTTGAAAGTCCTATGTGCCCTTTAAACGTGTATAAAGACGTTCGGGAGAAATTTGAGGTTACAACCGAATATGACGCCCTGGTATTGTGGGCGGTTGTGAATACAATTCCACGTCTCTTCAAGGCAATTACGGGATCACTGAGATCACTTTACCAAGCTGGTCTGAAAACAATACTCAATATACATATACCGCTCATAGATGCCCCTGTCAGGAGTTGGAAATCTGAATTTGCTCTCCGTCTAAGAGAAACCAAAATGCTTAAACCAAAAGTCGTATGGACACAGTTCTATTCTAGAAGCAAATAAAACAGCAGATTGACTACATGTCACCCATATCAAAATATCGAGAAAACTTTCCAAGAAACTCGGTTATGGAAGAGTATTAGATTTCAATCTTTAAGGACGCCTTGAAAAATGGAGTGGAATGCGCTTTGGAGTTTTCTTAGATTGACTACATGTCACCCATATCAAAATATCGAGAAAACTTTCCACGAAACTCGGTTATGGAAGAGTATCAGATTTCAATCTTTAAGGACGGCTTGAAAAATGGAGTGGAGTGCGCTTGGGAGTTTTCTTAGGAGCTCTGGGAATAGAGACATTATATAGATTACCTCTCTTTTGTAGCGTGTTTCAGGCGGAGAGTGTCATAGTAGACATGACAGCCAAGCAGATTTCCGGGCGGAACATACCCCCTTTGTAGATACAAAATGTATGTGTAAAATCCAGATAAATCTGGGTGTCTGGTCATAAGGACTTGATGTAAAACAAGACCTATGTTTCGGGAGGGGCTCAGAATCTGTGGGGATGCCGAAAATCTCTTACATACCGATTACTATTGTTTAATTACTAAGTTTTGCCCAATGAAAAGGTTGTGTAGACTGTAAGGTAAGACACTCATTATGGCCATAACTCCTAAAAGGAAGAATTAATAGAACCATAAACTCAGACGAGGAAGAATCAATAGAACAGTAGTTATGCCACTATCCAGGTCTACCGAAAAGTCGACTCCATCACCTCGGAAGCAGGTTCCTTAACAAACTCAAACAGCTGGCCAGTGCACCTCTGACTTCCTTAACGAAATTAATCGATAGTACGTCTATATCATTCTCCCTCCCCCTTATCTCATGGCTTCCAAGTGCACATGTCCTCATGAACGGGCAACCTGTCCAGCAATTGCATCTCATAACCGGAGTATACAATGAAACAAGCCCAGTGAAAACCCAACTCCTTTGACAATTTTTCTTCGAAATGCCGTCTGATAAATTGCCAAACATCCTTCGTAATAATTGTTTACACCCTTCACCAAATAAGTGGTTGTTGGTTGGTTGTCCAAACAAACATCATTCATTGCGAGTGTTTTAATTACTTTTGTTTGTTTATTGTGGAGAAAAACCCCATCATTTTCACACGCACTCCGTCTGGCATTTGTTTACAAAATAAACTGAATTTAATGATCTTTTATTAAGTAATTAAGAAACCCGAATGAGAAAACAAAACAGAACAGCATACACTAGACAGATAGTGAGTTCTAGAGGGGAGGGTTGGGGGTTTGGTTGTAAGGCAATCAAATCAATATTTTGTTTCATTGCCACAACGTTCCTGTAGGATGATTTGTATCATTTACTGTTTAATTTTTCCCCCCCCCCGTCTTTTGATCACTGATTAAACAATTTTCTCGTTTGGTGTTTCCTTGCCATGACGTTTCGCCTTGTTGATTTTATTACTTTATTTTCATGTCCGTCTAAAAAGAAGAAAGAAAAAAACAGAACGACGCCTCGCTGAACTTTCGGTCCGTGTGTTGTTTGGTGTTTGTGCGTTTATTTTGCATGTGTGTTTTTTTATTGCGAATTTCTTTAGAAATTCGCACATGCTTATTTTCATGGTTGTGTCTCATAAAAAGCGTTTCTGTTCAACGCCCTCATCTTCTTAAGTCAAAAATAAAAACATATGTACGTCATGTATTCTGATGACAAATGTCTAAACTATAGAATATTCATTCATTCTCCCGGGCCATACGGGGGTGACGGCTGATATGGATGATGCCCTGTACAGTGGGGAGGAAATTTAGCGGTAGTGGAACTTTATTGAAATGTAAGCTTTTATCTCGATTCACATCTCCTCAAGATTCGCTGAGGAACTTTATGTAATTTGAAGCCAAATGTAGTAAAGGACTTCAAACTGTCAATGGTTTCTTTTCAAATGAAAGGCCTTTTATTGTCTTTTGTCCCACTGTGCTGTGGGCTGGCTCGATATTTCCCCCACAACCAACAGACCTTATACGAATTTTGTCACTTCTTATTATCCAGGGACAGCAGATTTAAAGGATTTGAAGTGCACAGTGCAGAACCACACAAACATTATAAAACGCAAGAATGACATGAAAAACCTTTGGAGACAATCGAAAATAAATGTTGCTGGTGCACATGAAACTGAAAATCTGCTTTAGATCAAAAAAACCACTCATTAATTAAGTGTGTAATTCCTTTTTACGTGTGTCTCGCTTTGTGCGTAATGCCCGACACCGATGCGGCCGCATCGCCACCGCATTTGCAACATCCATTCGCCACCACTCGCTGGTCGGTGTCCCATGCTCAACGGTTCGGGTTGCTTAAAAGATATTTTTAGCAAATGTAAGAACCCCACCAACAACAGAACAGCCTACCCCACCGCCATCGTCATCGCCATGGCCGCCACCATCACCCGGCAACAACAACAAAGGAACAACAATCTGATGAGAAAAAAAAGAAGAACTTTCGTTTGATGTCTGTCTTAAAGAGTTCTTGTTATGTGTGTTCCTGGCGGTGGTGCCGGGGCTGCTTCACTCGTACTCCTACTCCTCTGTATGAGGGTGTTTTGTTTGGTGTTCATGTTGGGGGTTTTTTTTTTGTTCCATCCATTCATGCACTCACTCACTTTGTTGTTCGTTCTCGTTCATCTTGTTTTGTTTTCAATGATTAAATATGATTTAATGTTGTGGTGGTATAAATTTTGTAAAATGCAAGAAACCAATGCAAAGTGGAGGTATGCGAAAGACGAGTGCAAAAGGGAATGAAATGTCTGGAACATAACAAGCGTAACGTATTTGAAAATAGATTAATAAGGAAATTGCATATGAAAAATCGGTATTAATTAAAATTCCCCAACAGTGTTTCGGTTGGACTTCTTTGTCTAGAGATAGAGGAAGTGTTTCAATTCCACATCGTACCCGGGTTACGATGTGGGCTAAAGGAATAGACGAGTTTATCGAATGTAGGTGGCAATTGATTTCGAAATGCCCCTTGATGTTTCGTTTTCACCTTGTATCCTGGGTATGATATGGGAAAGGGCAATTATGAAATAGCTGGATTGATGCTGAAAGCATCCAAGGGATGTAGGTAAACATCCATAAAGAAACATTAGCTAATTAATAGACCTTTGGGGTCTTGGGAAATGGCTGACAATTGCTACCAGCTTATGTTTACGCTAAGGAAACGAGTTGGCGGAGAGGAATATCAAGGCAAAATCTTGTCTGAGATGGATTTGCTCCAATGAAATGCCAGACAATGTAATTGTATTATAGGGGGGAAATTTTTGCATAACCAAATCGCAAAGTGGCTGTCCCTTGTCCTCGATTGCCTCACGAATGATATCTTTTACGTTTTGAATCGATGCTGTTAAATCACAAGATATCAGTGGCCAATTGTGATCATCTCTTCGAGAGATAACACGGTCCGGAAACTTTTCCCGTAAAAGAGCAAAGGTTTCGTTGCTTGTGTGGCACGTAGCGACGTCTTGGCTTCACAACAAAAACTCTTGGGTTTTCCAAGTCCCTGATGCGATAATTTTGCTTGTTGACGTAGCCACCGAGGTGGAATTGGACCTCATCAGTCAATATAATTTTTCGATGGAATTCCGGATAGTTTTCATGCACCCAACAGCAAAGACACGACGTTGTGGATGATCGGCCGCCTGGAGTTCTTTTGTTAACTAAACTTAAGACGCAAGTCTTTATGCATAAATGCTTTAGTTGTACGAATTGTGACTGCAAGATTTTGACCATTTTTGTAGTGAATTTGAATAATTTCAATGCGTTGTTCAAGCTTGTATCGTTCCATTTCTAGTAATGGCATAGTTTTTACTTGTCAAATGCCAATGACTAAAAGCTTCAAAAGTGACAGCTACCGAATTACCGAATGGTTCAAAATAACACCTCTTGTTGGAAAAACCTTTAAAATTGGCTCAGAAATTATGGCATGACCATGACCATTCGCTTCTTAACATGGAGCTTACAATGGTTCTGACGAAGAACATTTTAACCTCGGCAACTAAAGGGTGTTTTTTATTGGGGTATAGAACTTTAAGTTGGCATCACTTTTTTAACTGGCGGCCATTTAGTCAGCTGTCAAGTGATTAATATTTAGTTTGGTTTGCCATTTCATCATGAACAGGTTGACAAAAGAACAACGCTTGCAAATCGTGCAAATTTATTTCGAAGTTAACCGCAAGCTCCGTCCATTTTATGCCATTACATCCACAAAAACTGACTGTTTGGTGTGCTCTATGGGCTGGTGGAGTCATTGGGCCATACTTCTTCCGAAATAATGCTGGAGAGTCAGTTACCGTTAATGGAGACCGGTATAGAGCCATGATAACCGACTATTTTGTTCCCGAATTGGATGGCATGAATGTGGATGAGTTGTGGTTCCAACAAGTGGTTGAAAATTTGACCTGTAGAATTGGCTTTATTCGAGCCAGCCGCGGCGGCCACATGCCCGAAATCATATTTAAACATTAATGGCATAAAATTATCCTTCCAATAAAGCCAAATTGATGGACATTAAAACGATTTTCTTGTGTTTTATTTCAATTCGAAGTTCTATACCTCAATAAAAAAACACCCTTTATGTTAATAAGTAAAACTGTCGCATCTGGGGATTGGAAAACCAGATCGTGATCGTCGAAAAGCCAAAACATTCTCAGAGTGTGACGTTTTGAATTCTGGAGCGGTGATATCATTCGAAGGAAACCGAGAAGGTGGACGTGCAAGCTCATTCTCAGCCAGTTGGATTGGCAGAAGGCAAAGAGACGTTAGTCACTTCCTTGCTCATATTTAGACAGGTCACAGAGGATACAGAAGGTACCTATATTAATATGGACATGGCAATTTCACAAAATGTCCACTATGCTCACGATGCGCGAAGAAGAACGTAGTGTACAATTGTCGTAGATTTAAATAGGCCAAGTCTCTTCTTTGAGCGAAAAGTCTCTTCTTCGAATAAGAAAGAATGGTAGAATAGTGATTCATACCTCAGGCTTGGTGCGAAAAACATTTGACCCGCCCTATTGTACATATGTATGTAAATGTTCCAATACATCTAAATTGAAAATCAAATAAATCTAAATTAGTACGCAACATGGCCAACGTGCTGGAAAGATTTGTATACATTTCTGTGTAATTACTGTGTGGACAAATCAAGTGAAATTACCATAGCATAGATCTATTTTCTTTTTATTATTAACACCATCCTGCCAAGACACGCGTATCGGTCATGCATTGCATGCCCAATGCATATATGGGTCAAATGCCGGTTCCAACTTTAGCCAATTAACATAAAACGTCAGGGATGTACGTTCCAATTTCATTTATTTATTCATACAATTCTATAGCATTTGTTGTTATAGCAGAAATCCAAAAAAAAAAAAAAAACAATATCTCTGTCTAATTTGTAAATTCTTTTCGAGTTCATCGAAAAAGGTTATCAAACGCATGCAGGCAAACTCGCTGCTCACAGACATTTTTTTCAAAGCCTGTCGTCTGTAATGAGCAATCAATTCTTTTGAAGTCTTGAGGAATTTCTTTCTAGTTTTCGAAATACACACAAAGAAGCCGCTTTCACAATAAATAAGAATAAAAACGACGAAGAAGAAACAAAAAAAAAAAACAAACAAATAAATAAAATGCAAAAATAAGTTTTTGTAGACTCGTTCGCCATAAATGTTATCAGCAGATGTATGTATTTGTTTCTTTTGTAAAGGGCATAAATAAATAAAATGTTTTCTGTTTCTGTTGTTGTTTTCCTTTTTTAATTTAAAATGTAAAACAACAGAAAATGTAACTGAAATGAAATCGGAAAACTCTAGACGGTCAATAGCCCTAAGACTGTTTTTTAATCCCAAAGGATATTGTGAAACGAGAAATGTCTTTGGGACGTGGAGGAGTACCGGGCCATAAGGAAATTATTTGCGATATATGTAAATGAGCACACGAGACCGGAATGGGGGGGGATGGGGGTTTTAAAGGGTTTTCCAACAAGAGGTGCTATTTTGAATCACCCGGTATTTCGGTAGCTGTCACTTTTGAAGCTTCTATTCTTTGACATTTGACAAGTAGAATCTAAGCCATTACTAAAAATGTAACGATACACGCTTCAACAACGCATTGAAATTATTGAAATTCACTACAAAAATGTTGAAAATCTGGCAGTCACAGTTCGAATTTTTGGGTCGCCGTGAAGCACCTTGTCGGACTGCAATACAGAAATTGGTGGGACAAGTTAGTGATGTGAAGAATAAAACCCGTACACGTCGTTCAAGAACAACTGAGAATATTGCTGCTGTAGCTCAAAGTGTTGAAGAAAACCCACACACAAGAGGACTGAAGCGGATACACTGTACATAGAAAATGGAATTTCCGACCCTGTCCAGGCTAGAAATCCTGGCGGGGGTTTCATGGGCAGGACTCGGTAACTTGCACGAGGGTTGGACTGTCTCAGCGGATCCGAAATGGACATAGGCACAGGAGCACGTGTCTTCATAGAAAATATGCACATTAGGAAATCCTTCAGATTACCGCAGGAATGTAGCGTCTTTCAAGCGGACATTCCAGCGGTATTGCGTGCTGCGAAGGAAATGTCTGGTAGCATAATACCGAAAGGTGGCAACATTACTTTCTACGCCGACAGTCAGGCAGCATTGAAGGCTATAACAAGGCATCCGGTTTCGTCTAGGGTAGTTAATGAATGCAGGCAGGCCCTAAGCCTACTTCTAAGGGACTACAATCTAGGCTTATGTGAACGAATTGTGGAACATGTCCTATTGTTAAAAATAACATGCAACCTTTGTCATAGGTTATCACAGAGTCACAGAGTCAACCCATTTGCCCAGTGTTTTCCAAAATATTTTCTCATATTGATTAACTTTTTGAAATATATTGCAATTGTTTGCTGCCACTTACCGTAGGGCGGATGTTGCATATTCTGCTTGACATTCGATGACATTATCGAATCCCTGGATTCCTCAACGTCCGTTGAGTCTTCCGAATACATGTCGTCGTCATCGTCCTCTTCACGCGAATGATATTGATTGTCATTGACATCAGTGTCTTCCTCATCATCGGCATATTGGTTTTCCGAACTTTGTGGATATTTTGTAAGAGCCATTGACAACTTGTTGTTGTTGTTATTGTTATTGTTCGTATTGCTGTTGTGGTTGCCATATTGATTGTTGTAATAGTTGTTGTTGCTGTTGCCACTGCCACCAACAGCACCCGTCACACTAGCGTATTGCTTGTTAATGCGTTTCCAATGTTGTGATTCATTCAGGCGATGATTAGTGCCACTGGCACTGGTGCCTCCACCGCCACCGCCACCACCGCCGCTGCTACTGCGACGTCGTAGTAATTGTTGCTGTCGCTGTTGCTGCTGCTGATGCCTCAGCTGCAGCTGTTGTTGTTCATCATGGTACTCGTCATTATCATCAATATGGCGAACGGAAGTGACTAAAGCAGGCATTAACAGCAGGGCCACGAGTCCGGCAGCTATTAGTAGCTGGAATAGATAAATTCGATTTGAATTCTGCATTTTTTATGCGACAGCAATTTGTACGCATTGATTTGAGTGCGTTTGTCGTTAAAATGATGGAAGGACGGACGGATGGACACAGTGGTGCTCAATGGTTGATCGTTCGGACGGCCGTTGGTCGCCTGTCACTCACACTGGCTGCTATAGCTGTTAGCGGTGCTATCGTCAATGGTTGGCGGTCAGTCGTCCAGTGGTCTGGCCGTGGTCAATTGTTGTTGAGCTGTTGTTGAAATGTTGGAGTTTTCTTTTTTTTTTTTTCAGAATTTGAATTGTCAAGCCAATGGCAGGCGCTTCTTGAAGTGGTTTTCGTTGCCGTTGCTGTGATATTTTATGCAATACTTCTCTCTCTCTCTCTCTGTTTTTCTGTGTGTCCTGGACGAGGTTGTTGTTTTACATCAAGTGCTGGCAGAGCTGTTGTTTCATTTGCTTATCATTCATTTACATTTTATGGATTTTGTTGTTTGGTGGCTATTATTCCATTCGTTTCCCCGCAGTCTGCTCGCTCCTGACAATTTGTATGCAAGTGATAAACTACTTGTTTTTTCTCGAGTATATTTCAGATTCAGATTAATGCTGTTGTTGTTGTGACTGTTTTATGTGTAAATGTTGTTTTAATTGCTTTTTATGTTCATCATCATCTCTGTTGTCGTTTGTTTGTCAGCCTTGCATTCTGTGTGTGTGTGTGAGTGTGTTTTTTAAGCGCAGTTTTTTAATTAATCTTTATTACTTTTAATTGTCTCATTCATATTTCTTTGCTTTTGTGGATATCTTTCTCTGTTTGTAATTTTTCTGTTTTCGGTTCTTTGATGGCACTTGTTTTACGGTTTCTGTGTGTGACTGTTTTGTTGTTGTTGCCGTTTGTCTATCAGACACTCACATTTTCTTTTTGGATTTGTGCTTCTTTTCTGAGTGGGTTCTGTGCTTTAATTAAACAGTTTTCGTCATATTTTCGTAGATACACAATTTTGTTGGATTTTGTAGCTTTTGTCATTGTCAACACCGTTAAAGTCTGCAAAAGAAACAAGTTTTTTTTAATACAAATTTCTTTAACAATTTATAGTATTTTATAAAAGACCAATGGAATTTTCAAAAATTTTCAAAAGTCCCGAAATTAGGCAGAGATTTATTAACAGAGATGTTGGTTTAGAGCAAAAATGTAAGAAGGAAAAATATAATTTCGGTTGCCGGGATTAAAATGGAAAATTTTCGAAAATCGCAAATTTAAAAATTTACAATAAAAGGTACACAGAAGCAGAATTTTAATTTTTTACAATTTTGGTATTTGTGTATGCAAGGATTTTCTAAACGACAATTTATTTAAAGAACTATTGGTTTTAGGGCAAAAATGTAAGAGAAGGAAAAATATAATTTCGGTTGCCGGAATTAAAATGGAAAATTTTCGAAAATCGCAAATTTTAAAATTTACAATAAAAGGCACACAGAAGCAGAACTTTAATTTTTTTTTAAAATTTTGGTATTTGTGTATGCAGAGATTTTCTAAAAGATAATTTATTTAAAGAAATATTGGGTTTAGAGCAAAAATGTAAGAGAAGGAAAAATACAAATTCAGTTCCCGACATTAAAATTAAAATTTTTCGAAAATCGCAAATTTAAAAATTTACAATAAAAGGTACACAGAAGCAGAATTTTAATTTTTTTAAAATTTTGATATTTGTGTATGCAAGGATTTTCTATACGACAATTTATTTAAAGAACTATTGGTTTTAGGGTAAAAATGTAAGAGAAGGAAAAATATAATTTCGGTTGCCGGAATTAAAATGGAAAATTTTCGAAAATCGCAAATTTAAAAATTTACAATAAAAGGTACACAGAAGCAGAATTTTAATTTTTTACAATTTTGGTATTTGTGTATGCAAGGATTTTCTAAACGACAATTTATTTAAAGAACTATTGGTTTTAGGGCAAAAATGTAAGAGAAGGAAAAATATAATTTCGGTTGCCGGAATTAAAATGGAAAATTTTCGAAAATCGCAAATTTTAAAATTTACAATAAAAGGCACACAGAAGCAGAACTTTAATTTTTTTTTAAAATTTTGGTACTTGTGTATGCAGAGATTTTCTAAAAGATAATTTATTTAAAGAAATATTGGGTTTAGAGCAAAAATGTAAGAGAAGGAAAAATACAAATTCAGTTCCCGACATTAAAATTAAAATTTTTGGAAAATCGCAAATTTAAAAATTTACAGTAAAAGATACACACAAACAGAATTTTAATTTTTTTAAAATTTTGGTATTTGTGTATGCAAGGATTTTCTAAACGACAATTTATTTAAAGAACTATTGGTTTTAGGGCAAAAATGTAAGAGAAGGAAAAATATAATTTCGGTTGCCGGAATTAAAATGGAAAATTTTCGAAAATCGCAAATTTAAAAATTTACAATAAAAGGTACCGAAGCACAATCATATTTTTTTTAAAAATTTGGTATTTGTGTATTACAATATTTTATAAAAGATAATTTATTTAAAGAACTATTGGTTTTAGAGCAAAAATGTGAGAGAAGGAAAAATATGATTTCAGTTGCCGGGATTAAAATGGAAAATTTTCGAAAATCGCAAATTTAAAAATTTACAATAAAAGGTACACAGAAGCAGAATTTTAATTTTTTACAATTTTGGTATTTGTGTATGCAAGGATTTTCTAAACGACAATTTATTTAAAGAACTATTGGTTTTAGAGCAAAAATGTAAGAGAAGGAAAAATAATTTAAGTTGCCGGGATTAAAATGGAAAATTTTCGAAAATCGCAAATTTAAAAATTTACAATAAAAGGTACACAGAAGCAGAATTTTAATTTTGTTACAATTTTGGTATTTGTGTATGCAGAGATTTTCTAAAAGATAATTTATTTAAAGAAATATTGGGTTTAGAGCAAAAATGTGAGCGAAGGAAAAATATGATTTCAATTGCCGGGATTAAAATGGAAAACTTTCGAAAATCGCAAATTTAAAAATTTACAGTAAAAGATACACAGAAACAGAATTTTAATTTGTTTACAATTTTGGTATTTGTGTATGCAAGGATTTTCTAAACGACAATTTATGTAAAATGTAAGAGAAGGAAAAACAGAATTTCAGTTGCCGAGAAAAAAATGGAAAATTTTCGAAAATCGCAAATTTAAAAATTTATTATAAAAGATACAGAGAAGCACAATATTCATTTTTTTAAATTTTGTTTTTTTAGAATTTTGGTATTTGTACAAGTGTGAGAAGGAAAATTATTAGTTTCCAACATTAAACTTGAACATTAATTTTGTTTATGTATTGTTGATCTATATTCTTCATACAGTTCTGTTTCTGTTAGTCGAGTTCGAGTACGAGATCATTGATCATTTCTATCATTTCAAAAACGGAAATGTTTAAAAAACATTTTCGAAAATCTCCAAATTGTTTTTTTTTTGTCCAGCATAAATCCCACAACAAAATAGTGAGTGAGACGTTTGTTGGATTCGCAGCACACAAGCCAGTGCAATTAACATTTTTGAAAATTTGTGTTTTCCATGTTTTATATTGAAAAAATAATGTGTTTCGGTCAATTTTCGAAGTCCAAAAAAAAAAAAAATATCTTACACAATTCATTTTTTTTTTTAATTCTAAAATGTGCTAAAATCGCCCACATATTCTAATTCAAAACCTATAAAGGATTTTCCGGGAAGGACATTGCTGTGCTGTGTATCCCATATGAAATAAAAAAATAAATCAGGATTCAGTTCCACCTCTCCATCTCGCAATCCCTCTCGTATTACCATAATCGAATTAGAATTTTCTTCTATCATCGACTGTCACAAGCCAATGTAATCAATCTTCTTTATTTATTCTGCATTTTCGTTCTATTTGATGAAATTCGTCAAATGAAAGTTTTTCGTTTGTACAAAGACCGTTTGTACACCCTCGCAACAGCAGCAGCAGCAGCACAGTCACCGGCATTAATTGAAACCAATTGACCTGCACTTAAATAAAGTTCAACATTATTTTTGTTGGTTTTCTTCTGCCGGAAGACAGCATGACACACGGACATAAGTTCATACATTTTTAGCTACTTTGGTATACTTTACATATATCTTCGATGCAGGGAGTGGTGGTACACTACTGTAGATATGGATACGGAAATGCACTTTGGTCATTATGTTTCATTTTCATGTAGGCTGGGGGTTTCAAAATTAATCGAAAAATGTTCACCCTAAACTGAGCTTTGAAATTGCATTGGTTAATTATGAGATTAACTGCCGTCTTCCATTAAAGGAATTTGTCGTCAATATTGGAAGGGTTATAAAATGGGTTTCAGACTTTATTTAATTCTGTTTTTCCTAGATATCGACATAAGGAACACAAATCCAAAGGAATAGGTTCTCATTACTGACATTGATCCATTTTATTGCGACCCCCCTATTTTGACAATTCGTAACGAACGAATGAATTCGTTTTATGGAAAGGCATTGCAGTTAAATATATCCAAATAATTGAAGAAATCCACAAAGTTTACAAAAGTGAAACGAATAAGAAGTTAGACAAGTTTTTCGAAGCATTTGGAAAGTGGTCAGCATTCTTTTTCTCTGAATTTCTATTGCAGAATAGGTTATCTCAGTTCATAATTAATTAATTTATGGTCCGTAAAAATCTCGATTAATATACACAATATTTTCCAACAAGAGGTGTTATTTTGATATTCAAAGAAAAATGTAATTTTTTCAGATAAATGATCAGATGTTCATAATAAAAAGGAAGGTAAGCCGTTAATAATGAAAAACAACATCAGCCAAATGGCCACCACGACCACGCTTACAGGACCATATCGGTTTCATGAAATTTTCCATAACTAAATCGCAAAGTGGCTGCCCTATGTCCTCGATAGCCTCACGAATTCTATCTTTGAGGTCTTGAATCGACGCGTTGGCGTAGACCTTATCTTTCACGTGGCCTCAAGGGAAGAAGTCGCAAGGTGTTAAATCACAAGATCTCGGTGGCCAATTGTGATCACCTCTTCGTGAGATAACACGGTCCGGAAACTTTTTAGTTTTGCCAATTTTGTGACTGCAAGATTTTCACCATTTTTGTATTGAATTTTAATAATTTCAATCCTTCAAATGTTGAAGCGTATATCGTTACATTTTTTGGATTGGCATAGTTTCGACTTGTCAAATGTCAAAGAAAAAAAGCTTCAAAAATAACACCTCTGTTTGGAAAACCCTGTCTTAATCAATGTAAATGGTGTTTTTAAATTCATTCAATTACTTTTTTAATTGAAATAATATAAATAAAATAAAATCTTACAGATTCCTTGTTTTCAGGCTATGTTTAATATTTCTTTTATCATTTCAACAGCAAGATTTGCCAAAAGAACACCCACACGAATTTCAAAATAGTGAAAACAATACTCCAATACACCCCCCCTGGTTGTTGTGGTCGTTGTCTTTGTGCCAACCACCGTTTTAGCCATAAATCTCTTACTTTGAACGGGCCCATAGCCATATGAATTGCTTTGAAACAAAAACGTACCTCTTAACCCATTACAATTAGGGGTATTCCCAAGTCGTTCTTTACCGCCAGCCTGCCCAGAAATATACTTTTGTAACTTATTTATCTTTATGTTGTTGTTCGTTGTTGTACTCGAAAAGAACTGATTTTTGACAACATTTTTGTCGTTTCTATTTTATTTTGTTGTTGTTTTGTTTTGGAGGGAAAACATTATAAAACACAAACGAAAAGAGGGCAAAGAGTTGGGGGAGGGAGCGACAATGATGTTCGGATGGTTAAGTGGGTGGCATGCCTGGGAGTACAAGGAATGTTTCGCTTTGAAGAATTGTAGTGTGTCTTTGTCACAAAGTCACAGAACAAGAATAATAATAATACAACCAAAGGTACACACACACACACACATACACGCCCACAAAAACATTTGCCAAAGAAAGGAAAGGACAGAAAAAACCCCCAAACACACACACACAACATGAGCAACAAACTGAAAAGTCAACAAAGATTTTCCATATTGAAGTGAACTTTTTTAAGAACACCCTGACACAGAGAAAACAGCAGATAGGCAACAACAGCAAAGGGAAAAATAATGACAAAGGGTAGAACACGGATGATGAACAGTGGTTTTAAAAGGGAATTTTGTATGGAGTCCTCAATATTTAGTCCTCAATAGAGACTGCTGTGGTCTACTACTGGAAAGGTCGATAAGTGGTTGTGGTCACATTGTACTCCCTAACCTTCGAACTTACGTTCCAGGCATTGTTGACAACATTTTCCCCATAACTTCGTACCACGCTGCAAATCAGTGGTTTAAAAACAAACGATTTATAAAAAATTTTTTTTTTTAAAAATTTTACTGGTCGTATTGGACAGACATATGCCGGAAATTATATTTAAAAAATAATTACCATGAAATTATCTAACACAAAAAATTTCCCTATTATTTGGTTTATCTAAGACCTAGTTTTTTTTCAACTAGTTATTATTTTGTTTTCGTTATCGGGCCATGTTCAACGAATTTTTGTTTACAAAAATGTAAGAGGAATAGTCCCTCCATCCCAAACAAGCCCATCGACTGCGTCAACCACAATTTCAAAGTCAAGTCCGGCTGGAATCACTAACCTGTCCCGTCTGTCCGTTCCGATGGGCAACGCCAGCCAGGAAATCGGTACGCAAAGAGCAGGATCGTCGAAAGCTGAAGCTGTTGCGAAAGCAGCGGAACGATGGACTAGCAGTCCGAAAAGTCTGAGACAGGCTGATCAAAAGTGTATCAGCTTACAGAGTAGTAGAAGCGATCTCTAACGTGGGCTAGCAAGGCTGCGGAGTCTTGGAGTGAGAGTCTGACAAATTCGCCCGAAGTCGGAGTATGGAGTCGAAAAACTTGCTCGACTCTGACTCCAAGTTTTAATTAGTTACATTTCCCATAAATAAAATGTATTGAGAAATAGTTAATCTGTTACAATTTTCTCCACAAGACCAAGGCTCTTATTTCACCCGGTCCGGAAGGCGATTGCGCTTGTCCGGTGATCCGCCAGAGTCTAAATTCATACATTCAATTGGTGTAAGTACCCATACGTTAATGTTAGATGCATTTTTGTACCCCGGGAGTGTTTTTGGCCAGGTCCACTAAATTAATGATGAAATAAATGATATTTGATTAATTCGTGAGACTACTTTTCATTCGCTGTCTGGGTCCATCAACCACAGTCACTCGCAGGGAGTTACAGAGTTACAGATAAAACTGTTATCACGTTTAATCAAGTCAGACGTTAAATTTAAAAATTTCGACAACGATCTCTGATAATAACGGACATAGGAAAGTCAACAAATTTCATTCATATATATGCGAATTTTTTCTTATAAGCACTTTTTATTGATAAGAAAGTAAAGACCAAGGCTGCGGAGTCTTGGAGTGAGAGTCTGACAAATTCGCCCGAAGTCGGAGTATGGAGTTGAAAAACTTGCTCGACTCCGACTCCAATATTTAATTAGTTACATTTTCCATAAATAAAATGTATTGAGAACTAGTTAATCTGTTACAATTTTAAATATATTATTATTGAACAACTGAAGTCGTAGTCCGGCTTTTTAAAAATGCTGGAGTCGGACTCGATCACTGTTGGCCTGTTAAACACACCGTGTTTTTGATCTCATACGAGATGTTCTTCTATCCGTTACCTGCTGTAAAACTAAATATTTCCCGCAAATTTCCTTTACATCGGACAACAATGAAGACATGAACAGCTGATGAAAGGAGATGCAGAAGAGAAATTTCTGGTTATTACGAAACAACCAAACAATCAACATTTGAAGATGTCACAAACGAAATGACAGAATAAGTTGTCGCCAGGCAATTGCGGAGATTGCGGTAATCAGATGAGGAGATTGCAGCCACTGTGCGATGGTGACGTTGTTGCTGTTGATATTGAGAAGGATGAGAAGGTGACGGTGATGACGTTGAAAAGGATGAGAATGGTGATGATGATGATGATGACGATGACGATGATGATGTCGTTGGTGGGGATTTTCACGAGGATGACGCTGAAGATGTGAAGGATGCTCAACAACAACAACAGCATCAGCAGCGGCAACAGCAGCCTCAACAACATCAAAGAGAATTCGTAAGCACACATATACATTTACACAGAATATTGTACTAGTGCAAATCTACTCAAACACTCACTCATACAAACACACACACACACAAATAGCACAACAACAACAACGACAGCGAAAAAAAAGTCTACAACAAAAAGAATTCCTTTAACTTTGATGTTGTACTTTAATTGCTGTTTTTAAAAGCATATTTCCCGCGCTCACTCGGAGCCAACTAACAAACAACAACTAGTTAAACACACTGTGGCTCTGTGGCCAAAAGCGTGGAAGCGCGGGTGCTTAGGGGGGGTGGCTGGCTATAACTGTTAGGAATATGGTGGGAAATCGGGGCTGCTCTCAACCACCACTATATGGGGGTGTGTGTGCATAGTTGGAACTAGAGCTGGTTTGGCGTCAGCATCATTGGGTATGTTGGGTGGTTGGGATGGATGTGGTTCACGGGGGCTGGCTGCATGGAACAGCAGAGCACGTTTATAAAGGATTTAGTTGTTAACTTGGTTGTTTGCGTTTTTGTTTGTTTTGTTTGCTTTCTGTGGCTTTAACATTGGCTTGCAGGTCGGCATCCATAAAGGTTTCCCAGCCGAAAGAATGGGGTAAAAGTGTATGCTGGCTGTTGTCGGTGTTGCTGCTGTTGCTTTTTGTTATCGTTGCTTTGTTGCCTCAAAAGGTTCTCATGATTTTGCCAACGCCAGCCGCCCCGCCATCATCTCCATCGCCACACTGCTAAATATCACAAAGAGGACACTTTTGAACGTGCACACAAACCGTTACACAGATAAAGAAACACGCGCTCAAACCGTAGCATGGCCGGAGAACCGAAGAGAGCCCAAGTATTCGAGGAGTATTCGAAACCTATTTAGGGAAAATGGAGTAGTTGAATGAATGGGAGTCGTCCCCAACGTCCTCGTCGTCTTTGTTGTTGTCGTGTTGCTGTCGTTGTTTTTATTATTCACTCAAAGGATACACAGAAGAGCAAAATGAAGACAAGAACAAACAACATCAAACGCCGGCCGGGCACATGCCGGGTGCTTTATGGGGCAAAACACATACACACACACACGCACACACAGACACTGTATAATGTGCTTACAAAAGCAACGGGACACATATACACTTAAAATCCCAAACCCCAAAACGACATAATGTGCAACATACATACGAGGGTAAGCTGGAGAAGGCTTTGTGTCTACCTCCCCAAGAAGTGGTACATGTGTCCATATTGCAATTTCAGTGCATTTAAAAAGGGGTCACTATTGGTGTGTACACACACGATTGTTGTTGGAATGTTTTCCCAGTTTGGCCCTTTGATATATTATAGAATATCTACAATTGCTGGTGATCGCAGAAGCACGCTACCTCATCGAGGGGGGGAAAGCTTATTTGGGTTGTAACGGCTTCCTTAGAAAAATGAAGAATTCCCACAAATGTATGAAAAATTACTCAAAAGGCCAATGTGAAAATTTCACGAAAAACTGCGAAAACTACCCCAAATAAGTTATGACAAATCCCCCAATGAAACAAACGTGACAATTTCTCCTAAAGTTCTGAAAAGTCCCCCCAATTAATTTATGAAACATTTCCCAATGAAACAAACATGACAATTTCTCCTAAAGTTGTAAAAAGTCCCCCAAATAATTTATTAAAAAATTACCCAATAAAACAGACGTGAACATTTCTCCAAAGGTTTTGAAAAGTCTCCCAAATAATTTATGAGAAATTCCCCAATGAAACAAACATGAACATTTCTCCAAAGGTTTTGAAAAGTCTCCCAAATAATTTATGAAAAATTCCCCAATGAAACAAACATGAACATTTCTCCAAAGGTTTTGAAAAGTCTCCCAAATAATTTATGAAAAATTCCCCAATATAAAGTCGACGCAATTTCACAAGTGCATTTTGAGTTCAATTCAACAAATAATTACGGAATATTTAAAAATTTTGGGTTACCCAAAAATGAAGTATTATCTAAAAATTATGAAAAAATTTCCAATTTTTTTGGGGCATTTTTCATTATGAAATTTTATATGGGATTTTTTTTGGGCATTTTTCATAACGCCTTTTGTGACAACTTACAAAAATCTACCGATTGAGTGCTCTACATAACTGACGTTTGAGCTGGCAACGTTGTCAACGCTGAACTATAAAAAAGTGTGAAAAATAATTTCCCAACCAAAAAGTAACGGTTTCACATTAAAAGCGGTCAAATCGACAACTGGCTATTGTTCCACAAATACTCTTGACAATAATAAAGTATGTTTTTTAAGGCTGCCGAAGAACTATCGATATCGATAACTATGGTTTGATATTTCTGTTCAGTGAGGTTAGCAAGTCGGTGGTGGGGTTCAGACGCTGACGGCATCATCGGTCCTTATTTCTGAGCAATGCTGACTGAATTTTGGTTTCCAAAAATTAATTAGCTAAATATTAACGATATAAGGTTCCAAGGAGACGGCGCAACTAACCATACAGCGCCCTTTCCAATCGATTTATGGAAAAATCAATTTGTGACAACTTTAAATGGTCCTGTTCACTGGCTCCCTCGTTCCTGCGATTTAACGCTTATGGATTACTTTTTATGGGACAATGTTAAGTCATTGGTTTTTGCTGACAAACCACAACTCTCGAAAGCCAAAATTCAAGCCACCATTAATGCCAGACAGCCAGATTTATTAAAAAATGTAGTTAAATCGATTGGGACAGCCATACACCAGAAATCATATTTAAAAAAATTACCAAGAAATTATCTAACAGACTGTTTTAAAAAAAATGCCCCAAATACGAATTCCCAAAAACAGATGAAAAATTCCCCAATAAGGCCAACATAAAAATTTTCCCATTTCTACCTGACCGCACCTTTGACGCGAGAAGTAAAATGTGTTAAAATGCCTTTAAAATATGAAAAATGGTCCAAACTAGAAAAATTATATTTAATTTAAATTTATAAGTAATTTTATAAGTAATTCCATAAATCCAAGTCTCCATAAGTCGAACTTTTCTAAGGGATAATGATTTGAGTTATTTAAGTTTGTTTGTATATGGCTATTTCCAGAAAAAGGTCAACCATGACGAAAAAATTAAAATTGGTTAAACCGCCATTTTTGTCATTTATATTGTTAAAGAACTATTTGAATTTAAGGAATATAATGCGTTTAAAGCATATTTTTGTTTTTGTTGTGAAAAATTTACACAAAAACTTACAATATTTTATTTTTCTTTTTTTGTGACTCTTTCCTCTGGTTTTGCTTTTCGTTGTTATTTATTATATATATGTTTTATTATTGCAATCTTGTTTCAACAATTTTGTTCCAACGATAAACTAATAAGAAAATATAAATAGACACATAGTAGGCTTTGACAAACCGTATATTTTTGCCTTTTTTTGTCCTGCTATTTCTGTGTCACGTTATCGATGCCAAAACACTGTTTTTTATCAGTACTGTTCACCCCGTCGAAGAAAGAAGCTGAAAATTATTATTTAAATAAAGTTAATCGTGCTTAACATAAATAAAAAAAAATAGTCCGCTTTTGATATTGAAGAAGGTTTAATCTCAATCAAAAGTTTGTCACGTTACTCATCGTAAGTGGGAAATATTATAATATTATAATATTTAATTACAAGCAAGTATCAATTTTTACTTGCGTTGCTTGGACTTCCATGAAAAAAGAATCTGTGGCTGTAATTAGTAATAGTTTGAAGCATGACAAGGCTGAAGTTTTCTTATTTTTAACAACAATTGTTAAATACTTAAAAGAAAGTCATGGACGTTTTAAACAAATTTTTGTGTTTTCAGACGGAAGTAGTTCACAGTTTAAAAATAAGTTCATAATTGATAGCTTAACTAATTTTATAGCTGAATTTGAATGCGATAACATTGAGTGGAATTATTTTGCATCGTCGCATGGCAAGGGTGCAGTCGATGGGGTTGGAGCCGTATTGAAGAGAAAAGTATGGCAAATGACGAAAACCAATAAAGTCTTGCTTCACAATGTATTTGATTTTTACGAATGCGTGAAAAACAATGTTTCTGGAATTCATATTATGTATGTTGATGAACGTGAAATTATGATTTCAAACACATTAAAGAAAAAATGGGAGCAGTCGCCAAATGTTCCAGGGATAAGGAAAATACATCATGTTTCTTACGATGAGCATTTTAAAACACAAGTAGCTCAAACTGCATATTCAAAAAACAAAATTGTTATTTCTTAATCTGTTTTAGATTCTTATACATGTATTCTGAATTTTTATTATTATTTATTTATTTAAAACATTAGAATTACTATTTTTTGATTTTCCAAATAAAATTTGATGAGAAAAATTCTATGTAGAAATTTTGTCACGTTACCGATGTCACGTTACGAATCACTAAAAAACATTATAAATATATAAAGCAATAGTTTTAGATAAAAATTACTCTTATAAATGGAAAACTACATTTCTTTATTATGCTTTAAGAGTATTTATTTACAAATTAATGGCCACATTTCGCAGAATTTTGATTTTTTCAATATCAAGTCACAAATGACTTCCATTTTTTGTCACGTTATCTATCCAATGTTTTCCAAAAATTCTTTAATAACGTCAAGTTCCCAATGCTTGTCTTTTGTAACAAAAATAGTGTTGATGAAAGGCTGTATTCACGTAAAAAAACATTTGTGGAAATATTGATTTTTACCATGTTTTTTTACATTTAAAGGCGTACGAATGTCACGTTATCGATCCTGGAAATACCCATATGCCAACTAAATGACGAAAAAAGTAACAAAAACGTGTGATTTATGCGGAAATGAAAGAAATCAATAAATTGTTATCACTTATGCGGAATTTTCAATAAAAATAACTTTGGATAATTAAATCTTCTTTTATTTAAACAAACCGAGTTTGAATTTTTTCTATGAAAGGAAGATTGAAACTTGTGGCTCAACTATAAAAATAAAACGCCTTTCCTTTCGAGCCATACACCTAATAAACCAATAACTGGGCACAATTAGTGAATGAACACACAGAGCTAAACATTTTTTACCAGCGTTTTAATTGGAAATTAGGTTTCCTTGAATGTCGATGGTTGAGAAAATAATTCTTTTTGGTATAAACACGTTTATTCCCTCGCAGACTACTTCGAATTGTTGATTTAATCAGATATGCTTCCACCAAAGAGGAAGCGTTCAGAATTTGGCGTTTAAATAGGAACGTCCATACTAAGTTGTTATGCAAACAGGCAAAATCAAAATGTGCGAGACTTAGTTGCTAAAAAACCTATTACAGTGTATTACGAGCTGAATTTATCTCTTATCCTGGGGGAAAGGTTTTATTCATTTGTGAAAAGGGTATAGGATCATTCATCATCTTCTATCTCAACCCATGTTAACAATGAACAGATATTCACTGGCCCGTTTGATAAGGCTAACCTTTAGTTGCCTTGAAGCAGTCAACCACTTCCCGTGATCGAAAACGTATGTACATATATCCATGACTCCCAAAGAAATATTCCCCATAAGTCCCAATAAGAGTGAAACACCTCCCAACATTAAAAAATTAAATAACTGGCAAAGAAAAAACAGAAATAACTCCCAACATTTGAGACTTAATTCTTAACGACTTTTTTTCCTAAATAAAATGAAATATCTCACAATGAAAAAAAGTCCCAACATAAAAGAAATAACCCCCAATTCGAAACTTTCAAACAGAATAAAAGAAATGTAGAGTCTCGTAATTATGTATTCAGAGAAGAGAAGTTTGGTGGAGGCGGCGGCGGCAATGCGCTCGATTCGGCGACGGATGATTGGACCACCGCGCCGCCTACCTCCCCACGGTTGTCATACCTTTCCATATTATTCAATCTGAACCAAAACTAGTTGTTTAAATCATCCAAGCGGTACAATTAAAAATGTGCCATTAAAATTCGTCTGTTATTTGAAATGTTTTCAGTTATTAGTTTGAAAATTTTGTGTGCAAATTTCTTAATATTTTGTTGTGGTATTTCATTCTTTTTATTGGGAGTTATTTCACGGTACCTTAAAAGAGTTTTTGCCAAACTCAAGGCGAACAAAACTCCGGTCCCGGGTAGTATTTCAGCACTCGTCCTATGTAAGTGCTCTTCGACGCTAGCTCGTCTATTGTCTAACCGTGCTGGAATTTACCCTTCACATGTGAAAGTTGCCAATGTTGAGCCGATCCCCAAGAATAGTAAGGCTACAAAAACTGTCATTTACCGAACAATTACAACATGTTCTTGGCTCTCCAAGGTTATGGAGAGCATGGTTAACCACCATCAAGTCTAGTATCTAGAGTCTAAGGGCCTTTTGGATGATCGAAAGCATGGCTTCCGTATCAATCGATCTACTGGAGATCTGATGGCGTTCATTCACAACGATGGAGTCGAGCCCTTCACCGCCTTGGTGAACGCAAGGTGGTGGCTCTAGACATTTACAAGGCGTTCGATAGGGTCTGGCACGGTACATTCATATCGAAACTTATTACACTTTGTGTTGGTAATACCTTATCTCGATTCATATCGAGTTTTTCGAAGAGATCGTTCTACTTCGGTGGCTACGTCAACAAGCAAAATTGTCGCATCTGGGGTACGAAAAAACCAAGAGTTATTCATGTGAAGCCTGTTTGGTGCGGTTTATGGTCCGGCGGGGTCATGTGACATTACTTTTTCAAAAATGAGGTTGGATCAACAGTTACGGTGAATGGATTGCGTTATCGAGAGATGATTAAGGATTTTTAATGGTCGTAGTTCGATGATATTGATCTGGACAATGTTTAATTTCAACAAGACGGCGCTACATGCCACACAAGCAACAAACCGTTGCTCTTGACATGAAAAGTTTCCGGACCGTATTATTTCTCGAAGGGGTGATCACAATTAGCAACCAAGATAAGGCCTACGCCAACAGCCCAGCATTGATTTAAGACCTCAAAGATAGAATTCGTGAGGCTATCGAGGACATAGGGCAGCCAATTTGCGATTTGGTTATGGACAATTTCATGAAAAGGATATGGCGATGTTGTTTTTCATTATTTACCGCATACCTTCCTCTTAATTATGAAATAATCATCCGATCATTTACCTCAAGAAATGCTACGTGTAATACGTAGTCATACTTGTTCGCGAGAAAGAGTACAGCCCAGGTAACACTTTAGAATGATTTTTTAGAATTTGGAAAACGTACCAAAGCGACGCTTTAACTTTAAGAAAATATCTTTGTTAATTAAATTGCAACAAAAAGCACAATTTCCATTGAATGTAATAAAGGTTTTGTATTGAAATTCCTTGTTGTCAATAAATTATGGACCATTCAACGAGAAGTGGAAAATTTCGTAAAAAAATAAATCCACGCCCGTTACCACCCACATAAATTGTTAATATAAAGTCATGTAATTTGCTGGAAATGGACTAAGGTGTGTGTGTGTGTTAGCAAATTAAATAAGTCCTTTAACTTATTTTAATAAACAGAAGAAAATATGATTGGGCATCGATTCAGTGGGTGATTGGCACAATCTTACTAATAATACATACTGACTAGTGTAGAGTACACATACATATATGAATTCCAGCCAAAAGTTGGTGAATTCAATCATCAAATATGTCCTTTAACTTAATTTAATAAACAGAAGAAAATATGATTGGGCATCGATTCAGTGGGTGATTGGCACAATCTTACTAATAATACATACTGACTAGTGTAGAGTACACACATATGAATTCCAGCCAAAAGTCGGTGAATTCAATCATTCATAATTGACAAAAAAACATATGTATTCAGCAACACAGTGTGGTACATAACTAATCGTAGGTATTGAGTAAAAGGGAATAAAAACAACGCAAACAAAAGCACGAGAACATTTTTTTTTGTTTTAAGCAAATCGCCCCTCGTATACCGGCATCGTAACCCTTCACAATAACAAACGAAACATCATCATCATCGTCGTCTTTATGCTCAAAGCCAACCTCATCATCATCATCATCACTTGCATCCATTAAGGCATTCTTATGCACACACACTCATACACTTAGTACGTACACACATACACATCTACATACACTCTTCATCTCTCTCCTAGCAATCTACACACATACAACATAGCACATTTACAGACCGCCGACATATATTCTCACATACAGACCGCCGACATACATACACATCCACATACACACACACACAGAGACGAATAAATAGGATCCTTTTTGTAGTTTTGTTCTGTGTGTTTTAACACTACCGACTACACGAGTATTTAACTAAAGCTTTTTTTTTTTTCATTTCAGCCTCCTTTCATTCTTTCCTTTTGATTTCTGTTTGTTTTTGTTGGTTGATTTCTCCCAACCTCCCCTCACGTTCACCGCATGCATGCATGATTGTATGCATGTGTGTGAGGCTTTTGTTGTTGTAGTTTTAAACTTGCCTATGTACAATAATACCGTTAGGATACCATTTCCGGCGCGCACATAGTAAAAGTACACATAAGTGCATTTTGTTTGTGTGTGTGTGTGTGTGTATTTTTAACGGTTTTTATGTTAAACGAAAAAATAGAGCGTATTAATTATGAATGTAAATGACACGAATGTAAGTCTGTGTGCAAGAGCACGTCTGTAGGTGTAGAACTTTGTGTTGTTGGTTTCCTTTAATCACAAATGATCGTAACAAAGCAACAAAAAAAAAAAATAAAATACAAAAAATATTCACCATAAAAAACAATTAATCAAATAATTAAAGTCAACTGCCAAGCATCACAAATACACTTGTTTGTTTATGCTGTCGGTTTTTTACAACACTTTAGACATTTTCTTGAAGTCACTTTGAATATTTTTGAAAACTTTCTTTGTTAGTATTTTGCATAATTTTTTTTTTTGTAAATTAATTTCATTCTTCATGTATTTTTTTTAAACTTTAATCACACATGAGATTTGTTTGCTTTTTTCACTTTTCCCGCACCCGGATTTTCGTGTTATTCACGCGTTCGCTTTCAACGGAACACTGAAATCAATTGTCGTTTTCAAATAGGAAAATGTGTTTCTGTTGTCACTCTCTCATTCCTTTCCCATTCTCAACCAGTGTCACCGTCCGTTTCGTTTCATTGTCGTTTCCTCACATGCGGTCGGCATCTCTCTCGGTGCGTGGTTTTCTGGTGTGAATAAACAACAAGTGTTGTTCGATGTTGCAAGCGACCGTTGTGTGCGACATAAACACAACCTCGGGCAACTTGGTTCGTTATGGTTGCCATGGCAACTGGAAATTTGAACAGCAAAAAGAGATGGCAAAACTAATTTATAGATTAAATTAATGCTCGAATATTTTTCTTTTGTAATGAAGGGTTAACTATTTTGCTTTTTAAAAGTAAACGTAAATAAAACACATACATATAAAATATTTTTTTTTTATGATATTTCTTTTTTATTATAAAGTTTGAACGTTGACATTATGTGTTAAACACTACATCATTTAAATGACTGAAGTATTGCAAGCATTGATTCTTTTGAGGTGATTTTGGACCATTTGTTGGCACATATTGGGCGGTATCTCAGCCATAACTTGACGAATGTTGGTTCTTGAGTGCTCAAGAGTTAAAGGTTTATCTGCAAAAACACGGTCTTTCGCGTAGCCCCACAAAAAAGTCTAATTGTGTCAAATCGCAGGATCTTGATGGCCAGTTGATGTCGCCACGACGAGAAATTACGCGGCCAGAAAATGTCTTTTGCAATAAAGCCATATTCGCTCCAGTTGTGTGGCATGTGGCACCGTCTTGTTGCAATCACATAGTCCAAGTCGTATTCTTCAATAGCAGGCAAAAAAGTCGGTTATGATACGACCATAACGCTCCGAATTGTCGTTTTCGAAGAAGTAAGGTCCAATCACACCATCGGACCAAAGAGCGCACCAAACAGTGACTTTTTGTGGATGTAATGGCCTCTATTCAATTACTTGAGGATTCTCAGAACCCCAAATACGACAATTTTGTTTATTAACATAACCACCGAGTGAGAAATGTGCTTCATAACCATATTATTATTAGGTTTTAATAATTTTTAAGCGTTTTGTGATAGTTAAGCGATCCATTTTCGTCAATGTCAGACTTCCAACTGAATAGAAAAAAAATGCTTTAACAACTTAGTTGGGCAGATGTCGAATTCCAGCCCTGTACTTTTGAAACCACGAAATGGATAACACTATACGTTTTATCGACAAACGTGTGCTGCACTTCGAAAAACCCTCGCAGAAAATCCGATTGGACCATTTACAAAAAATCTGAAAAATACTTTACCACATCAGCTTTTAAAAAAAATCTTTTGGACACCGTAATGTCCGCCCTTCTAACACAGTCCATCTCGAAGCACTTACAATCCACAACATTTAATTTGTTATTCGTCTCAGCAAGCATCCGTAAAGATAATCCAATTGAAATTTTGTGTGTTTTTCTTTTAGTTTATTAAATTTTTATTAAGAATTTATTACACATTTATACACAAATATACATACATAATATATAGGAATAGATAACTTATATATGTATATACATTCTCTCATAGTTTATATTAAATTATATTGTTTAATAAGTATAATTATAATTATTATAAGTATTTGGTATTTTGTAGTTTAGTAGATAAGGTTTTTGTTTTGCTCGTTTGTTTCTTTTGAAGTTAGTTATTTAATACATTTTTTGTTTTTAAAGTAAATATGCATGTAAAGTCATGGCATCTTTTTTTTTTTTTTTTTTTTTATCAAAAAATGCAGTAAGTGGTATTATTTGTTCAGGACTCATTTGTGTATACTTGTAGTGTATTAGTTTTATTATTATTTATATATGTTGTTTTTAAATAATACATTTATATGTAGGAATAGATTTTGATTTGTGTTTTAAAGTTTGGACTTTTTTTTTGTTCTCAGTTGTTTTTAGTTTTTAGTTGTTAGTTTTCGGTTTTCTTTTTTTTGTTAAAAATAAATTTATTTTAAAAAAATATTATTAAATAGGAAACATGTATAGTTATGGTTTTTCGTTTTTTTAGTTATTTTTATTTTATAGGATTTGTAAAAATGTCATATAAGTGGTAGTAGTAGTTGTAGTATGTTAATATTTTAATTTTTAAAATAATTTTCCCTTAAAACGTCATTGGTTTGTGTGTGATTTTTAGACTTTCGTTTTTCTTGGTAGAGTTTTTTTTTGTTTTTAAAAAATTGGTAGAAAAAATATTTTGAAATCTGTTCGCTGTGGGTGTAGCAGGTTTATACGTGTGGTTTTACTGTAAATACATAATAAAAAAAAAATTCTATTGATAGTTTTTTTTTTTAATTTCTGCATATAGTAGTTTATAATAACTCAAAACGACTTGTCTGATTTTGTTCAAGTAACTTTGGAAATAGAGAAAAAATTTGATTTCTTTTTAATTTCTGCATATAACTTATAGTAAGTCTTTAACGACTTGTCTGATTTTGTTGAAGTAACCTTAGAAATAGAGGAATAAAAAAAGATCTATTCATAGGTTTTAATTACTGCATATAATCTGTAATAACTCGAAAACGACTTGTCCGATTTTATTCAAGCAGCTTTAGAAATACTTTTATTAACATTATCTTCAAATTTTGTATTGTAAAGTTTTTTAATTTAATTAATATTTTAGGAGTTATCAATGAAATAAAGGGAACACATTTTTTTTAATTTAATTTTTTGAAAATTTATTTAATATTACGAATGGCAAAAAAGTGTTAAATTTTGTTAAGTTATCGCCAAGCCCTATATCGTATAATCAAATTACCGAATTTCATATGAAAAATACAGTATACACAGTTTAATAGGTAGGGGTGGAGAAATTGTACGATTTCTCATTATACCCTAGTTCTTTTTTAGAAGGTCATTATTTTCTTGTTCATTTAGCTTTGATATACCATAAACCATCTGAAGATCTAGACAAAAGACAATGTTAAACCAATTTAATTCAAATAGATGAAGTCGTTTTCGAGTCTCAAAAATTTAAAAAAAAATATATAAAAAGAAATTAATGAGTACAATAATGATGGAATTTTTTTCCATGGCAAAGATTTTCTGCAGTTTTTTTTACATTTTTTTTTTAAACAAAAACCTGTCAGTAAAAATCTCGAAGTAATATTCCCTGAGTACAAAATTTTTTTTTCAATGGAAAAGATTCTAGTTCTTTTTTTACATTTAAAAAAAAAATTTATATATTTTCAAAGGACTGGTGCAATTTTCTTGAAGTAACATTTCCCTGAATACAAAAATTATACATATTTTTTTCTTCGGCTGGGATTTAAAGATTTATAATTAATTTTTGAGATTTAGGTTTGAAGTAAATTTAAAAAATTATCCTTAACCTTTACCTTCATTCCCTTTGTAAACAAATTTAAGTAAAACGAATATAAAGATAATCTAAATTTTCAAAATTTATTCCGTGAATATCGGACAATTAATTTTCGAGTTATGGCAAACAAAGTTTCTGAAATTTGAATTTCTTTTTTTTAAGTCCAGCCAAAGAAAAAAATACTTATAATTTTTGTATTCAAGGAAATGTTACTTGAAGAAAATTGCACCAGTCGCATTGAAAATATACAAAATTTTTTTTTTTAAAAATTTAAAAAAAAACGAGAACATTTTTCCGTTTAAAAATTTTTTGTACTCCGGGAATATTACTTCAAGATATTCAAAGTTTTTGTTGAAAAAAAAATGTAAAAAAAACTGAAGAAAATCTTTGATATGGAAAAAAGAATTGCATCATTCAAGGAAACCGCACCAGTCGTTTTTTGAGAAAAGGGTTTTTTTCAAAAAAAAAAAAAAAAAAAAAAAAAAAATAGCCATTGAAAGAAAATTCACCATTTTTGTACTCAGGGAAATATTATTTCAATAAAACCGCAAAAGTCATTTTCGACATATTGGACTTTTTTAATATTCAAAAAAATCATAGAAAAAACATGTCAACCCATTTTGTACTCGGGAGAACATAACAAAAAATCTCTCCAGTGTCTGCTCTTAATTTTTTGCCATATTTCTAACACGTGGGAGTCGGTTAGTCTGTATTATATTTTAAAATTCAATTAAAAACGTTGAATTTCCAATTCTTCACCTTCCTCCACACAGCGAACAGATTTTCTTATTTTGTTAAATTTCATATATTTTTCAATACTTTGTTTTATTTTGCTCGTTAAAAAATAAATTTGATCTAGGAAAAAGTTCTCATAAATAAACTATTAAATTTAATATTCGTATAATGTATAAAGTTGTTGTTCATTAGTTTTAGTTATGCAGTTAAAAAGTTATTTTCAATACTTTGTTGTTCTTTTAGCGGTTTCTGTTAAATTCATCGAATTTATTTTCTTTTTTTTTTGCTTGTTTTACAATATTTGTCAGTTTGTTTTACATCTTACATATAAATATTATTTAATATATTCTTTTTTATTATTATTTAGTTTTTGTGTTTTGTTGACTTGGATTTTCATTTTCTTCATTTTTTGGTTTTTATGTTTTCAAATTTCTTATAACATTTATAAACTTTTTAACATTCATATTCATAACATTACATTATTACAGCATATTTTATTAAGCGTATAATTATTTATTATATTACATAGTTTATTTGTATGTAAGTTGATGTTTTTCTTGTTGTATCTGCGGTTATCTTACAAAAATTCAAAGAAACAAATTTGAAACATAAAACAATTAACCCAGCAAAATTGTAAAGGCGTCTGGAAATGTCGCTGTTGTGGAGTTGGCAATAACTAAAACAAATAGTGACAATTATTCACTATTTAGAACAAAGTGACAGTTGCGCATCGTGTCAGTGGATGAGTGTTTTTTGTGTGACAACAAGCACGACACAGACCAATTATGGAGAGCTCTGCTTTATACTCACGGAAATGTCAAAATATTTCTTATACCATTTGGGCTCGTTTAGTTCAGGGACATCCACAAATGTCCCTGCTCACCGCGAAAGTTCAAGAAAAGCGTTAAATGAAGCGTCTGTGAAAGACCGACTGCATTCAATAAACAATGATGAGCGTATTCAGAAAAACTTATTCAAAAACAATTTTCACACATTTTTCTTATCAAAAGTTAAATTTTGTTATGAATACTGGGGTTAGAATTCGAGGGTCTGGTATAGTGACAACATAAATAACCTTCACATTTTGTTTCTATCTTTTATTGTCGAATTGAGGAGAAGAAGAACAACAGCAATTTGTGACGACCTCAGGATGGATGAAAGTACACTTAAAGCTGTTACAGAATTTCTTAAAAAAAAATAATGGCAAATCAATGGCGGACGGCGAACTACTGCGGGAAAAGTGAAATCTACATCATCAAGATCATGCCAATAAATGAATGCACGATAAAGTCCTTTACATAGCGAAAAAAAAATTTACACACAATTTTTTTATTTATACAAATATATGGCCATTTCTATTGGCTTTTTTGTACGCAAAGTAACAACCAAGGCGCCGAATAAACTTTCGTTCGGCAAATAAAGAATTTTTAAGGGAATAAGTACAAATAATTCTCACAATGTTTTTGCTTTTAGTTCGTAGTTTTTCATTGCATACTTTTAGGGCTGAATAAAATTTCACAATTATTAACCATTAAATGCGCTGTGTATCCTATAGAATACAACCATATTTTCACTTTGTCGCATTGTACAGTCTACTGGGTCAACTTTTCGGATAGGGACTCAATCAAATTTGGCGAATAGTACAGTTCTGTGCCAAAATAACTCATAATTTGTTAATTTGTATAAAAAAAACTGAGAAGTTATGTAGACTTTTTTTGGTTGAAACTCATAGTTAATAAGTAAATGGTTTTTGCTGGTTCAATTTTGACTATTGCACTAAGAAAACGCAATACAAGTTTGGAATCCACTCAAAAGAACTGGCGGTAAACCAATCGGTTAATGTACCACAGCATTGTGGCGTTTTTCAGGGAGAAATCATGGCAGTGGAAGGAGTTTCTCGGTGGCTGTGAAGTAACGTCATAACCGTCCATAAAATCTGTATTTTCAAGAACAGCCTCGCATCTCTTAACGAGGTGGCCATGCAGTTTGATATCCACCTAAATGGGTTTGCTGGGGCACAGGAACATTGCAGGATAGAGTGGATGAGCTGAGTGAATGGGTAACCCTACCAGTTCTATCAGTATTGGAACAGGTTCTTCCCTAGCCATATGTCAGCTCAATCTCAGATGAAAAGCTTAACTACAGAAGAACGATATACGGTCTGAATCCAGTACATGCCGGAATACCAGGCAAATCTCGCCTTGTTATGACCTAAATCACTCGAAATCCCTCATTTCTAGATCAAGGTTAGTTATGCATATGCTGGTGTCCCTAAAAACAGGAGACTGGTTGACAGGTAGACATGCAGCCAGACTAGAAGTCGCGGCTAATGCCTGTTGTATAAGCTTTGGATACGAGGAAGATGACGATAACGTCGAAAAACCCGCATTCGGCTGTCTGTTTGAGGTGATTTAAGTTTTTAGGGAAACATTTCTTCTCGCACCTCGCACAGGTATACCGGAAAGTACCTTGAATGATCTCAGACGGTTTCAGCTTTGCTCAGGTTGGTTTATCAAATGAAATCAGTTAAAGTTTAACAAACGTTATATATCTCGAAAACTATGTAATCATAACATCAATCATCAAGTCAATTGTTCAATTTGAAAGTCATGTATATCTGGCACTGTCGTCACTAGACTTATCGACCAACTTATGTCAGACGGGTTGCGATTTCTTGGTCGGTTGGGGTATGATTGCGAATCAAATAGTTTGCCATTTTAATTTTCGAAATAATGTTCAATAATAATGGTGCCAACTTCTTACAGCCATATTCATAAAAATTTAAAAAAACCTTTGTTAAGAAAAAATTGTGAAAATTGTTTTTGTATTTTCATACATTTTTCTTAACAGAGATTTTTTTAATTTAAATTTTTTTTCTCTGAGTTATGCTGTGACCGTTTTTGTGTTTTTGAAGAAAAAAATTAATTAATGTTATAAATTGAAAATCGCTAAGTTTCCTTTTTTTTTAGTAATTATAAAACACAGAGTTAACCATGCCTGATTTTGCTGGGTTCGCCATAACAAATAATAATTACATACATATTTGTATTTTGAAACCATTGTAGTTTTTAACTGACTGATTATTTTCACCATTGTTGTGTTTTAATAAAATCGTTATGTCCTCTTATAGAAAATCTTAAAATATGTTTAGTTTTTGTTATCTGCGAATCGAAATCAACGCATACTAAAATATAGTTTCTGTTTCTTCGAATCGAAATAAAATTGGATTAAAACTAGTATATATATATATATTTATATATGTATATTATGTATTTAAATAAATGCTTTAAAAGTAAGTTTATTTATATTTGTGTTTTTTTTTAAAAAATACTATTTGTCTATGGTAACAAAAAAAAAACAATATAGGAATTATATCACGGCACTACGAAACAAGGCTGAATAGGAGACGAACGGAAATGTTGTTTACTAAAATATAATATTACCTTCGAAATTCTAAAGCAATTCATATAAAAATAACGATACAAAAAACATTGTACATTATTTGAGAGATGTAGAAAAAATTTCAGTTTCTTAACATTCCACTTCCACTTTTCAAAAAACAAAAAAGAAAGAACGCCAAGAACATATACTACCATTGAAGTTTCTGAGGAAAACAAAATATCTTTTTAAAAAAAATATAAATTCATTTTAAATTCAGAAATTACTAATTTATTTTCAAATACTTCAATGAAACCATAGCAAACACAAACCATTAAGAATTTGCTAAATTTAACAATACAAAATTTCAATATAACAAACAATATTTTTGGTAAATTACCAATTAACAATGTTTCTACTGCCCTGATATAATTCCTGGAAACAGTAACCCAATGAAGACCATTCACTTTTTATACGAATTACGTCCTGCTTTTTAACTACTTGGCCATTATCAAAGCTTACAATGCGTCATATGATCTCACTGTGTTTCTGCTTCAAAGGTACGTTTTATACTTTGCAATTTACTTGTATAGTAACTAACGAGCATTTTCACAATCTCCGCTTAAGAGCTAAGCCCTAGTTAGGCTTATCAGTCTCCTGCGTCTTCCGGTGAGCCCTTAACCGTTAATTGTGAAAATTGTCCTAAATCCTATTGGAATTCTATATCTGGGGTTTATGCCTTGACTGTACATTTAAGTGTGTGTGTGTGCGGTTTTTGTCTTTGCTATGCTAATTAGTAACTTTGTGTGTTATTTGATTTTTTTCAAATTTGTTGGGAGGTGTTTTTCTTTGCACATCAGTTGGACAGATTAAAATTCCCTTTTTCTGTTTAGGAATAGTTTGAGTTTGAACGGATTATTAATTTTTGGTGATCTAACTTTGGTTTAGTGAAGTTGAGAACCTAATATGGCAAGATTGTTCTCATGTAGAGTCTGTGTGAAATTAACGCTTCTATTAGAGAGTCTCCAGTTGGACCTCTTCATAAACAGAAGGGCCTGACAAACGACGTCGAGAGAAAATGTTAAAAACACTAGCGATAAGGATGATTCTGACTAAAAAAAATGCTCTGCTTTCACTAATTTTCTTCATATATACAGTGGAAGCTCTGGTGGGCGGACAACGACGGTCGCAGTGATGTTCGCCCAGTGAAGATTAATTTGGTCTAAAAATACCGCATGCGACCGAGAAATTAGTCCGTCTTTCCGTCCGTCGTTCATATTCACAGTAAATGATAACTTTTTTTTATTGACACAGCATCGAAAACCAAAACAGCTGTAAGGTTTCGTTGCGGTCCAACCTAAATCATCGCGTTGTCGTTTGCGCTCACATTTTGAGTGTACGCCTTAAATTTGGTGTGGGTGTTTTGGAAATGATAACACAGCTGACAACAGCTATTTTACGGCTTCGACTAGCTAGAATGGAAAGTGTGCGATATTTTTCGACTAAACGAACTTAAAATCCCTTTATAGGTTTGCAATATTTTTTTTTAACAAAACAACATAAAAATTCCGATTGTGTGCAACATGCTGCAAAAATTTAACATTTTTTGGTACAAACGAAATCCACATAAGTTAACAATATCCTGTCACTCACTTTCGCATTAAAAGCGACCCACTGAAATGTTTACGCTTTCCTTCGTTCGCATAGACTTTCGTTTAGTGGTTGGCCAATCAGCTGTTTATGGCATAGAAAGCAGGCGAACGTTAACGTTCGACAACGTTGGTGAGGACGATAATATCTATTTAGACCAGAGTTGATGAGATGGCTGTGGGGTTTTAATGGATTAGACCGATACTTTTTAAGTGGTGCCCAACAGTGTAACCCTACGGCATATACATATTTAGAATGTGCATTAATGAATCGCTTTAAAGCGCCCCGGTAGGAGTGGGTTCGATTCCCACCAGAGGCTTTGGTCTGTCGCTGCAAAAATCTATCAATATGGTCTGTGCCACCCGGTTTACTTTGGACTAAAAATTAGAAAATTCATTTACTTTTTATTGTAATTAATAAGAAATGAATAAATAATCGCTTTTACTGGCAATAATTGGAATTTAGAAACCAGAGTCGATTAGCTGCTATGTGGTATGAGTATACGACAAATTACAAATGGCGCCCAACGCATGTATTTTGGTATATGTATCTCAAAAGGGTTTTTTATATTTATTTGAGTAATAAAAATCCGTGGTGCTTTTACTAGCTTCCAACATATGCTAATTAAATGATTATTGTCTTTACTGCTGAAAAAAAAATATTTTTATTTATTTTCCCACTATTTGTAGCTTTCTATATTCCATCATACAATGTCGGGTCCAAGTAAATGAGTATTCCATCCATAGTTCAAATATTTGCGAAACGGGGAAACTTCTGTTGATTTATGGAATGGAAAGGGAAATAAAACCAAATAATTATTATTATTCCAACGTCACTATTTCATAGGCATGATGGCAAATTACAGGGATGTATCTCGTAAGAACTGTTGTGGATGCAGCATCAGTGTAAAAGATGAAGAACCAGTACTTCATCTGAACGACAGTGCGGTGATAGATGGTGTTGAACTATCATGAGCAAATGATTCAAGTAATTTGCTCGTATACCGCTTTAGGAAGCTGTCTGCCTTAAGTACCATCCACACATCCAATAACTACATTTCTTTCGTTTAAATACATTTAATTTGACATCAGTTCTTTCAGGGTCTCAAATTTTATTTATGGGAGACAAATTGTCTCTTATAAGACATCCAGAGTCTGGCAAATCTCAGCTGATACTATACCTGGCCAAATAATCTCAATATGGCTGACAATTTGATGGTTTTCGAAATACATGATGATCTGATTGCGTCACTCAATTTAGGTGGCATTGTATAAAACCTGCCCTTTTGACGACATTGTCTGGTTATCGAAAATTTGAATTAAAAAAATACAATATGTGTGAGATGTGTTTTCTTATCCAACTTTTGTCAATCCCGCTTTGGCATTTTATATCAATCCGAAACGACATTCAGTGGTTATCGATAATTTGAATTTAAAAAAAAGCAGTTAGGGATGTGTTTTTTTTTATCCACATTTTGTTAATCCCACTTTGGTGTTTTGTATCAGTACGAGACGAAATTCACTGGTGAATTAAAAAAAAAACAGTAGTAGAGATTTTTTTAATTCAAATACCAAATTGCCTTTGAATTGATGTTCATGTTGAATCTTTTTAATTATATTTTCATCCTAGATTGCTTGAAATGAAATCATGTCGTGTTCTTTGTATCAGTTCGAGAAGACACTGACTAGTTACCGACAAATGTGTATTTAAAAAACGAATGTGTTTTTTGTAACTCAAATTATCGATAACCAGTCAATGTCGTCTCGGACTTATACAAACTACCAAATTGGCATTGAATTAATGTTCATGTTGAAACTTTTTAATGACATTTTCATCCGAAATTGATTGAATTAAAATCATATAAAATATTTCGAATTGTTTGTATCAGTCCAAGAAGACACTGACTAGTTATCGATAATTTGTAAGTAGGGTTTTTAACCCGGCATTTCCCGAGACATATTTCCCTGGAAATTTGCCGATTTTTTACTTCCCGATTCCCGGGAACAAAATATTAACAACAATTTAAACTAAGTATGATTTTAGGCACTTTTTACAAATGTGATTGTGGTTTTTAAGCGGGAAACAAACTGTTTTTTATTTTATGCAACATTTCTGAACTAGTTGATCTTTAAATTATACAGGATATTTGTTTCTAGATTAATTGCGTAGGAGTTTTATTGACCATTTCAAGTTTTTAACATGCCTGCATTATTTATGGGTTAGTTTTGGTTAAAAACAATAAAATTTTGAAGTTTTTCAACTCCCGGAAAGACGTCGAAAAACATTCTCAATTCCCGGGAAATTCAAAACGCTATTTGTAACTAAAAACTAACACAATATTAGAGATGTGTTTTTTAACACAAATTACCGATAACCAGTCAACGCCGTCTCGGACTTATACAAAATACCAAATTGGCATTGAATTGATGTTCATGTTGAAACTTTTTAATGATATTTTTATCCGAGATTGCTCTGGTTAGACTCAGAGCAGAAGAAACACAAGCACACGTTTTAATTGGAAATAGAGAACCAAATTTGGTATTAAATCAAGAAATTCGAACTTCGAATAGAAGATCTTCAGATTTCTATAGCTTTCCATTTCTTTGACAAAGTTACCCTTTTTCTGTTTCCATACTTATGAACAACAATGGCCCCAAGTTGCTCAATTACATTTTGAGGTATGCAAAACGAAAAAAATACAAATTCAACTTCAATTGTCCAATATTGTTCTTTTTTCTCCACCAAACAATGAAATGTCAAAAGCAAACACTTGACACAATCATCAAAGATGAAACAAAATGCTTAAGAAAATGTCATAAATTTCAGATTGATGTATGAGACATTTCACCGACTCCCTTTTTCACTTTGCATAATTTAATGGATTTCTTTCTCTGGAGTTTCCTGAAGAGTTCTGCAGGGAACCCCTTCATGTCGTCACAGAACGGCGGACTCAAGTCAACGATCTTAAGTAGCGTCATTGTTTGACGATCAACAGAAATGTGTCATGTCATCGTCAATCATATTTTCACGCACAAGAAGGAGGGGCAACCGATGAAGGAAGCAACCCACCCCGGTCTTGCAGGGCCTTTTATTTTCGGTACATTTTATTTTGCCGTTGACAAATTGTATTTGTTTTTGTTTGTTGTCCTTAATGCGATTATTGGTCTGTAAGGGTGCACCTCTGTTTTTTCTTTCTTTGGAAAGCAATAAAGGCTTCTTTGAAAGTGCTCAAAAGGGATTACTTACGACTTTAGGTTGACTTGGGTCTTAATGAGCCGCAGTTATGCGGTGATTGCCAAATGTTCTTTCAAAAATTGATGTGGGCAAAAAAAAAATCACAAAATCTTCATAAAACTACGGTGGTGTCAAACAACCAAGCACTTCATAATATTCGTGTACGTTTCTCAGGCTATGTTGACATGTCAATTAACTTTTTTTTGGGACAATCCAAACTTGTTAAACACTGGCATGATTTTAGGTCAAACAAGATTGCTGGGTATGAGAGTTCTGTGGTAACGACAGAATCGAAAATTACGAAAAGTAGTCAAAAATGTGTTTTCAAAGTCTCCTTCAATGTAATACTAACAACGTAATTCATAGTAATCACAAATACTAAACCAAAGTCAATAAACGATTTCCAGTTCAAGTTCAACACAAATTAAATTTAAATCTATTTGGGCATAATCTTATGGCGTGTACTTTAGACTGTTCTAATCCTGTGCTAAACTTTTAAAAGTGGACTGTACACTTGTACGTTATTATTAGTATTTTTTTAACATTTCATTGGCTATTTTGGTGTAATTTTTGTTTGTTTGTATTGTGAGTTTTGTTTGTTTTGTTTAAAGTAAATTTCATTTGTTAACAATATTTGTTTGTTGTAAATTATAGTAATTTTCTTTCGATTCTTCTTTGTGTTTTTTTTTTTTGCTTTTTAAAGTATTTGTAGTTGTTGTTATTTTGTTCTTTAAAATATATATACTTTGTTGTTGTATACTTTAGGTGATGTTCTTTGTATTTTCTTGTTTTTATTGTTTATTGTATATTTAACCTACGTCTGTTTAAATTTAAACTTCAAATATGTTTTTATGTATATGTGTATATATATAAGTTTGTATGTGTATGTTTTTCAGTGTATTTATATATATTTATATATGTATAGTGGTTTACTTATTTCATTTGTTTGTGTTTTGGTTTTTTTGTTGCTAATTTGTGCAATTACTCTTCGCTGTGCTTAATTTTAACGCACAAAATGCCACATGGCTGTCGGTTTGCGGGCGTTATTGATCATATCATGCCAATGCTGGCAACCCGTACCGCTTTCCTGTGGACCCAGGCCAATGCTGCCGATTTCTTGAGACTCACCACCCGCTGATACCACATAGATCTGCAATGGGTAAAAGAGAATGAAGCGAAAAGAAATTTAAATAATTTTTAGAAATTGTAGTAAGTTTATTTTCTCTAATGTTTATTGCAATTTTACACGCCCCTTGTACATATAGCATACATATGCATTATTCCTTCAACTTTTGGAAATTCGGAAATAGAGTGGGATTTTAAAGCGGAAATTTCACACAGGCCTAGCTGAAGTATGTTCGAGCTTATGTTTCGAAATTTAGATTTAATTAACTGTATCGATGTCGAAAAAAAATATTTTTTTTTGTTTAAAATGCACATATTTCGCTTTTTAGGTGAGACAACCAGTAAAAACATTTATTTATTTAGTTATTAATTACAATACAAATTTCAAATTCAAATTCTGGGTCCAAGGGTAAACCGGCTGACACAGATCATTTGGCTAGATTTTTGCAGCGATCGACCAAAGACTCTGTTGGGAATCGAACCGGCATGCCGATAGGCAAGCACGCTACCAACTCGCCTACCGGGGCGCTTACCAATTAAAACCTATTTTGATATGTCTTAACCTCTTCCTTATTCATGTAAAATAGTCGGCATATTGGACTTGTAGCTCATAGCTGGGTAGACGCACTGGTTTCATCGTCCGGATGTGATTATTTATTTATCCGTATCACATGGCAAAGTTCAAACGTGTTGCTTTCACTTGTTGATATTAAGTAAATATTTTGTCCTAGTAAATCAATCAATAAATTGATGTATGAACGTTAGACTGGGTCACGTTTCATGTAACAAGTTGTTGTTATCTGAACTATTAACTTGTAGTTAAACCCTACTTATTTTTATACACTCCATCATAGGATGGAGTATATACTAAGTTTGTCATTCCGTTTGCAACACCTCGAAAGAGTGATCTGCGACCCTATAAAGTATATATATTATTGGTCAGTGTAACATTCTAAGACATTCTAGTGATGTCCGTCTGTCCGTCCGTCCGTCCGTCCGTCCGTCTGTTGTCTGTTGAAATCACGATAGAGTGCGAACGACCAACGCTAAGAAGCTGAAATTTTGTAGGAAGATGTTAATCATAAGCAGGTTAAGTTCGAGAATGGGCCATATCGGACCAAAGGGGAAAAAGTTCCCCTTTACGGGACTAAATATATTCCGGCCATAATCAAATTTTTCAAATATTTTTTTTCACTACATCTAAGTTCTAAGTTTATATAATTTATAGATGGGGAAAAAAATCCCATAAATGGGCGTGCTCATGGGTTCTGTGGACCCTTGGGGCCCAAAAAAGGGCCCATGATAAACATGCGCATATGGGTATCGAAGTGCAACGAAATTTACTCACGAACCCAAATATGCCTTTATTTTCACGATTTTCCTAAATTTTTTGATCCGGTTTCTGGGACTATCGGGTCACCAGCGGCCCAAAAACCGTCCCTTGACAAACATGGACATATGGGTATCGAAATGCAACGAAATTTTCTCGCGAACCCAAATATGCATTTATTTTCATGATTTGGATAAAATTTGTGATCGGGTTCCTGGGACTATCGGGTCACGAGCGGCCCAAAAACTCAGTTAGTTTTCTTATTTATTGACTTTTTAAGGATCCATGATGGAGGGTATATAAGATTCGGCCCGGCCGAACTTACTATTTGTCCACTTGTTTAATTTAAAGTACATTTTTTTGTTGAATTTCTCCCTAATTTACTGTATTTTGGTTAATAAGGCAACAAACAATTGATCAAAAGCGCACCGCCAGACGAGTCGATAGCCTATCATCGTGGGGGTTGTGGGTTCGATTCCCACCAGAGGCTTTGGTCTGTCCCTGCCCAAATCTAGCCAAATGATTTTTGTCACCTGGTTAAACCTTGGATCCAAAATTAGAATGTAACTTTACTTTGTATTGTAATAAATAAATAATCGGTCAATGTTACTTTTCTTATTTATAATCCGATGATAATACCTACCTCTATGGCGGCATTGTGCAAATACGATGACTGTAGATTGAATGTGAATGGCTCGTTCCATGTGGGATTGGTGGGATCGTCCGATTTGCTAATGCTGGTCTTGCGCTTCTTTACACGTTTGCCATTTTGTATTAAATATAACTGCAATAAAGTGAACAAATAATTGAAAATATTAAATAGTAATTTGTTTAAAGTGCAAGATAGACGAATTTGAAATTTCGAATCATCGAGATCTGTAAATTAAAAAAATTGAAATTTCGAATTACCGAGAATATACATTAAATGTAATCGCATCCAAAGGGAAATACCAATTGTTATACAGTGTCATTTGTGGTAAATAACAAAAACACTGTCGCCGGTATTTAATACAATACTGGGTGGTCTATCTATTTTTTGTGGTTTGTGCACTCTGTGAATGATATGAAATTAGGATATCGGTAGGAGGAAAAAGGCTGTAGTGTTTGTCTTGAATTTTCGAATGTCACAGCTGGCAGGAAAAGCCCAGCTGCAAGATTATTCCACATATCTACGAACAGATCGGCTGAGGAACGAATTTTCACTATATTGCCTCGTCCATTTGACAATGACGGATGAGAGTCTCTGGAGGGTCGTGTATCCCGTCTGAAAGTCCAAACATCAGGGACATATAGAAAACATAACATATCTATAGAACAACGACAGACAGCCCACATTCTGGCGATGCTGAAGGGAGAGTTGGATACTCTACTATCCGCCGGCATCACCACCGCTCTCCTCTATACAGGATCCACAAGCTGCAAAAATGCCTTTGCCATATATGGGAGTTATATTCCATTTAAGGCCGGATGTAGGTGGTGTAAATATTTACAAGATCAGATGTGGTGAAGTATTTATTGCACCGATTTAAAAAGCCTAAACACTTGAATGGTTCTTTCGACACTTCGAATATATGGCTAGCCCAACGAGCATCACCCTGTATCTTCATGCCGAGAACATCAAGAGTGTCTGATTCGTCGATATCTACACCACCCATAGAGATTGACGACGATACTGGCTCAGCCGAACGGTCGTTGGATAACAAACATCTCTGGGTCTTTTGTGCATTAAAATCAACTCTGTTCATTTGGCCCCAACTCTCAAATCGTCGCCAAATCGCGGTTGAGTGAGATATTCATTGTTCGCCATTTGTCCTCGACCTCCTGGGGACTTGGCCGATGGTCAAATGAATGTGAATGACACAGTTTGCTGTAATCCGCAAAAGAGTTCACAGTCTTACCCAGCGGTTTGTCAATGGAAATAACAAATAGAGCAGTAGAGAGATGAGAGCATTGTGTCACTCCTCCGGTCAACAACTGTTCATCCTACCTACTCGTATATAGTGAAGGTATTACCAACACCAAATGAAGTAAGTTTTAATATTAGTGATCCCTGTCACACCCTATCGAAAGCCTTGTAAATGTCTAGAGGCACGACCTTGTTTTCGTCAAATGGGTGAATGGCTCGACTCCATCGTTTTGAATGAACGCCATCAGGTCTCCTGTAGATCGGTTTCTACGGAAGCCATACTGTCGATCATTCAAAAAACAGTTAGACTCTAGACACTTTACCAGATGGTGGTTAATCACGCTCTAAATAACCATCGGTCGCAACAACTTAACATTGGACGCACCTAATTGGGAATTTTCAAAAAGGCCTCGTCACGCTTGAGTTGAGTCAGAAATTTAAGTCAAACGAACATCAATTTCGAAGTCGTGTGTCAGTTCCACAGATCAGGTTGAAACGGACAAACATTTCCCTCGATCATATTTCTGATGAAACACATTTTTAACACGGCGCCTATGCAAATAAGCCAAACCTACGTATCTGGGGATCGGAAAACCCAAGAGATTAATTTAATGTTGCTCTATCCCATCATAAATGAGATTGAAATATCGTACGCAACAAATAGTCACCAGGTTTAGTATAGCCTGTTTTTTGTTAAATAGATCTACAACAAACCAAATACATGCTCTTGCATTTTTCCATGTCTTGAAAGACAGAAACCAATTATAATTCTAATATCAAAATAGCGACATTCGGATCATGCGATTGTCATACATCAGACTTACCTTCACGTATGTCTCCTGTATGGTATCCAAATTCTTAGCCTTCATTATGACCACAGTCAGACGTTCAGCTTGTGGTAGATAATTCAGCGAACACAATAGTTCTGGACGATCCTCGGGTGGCTTTTTGGTGCGCAACAAATCTCCCCAAATCTAAAATAAGCGGTTTATATTTTAATTTTCATTTACAAATACCAAAGCCGAACATCTCTTACCTCAACCGATTTGGATAGTTCCAAATTATCAATACCAATTCGAACCTCCCCGATGATATCATTGTGCGAATACCGGTCGTAATCCAAAACCTGAAGCACCAATTCTTTGCCGGGCAACTGATCACGCGATACGGGAAACTTGAAATGCTGATCAAAGTACGGATTCGATTCACCGCGGTGGATTAAGGTTTGACGTTTGCGTTTATCAACTTCTGGCTCTAGTAGGAGACGAACATAGGGGTCTCGGAAACCACCCTCCTCAATGGGGCATAAATTGTGAGCTGTGGAAGAAATTCGAACATACATTTGAGATTTGACATATTCCGCTTTTTTTTTGTTTCGATCCTACCTTCAATCAAATGCACAGTCAAATCAAATAAATGATAGTCGTATTTAACTCTCAGATGGAGACGACCCAAGGCTGGACTATTTTCGGGAGCATTTAAGTAGATCGGTCCGTCCGGTCCTCTATAGAGATCGGGTTGTATGGCCCCCAATGGTGAAGCTGGTCCCATAGCCGGATCGATATTCGATTGTACCCTTGGCGGTATGAGTAGAGGGGAAATACAGCGTCCTCCATGTTTTCCGCCATGTGGCGATGTCATCGAAGAATTAGGTATACTCGACAATGAGGTCAAGCTATTCTGTGAGGGACTGGGTGTACGCAAATCGCCAACTTCTGCGGCTATCTGACTAGCAGCTCGAGCATCCAGGGATATGGTTCGCATAGGACTGGGGGTACGGGAAAGCTGCAACGGCATGGAAATTATAGCAATTGATTGGGTTTGAGACTATAGAGATAAAGTGATCTTACGTAGTATGGGAATATCGGCTCGGTGGGCAATGAACTGCGGCCATCTGGACCAAAGGTGCGGATTTGTGGTGAGGAGCCACGATGACACTAAGGAAGGATTCCAGATTATATTGTTGTCAGTGAAAGTGTGTGAAAATGTTCTTACCGATTGCCTAGAAGGTGCGCTGTCTACACTAGATTGGCTTGATATCGAAGGCGTGCGCTGTAGTCTTGGCGGAAAGGAACGGGATTGATGGTGCAAATGCAAAGGACTGTGTAAAACGTCAGCTGGTCCACGTAAAACATCCGCGTTAACGGTGTGCGATGAACCCAGATTCGATTGAGGTTGTATGGGCTGAGACTCTCTGGCAAAATTAACCTCCTGTAAAGAGATAATAAAATGGAAAATAGGATGAAAACAAATGTCTGTGTGAAGTGATGCCTTATAATATCGAATTTGTCTCTTTGACTTGTTCTAATGAGACACCCGGTGTTATACTGAAACGGCTGATGACCTAGTAGAACAGCCGATTTTATGGAATACTCGGTGCTCACTTCTGGTCCGGTATTTCAATCATATTTCAGATGGTTTTTTTAATACGCAAAGACTCGGTATTTCATTAAGTCACTCATAAAAACACCCTGTGTTCCATTAAGGTACTTGCTGTTTTATTAAGACATCCAGGTGTATCACAGAGATGCTCGATAATTAGACATCCGACGTTCCAATAATACACTCGGTGTTTCACAGATACACCCAGTGTTTCAATAAGATACCCCGTGTATCAATAAGACAGCCTGTGTTTCATTAGGAAGTACTGGGTGACGTCGTTAAGACACTGGTTATTTCATTCAGATACCCGAAGTTTTCTTTGAGACATTCGTTGTTTCATAAAGACACCCGGTGTTTTATTAAGACACCCGGTGTTTTATTAAGGCACTCGGTGTTTTATTAAGACACCCGGTGTTTTATTAAGACACCCGGTGTTTTATTAAGACACGCGGTATTTTATTAAGACACCCGGTGTTTTATTAAGACACCCGGTGTTTTATTAAGACACCCGGTGTTTCTCTTAAGAAACCCGGTGATTTATTAAGCCACCCGGTGTTTTATTAAGACACCCGGTGTTTTATTAAGGCACTCGGTGTTTTATTAAGCCACCCGGTGTTTTAATAAGACACCCGGTATTTTATTAAGACACTCGGTGTTTTATTAAGCCACCCGGTATTTTAGTAAGACACCCGGTATTTTAGTAAGACACCCGGTATTTTAGTAAGACACCCGGTATTTTAGTAAGATACCCGGTATTTTAGTAAGACACCCGGTGTTTTATTAAGCCACCCGGTGTTTTATTAAGCCACTCGGTGTTTTATTAAGACACGCGGTGTTTTATTAAGACACGCGGTATTTTATTAAGACACCCGGTGTTTTATTAAGACACCCGGTGTTTTATTAAGACACCCGGTGTTTCTCTTAAGAAACCCGGTGATTTATTAAGCCACCCGGTGTTTTATTAAGACACCCGGTGTTTTATTAAGCCACCCGGTGTTTTAATAAGACACCCGGTATTTTATTAAGACACTCGGTGTTTTATTAAGCCACCCGGTATTTGAGTAAGACACCCGGTATTTTAGTAAGACACCCGGTGTTTTAATAAGACACCCGGTATTTTAGTAAGACACCCGGTATTTTAGTAAGACACCCGGTATTTTAGTAAGACACCCGGTATTTTAGTAAGATACCCGGTATTTTAGTAAGACACCCGTTATTTTAGTAAGACACCCGGTGTTTTATTAAGCCACCCGGTGTTTTATTAAGCCACTCGGTGTTTTATTAAGACACGCGGTGTTTTATTAAGACACGCGGTGTTTTATTAAGACACCCGGTATTATAGTACGACACCCGGTATTTTAGTAAGACACCCGGTGATATATTATGCCATCCTAGAACGTCATTAGGAAACGTAGTGTTCCACTGGAAAATACGTCCTAATGAAACCATTTATTCCGATTGAATCTCCGGTATTCCGTTAACGAAACCCATTCCATTACGTTTCCTTGATAAATTACACAAATTATAAAATACACCTCATATCGCACCTGTTCCGAATCCGTGTGCAATTCATAACTATCCGTTACACTACAGATGCCGCTCGTATTCGACGTTATTGACGACGCCGACGGCGGCGGTGTCATCGGCTGTGACAGTGGTGGCGTTTGTGCTGTTGTTGATCCCGTCGTTGCGCTGCTGCAGCTGGCATTTGTTGTGCTGCACTGTTGTGACGTTGTGGGCGTTTCTTCCGAATTACGATCGAGCGTAACTTTGCGCACCGCACCGACACGTTCCTTGGCCATGCGGGACCAGGACTCGATGCGTTTGTGGGCAAGCCAGCATGCAGCTGGACCAAGACCACTCATTATTTGTGAAAATATTTTGACGATTTGCACAAAAACAGGGTGAAATTAAAAAGTTGTGCTAAATGGTGGGGGGGCAGATGGGACTTTTCACAGTTTGTGATTCTTTTTCACAGTTTTGTACACATTTGATTTTCAATATTTATTTAAATGCTGAAATTATATAAATCGATACGCATGCGATATTTATGAGTAATTATATTCCTTTTGCGGTTTTGTTTTTTTTTTTATCAATATTTAATCAAGATTCCTTTTTTGTGTGAGTGTTTGCTTTATTATTTTTTTTTTTTTTTTGGTTAAATACTTCACAATGTCATGCATTGTTCTGGCCGAAAAGTGCTTGGTTAGCTTTGGCCTTGTCCCTGTCTTTTCCAGTAACCGGATGTCACCGAGTGTGTATGTCCTTGTGGCTTTATTGAATGTGATGTCCTCCACCTTGTGAGTATATTTGTGTGAGTGAATGTGTGCGTGTTCAATCTAACCATACCTGCAATTACATTTGGTCTTTTGTACTTTTCTCGCTGTGGTTTCTGGTCATAATTCTCGAAACTAACTCATCCATCCATCCGCCTACGGAAACATTTGCGCTGCTCTTCCTTTGCATACACTCCCTCCCTTCGCCACACTCCCGCATCGACCATCTAACCGTACGTAGTTAATGTTGGGGTCATTTATCAGTCTTTGATGTTCCTGGGAGTAGACATGCACACATGTGGGAGAACGCACACATATGCTGCCTTTAATGGACGGTAACCGCACATAATTCGGTTGCCTTACCCCAAAATGGCTACATGGCATGTGAATATGATATGATGTTGTGGACATAGTTGGGGGGGGGGTCTATCACACAACCGTCGAAGGCTAAGTACTTAGATGCAGTTTGGAGTGATGGGGACGCTATCACAGTTTCGGAGGGAGGACGAAAGTTATGGGAATACGCTGAATATGGAAGTGATCACTTAGGTTAGTACCAACTATATTGCGAAAAATATAATTGCTTTGTTTTTTAACAATTTTTAAACAAGGGCAAATTTAAGTCATAACCGAAGGAAATGAAACTTAAAATTATGAAAACGTTTTTTATTAGCTATTTGTCAAATTCCGCTATCTCCGCACATTTCTCGTAATTTTTACGGCTTCCGAAAGTTATTGTACGAACCAGACGGACATGGCTCAATCGACTTAAGTCATAAACTGACTTCGGTGCAAAGACACCTAGGGTGTAATGTGACTCCTTATATGTGTGATACTTTTGGGTTGTATAAAATGATACATTAAGGTATAAAAAACATAAAAAAGTAGGAGGTGTTTTCATAAAACCAAGAGAAAACATGCCGTTCAAAGTTGTTCGAAGTCAGCTGCTAATGGTTTATAAAACTAGAAAAAATATTCTTTCAGATAAACAAAACTTCCTAATATTCAAATGGTACTGTCTCTTTTAGATTTTCCAAAACAGTCAAGAGAATTTATTTTTTTTCCTTAAAAAAGGATCTCCATGTGAAAATAGTAATTTTCCAATGGTGGGAAATCAGGACGACTAAACGAATGCGAGATTCAACTCAAAAGCCATTGTGGTTCTAGGAAAATCATTCTCCGTTTGGTCTTTTAACTGTGGCTTCAAACTAGGAGTAAAGGACCAATTAGTCTTGACGGTTGACGATCAGCTGTTTGAGTTGGGGTTGCATTTTGCATGTGTTAGAGAGAGACAATGAAAATTGAATCTACCGTCAAACGTCAAGACCGATCAGCTGTTTATTGTTATTGCTTTCACTTCGACATTTTGCGAGCGGAAATTGTTTATAAGTTGTAAATTAAATTTTAGACTTATAAACGAAGACAAATTATATTTTGTACAAATGCTCTTCGATCAGCTGTTTTTGTTTTGTCTTACCGTTGTCTACCATCATAACTAATCGCATATATATTGAGTTTAACGTCAACCGTCAAGACTAATTGGACCTTAAGGAAATTATATCGTCATTAGATTTGAGAGGAGTTCCTCGTCACACGATGATGGATGCTTTTACTTCGTAATTTTCAAATATATTAAAAATTTTGAACTTGCAACAATTTGGAATAGGGTTCTACTAAACATTTTCAAATTCTATAGATTTTTTTTTTATTGATTTATTATTGATTAATTATTGGCTTTGTCGCTTAAGAGCCTAGACATAACTGTATGCATCTTCTTCAATCACGAATCTAGGCAACGTCTTCCAGAATCAATGACACGAAACACACTTCTCAGAGTTATGCTGGGTTATGACAATGACAATTGAGTCCGGTCCTTTGTCATTGGTCGATTGTCTGGTCATGTAGTTGTACTGCATTTTAAATCAATTGATTTCCTGTATCCCTACAGTTGCTTGATTGATACTTTCGATTGATGCATAAACTAAGATTTGCCCCGAGATCAAAGTTAATCTTCCAAATAATATTACAGCACATTTGACCAACAATGTACACATTGTACAATCTCCATACATACTTATACGTGTACTGACTTACGTGTATGTATGCACATAAGTAATGTTGTAATCGTATACAATCAATACAAAGGATTATGCCAGGCCATCCTTTTGCAATGATGTCAACAACAATATTATGTTATACCAGACTTCGTACATCGGCCACAAAATCTTATAATATGTATTGCATGTAATGTATGTATGTGTGCCATTGATTCGATTATGCAAATTTAATAGGATTAAAGTAATGAATACCCGATAACTCACATACTATACAGAATGCATACATACACACCTACGCATCTAGCCGAGAGGAGGTGTTTTTTTTTGTAAATGTTCGTAGAATTTATGCAATGACACACATTTGCATTCTTAACATACATAGGAGAACTGCCGCTGCGTATATTTACTTACACGCAGAAAAAAACAATAAAATCAAAGATTTTAAACCGCATATAAAGTTCATATGATTACCTGAGAACATTATTTGAATGTGATTGTAGTTTTTTTTTAAATTCATATTGAAAATTGAAACTAATATCAATGACTAGGACATGACACTGGCAGCAAAGGTTCGCACTTGGCTAGTGCAGCAAAAATCGTACGTGATAACGCCCAAAGAAACCTACTCGTAGAAATTGCAGCCGACAGCCAAGTCTACTCCACACTCCGAGCAACAAAAAAAAATAGGGACACCAGCAAGTAAGATTTCGAGCCCTTACCGCCAAAAAAAACCAAACAATGTACAATGTACGAAAAAGCACGTTGGGCCGATCTCAAAAATGTTTACCAGAAATTTAACTGGAAATTATGTTTTCTAGACAAAAATGTCGATGGTCGAGACAAGAATTCTTCTTGGAACACGTTAATTGCCTACTTAGATTAAACCTTCAAAGAATAATTGGTTTAATCAGACATGTAAAGAAGGTTGGTTTAATCAGACATGTAAGAAGATCCAATGAGGAGCGTTCACAAAATAGAGTTTAAATAAAAACGCCACTACAGAGTTGCTACATAAGCAGGCAAGATCCAATTGTGCCAGAGTGCTTAGGCCCGAAAAACGTCATCACCAACAGCGCCTTCGTGCTAAAGTTTTTTCTTCTCCCAGGGTAAGGGATATTTCTTCGTCTTCTAGCCCAAATTTCGTTAACGAACCGGGTCAGTGGTTGACAAAGCTAACCTTCTGGCTGAAATATTTGCAAATAATTCATCTTTGCCTGAAAGCAGTCAACCAATCCCGTTGATCGATAACGTAGCTAGTTCGATGCTCCAGATATTGTTTCAAACACGTGGTGTTATAAGTGTTCTTGCAGATCTCAACGTAAATAAAACTCCGGGCCCGGATGGTATTTCAGCAGTTGTCCTATGTAAGTGCTCTTCGACGCTAGCTGGTCCATTGCGCAATCTTTTCATCATGTCGGCTCTCCAGGAAATCTCATCTATTCATTGTCAAATGGCCGGTTGACCGGACGACGCACTATAGAGAAAATTCGTTCTTCAGTCGCACTGTACGCATGTGGAATAATCTTCCAGGAAGTTTTTTTCCTGCCTGTTATGACATTATCAGAGGCCAACGTTAACAAACACTACTCCCTCTTCTCTTCTTCCAAAGCACTCATTTCCTTTCGCTAACACAGTGCATTGTATTCCTAGGAGAGATCACCTGAGTGTTAGTCCAAAAAAAAAAAACAAATTGGAATAACATCAGAAACATAGCCAGATGCAAATTGTGGTGGTGCGACCTCCACTGGGAGTCCATGTATTCGGTCGATGAATTGCCGGTTAAAATTACACTCTCACTCTAATAGTACCCGATGCCAAGAATGGGGAATCATAATGGCCTATATCGCTCCTTTCGTCAGTAGTCAAGACACTTGAGGCGCTACTCTTTCCTAGGAAATCGGGTTGACCTGATTAGCTACCAGGAAGCCAGCCGAGTTTGCCACTCAAATTAAATCGTTTTCCACAACTAATGGGAAGGTTGGCTCAAATACCAATAAAATGGCGAAAAAATATTTTTTATTTTTTAAATAAAAACAAATTTAATGGCCTTTTTTTCGTTGAACTTTGGGTGTCCTGTTTAGAGCGGGAATCGAACAGCTAATAATTGTTCTCTTTTTGAAAAATATTTGATGTTCTTAATAGGTTATGAACCTAGGCTTTTTGACATTTAATCGAAATCATATTTCCAATTTAGCCAACATTTAATATTATCCATAGCTGTTAAGTAATGATTACTAATCGTAATAATTACTAATTAAATTCCTTTTTTTGTAAAGTTGCACTAACGATTACAATTCCAAGTAATCGAAAAGTAATCAGGATTACTTGCGATTACTATATATAATCAAAAAGAATCAAAAGTAATCACCAAATAATCCGACTACTTACAGATTACTTCTGATGGTTTCTGATTATTTATAGTAATCGAAAGTTATTCCGATTACTTACTTATTTCCCTTAACATTTCATGAAGGGACAGACGGGGAACTTGTCTCGAATCAGTGAGCTGTGTACGATATAATTTGTATACTCACTGACCGGGTCCCACTGTTTAAAGCTGGCTCCGAACGGCTAATGCTTTTCTAGAGAAGTTTTACATGGCTTAGAGATTGCTCTCTTACTCGTAAAGTCGCCAACATTTACGAGGTGGAAACAGCCGCTGAAAAATAGTTAATGGTCTTACCCGGTTTCGAAATCGGGTTCTTTTGTGTGATAGTCACACACCAATTGTATACGTTTTTTGTTTGTCGTTTTTAATATTAATATTTTTTTGTTTTGGAGTTTCGGGAAAATTCTTCCCTTTTTTACCTAAAACAAACAATGTTCAACTAAGAAGAGATAACTTGTTTTGAGTTAATATTCCCGCTTTCCATGAACTCCCAACTTAAATCTGGTATTGATTTTAAACAAAATGTTAGTATTGATTTTATGTAACATTATTTTGCTGAGTGTTCCATTACTATGCTTTTTATTCATGCGAATCCCAACCGCATGGATGTTACTTTGACATTTGAGCCCTTTTCCTCTGCCTTTCTCGCACTCGGTTACAGTAAGTCTATTGTCGTACGATATTCATAAGAATTTGCATGTTAAACACACACACGCAGACACAAAACAACACTTGACAGCACATGCACATGATCATGTATGTAATTTACATGCATTTTAACTGCACTGCACATATGACACAATTGTTAATTGTCAATGGGTTGGTGGTTATGACATCAATGACGGCATCAGCAGCAGCAGCGCCCTGTGTTCGCTGTGTCTGTTGTTAAGGCAACCGGAAGTTCGTACACATACATGCAGAAATCACACAGCGAAAGGATTCTTTGTTCACTTGACGTGAATGAGAGCGCGTGTATCTCTCTTTTTTTTTGGTTCTATTTTCCTAAAACTGTTCACTAATTGGTTTGAGATGGAAATCCAAAAAAAAAAAAAAGAAAAAAAAACGGAAGTTACAGATTATGCATTTACCAGTTTCTGTTGCTAAGCCAATGTCAAACAAAGCAGATATTGGCAGTGCTCGTTACAAGGCATCCGATTAAAGTCGGTTTAAGGGGATTAGAAGAGTTTGTTGCACACACGATAGTTTTGAATATGAAATGACTTTTGGTAGCCTGCTACTCAGAAGGTGTCAAAGGGAGTATTCTTCCGTGCAGTCATTTAAAACTAGAATTGGTTGGGATTCGGTATGTAGTAATCCGGATGAGAGCGTGAGGACAAAAGCGGCTGACTGTTAAAATGGACCAAATTGATTTCATGTAAGGACAGTAAATGCAATTCAGGTATATTTCCTTTTCTATTTGAAGATCGCGATATGCTCAGTTGACGCCCATTGCAGCTACTAGGTTTGTGTTCAGGCCCGGACTTCCCATTATACTGACAGGGCTGAGGCCCAGGGCCCCTTTCCCTCCATTATTTTCTTGAACTTTTACAAAAGAATGTTTTAACTAACTGAATTTATGATAAGCTCTTATTCTATATATACAATTTGAATAATTGCAATATTATTTTTTATTTTAATAGATTTCTTTTGAAAATTATTATTTCAATAAAATAAAAAAGGGCCGCAGCAATTTCTAGCTTAGAGCCTCCTCAAGGGTAAGTCCGCCACTGTTTGTGTTATTCGACCACCTGGAAGATTTTACGTAAGAGCGTCGCTCTAAAGCCATACGAAATACGGCTGGTGCAGGATCTGAAGCCTGGTGACCTACTGGGTGTTTTACTGTGCCAAAATTTATACGATTTATTTATAGTTTTTGAACGCTATTTTGAGATAATTATAAACATTTTCTCAAACTATTTTCTAAGGATTTAGTGCCCTTTTATACGATTAATAATTATGAAAACTTCTGATACTATTTACAGATTTAGTGCCCTTTTTTTATCATAAGCAGGAGCATGAGATGTCCACCTTGTATTTTTTAATTGCCTAACGTGTGTGAGTGTCTTTTGAAACCTACAAAATTCTTCTAGTATAATTTATGTCTTTGTTCAATATAAAACTTTTTCAATGTGCTCTTGAACTTAGCCTTGCTTCTTCTTCCGTCTCTGATAAGTGCGAATATGTCTGTAGACTGAGAGCTTGACATGATCATCCGTCATTATTGGCGCTTTAAGTATTCATATTTTGTTACCTTTTTTTGTTGGTAATAACAACTAAGATTTCATCAGACTGAAATTAAACCAAGTCTTTATAAGTCTACGGCCCGTTTCAAGAAGTCGGGCCAAAAAAAATAAACGCCGTCTGAGAATTTACGCACAAAAAATGAATCGTAAACTTTTTGCCATGTCATAAAATTACAATGGAAGTGATAACATAAGCATATGTATGTATATGTGTACTTTATATATGTGGGTACATACATATATTTGTTTGTTTATTATCCTTTTGTTTTGTGGTTTTAAGAAAAGCGGAAACGGAAAAGCCAAACTGCCATTAAAGTGTCTTTATTATACATGGCTGTAGAACATATATCTGTGTGCACTTACACATACACTCTGTACGAGGGTTTCCATGCATGTATGTTTATCTACACACATGCACACAGACATGTTGGTGCCCATTTAATGGTGTTTTTTTTGTAGTTTTTCTCTCTTCATCTTCTTCGTCTATGTTTGGTCTTTGGCTGGCACTCGTCATGTAATGGAGCAGAACAGCAAGCCACGATGATAGATGAAAAATGCATTAAAGAGTTAATGGACGCATTCGCTTGGATTGTTTTTCTAAGATTGTTGTTGGTGTTGTTTTTTTTTTGGTGGAGACAATCCGCTCGCTACAAGTGGGTGTTAATGGTGGGATTATGATGGGCTTTGGTTCTTTTGTACGAATATCCCTCAAGGCTGTACAAAATTCGTCTTCATTCTCCACATGAGTTGGTTGGCGAAGTAGCCTGTCAACTAAGTATGGACATTTTGATTAATAACTTATAATCACAATATTTTTGGTATCATTTTAGTCCTTGAGATTTCCTTGGCAGACAATAGTTCGTCCGGCCATCACCTTTTCTTGTGATATCTTTGGCTGACATTTGTCTCATTGTATTCGTTGAGCTGCGGCGAAACAAATGAGACTTTTGTGTTCACCACAAACAAAATGTACCACATTTCATTTCAGTTCATTAAGATATGAATCTCGTTTGAAGAAAATAAGTACACTCTGATGACATGGAAATACTTTCATAACCTATTAGCTTGAATGGAGCTATTTCGGTGTCTTTCATTTACCTGTGTGTGGCGTTATCCAGGCCACCGCCTCACCCTTTTGTCTATGTGAGTGTACTGAACAAAAAACATTGGCCTTGGACTGTCTCATTTCGACATTAAGATATGTCAAAATTTGTTTATTTTTTAATAAAAATAAAGAAGCCATAAATGTTATCATTGCTATCATTGTCTTGAAGGCAGATGAGGATAAAGCAAAGTAAATTCCATTTAAAATATGAACTAAGTAATGAAATGATAGCAGATGATGTGATAACACTGTGCAACATAATAAAGAAATGTTGATTGTACAGGGTGATATTTTTGCTATGTGGTTTTCCAGTGTTAAGTTTTTGAACCTGCCCACATGTTTCTTGACAATTGTCAAAGTCAAAGGAACAACGTTTGAAAATCATAACCTTTGTTTGGTTTACTGCTAGACTTTTTTTTTGGGATATTCGCTACTGAACAGTATTTCTCGTTCACTCTAGTAGACCTACGCTAGTATGATCTATGACCAATAATTGCAGCAGAAGTCATTGGAAATGGGTACCGATGAAGAAGTGTGGTAGCTTCCGAAAGGGATCCGTATACCTTACCTACAATCAAAGCAAACAAAATGCTTGAAGCCTTTTTTGAATATTTCGCTTTATGCAAACATATTTAATTAATCAATGATCCCAATATTAATATGAGACTCCAGAAAAACTCGAACCGCTTTAAAGAATGACCCTGTGTGAAACTACATATTCAGTAAAAATAGGATAAGACCTCTCTAAGCCATTTCCCAGCTCAAAAGGTCTTCGACAGGCTGACAGCTTGTCTTGCAACTTCTTTAACATGATGGAAAACTATTTAAAAACCCTAGGACACATTCTCCAAGCATTGTGGACGACATTCACATTGTCGGAAATATAACTGAGGATCGAGACGAAATCGGGAATTAGATTTTGAACGAGAACAAGACAGCAATTGGCATAGCAGGACCATGTCAGTCGAATGACTCCAAACGATCCAGACAGAAGGGTGTCAGATGACAACTACCACATATGGTGCAGATAGGAAAGGACCGAGACTCCGGGAGAAATACCGAGACTCTGGGAGAAGGACCGAGACTCGAGGAGAAAAGCCAAGTGTAACAAATCAAATATTATTTAATGGCTATAATTTTTTTTTTTTAAAAAAATTCACTTATTTGTAACTTAATTTGTCGTAACTCAAAAATGGTTCTATGAAAAATAACCCAAATGAAAAATGCCCTCCAAAAAAAAAATTAAGAATGTTCCAAATGAAGAATTTCCCAAAACAAATGAAAGAACCCCTCAAAAGCCCAATCTGAAATTTTCACCAAAAATTCTGAAAAAACCCCTAAACAATTTATGAAAAATTATCCAATGCAAAATCTTCCAAATATTATGAAAAAATTTAACAAAAAAAAAATCAAAAGTACTAAGAATCGCCCCAAATTTGGGGAGATTTTTCAATGTGCCATATCACTCCAACCTAAAATGTGAAAAAACCCAAAAATTTAACAATGAAAAAATACCCAAATTTTTAATTTTGGGCAATTATTCGTTTTTTTTGTGGGAATATTTTCACATTTGAAAAATGAACGTTGTCCACAGCAAAATGTGAAAAATGTAAGATTTTGGGGTGATTTTTCATTTTTGAATTGAAAAATTAAATAAAGAGTTTTCCAACAAGAGGGGAAACTATTAAAATTCACCACAAAAATGGTGAAAATCTTGCAGACACAATTCGCAAAACTAAATCATTTTTTGGTCATCGTGAAGCACTTTGTCGGACCGCAATACAGAAATTGGTGGACAAAATCGAGCTGTTTGGACAAGTCAGTAATGTGAAGAAGAAAACCCATGCACATCACTCAAGAATAACTCAGAATATTGCTGCTGTAGCCCAAAGTGTTGAAGAAAACCCAGGTTTGTCAATTGGGCATTCCACAAACGTGATTATACCGTATTTTGCCTTAAGACTTGGGTCTTAAGACTTATAAAGTTCAGCTAACACAAGAACTCAAGCCGGCCGATCAACAACGCGTAGATCAGAACGCGTAGCTCCGAAAAGCGAATCCCGGGCGCATAAGCCCAAGCCATTGGCTTTCCCATTTTCTCTTACTCCGTGATGACCAGGCACCCCATATGATGCGTATTGTGCCATATCTAGAGTAAGAGTTAATCTACAATTAATTTTACAATCTAAAACTGTCCTTGATTTTAGCATGTCAACATAGTTCACAACATACATTTTATTTTTGATCCACAAAACTGGACCAAAAGAAGGGCAGCCCCACAAATAATTATGAACTCCGGTTCATATTCTCTATATTCTGGTTGCTGAACATTACTATTAAATAAACTATTAAATAAACATAAACTAAAATGTACCGATGAATAATATTTGGTACAACGTTTGAACATGGCTAAAAATATTCCGAAAAAAATTCTTAACGGTCAACAGTTTACAAACCACGTCACACACTATGGAGTGCTATAATGAATACTCACAAATTGTGGGACATTTAATGTCAGCGGTATCTATTACATTCCCTGTCGTTGACGGCTAAGGATTAACTATTTCCTTTACAAAAACCAAACAATTTGGGCGAAAAAATCATTAGAAACGCCCTTAAAAATCCTTCAATAAATATAAATATTTTAATGGCAAACTCTAATTAACCATAAGCTACAATTAAATGCGGTTGGCAACCTTCAAAAGGTCCCTTCAACACATACATACCTACCGAAATATGTGTGTGTGTGTGTGAATCGTGAACCCCACATGTCCTTACACGCAAAACTTGCATTTAAAATCTCCCCGTAGACACCATAAAAAGGACAGCACAGCCATCGATCAATTACTCGTACTCAGCAAATACACACACACACACACATACATATGAAAAATAGTGCATTAACTTTTATTCTCCGCCCAACGAGACTCAAAGGACGGGAAAAAGAAAATGCGAAATTCTATAAAATCACCAACAAAATAAAGGTAGATATGTATCACTTTAAAGGATGATAATAATGTGGGTAACAATCACATATCAGGGCGTAAAACGACACTCGCAGTTGACACAATAACAACAACAGAACTAAGGAAACTCCCTCAATGCAACAACATCAACTATTATCAGTGAACAACAACAACACCAAACCTCATCATCATCGTGGTTGTCCTTACTCGTATTATGATCATCATCATCAGCACTAAATACACCGTGTGCTCATGTATGTGTGTAAGTGTCTCGCAAATAGGTGAGATTTTGTGTTTGTATTCGGACATGCAACACCAAACTAGAAAAAGAAGTACGAATATGAATCGCACAAAGTTTCAATGAATAAAGGACTTTTATTCTGTGCTTAACACATGCCACACAATACAAGTTGACATGTGCGACAGTCGTTGCGGAAGTGTTGCGACCTTAAATGGAAGGTGGTGGCGATAAGCACCCGCCAGTTATGGTGAAACTGCAACAGTTGAATGAATACTAAAAGATGCCTGACAAATTGACAACGAACTACAGACCTGTATATCGTTGAGAGCTCTTTTGTGTAGAAATACATTTTATGTGTAGTCTAAGAGAGACCCAAGACAAATTTAATCCAACTATTCAGCATTCCTGACCATAATAACATCACGAACGAACTGGTGGCTCCTTGAAAGGCTCTTCAATATTTTTTCATAAGTTAAAAATGTAAAGGGTGTTTTTTATTGAGGTATAGAACTTCGAATTGAAATAAAACACAAGAAAATCGTTTTAATGTCCATCAATTTGGCATTATTGGAAGGATAATTTTATGCCATTAATGTTTAAATATGATTTCGGGCATGTGGCCGCCGCGGCTGGCTCGAATAAAGTCAATTCTACAGGTCCAATTTCACTTTTGTGATGAAAATCAGCGTCGAGATGAATCTCATTTTCGGCCCATACACCAAAATCACGACGCATTGCATGGTCTCGCGGCTTTAATTCTTGCACATGCTGGATCTTGTAAGGTCGCAAGCCAAGATCTTTGCTCAAAATCTTCCATAAAGTTGATGGACAAAGCTCCAATTGCTGTGCACGGTGGCGAATTGATTCATTCGGACGGAGCTTGCGGTGAACTTTGCGAACTGAACCATTACATTCGAAATAAATTTGCACGATTTGCAAGCGTTGTTCTTTTGTCAACCTGTTCATGATGAAATGGCAAACCAAACTAAATATTAATCACTTGACAGCTGACAAAATGGCCGACAGTTAAAAAAGTGATGCCAACTTAAAGTTCTATACCCCAATAAAAAACATCCTTTATAAACTGACAATTGAATTCATATTACAAACTTGTCACTTTTTAGGTTGTCAGCTATGAACAAGCATTGTTAGATTTGTCATTACGAGTGATTTATTCCAAGTTTTCAGCCTATTGACAAAGTGGAGAAAACTGAACAGAAATCAAAAAAGGGCCCAAAACTGGTAAAACAAAATTAGTATATAAAATCTTGCGGGGCTTATTCATTAGTGTCCTGACCAAACGGCTGAATCTAGAATCACAAAATTTGGGGAAATCAGGACAAATGTGTCCCCAAAATACAAAATTAATCGAATATCGTGATTTTTTTTTTTAAATTGGTCCACAAATACGGCTGCAACAAAAAGGTAGAAACGGGACGAAGGTAGAAGAAGACGGGATAAAAATGGGGTAAATTTACAAAAAGAAGGGTGAAATAAGCCGATAAAGGGACAAAGAAGGAGCCATGACAGGCAAAATATAAAGAGTTATAGAAACGGCCAAAAAGTACCGAAGCGTAAGAAAACGGGGGACAGTTAGGGGGAAACCTAAAAGATTAATAAAACGAGCTAACAATTCGGGGACACTGAGGAGACTGCAAAAAGAGTACAAGACGGGTAAAATATAGAGGACGTGGGAAAATCGTTTTAAAACCATCATCAAAGGCGAGAAGTAGAAAAGGAAATAAATGTTTCGAAGTTGCAAAAAGTAGAAAAGGAGGTCAAAATTGGGAAAGTAAAAAAGTGTGAATAAATATTTAAAATTAATATCTAACGCCAAAATTTGGAATAATGGATTTTGACTTCGTACAAAGTAGTTTTTTTTATAAATTATAATTAATTTAAAATTAACAAATATTTTGAGTTTTACTAGAAAAGGGAATTTTACGCATACGAAGTAGCGGATATTTGCTAGTTTTTCATAACTGGTTTAGGGGATTTTTCAGAATTTTTGGGGATTGAGGCACTATAATGCTCATCAGTTATACAGACAGTTGTTAGTTACTCTAAAGTATGGAACAGTAATCACTCCTATGGTCTTAAGTTGTGCCTTTGACAAATTCGAATCTACTTTTTTACTGAGCCTTGGTAATATTTCCCACCCCGAGATTATAAAGACAATTTTGTGGACTTTTTTAGTTTCTGAAACCGCAGTAAGACAAGAAGTTGTTTTTCTCCCTCTCTCTCTGATCCCAAAACATTTCGCGAACATCCCTCGTTTAGAGATTACAACATTGTATTGCCTGTTAATAACACCATTTATGCTGGAAAGCGTTGAATTTAAGAAGTGATAGCATCCAATGGGGGAAAAAATCATTATTATCATTACAAATACACACCTCACTCACAGAAACACACTCATTGAAGGACACTCACCTACGGCAGGGATTTTCATGGAGGACTTTGTAGTTATGGTTGTTTGTTTTATGGATAAGAGTAATGACAACAACAACCACTACCACCGACACACACAAACACTCACATAAACACACGGACAGACAGACAACAGAGAGAAAAATCTGTAATGTTTTTGTTATTTTTAACATAAAAACGTGTTGATTAATGGGATTAGCAGAGGTTTTTATTATGCCCAGCATTTATTGTCCTTCAGAGACCCGGTGACACAAAGATAACAACAATAGCGACAGCCGCACCACCAATACAACAAATATCATGGCGTTGAGCAGAACTCACACATGCAAACACTGACAACGTTGGCTCACACGCCAAAAAAGGACACATGTTCATGCTGTTTGTGATGGTTGATGGGCACTCGTCCGTCGTACCTTTTCATTTCACGTTGCCATTGAAATGCAGTCATGTGTCAAGTTATGACCACACCTTATCGTAAACACATTTTTCTCATATTTATTTTATCACTGGATCACCCACCGGGGAAACTGTGCGATTTGTTGTTAGTCTTTAATAGGCGGTATTTAGGAAATGCTATAAAACAAAACATTGCCTGTTGTAATTGATTCTGGTCGGGGATATATGATTTGTGTGTGTGTAGTTTTATGAAATTTTGTTAATCTAAAAGGATTTTCCGTAATCTGGATAATTTTGACAATTTGAAAAGAGCTCTGTATTTATTTGAATATCAGAGTGCTCGACATAAGTCAGTGATTTAACAAAGGCCGGGTATTTGGGAATTGAAAGCCGTATATGACGTACATATTTACAAAAGAACAGGGTGGACCAAATTAAATTAAAGTTTAAATTGAAATTTTAAAACATCCTGAATATGAAAGTATCCTATTCTGCAGATCACTTGATAATTAGTGCCGATTTGTCCAAACCGCATATCAACTAATACATTTTTTTCCTTAAAATGGTCATTATCTAATAACACGACCATCTACATAAACTTTCCCTCAACAAATGGTTAGCCTTGACCTGGTTTGTGCTCAGTATATTTCCCCCACCCCCCCCAAAAAAAAAAGTATCCCAAATGAAACTGTAGCCAGAATCCCGTGTGTACCATGGCTTAAGTTCAAAGTTCTTAAAATAAATGCACTCTCTAACGTTTCGTTATTCTGCGTTTTTATATTCGCATCAATTTCCTTTTACATTGGGAGAAAAACCCGCATCGCACACACATCCGGACAATTTTAATTTGCCGGAAATGTGTTGATTCGTACCGGAAATACAACATTTCACATTTGGGTTACGGTTAACGAACAACATTTAAAATCTACAAAATGTCACAGTAGCACCGAATGACGAAGGCAGCACCACAACGAACAGAACCCAATTTCCCAAAAATTTAATTTATAAAAAAATAAAAAAGATAACGAAAGAGTCTGAGAAACGGATAATGAAATTTTTCCGCATGGCAAACTTTAAAAGTGTTGGCGAACAGTAGAAGTGGGAGCGAAGTAAAGTTCATGTAAATGAGTTTAAAGGCTAGTGTCCTTTCTTTTCCTAACAATAAAAAAAAAACATTTTGGGTGGATAAAACTTTATCTTGCCGACAGAGGGACCTAAAAAAGGATAGAGATAAGAATTAACTTATACTTTGACGGAATCATAAACATAGTGTGGGCAAATACATTTTTATTGTCTGCAACATCCGAAAATAATTTCATTACTTTTTTTTTTAATATAACAAGATAGCCAAGATGATTGGAATGACTTTATGTGGGAAATATTGTCTATATTTGATTCGTGCTTTTAGGTCGATTCAATCCAAAACGTTTGGGGTTATATCAGCGCCTAAGATTGGTGTTGCGAACTTCCAGCGGGAAATGAAACCCACTCACTTTGATTACAAGAGTAGATGAACCGACGAAAATTCAGAAAGTGATTCAGAAATGTCCTCCCAGTCAAGCGATATAATTTTTAATCAATCTTTTGCTCTATTGGATGTTACAAACAACTGCACAAATACTAAATACTCGAGACTGATGCGGTGAAGTGTAAATTAATAGCTCAAGTCTCATTAGTATTACTAAAAGTATGACAATAGAGATTGTTCGAATTGATAAGATAAGACACGAACTGGCAGATAGTAAACGATATGAATTTGCCCGCAGCCGTTCAATACTAGGGAAACTATTTCCGTGGACTGTACTGGGACATTTCTGACAACATAAAGAGACGCTTAAACCTATTCATAGCCAGCGATGCCATATTGCACAGCGAAAAGGATTTCGTAAAGTTAAAAATGACAAGGGATTCGAACTCAGCACCTCTTTTTTATAAGATATATAACTTTTTTTTAAAAAATGTCTTGGTCATGAATGGGTTAATGCAATTCAAGTTTCCCAGAAAGTGAATTGTGAGTGAGACAGCAGCATCAAAATAAATTTATTTAAAATTAATCACCCCCTGAAGATGGTCGACGAAGGTAACGAAATACTGGGAACTAATAAAATAAATACTAAAGAGAAAAAAGCAACAACAACATCGTTTTGTTCACCATATGACCTCAAGACAAAATAAATCTAACATAACACCGTGTTACAAAAAATAGATTTTTTTCTGTCCTATGAACCAAATGCACATATTCGGAAAGAGGGGAAAAAATAAAAATACACGTGTATCGGCGAATTTTTTAAAAAATAGATTTTTATCAATTCTCAGATTTTCCTAAATTTTTTATTTTTTTTTTGAAAATGGTTATCGTTTTTTTTAAGGTTTCAGTCAAAAAACATTTTTTTTAGTAACGCTTAAGTAAAGGGTGTTTTTTATTGGGGTATAGAACTTTAAGTTGGCATCACTTTTTTAACTGGCGGCCATTTTGTCAGCTGTCAAGTGATTAATATTTAGTTTGGTTTGCCATTTCATCATGAACAGGTTGACAAAAGAACAACGCTTGCAAATCGTGCAAATTTATTTCGAAAGTAATGGTTCAGTTCGCGAAGTTCACCGCAAGCTCCGTCCATTTTATGCCATTACATCCACAAAAACTGACTGTTTGGTGTGCTCTATGGGCTGGTGGAGTCATTGGGCCATACTTCTTCCGAAATAATGCTGGAGAGTCAGTTACCGTTAATGGAGACCGGTATAGAGCCATGATAACCGACTATTTTGTTCCCGAATTGGATGGCATGAATGTGGATGAGTTGTGGTTCCAACAAGTGGTTGAAAATTGGACCTGTAGAATTGGCTTTATTCGAGCCAGCCGCGGCGGCCACATGCCCGAAATCATATTTAAACATTAATGGCATAAAATTATCCTTCCAATAAAGCCAAATTGATGGACATTAAAACGATTTTCTTGTGTTTTATTTCAATTCGAAGTTCTATACCTCAATAAAAAACACCCTTTAGTTTAAAAATTTGGAGTCTCTTCAAGTTATGCTAAGAAAAGTGAAAAAAATATTTTTTTTTTCAAAAATAATAAAAATTGGAGAAAACCTGAGAATTGATAAAAATTGTTTTTAAAAAATTTGACGTGATACAGACATTTCCACGAGTCTGCCTGCAAAAAATCAGATCGATTGGATCACTGAAAAAGGGTTTAAAATCGGTCCAAAGGCTTTCACACAGGCCACAACGAGCTTCATACTTCAAATTCTGACGTGTACATGAAAATCGCCGATACACGTGTATTTTTATTTTGTATCCCCTTTCCGAAAAAGTAAATTTGGTTCATAGGACAGAATGTGTGTAACACGGTGTAATGAATAGTTTCCTAACAAGGAAAACTCCAATACACTTTCCACAGGCGCTGTAATAAAGATTAGGGTGAAATATTTGTATGCTTCCTAGTGATCAGAATTACTTCTAATTTTTCGGTGTTCAGTTCTAACCCTTCATTTGTTTCCCGGATAAACCCCTTGAGTACATCTCTGCCGATTAAGGCATATTTCCCCCACTCAGCCGTAGTCCCTATAATCAGCCCCGGATAGCCCTGTCGTAACACCGGGGACCTATCACCACCACTACACTCTTCTGTATACGGTGCCGGAGCTGAAGATGTGTGCTTGAAGCCCCTGTCCATACACATCAATCCTCGTTTAATTACCTCGCTGAAAATTCCAAGCTTTTGGATTAATTATCCGGGTAAGACAATTAAAAGAATCCGCTTAATTATTTCAATTGAGTAGTTATTCGACTACGTTGATGTAGCCACCCAAGTCTAAATGGGCCTCATCAGTCAAGATCATAATTTTCATGCATTTCAAGAACCCAATCATTGTAAACTCGATATTTCCCAATATTTTGTCAAAAATTTGAACAGCTTCCTAAACTTATCTCTTTGGCCAACATGGGAGCTAAACTTCGGTTTATTCGCTTGACCTGACCTGGTAGATAGTGTGATCGACAACATTATCTTAATCAAAAACTTATTCTGAAACCTGCCTGGTTTAGTTCTACAAAGAACAATCATTTACCCATAAAGCTGTAGTACTTCCCCACAGGCCCTTTACTATCCCCAGCATACCATCATGTCTGTGTTAGCCCCCATCTACTTCCAACACTTTTTTCTTTTCAAACTGTACACACTCTTCGACGGCTGTCCTTTTCGACTGCCAGTTTTGTTGTATGTGAACCAAACGATCTTGTGCTCTTTTAACTGTTCGCATGGATTAGATTAAAAGTAGATTATGTCAAGAGATTATCTAAATAAGTGAAAGGTTAAAATAATACAAATGTAACAATGCAATTAAACTTGCTACGCACACACAAACACACGGGGATTACACAAAATAATTAATGTTCTGAATACATGTACATTGTTAATTTCCGGTTGGTCATTTTGAGTTTGCATGACAGACACACTCACACATATACACTCAAATGAATGCAATGTACGAAAATAGAATTTTGCACACACACACACCGAGGGTTTTATTATTTAAAAATGGCTTAAATGCAGATTAAGTTATGGCTTGTAAGGTGAGTACGCAAAATGTCCATTCATTGTGAGGAAATATAATTCCATGGGATTGTAATGTGGGCATCGGAATTACTGTCCTTTTTGGTCAACCAAATTATATCGATTGACACGGGGTGTATAGGTAAGACTATTGCGTCATACGTACATCGTATAGTAATCAAGAAGACCAACCCGAAATCTGTGGATGTTATTTCAATTATCTTATCATGGAGGAGCCTGCCACTAATTACAGGTACAAGTAGTTAGTTAATTTGTTTATTAATTACAATACAAAGTAAATTTATATTCCATTTTTTTTTAGTCCAAGGGTAAACCGCTTGGCGCAGACGATATGGCTAGATTTGTAGAGCCAGAGACCAAAGTCTCTGCTGGCAATCGAACCAACAACCACTACACTGATATGCAAACACGCTGCCAACTCGCCTACTAGGGGCGCTCGGATTTAGTTGATATTTCATGAAGGATGAAGCAGGAAACTTCTCGCAAGTCATTGAGCTGTGAGCTCACTGACCTGGGCCTACTGTTTTAAAGCCGGGTCCGAATGCCGAACCATTTTTTCCTAAGATTATTTACATGGCTTAGAGATTATTTTATACCCTACAAATATATAAAAATTCCCTCGATCCAGAGGGAACAACTTCTCGTTATGTGAATGAATGGTCCAACTTACACATGTTTTCAACGGCAGTCCAAACATATCCCACGCAGTTGGCCAATTGCCGCTCCCTCTTCAGATAATATCAGCGCACAATGGGAACACACACTAGACTCGCTTAGTCGACGACGAAGAAATTGGTTACCGAAAGTTGCAAGGAAGGAGTATTAGATGGAGTAGTGTGAAACCGTCAGTGAAGTTAAGACCGTGACGACTCTTGTGCCTATGGCTACGCCAGCTGTGTTGGAGCGCTACCGAGAGCTGAGGAGGGTAACATCTCCAAACTAATGATGGGTGGGCACAATTATGATCTCTTGAGAAGATATGGAGGTCCACATATATGAAGGAACATACAGGGAACTTCTTACGAATCAGTGAACTGTGCGCGATATAACTTTGTATACTCATTGACCGGGACATAATATTTAAAGACGGCTCCAAACGGCACATGGTTTAGAGATTTGATCACATTTGAAAAATGGCCTCAATTTTGGGGCGATTCTTTTTACTTTTGATTTTTTTTTTGAAAAACACACTTTTTCCAAATTATGAAAATCTATTATTTAAATTTTGGGGTATTTACATTTGGGGGACTTTGGATTGGGTAATTTTTCATAAATTGTTAAGGATATTATTCGGAATTTTGGGGAAATTTCCATCTTGGGCTTTTTTTTCATTCATTTTGGAGAATTCTGAATTTAAGGCTTTCTTTCTATATTTTTTTTTGGGGGCATTTTTCATTTAACATTCATTGGTCAATTCCAAGATTGCTTTTAGGACACAACTTCTTCCTAGGCAAGGGGTCGAGGCACCCCTGACCATTGCAATGTAACTTCGCACTGAGTCGGAGGTCTTTCCAGAGCAAATTTTCCGCTGTTTTTTTTTTGAGGAATTATTTATAAATATTTTGTGGAATTTTTCAGAATTTTTGGGGAAAGTTACATGTTTGGGGGTTACTCAAATCGCCTTCCTGTCATGAGGTGCTGCACCTAGTGAAACCTTACTTGCTTAGCATGTCCCCAAAAAAACCTTCTGACAGGATGGTATCTTACGATATTCGACGACTCATACAAGACTGTAGACTCATAATTTGAACAAGCAAAAATCATTGGTTAACTTTACTCGCATGCGGTCAAGATGAGGAAGAAAACTCACAGTTATGCCTAAGTACTTGACTTGCGTCAACAATTGACAACAATTATAAAAACCTTCTAAGGCTACGCTTTTTTATAAACGAAATCAATCTAAAAGTCTTAACTCCGAGCCAATCCAATTTTTAATTATCAAATGAAAGCTTACTTATTTCCCTTAACATTCCATGAAGGAACAGACGGGGAACTTCTCTAGAAGCAGTGAAAGATAACAATCGAAAATATTCTTTGGTTTATCTGTCTTATTTAAATAAGGCGCGAAAACTACTTGTACCAAAAGTGAACGAAATAAATTTGCAATTCCTCTGAAATATTTAAAATATTTGGTTCGTTTATCATAAAACAAATCACATTTCTCAACATACAAAAAATTATTAAATTGAACCTAAGTCGATTTATAATGACAACTTCAAGAAAAACTCTTAAATAAAAGAAAATAAGTACGAGTTGCAGAAAATAGCATTTTATGACAATGCAAATGAAACCTAATAACATCAGCAACCACTGCTCTGTAAGTCTGTTCGTCCACTTAAGAAAATCCCAAATAAACGGGAAGTTCATACACTGCTGCCATTACAAGCGGAACATCATCAGCACCACTCTAATATTAGGCAACAATAAAAACATACCATAACATATAAAAGATACGAAAAAAATCTATTTAGAATGGACACACCCATTTTTGTGCGCTGCAGTTCAAATGTTTATAATTCGCATAACATCTTTTAAAAGGCAATGAATACAAAACGATATGTCAGCCGCTACCACCACCATCGGCACCAACTTCATCATCACCACCACCTCGAGTGGATGGATATTTATACGTTATATTTTATTAAAAACGGTACGTATACTATGTGTCTTCGGGCCCACTCTTCCTATCTCTCCCTTCTCACCCTCCGGGCCCGTTGATGGGCTGCCATTATTGTCGAGTACTAAATAAATTAAATTAAATCAAACACGCATGACAAATTGCTATTTGAGAGTGAGAGTCTCCCCTCTGTCTGTTTCTATTTCAAGAGGGTATATCCACAAAAGTATGCTATACGTTTTGGTCACGATGCCACTTTGACATGATGTGTGGAAAATTGTAGATGCGACATTAATGCGAATGTGAATGTTTCGTTCGATGGGATGCACTTTAATTCGGCTGATATTTTGCACGCTCTCTCATTTATCTGTGATTTATTTATTTGTTGTTTTTTTTTTTGATTCAGTTTGTTTTTGAAAGAGCAACGTATACTTTTTACCCATTATTATGTGATAGATGTGAATTAGAGAACATTTTACACCAAATTTGTCACAGATCATTAAAATAAAAAATATAAAAGTATGCAAGGATTTTTGTTTTATTTGAATGTGATGGGAAATGGGCGTGGATTTCTTTTAGAGCGAATACGTCCTTCGAAGGATTCGATAGGATTCTTCGTAGGAATGGACGAATCTCGGCAATAGAAAACACTTTATGAAGTGTGTGAATTTTAAAATAGTTATTTTTCGTTTTGTATGCTGAGAGAATCAAAAAGTGATTAAATAAGTCAATTTGAAGTAGATGTGATCTACCAAAGTTGTCTCTTAAACCACATAGTGGGACTATGGGAAACTGCTATGAAGTGATTTCGTATAGGTTTGAGGTGAGGCTACGATTACACACTGAATTTCCTTCACAGAACTAGGTTTGAGCCAAAGGTGTCTGTTGGATTGTTTGTCCATAATAACATTGACACCTTTTAGAAGAACACTTTTAAAGAAGAATAATATTAACACTTTTAAATATCTACGCAAAAATTTAAAAAATCCATTACAAAAAATACAAAAAAATTATCTTCATCAAATATACAAGTAAGTACATACTCGTACATATGTGTTTAACATGAAACAATTAAATGAATCGTGCTTATTTTTATAGTTAAGTGCAAGAAGAGTTTTCAATTCAATGTTTAATCATTTTTGGCATTTAATTAAAGACAAATGTTTTTGCTTTTTAAAAAAACAACACAAACAAATAGGACACACATGTTACAAAAATGAAAATAAGTCATTCACATGCCAAAAGGGATTAACTCTAAGGATTTTGAAATTACACTCAAATGAGACTGATTAAAAAACCCGTATAGTTTTCGTCAGTTTTCTAAATTTTGAATTATTTAAAATTCCCTTTCATTCTGATGAGTCAAGGTTGATAATCGTTTTTCGTTTTAACTGAAGTGAAACTTTAAATTCATTTTTTCAGCTAAAGTTTGAAGCGCAGTTTAACAAATGAAGTTTAACAGCCAAACGATTGTGACAGCAATCAACGAAAGAAGATAAAGAAGAATCAAACTTATTTTGGGACCACCAAATTCAACAAATAAAATAAATTACATAATAAAGGTGCTGTGTAATTTTGTTGATGCTGAAATTGATTTCCTCTTTTACTGCTCATTTAGCCGAGTTTTTTAATTCTCATATTTTTTCTAAAAATTTTGTGTTACCAAAACCCACTACAAAAGTTTAATGTCATTTTAATTATTCCACATCAAAAGTCGGAAATGTGGATGTTTTGACTGACCACTCAAAAACGTATTTGAAGATTCAACTCAGTTTTATTGGAAACTGAGTTTTACATAATCGTGGTTTAACTACGATCTCATTAATTGGCCCCGAGAGTTTAAGATTTAAACCACTTAAATAAATCGATTAGCTCATAATGAAAGTAATCTTGAAGAAATATTAGCTGAATGTAGAAAATGTTTGATGCCAATCACTAAAAAACGCAAGGTTTACTTCCAAAGATTTATATGATCCAGTGATCCGAACTGCCAACATCGACTACGATTACTTCCAAGGGGCAGCAAAGGTTCTTGTCCGAATAAGTGCAGCTATTCACACTTAGAACTTGATAAACACTTAGAAATTGGTAAGTTGCACACATTATCGACAGCCAGGGATTTTCGAGCTATGTATCCCAATAGCTTCGACCACAGACAAGTCCTCACGATGAAATGTCAGAGCAATGGATATATATTTCCCACTCGTTGTAGACCTTGGTAAGTAGAACACCGAACACGGATCCCACGGAACAGACGGATTTCTATCCAAACTATAGAAACGATAAATGCTGCCCATAACGCAACATTACAGCATCTGTAGAATCTGCAGTCAAAGAAAAAGTTAGATACAAAAACCATTCCTATTGTGTCCGTGGTGCTACGATGAAGATATAATAGAATGTTGCCCATAACACAATTCTGCAGAGTGTGTTAAGGAGAACTACATGGCAGAGAGCTCGGAAGATGAGAAATGAGATCAAGCAATTTCAGAGAAAGATGATGGAAATTATGATAGTAGTAAAATAAGAGGTGGCGAACACCGCTTCTACTGTAACCCGTAGCGTAATTTTTCATTGAGAGAATAGGCGCTCTGACTCGTTCTGCAAAATAAGAAAGAAATGGAATTGCATGAGTGTGAGCAGATTAAGATGTGCAGGGTGGAATAAATGATCGAAATTGTAAAAAAAATTTAACGTTGGAAAATATTATTTTATTATTTATTTATTAATTACAATACAAAGTAAATTTTATATTCTAATTTTGGGTCCAAGGATAAACCGAGTGACAAAGACTATTTGGCTTGATTTTTGCAGCGACAGACCAAAGCCTCTGGTGGGAATCGAACCCACAACCCCCACGCTGATAGGCAAGCACGCTACCAACTCGCCTACCGGGGCGCTTGAAGTTGGAAAATAATTTCAGTCATATAGCCAGTAAAGAAATAGGGTCCGATTATACCACCAGCGTGTAAATCGCTCCATCTGGATGTAATGGAGTCTGTAGGGTCTCTTGTGGATTGGTCTCACTCCATATGGAGCAATTTTGTTTATTACCAAACCCGTTAAGCCAAAAAAGTTCCTCATCGGACGTACAATTTGAATAACCTGGTAGCGCCGTTTAATCGCGAATTCATTCCTGATGATTTGCCAGACAATACTGATCGTTTATGTTTTGAGCGCAGTATGCCAGTTCGTTTGACATCTAACCCTTTCGTATGTTCTATCTAACAATAAAAAAATTACGTTTAAAATGAAAATGGGGACCTGTGAATGGATTCCGAAAGTGTAAGTAAATTACTTTTAGACGTCAAGAGAATTCGGAATTAATTATTTAGCGATGAAATTCGATAGAAAATTTTCCAACGCTCTTAATCCTAAACTATTAAAAAATTATATTTACAAAAAAAAAACCTTCTCATGTAAAATTTTATTTATGGGCCGGTCAGGACTCGAAATGACTACCTAGAGAGCTAATTACTCAGTATAGTAAAGTTTTGTGTGTAAAAAAAAAATAAAATAAATTAAAATAAAAAGTCTGTAGAGGCGAATGATTTACCGTGTCAGATGTAATGTTATTTGTCGAGATATTTTTTAAGATTAGGAGAGTGATGATTGTTTGAGGCCGATGATGTGGTGGCTATGATCCAAGGACAATCGGCGAGGTTTATTTTAAGACTGGTAGAATGATGTTTCATCCACGCGGTGATTGCGTTCTGCATGAAGCGATGGTTAGGGGTATGACGGACTGAAGATCTCATGTGTGACCATTAAATGTATGGAACAATAACAACAATAATCATGTGAGATGTTACGTATTGGTATCTGATGGTGAGATCTGGATTGTTGCCAACTTGTTGAGCCTAAACAGGCGCTGGTCGTCCCACAAGTAAATACTGTCTTTCACTGTGACACCGTAGCAGAGCACACGGTCAATCTACCAGCTGAGATTATTAAGGCTAGGGGCATGTACGAATATATCTTCGCAATTTGGATAGTATTTTAAATTCAGTGTACCATGTCTGTTTCATAAAAAGATTTGTGTTAAATGGCGTGGCTGAAATCCTGAGGTTTCAAATGGTGAGGTGAGTCAATAAGTCCAAAAAAATCTGGATCAGTAAATTTTAATCGATCTAATGGTGATTTGTTAACGGTTTAAGGATTTTCTTTGCTTCAAATACGGACATTTTTTGCTTATTGTCGTAGCTGGCTTTCTGGCTCACTAGGCCGATTATGTTGGCGGTAAACAGATTTATTTTGAACTTTTATTTTTCAAAGTAAATTTCTACAATTTGACTTTAAACGATGTATGAAGACTTTGCCAGAACATGCTTAACAGAAATGTTTGACATAATCAGCTGTCAAATCATAGCTATGAATATTGATAGTTCTCAGGCAGCCTAAAAAACACTCTTTAATAAACAACGCCTTGAAAATAGGACCCAATGAACATTTTGGAGCTCATTTTCAACGGTTTACGGTTAAATTTCCCAGACCTCATTTTATTAAGCAATACGAACCCACTTTTGGGGTTCTTCTACTTTTGGGGTTTTTTTTGTTGGATGCATTTTTGTAACGTAGAATACAAATGGATTGAATATTGGACTGTGAGTTCGAGGCATCACGCTCTTGGTGTAATCTAGTGGAGGTTAGAGTGGTATTTGTTTGGCGATCGCCATATAAATAAGTATGTCAGGAAATCCAATTACTAAATTGTCTCTATAAAGAGGGGATTCACAACGGACCATATGGTCTTTCGAGTGAAGGTGCATCTTCAGTTGTACCACCCTTCCTACCTTATCGGAACACCAAACTGTTAAAAGGCAATTAACTGAAAGTGTTCAGACCTTACTATACGACAGAAGAATTTAGCATTGTTTAAAGGTAAATTCACTTCCACAAGGAGCTTAAAACATTCATATGTGACCAGTTTGAATGGAGATAATCCGTTTGGCTAGCGAACCAATCATTTTGAATTTTCAATATAAGTACATACTACCACATATCCACATAGAATGCAATACGGTTTAATTACAGCAATTACATGGTACATCAGCACACTCATATACAAATATACACATGTATGTATGTACCTACAAAATGTACATAAGCACGTGTATTAATACATACATACATACACACATATTTATTGTACTACTTTCTCTGTTGGTAATAACATGAAATTTGGCTTTAAGCAATAAAATTTTAATTGGAAATGCAAAAGCGAAAGTGACACAAAAGCGGAAAAAAAAAAATCTGGAAAAGATTACAACCTCAGATGGAACAAATGACAGTCGAAGCTAAAACGAAGGATGCGAAAGAAGTCACGGTACTGACTTCTGGCTATGCCACAGTGTGTGTGTGAGTGTGTGTTATTGAGGAACCCTTAAAGTGTGCAATAGTTTTGTTAATTAAGAAAATACCAAAAAGTATTCGCCCGAAAGTTTCGTCCCAAATACAATTTGGTGTGTGGTTAAATACAAAAAGAACTTAAGGCGCATATGTACTTATTGTGTTGGGAAGTCTCTGAGATTTCTCAAGTGTATTGAAACTTTTGTCTGTGGGTACATTTTCTATTTAAGTAAACTATTGTCATTTGTCTTCCGATGCCGGTACACAAACATTATTTATATCCCGGACAAAGTTGAATTGAATTTTTTTTGGGATGTAAATAAACTTATCTTTTTGTGGAACGAGGTCGTTTAGTGGCAGATATAAGTGAGGATGTCACACAGTTTTTTGGTTAAGAGGGAATGGATTTCACAATTTTTTGTATGTGGAAACCAACTCCAAAAATAACTCGTTTTCTTTCAATCCGAAATGACTTTTCTCATAGTGAACAGCTACAGAATTCATAAGCAAAAAAATAAACTAGGTTAGGTTGATACGGAGGATCGGTCATGTACGAGTGACCGTCTCATGTCGTTGACATACACCAAGGCCGGTAATTCGGCCTGTTATGTGCTCCTGATTTCTTCTTCAGATTCCCTGTGCCTTGTTTATGATAGGAATTCGGTCCCCTCTATAAAGTTTCTTAAATTCCTTATGTCTTATGTCTACCGACTGGCCATCTAAGGTATCCTCTCCTAATTGGATTTTCCTGATCTGAGAGAAAGCGGGGCACTGGCACAGGAGGTGTTCCGCCATCTCGGCGTCCTCTCCGCATGCCTTACATTCATCGGAACATCCTATCCTAAATAGGAGTACCCTTAGGCTGGAGTGTCCTGTGATGATCCCAACTAGGTTACTCAGCTCAGTTTTGTTAACCGCGAGTATTCTCCTTGTTTTCTTGTAATCGAGATTTCCCCAGGTTTCCTTTGTGGTCCTTCCCACCTGCTCCTCTTGCCATCTGAAGGCATGGATCGTCCTCATTCATTCCCTCAACTCCTTTTTTGTCTCCAGATATGGTTTAGACAGTTGCAGAGTATTTTGGTCGGATTCCCTTCCCATTTAACCCAGTTCGTCGGCCTTAACATTGCCTTACCCTTGGTGGCCCGGTATCCAGTTTATAAATATGACGTTATCTCGCGATACGTCATTTATCGCTTCCTTACAATACATGAGTGTCCTTGACTTGACACTATCATCTTTGAAGGATCTAATTACGTTTTGACTGAAAATACAGATAGTTTTGAGTACTTTGGTAACTGGATGTAAATCCCAATGCCTACTCCTAAATCGGATTTGGACGAGTCTGTTTAACACTCCTCCATCTTGGGTGTATGTGTCGTGTTCTGATCCGCGTCTATCTCCTAGTCTTCTCGTGCGCTTCGCAACCACGTGTGATTCTGGGATGCGATCCGTATGACAGTTTGCTGTCAAGAATCCTTCTAGTTGTTTCATTATTCTCTGATGTTGTGTTTGAGGTTCATCCTCAATCCACTCATTCAATGCCCATAGTTTCCTTTCTGAGATCGCTGCCACAGATTTAATTTGGATATCTATTGGGCGGACATACAGGAGTATTTCGAAAGCGATCGTCGGCGCGGTCCTCATTGCTCCGCATATACATACCTACTCATTCTTTGAATCCCTTGTAGTTTCATCACATTACATTTCTCTGTCATTGCCGTTCACCAAACTATTGACCAAAAAGTTATAATCGGCCTTATTACGCTTTTGTATAGCCAGTGCGACATGCTTGGGCGGATGCCCCATGTGGGGCCAATTGCTCTACGGCACATTGGCCAGCATCTGAGAGCTTTTTCGGCTCTGCTATTGATGTGATCTTTCCAGTTTAGCTTCCTATCTAGAATTACTTCCAGATTTTTAATGTTCGTGCTTATTTATATGTTCTTGTTCCGGAATCAGGGTTTGACATACTGTGCAATTTTTGTCTTCCTTGTGAAAAGACATAGTTCTGTTTTGTCCGGGTTGACATTCAGTCTCCTAGGCTTCGCCCAGTTGTATGCCAGAGTTAGCACTCTTTCGGCGTCTCTGCATAATTTGTTCGGATCTTTCCCCTTCAGAAGTATCGCAACTTCGTCTGTAGAGTTGGGCTTGGGGAATTTCCCGACGGGAATTCTCGAGAAATTTTCCAGATTTTTCAATCCCGTCACTCGAGAATTGAAATTTTTAACATTTTGAGAAATCCCGAGAATATCTTAAGATTTCTCGAGAAATCCATTTTCTTTTAAACAAATTTTTGTTGACAAATATTAATAGAGAAAACATTTCTTTCAAAAGTATGAGAATCTTAAGTTTACAAGTAAGAGAATACACATATGATTAATCCCTTGAAACACCAAACTGTAACGGCAATTCTGTTACACAGAAAGAAAAGTCTCCCGGTGCGAAAAAGTCTCCAGGCCATCGCCATTCTGAGCGGTCAAGGAAATTTCTTCCTAAATTTTGTATCGGTTAAGTGAAACTTAGTTCGCTAGAGGAGTAACAATTTTCCTCCCTTAAAACATGTTAAAGTAAAATTCAGGCAATCTGCGGAGGCGTTGTCATAGTCATCTAAGTTAGACAAAAATTGCCCGGAGTCGGAGTCTGCAGTTGAAAAATTTGCTCGACTCCAAGTTTTTCTACATACAGTTCCCATGAAAAAAATTAAAGGCACGTTAATCTGTTAATATTTTTTTTAAATTTGAAATATGTTCGATAATATGAACTCAGTATCTTTTGGATACAAAGACACCACAGTGTGAGATCGAGTATAGGAATAGTGGACCGAAATACAATTTTCGAAGCGACCCGGTAGGCGAGTTGGTAGCGTGCTTGTCTATCAGCGTGGGGGTTGTGGATCCGATTCCCACCAGAGACTTTGGTCTGTCGCTGCAAATGTCGCTAGCCATATGGTGTGTGTCATCCGGTTTACCCTTAGACGCAAAATTAGAATATGATTTTACTTTGTATTGTAATTAATAATAAAAAATAATAATAATAACTTAATTTTCAAAATTTTGTTATAAATCGGTTAAAGTCGGAGTCGATCTATTTAAAAATGCTGGATGATACATATTTCTCTATTGGAAAAGGATGCTGACAAATGGAGGATAACATCTCTGCCGATTCACATTTCAGGCGCCTAAAATTAATTGAATGCCCCCTACTTCATTCCCCAATTATAGAAAACAAAAAAATATGTAAAGATGTTTATCCCGAAAGATAATTAGCACGGAAATATTTGCACTCGGCATTTCTTGGCAGGCGGCACATATTCTTTGATTTCTCTACTGTTATCTTACAAACAGGATCACATGTAATGACATTATTTGCGGTTTAGATCAATCACAGACAATAATCAAACAATCCGCCACAAATGTGCAAAACCGTATATGTGTGTTTGTGTTGTTGTGCGAAAACCTAAAGGATCAGTGGCAACTTTCCGAAACAAACTACACATGCACACGCAGGATGTTCTGACAACCCGTTTTCTTTCCGGTAACAATGGAGAGGGGGGAATCATTAACTGATTTGTAACATCCAGCAGACACACTCGAATGCCTCCATATAACAGTCGTACAGAAACGGAATGTACACGTATCAGTGTCGGCATGAATGAATGAGTGAGTGAAGGACATTAAGTAGTTTTGAGGCCTAAGGCCACAGGCATTGCATGACACAACGCACACACACACACTGGCATCCTGTCATACAATGTGTTGGTGGATGTGTTCATGTGTGTGGTAGACATATGAAGTGTATAGATTTCCCCCCCACCCCAGCGATTGTTGTCATTATTTGGGATTGAAGATTTGTAATCCTTTTACAAAACATATCAACTATTTAATAGGATAATAGTAACAATAATTGCGCCTATTGATCGCAGGGAAATAATTGTATGTGTTTGGTTTTCCCAAGATATTTCAGATCATCCGTTTGAGTTCTTTCTAAAGCTAGCAACACCTTGAACTGACACAATGTCCGTTCTGGAATATCTACGTAGGAGGAAAATATGGATTTGCGATTAAGCCGATAGCCTCAACTGCTAGTGCTCTTTAAGTATATTCATCTTGGAAATAGTTTGATAAAATTATAACCGATAAATAAATAAATAAAAAAGATTGATTTGGGCTGGGACATTTTCAATTTGTTTTGTGGAAGTGCGATGTTAAGGAATTGTCCTTACAAGTGTGTGGATATTCCGTTTAAACGCCTGCAATATTTTGTCTGTGTTACATGTTTTTTTTCGTGAACTTAGCTTACATTTTGTTTAATATTCCATGTCGATGTGGAAAGGAACATTTCTGGCCAGTGCTTTGTGACATTTTCCCGGAGAATGTTTGTGAACTTGTAAGCAAACCATTCCAAGTTCATTGTCGGTTAAAGTCCTCCCCCCCCCCCCCCATTTGTCCTTAACAACTTATTTAATTTATTTGCCTTTTCCTCCGCAAACTTTGTCCAATGTAGAATTTTGATGATGTTGCCACATGTCCCACAGAAAACAAAACCACCGATGTCAAGCAAAACACGTTCCTTCGACATAAACAATTAAAAAGAAAATTAACATTGACGTCATGCGAAATTTGCTGTGGGTGCGTGTTTGTTGTGTTCATGGAACACAACTTCCTTCAAAGTACCAGAGAAATTCAATTTTCTTCTTTGATAGTCAAGCAGCGACGAAGCAGAAAAATTGTTTTTCTACGACGCCGCATAAGGATGTCTAAGGATGTGTGAGCTTTTTGTTGTCTTTGTTGAAGTCTGAAGGGAGAGAGAGAGAGAAAAAAAGGCTTAACTATATTCGTATCCTGTGTGGCCTAAAGGGATTTTTTTTCCCAGTCGCTTGTTGTGTTGTCTCAGTGAGTGTGTGTCCTTCTGTTGAAAAGTCTTTTCAATCAGACCCAGATTTCGCTGTTGTCGTCGTTGAATGATTTCAAAATACTGATCTCTCTTGCATTCCCTGCCATTTGTAGGATTTTTGTTCGTGTATTGATTTCGAAATTATTCGATGATTGTTCGCTAATCTTCTTTATATTCCCTCAATAATTTGGCTGCAGGGGTGGCGGCAACGGCGGCGGTAATCTGAGGGTATTGATTGTTAATGACTTAGACAAAAACAAAAACAGCAACAAGAATAGAATAGACAGCATGACAAGAACAACGACAGGCGGCCACAATAACATCAACAGCAGCTCCTCCTGTGGCTCCTCCCAGCCAGCCAACAAAACACATCACACATACACACGTTGTTAAAGTGCTCACTGGAGTATTGTTGATGTTGTGCCACTATTGACACACAACGTACATATTGACGTTTGATGAGCAGATTAAAGTCTAATCAAATACATATTTTTCTCCTCATCAGTACATATGTAAGGATAATACCCGAATGGGATTTTACTGATTCCTCGAAAGGCACAACGCATCATCACTCGGCATCATCAGCAGGCATACACACACACACACCCATAAAAATCTCCCCCAGCCGAAACATAAAAAATAAGTGTGTGAAAATTGTTGGCAATTCTTAGGAATTTCCCAGAATAAATCATAAGGATCATTTATTGTTGACTTCGGCAAGTGTTCGCCATACAGCAGGCGCTGGTGGATAGAGGACATAGTCTATACTCTGCCCGAGGTTGATTTATTCAAACGTAATTTATAAATATTGGAGTTTATATTATTTATGAAATGAGCATACATACAACATCAGTTCATTCAAATGGAAATATAAAAAAACATTCTTTCACATACTCGTCGATAGGCATGTGTTCGTACCTGCCCGTAGTTAAAGGAAGTGGAAAATATTTTTTTGTTTTTTTTAAAAGACATAATTATTGCAGATGTGGATATCTTTAAAAAGGAAGAGATGCACACGTCCCTCACACAATACAACTGGTTGCAAAACTAAGTTGAACAACCAAGGTGGTCGTTTTCCTTACACTCTATAATTTTATATCCAATCTCATTGGCACATATTTTTTCAATAGTGTCATAACTCAAAAACCGATTTTTACAAAATAGTCGTTTAAAATTCTTTATTGTGTCTTAACTAGCTAATACTACTCCGCCCACAATCAGTTCGTACCCCTGAAAATATGTAATTTTAGTTGCTTTTTTTGTAATTTGTTTTTGTTCTGCTATTAGTTCTAAGATATTAAAATTTTAGCATTAGGGATACAATAAACTTTGTCGCAAAATCAAAGACTTTCAAATAAACATAAAAGCAGAAATTGAATATATTAGAAAACGGTCAGGCGTACGAACTGATTGTTGGCGGAGTAGTCTAAGAAAAACAGTCATAGGTTTCCCGAATAAATTGAAGGGCTTATTGCAAAAACACGATAAGCCACACGATATCGAAAAGTGTTTTTTTCAGCTCATTCAATTACTTTACACCATTGCAACGTTCACTGAAAATATTTTAGCAATTGTCCGTTTAATTTCTGACCTATAGCAAATGTTACTTTTTGCATTTCGATTTTATTCATAAATATTTTTTGTCAAAAACTCGATAAGCCACAACAATTAAGAAGACCGTAATACAAAACGATGGATTCTGGTGAAGATATTAGCGAAAGTGACTATTTTATTGATGATACTGATGACAGCGTGGTAGACAAAGGCTTTTTGCCGACTGGGTATGAAGTAATTTCAGAAACTAGCGAGGTATGATTTATTTTATCTGGTGTGGCTTATCCTGTTATTGCAAAAAAAATCTAATGAAATTACATATGAAGGGCTTATTGTAAAAACACGATAAGCCACACGATTTCAAAAAGTGTTTTTTTTCAGTTCATTCAATTACTTTACACCATTGCAACGTCTCCTAAATTTTTTTTAGCTATTTTCCGTTTAATTTATGGCCTAGCCGCAAGTGTCACTTTTTGCATTTGTCGTCACAGTTATGGAACAAGCTGATTTTTTAAATTTCGGCCCTATTGTGGACGGTATTAATAAAAATGCAATTACTACCGATAGGTGCAAAACGGATTTCTCTGGTGTATACTCATTTCACTTTAAAGTTCAAAATACGAGATCAATTTTTGTAAAGCATTCAATTCAAGGAGATTATAAGGAAGTAAGTATTATAAAAAAGGGAACCTTAAATGGATTGAAAAACAAATATACAGAATTCCTAAAACTAGCGGCAAAAAAAGTACACAGCGTAAAATCCTTACTGCCATATATTCCACCAATTTATCATTCCTTCTACAACGCTTTGGAGCCGTCTTCCGCTGAAACGGAATCAGAACTTATAGAAATTATTTAATGTAATTAACATTTTAATATTTATTTCATTTACTTATAATAAATATAAAAAATTTTGTACTGCAAAAACACGATAAGCCACTTTATTTCAACCAAAATAACAAAACTTTTGATATTCAAAATAAAAAAAATTTAAATAAAATGTATGCAATAACTCGATAAGCCACACTTTTTTTTGAAAATAGCGGTTTCCGAAGTTTTCTAGGTATTCATGGACTGGTATGTGATAGTAGTCTTTCTTAAACACTAATTACAAGTATTTAAATCATGATTTCATCAAACCCTTATTTTCTGCATTTATTTCAAACTTCAAAGGCGATTTTCTCAGTATTTTCATTTTGTGGCTTATCGTGTTTTTGCAATAAGCCCTTCAATTGGAGTCCTCACATATGTTTGTATAATACTCGCAGAACAAAAGTCAAACCAAATAATAGTTTTACAGCTTTTTCTAGAGCAAAAAAATAAATGGTGAATTTTGAATTGTGTCACTATTGAAGTAAATGAGTGATATACATAATGAAAAAATAACTTAGGCAGCGTAATGGAATTTAACTGAATCATCCATAGTTGTTAATTGTGTGAGGCTCTGACACCAGACAGACAATCAGGGTCTGATGGAACCTTAGCGCAGAACTTGCTGTTATTCAAATGTTTCGAAACTATAGGAAAAAGGGAGAAACGGAGAAACGGAAACCGAACATTTGTTCGACCTACCAGACCACAAGACGCTCTTACAGACGGAAGTCCCAGCAATTACAGAGTGTGAGAGCTGACCAACAAGGCAATAACGTCTCGAGCGGGAAAATCAAGAACTGTTTTAGACTGTAGAATGGCGATTAATTTTTAATCTGGATATGGCAAAATTAGCATGAAAAGGATAGCTGGTCATCACAGAGTAAGAGTAAACAAGAAATCAAATGCCTCGGCATCAAGAGCGAGGGATTTGCAAAACAAAACAAAAACCAAGAGAATGCAAAAGCTTGGGAAAATACCAGTGGAAAAACGACAAGAATTTTATGGGGTGAACCAAACGAGGATAAAATCAATTTTTTTTTGTAATTGAGCAAAATATAAAACAGTAAGCTAATAGGTATCCTTTCAGGACAAAATAGGAGGAGTGGATACCAGCGTCTGTATAAAATGCGGGGAGAATGACGAAACTTTGGAGCATTTCCTCTGCAAACAATAACTCTCGCCAATAACTCTTTAAATGACTCTAACAGACTTGACACAACATAGGTACGCAGACTTGAAGACAATTAAGGACTACGTCTTCGTTTAGAAAGTTCTAGGAACTACTTCATGGGACAATGGGACATCCCTACACGCTGAAAAAAAATTGCCATTTTAACTAATTTCAGCAAACAAGTTCGCATCAAACATATATATATTTTTCCATACCACAAATATAAACTTGTTTGTAGGTGATAAATATCAAATGTAGATGTGTGCATTTTTGACTTTATTTTTAATTTTTTTCAATTTGTGAATTTCTATATAACAATCCATCTCATTCTCTCGGTATTGCATTTATTTTAAAGAGCGTAAATGCAGAAAAAAAAAATTTCGAAAACAATTGCAAATACACAATTATTCGCACCCAAATGTTGTACTTTCTTGAATTTAATAAGTTCGTTGTCTGTTTTTCCCAAACACACTATTGCTTATACACAAATATGTAATACTAATAGCAAACGAGTTGTATTTACATCCAAATAAGCTTTGTGTAGAAGGAAATAAGCTTTACTTGCTACAAACACCAAACACGCGTTTTACTTGTGTGTAAACAAAAAAAAGACGTATTTTTCAGCGTGTACGATTTGCCTTCTGCTACTGTTTTTTTTTATTACAAACCTGTAGAAATGACTCCATGGCAAACCATTCGAATATGCTTATTTTCAATTGAAAAATTATTCCATAATAATAATACCTATGGGTGTTACGATCCAAACTACAGGTTTGGTTTGAGTTTTCTTTAAATACTCGATATTTCACCGGTGTTGCTCTCCGTCTAAAGGAAAGGAATATGCTGAAACAAAAGATTTCAATGTATACAGATGGTTCAAAATTGGAGACTGGACATGGGAATTTTCCACGAAAGTCTGGGAATAAAGATATTCGACAGACTACCACAATTTTGAAGTGTATTCCCGTCGGAGATAGTCGCATCGACATGGCAGAAAACAGAATTCCAAGCGGAACTTATACCCCTGAAGATAAAAATCTACTATATGGACAGGCTGGTGGACTTACACACAAACGCTGTAAAAAACAGATTATGGCCAGACATATACCCTAAAAGGACTTAGTCCTTTTGGCAAAAAGAGACTCAGCCCTTTTACAGGAGTCATGAGGCGGCAGCACTTTTACAGGAGTCATGAGAGGGTAATGTACATTACAAGATGGCAAGTCGTATCTAGGGATGACTAATGCAGAGTTAGCAATGATGCCGAAGAGAAAGAATCAATAGAATATTTGAACATGTCACTGTCCAAGTCTAAAGAAACATCAACTATCTCACCTTGGAAGCCAGTTGAACAGCTGGGTAGTGCAACTCTCACCTCCCTGGCGAAATTCTTTGAAAGTACCAAATGAATCGATCACCAAACAGCATCACACTCCTGCATGCCCCACTTTTCCCCTCCCTCTCTAACACCGTGTTACACACATTCTGTCCTATGAACCAAATGCACATATTTTTCAGGCAGACTCGTGGAAATGTCTGTAGCAAGTCAAATTTTTTAAAAAACAGATTTTTATCAATTCTCAGATTTTCCTAAATTTTTTTTTTTTTTTAAATGGTTATCGTTTTTTTTAAGGTTTCAGTTCAAAAAAAATTTTTTTTCGTAACGCTTAATTAGTTTAAAAATTTGAAGTCTCTTCAAGTTATGCTAAGAAAAGTGAAAAAAATATTTTTTTTTCAAAAATAAGAAAAATTGGGGAAAATCTGAGATTTTGTAAAAAATTTGACGTGATACAGACATTTCCACGAGTCTGCCTGCCAAAAATCAGCTCGATTGGATCACTGAAAAAGGGTTAAAAATCGGTCCAAAGGCTTTCACACAGGCCACTACGAGCTTTATACTTCAAACTTAAAAAAAAAAATTCTGACGTGTACATGAAAATCGCCGATACACGTGTATTTTTATTTTTTCCCCTCTTTCCGAATATGTGTATTTGGTTCATAGGACAGAAAAAAATCTGTTTTTTGTAACACGGTGTAATCAAAGGTATCACAATGGACCAACATATCGAGGGCTTACCGCGAACACATTTTTTTCGAAACCTGCTTTTTATAGAAATTGTCCAACTAAATCCCAAAATATTAGAATAAAAAATGTATATTTACAAAGATCTAGCAAATTCAATTGTATCGTAAGCACCACACGTCTTTAGGACACAAAAACCGGGCACAATTTTCTTTTTGACTCTTACGTCACCCAACGTGGGCCTCAGTTTTGTTTTTTTTTTTACTCTCGTTAAGCTAGAGAAATATCATTTCTCATTTCCATAGAGCCCCAAAATCATATTCAAAATATCGACCGACCAACGATGTATTGAGGGCTCCGGAGTTCATCGAACAATTATTATTATTATTATTTTCCACAATTAACATTTTCTAGTCTGCACATAGCCCCTAAAATTATGTTCAAAATGTTTCTCCCAAAAGTATGCAGAATATTTTTCATTGTGTGTTACGAAAATTTACTAAACTCTGCACCGAAACGTACAGCAAACATATGCAGTCAATAACATACATTAGATCCACTCTATGTGTTGAACTTTAGTTTGGAGAGTTTTATTGGAAAACATTTTTGGGGAGGGGGGCAACAGGCAAAACCCAACTTTATTGTGATGCTGATAATTAAACAATTGGTAGTTAAAAGGTTATAAAACTGTCAGAGACATTAACATTATAATGTGAACATTTCATGAACTTTGACAATAAAAAAAATTGCAAACTTTATGCGGGTATACACAATTAAAGGAATTCTTCGAACACTTACATCCCACAAAGTATGCAACATAGCAGTGGGTGGTCCAAACGGCCAAGTATTCAAATTTGCGGTAAGGACGAGTGGAGAAAAAAAAAGTAATATCGAAACATGATGGCTTTGGCATAAATAAAATTTCATGATCTTGACACAATAATTACTTTTATGTAAATTTAAAAATTAAATATCCAATACCAGTTTCCAATGTTTGTATTATTTTCCTCGAATCCTTAAAGTATGTCACATTGAATTTACGTCAAGAATACTTTACGGGATGGAGCAAAAACGGAATAAATAGAAATTAAAATTTTATGAAATGTAAATGACGCCGGAAAATATGTTACCACACACATCCACATGACACACACACATGTCATTGCCGTCGTTATTCCTAGAAGTATGCTATATTTAATTCTCTTGTAAAGTTTCTATTTTTTATTTTATTATTTTTGTGATCACCACAGAATGATTCTTTTCATATGTCTGGCTGGGGCTTGGGGTGTCGTGTCTCTGCTGTACAAAAACATGAGTTCATGTTGAACATTCGCTTGCAGTTTTTTGTTTTGTTTTGTATGCATTTAAATTAAAAGACATAAACTTTTGCGACAGACGTCAGATTAAAGTGCGACCATTTGCAGCTGTGTTCACTTTGGACTGGAATGGAATGAAAGGCATAAAAGAATGCTTAAAACTACGACACGTACTATACAAATTGGGAGCTACAGGCGGCAGCGTGGAATTTCGATAGGCGGCTGGTTTAAAGTCAGGGGACTGGAGTAGTGGATGAATTCTCTTCTGGATTTTTCAACAAGAGGTGTTATTTTTGGTATTCAAAGAAAAATGGAATTTTTTGATATAAATTATCGGATGTTTATTTCATAATAAAGAGGAAGGTGTGCCGTTAATAATGAGAAATAACATCAGCCAAATGGAAAGCCTTTTCATGAAATTTTCCCAAATCGCAAAGTGACTACCCTATGTCCTCCATAGCCTCATGAAATCTATCTTTGAGGTCTTGAATCGATGCTGGTCTGGTGGCGTAGACTTTACCTTTACCTTTCGTGGCCCCAAAGTCGCAAGGTGTTAAATCCCAAGATCTCGGTGGCCAAGATCTCACCTCTTCGAGAGATAACACGATCCGGAAACTTTTCCCGTAGAAGAGCAATGGTTTCCTTGCTTGTGTGGCACGTAGCGCAAGATTTTCACCTTTTTTGTAGTGAATTTTAATAATTTTAATGCGTTGTTAAATGTATAGTTTCATTTTTAGTAATGGCGTAGTTTCTACTTGTCAAATGTCATAGAATAAAAGCTTTAACGGTGACAGCTACCGAAATACCGGGTGATTCAAATAACACCTCGTGTTGGAAAACCTTGTACAAAGTCTGGAATTTTATTTTAATAACGAGATGTTACTTAGGGTTATTCAAGTACGTTATTGCTGTTGACCTGTGTAATACTTAATTCTTAGTTTTTGGGCCAGTTTTCATATGAGAAAAAAACAAAATTTGAACAATGAAAAATACCCAAATTTGACCTACAATATTTAGCTCAAAAAGTATGGCGTGGCGCCACTTTAATAATAATAAAAAATTTTCATATACATTGTAATTTTTTGGAATTTTTCAGAACTTGTGGGGAAATATTTAGTTACTAGTAAGTTGTAATGCGCCTATGGCGCCCTTTGAAATATGGAAAAAAAAATTTTGTTGAAAAAAAAAATTTTGTGGAAAAAAAAATTTTTGTTGAAAAAAAAAATATTGGTGAAAAAAAAAATTTTGTTGAAAAAAAAATTTGGAAAAAAAAATTTTGTAAAAAAAAAATTTTTGTAAAAAAAAAAATTTTTGTTGAAAAAAAAAATTTGGAAAAAAAAAAGTTTGTAAAAAAAAAAATTGGGGAAAACACAATTTCTGTACAAAAAAAAAATATTATATTTTTTATTATTATTATTTATAGAAAATTATAGAATGCCTATTTAAATTCCTACGTACTGCGTGACAGAGTCAGTGAATCAGGGAATCAGTGTATCAGTGTATCAGTGAATCAGTGTCGAGGGTAAATATATATTTAATTGTTGCAAATTCATCAATAGGGGAATTTTTCATTTAATTGTTGGGGCATTTTTCGTAGAGCCTCGACTACAAGAATTGGTGGATTTATGTGAGCCAGCAGGGTTGCGAGTCAGCATCCCGTAATACGACAATGGTACCCAATGGACTAAGTGCGTCTAGTATGACAGACCCCGCTACCTAAGCACTCATGACAACGTCCAAACAATTGTATTTTTGAAATAATTTAGCAAAAAATTAATACAATCGCCATTTTTCATATGAGAAAAATACCACAATTTTGTTCCAGAGGCCTACAGTATTTTGCTCAAGAGGTATGACGCTACCAGAGAGACGAAAATTTAATGGAACGACTGATTTTTAATTTTTCATATATTATTGGGGGTTTTTCAGAATTTTTGGAGAAATTTTCATGTATGTTTTACGGTGAATTTTTCATTTATTGTTGGAAATTCTTCATTTCATTTTTAGCGGGATCAGCTAGACACCGACGATCTTTCTAATAGCGCCTGCATATCACAAAAAAAAAGAAAATAATATAGTAATTTGGTAGAACCTTGAATAGGGTGTTTGTTTTTAAGCTACATGAGAACTATCGATATCGATAACTATGGTGTGACATCTGATAATATCAAACTGTGTTGACATTTCTGTTCATTAAGGTTTGGCAAGTCATCAGGATTCGTTGAACGCTAGAGAAGGGATTTCCAATCGAAAAAAAAATCTGATCGCGAAGTTCATAAAGCCGTATTTGAAGCGAAGACAATCCTCAAGAATTTAACGAATCACCATTGCATCGATTAAAATTGACTGTTTGCAGCGGTTTACACGAAATGAGAAAGGAGCTGCCGTTACCGTAAATGCCGAACGCTATTGAGCCGTGCCGATTGCATTTTTTTTTTCGAAAATTAATCAGCTAAACATTTGGTTCCAACTAGATGGCGCGATTAACACTCGATTAATTGCAAAATCAATTTGGTGACTATTTAATTTCCAGAATTTGTCAGTAAACACTGGTCCCCTCACTCGTGCGATTATTCTATTCCAGCAACTCTTGAAACATTCGAAGGCAATATTCAAGCTATCATTGACGCCATTCGGCCAGACTTATAGGAAACTGTGGTCAACAATTGGACTGATCGTCAGTGATGGCTTGAATATTGTGAATCGGTGACATATACCAGAAATCACATTTAATAAAATAAATGTCATAAAATTATCTACCACATTGTGATACATTGAAATTTTATTCCAACAATAATTCTGTGCTGTACTGTCATATTAAGTTGTCAAGCTCTTCAAAATACACCCAAAAGAAAAGCGACGAACACAATTCTCCATGAGACGGATAGAAGAAAATAATCAAATCCAAAATCTTTTCGATTTCAACGCAAAGGATTAATTTTATAATCGTGGGTAGTAACGAAAAAAAAGCTTTTGCGCCATTAACTTCCTATTGATGCTCCACATCTTGACAGGACTCTGATAAGGGTCAACTGAGGCAACCCCAAACTGATGTGGGTACCTCTGAATTAGTGGCAACCCTATGGGTCAATCTAAAGTGACGCACGATATACTTAAAAACGAAAAGAAAATCTGAATTGTAGTTATTGTTAAGAAAATGACAAAACAGATATCCAAAGAATGGCAGACAAATGCGGGGATTAAAAACGGGGATCATGAAGAAGAAAAAGAAAAGACCATTAAAGGAGAAAACAGTAGAAATGCACGAAACAGTCGATGAACAGAAAGAAAAACTGATTATCCTGAATGTGAATGTAAATGATTTAACCCATTGTCGATGTCGATGACGGCATTGATGGTCTGCCGGAATGGATTGGTTGGTTGATGAGAAAGCAGCTTTTCAAAATATGTGCTCATCGTATCCGGACGAGTGTGGGAGAATACGATATATCGCTGCAACACATGCCATCGTAATAAAAAGAACAATGAAATTGAAAATGAAAACAACAACTACACCAGAAACAACAGTCAGCCAGCAACAATAATGTCAGCAGCAGCAACAGCAACCATGACTTGCAGCAACATCATTTGGCAACAAGAACGAGTGTATGGCAAGAGTGTTGCTTTGCCGCCATACACTGCATTCTTCTTTTTTACATTTCTTTCTGTTTTCATTCATTTCTGTTGTTGTTTGTAGCTAGGAATGAATGAACGAACGAACGAATGCATAAAAGAATTCATGAATAAAGCAACGAATGTTATTAACATTCGTCTAAAGTGTATGCAATAAATGAAACGATGGACAACAACACAACCAAAATGAAAAAGATGACACCAACATCAGCCAACTACGACAAGTGCAATATGTCGTGCGATTATAAGGGGGGGAAAAAATAATGGGAGACAGGATATGCCAACGAGCAGACATTAAATGTGACTACTGAAGGCCCTGAAGTGATGGCAGTGGCGTATGTATGGCTTAAAAGGGGATCCTAAACTACAGTCGAGTATGAACATATGATAATACAGAGGACCAGATCGTATGTTGCAGTTACCCACACCGCAGAAAGTGTAAATAAAACAAAGAGATTTTCTCACACAATGTCAACAGACGTCGATGGCAAAAAAGCTACTGATGCGAAGAATGCTGCCCATAACGCAACGATGCAGGGTGCTGCAACAGTTGCTGTGTGGGAGGGATATCAAAAAATAAGAAAATACAAAAGTTGTCTGTTCCGGCAACACACAGATTTAGGTGAAAAAAAAAATTCAATAGGTCCAGAAATAGAAATTATGACCGAAAATGCATCAGACTGAGAGACATGAAGAGGAGATCTGGCGATGCATACGAAAAGTTTAATGCGCAATTGAGGGAATGAAGTACTCAAGTTATTGAGGGCAGAATACGTCCTGTACTTACTTGGCATTCCCAATTCCTCCAAAATACAATAAGTGTGGCAGATCCATTTACAAGTCTAGAAAAGGTTTTGAAAGAGGTGCTAAACGAGAACAAAATCGGTTTTGTTACAATATCCAAGTTTACGATTTTTCGTAAAACCTATCAGATCGAACTAATTTTGGCATATTTGAAAAAATTGTGTTTGACTTGAGACTCCACCAAAATGTGTTCATGTTTTCTAGTTTTGATACCCAAGGCTGATGCCAAAGGCTAAAAAACAAAGCCCACATGTATTTCCCTTTAACATTCCCCTAAAGAACAGAATGGAAACTTTTCACAAATCGGAGAGCTGTGCACGACATAATTGGTATACTCACTGACCGATACCTTCTATTTAAAGGCGGCTTCGAATGACTTCCGGTCCGAGAGTCTGTTTTACAAGGCTTAGAGATTATTCTCTTACTTGTAGAGTCACCAGTATTTAGGGGGTAGAAACGACCCCTAAAAAATATTCTTACAAGGATACGAACCTGGTCTTACTGTGTCATATTTGAACACATTACCTATTGCACCAGGGCCATAAGAAGCACAATAAAGTTCAGTGTCGATTATCCCAAACTTGGTTTCAAACTTAGCACATGGGGACAGACAAGGATGCTGGTGTGGGAAGAGAAGGACCACATTACAGGACACCCTCTGTTAGGAAGTCGTTAGGGGACTTTCAGTCACCTAACCATATGTGGTACTGCCTCTTCTTGTCATATGGGAACAGACAAGGCTGCTGTTGTGGGAACAGAAGGATAATTTTACAGGACAGCCTCTGTCAGGAAGTCTGTAGAGAAATCCATATGTGGTACCGCCTCTTTTTATCATTTGGAGATACACAAGAGTACTGGAGCGGGATCAGAAGGACAACTTTAAAGGACTCCCTCTAGTAGGAAATCTGTAGAGAAATCCTGACTTTAGGGGACTTTCAGTCAGCCAGTTATATCTGGTACCGCCTAAACGGAAAATATTTCAGGTCCATTGACTAAAATCGGACGCTTTCTGATAGGAATATCAACATCGTGATTTTACAAATAACAATTTAGACCGCATCTAGCTGACGTTTTCGTTTGATTGCAATGAGGTCAGTTAGTGGCGTGGGGCGAAGTACACAAAAAAGCGCATTCACAACTCGATTAGTGACTTCCTGGTTTTCCGCATATCTCCCCATTGCATAAGGTGCGGATCCTTAATGTAATAATCCATCCATCGTGGCCATTGCTGACGGAAAAGTAAATGTCGTAACGCCTCTTGATGATGATGACATCAACACTCAATTTCCATATGGAACAGTTGAAGTACACGGTGAACTGAAGCGTGTGAAAGGGTTTGGCTGAGGACACATGAAATTGCAACAGCCCTTCAAACACACACAATCCCATACTCGACACAAACATGTCAAAAACATTCACACATGCACAAACATAAGGATCCTACCTATCCCACCAACACACTCATGGGCAATTTGATTGTCATATGGTAACGAAGTGTGTGGACAGACATACTTGTGTGGATAAAGTATAATATGTATGTGCATGTGTGTGTGTATGCAAAGTAGATAATTTGTCAATATTAAATAAAATGACAAATTAAAAGTCATCGTTTGGCGAAAGAGTAAAGTGCAAAGACATTGAAGATGACAAATCAATAACGCAAGCAGAGGAAGAGGAACAGTGGCCACCAGCAGCACCACCACCACCACAAGGGAAAAGTCAGTCATGTGGATATTTCGCCTAAAAAGCAACAACATTCATAGCCATCAGAGTGCGGCCAATGGACAGTCCGTACTCTGTCTGTGAGATGATGAAAGTGATGAAATACAAATAAAGCATAATAGAAATTGATGAGATATTTAATAAACTTTGAGGGGCTATTGAAGTGAAAACAAAGCACAGGCGAAGGCAGAAAAGCACCAGAGTGGGGAACAGACCTTATAAATATAAAGTTGCCAGCAACCGCCTTTTCGCAGCCGTACGAATGACACAGATGTTGTAGGGTGGGGCCTAATTTTGGTTGATGTCAGCGTCGCCTATTTGGTTTTTCTTCTTCTTATAATTATTTAATGTCATTTGATGTTTTGATTTGACATTGGCATCGACGTCGACAACAAAAAACTGGGACTGACAGTCAATGGCAATGACAGCAATGGCAAAAGCAACAACAACATCGTCAAAGAGACAACTTTAATGTCGGTAATAAAATGTTCTGCGCAATTTTATAAATATTTGGTATTGTTGTTGAAATTCATAAATCTCTAAAGGTTTCTGGCGTGTTTTCTTACATTCTTCATCTCTCCATGTATCCGAATTTCCCCGCTGGCTTGCCGCACACAGTTACCGCGATTTCTCTTTTTTAAAATTGAAAATCTTGATCCGACAGCCCAAGTAATTTTGTATGTTTTACAGGAAAAGGGACACTTTAAAGCGGAGTGATAGAAGTTGTGGAGTATTGAGTGTTATACTCGGTGGTCGGTCGGTAGTTTTTAATCCTGCTCCACTCACAAAAGTGCTCCAAAATGAGGTTTACATTTTACATCAAGTTTGATAGTCACGGATAGACACAATTCTGAAGATGATTCGATTATAATTCGATACGCGGGTATGAGAAATTCAGGGAAATCCTAGTTTCGAACAATACCCTTTGATCAAGCCATTTGTGCGATAGAGCCAGAAACCGCCATCAAAGTCTGGGAAAATTGTATTGAAATGAGATGGTACTTCGAAGCCTGTCGCAGCAACTACACAGATGAAATCATGTAAATAGTGATTTTGAATTTAAAATGTTTGTGAAAAAGTGCTGAACAACTAAATTATTGCAACAGGGTTTTCCAACAAGAGTAACAGTTACCGAAATACCGGGTGATTCAGAATAAAACCATTTGTTGGAAAACCCCCTAGATTACAATGGACTACAGATAACCAAAAAAAAAACTGGTCATGAACCAAAGTATACGGTATATTTGCAGATTATATTTCATTATAGAATTGAATAATGTAAAATAAAGAGTGCAATTTTTATTTGCCTATTTTTCAGTATAAAAAAATCGTTGATGTATTTCACTTAAATATAAACATTTTACTATTATTGACCATTCTATAACCTGCAATCATTTCTTTTAAGCCCACGAAAATGGTTAAACTGTGTTATATTTTGAAATACAACTAATTTTAAAAAAAAAAGTCCGTCTACTTTTAAACACTTTAGTCTATATTTTTCGTACTTTACTCCCGATTTTTATCACTGATACCTCTGTGGACGCGTTCTGATCTAAGCTTGTTTTATATTTCATAAAATGTTGCAAAATGTTGCCGCAAGATGGCGCGATTTACATGTTTATTAAAAAAGTATAAAAATGTACCGTTATTTGAGATTTTTCACAGTTGACACATTCAACAAAATTATGATCTAAGATTTTTAGACAAAATTGCAGAACATTGTCAAATGAAATTTTCAGGTTTTAAGGGTCAAATAAGCGATTATCGTGAGTAACCTATAAATTACGGTACTTTTGCAGAAAAGCCAAGTTTGAAAAACTTGTGGAATAAAAATTGTTTCTGAGCCCCCAAAGAATCATATTCAACAATAAAAAATTCTTTTTCGAAAAAAGGCGTTTTTGACATATAGCTAAGTATACCCAGATAAGAATGGCCATGAATACAAATTGGTTTCGTCTATTGACCAGACAACAGATTTCAATCGCGAGAGATTGATTACGTTGTGAGACCCAAGATATAAGACTCAATCGCTCCACTGTAAAATATAAAATGACCCTAAAAGTACACAAATATTTTTAACTAGTAAGTTGTAATGCGCCTATGGCGCCCGTTGAAATATGGAAACAATTTTGTTGAAAAAAAAAATTTTTGTGGAAAAAAAAATTTTGTTGAAAAAAAAAATTTTGTGGAAAAAAAAAATTGTAAAAAAAAAGTTGGAAAAAAAAAATTTTGGTAAAAAAAAAAATTTGGGGAAAACACAATTTCTGTACAAAAAAAAATATTATTTTTTTATTATTATTATTTATAGAAAATTAGAATATAATGCCTATTTAAATTCCTACGTACTGCGTGACAGAGTCAGTGAATCAGGGAATCAGTGTATCAGTGTATCAGTGAATCAGTGTCGAGGGTAAATATATATTACTAGTAAGTTGTAATGCGCCTATGGCGCCCGTTAATTTGCTTGAGAAAGTATTTGTTACTTAATTTTAAAAATTTTGTAAAAAATATTTTGAGAAAACTATTTTGTAAAAAAAAAATTCGAAAAAAAATAAAATTGGAAAAAAACACAATTTCTGTAAAAAAAAAAATATTATTTTTTTTATTATTATTATTTATAGAATTATTATAGAATGCCTATTTAAATTCCTACGTACTGCGTGACAGAGTCAGTGAATCAGGGAATCAGTGTATCAGTGAATCAGTGTCGAGGGTAAATATATATTAAGATAAGGAAAAATGTTCCCAATGTTATAAATATTAATTTTTTTATTATGCAAAAATGGTCCAAAGCAAACAAGTAACGAACGAACAAATTCGTTTTATGGAAACAGGCAGTATGTGTATGTCAAGGGCATACGAACGTGCAATCGGAAATGTTTTTGTCTTAAAACTGGTGGGTACCGGGTGTGTCCCTTGTCCAGTGGCGCTTTGAAAAAGCACGAGTGGCTCTTCGTCTATGCGACAAAATGCGCTCAATTAGCATAAGTCGAACAGACCCTACAAACATTTTAAAACTTACTCCGAAGGCCTTCTGATACATGTTTTGAATCCAGTTTGCATTGAAATCAAAATCAGGTTATAAAGGTGAATAATAGGTAGATATAGAGGAATACTATTTTATTTTTTTTTATATTTAAGCATCGGTGATAGTTCCCCCCAACTGCCTCTGATCTCAAAATTCCGTCATGCCTACAGGTAAATCACATTTGTTCGCCAGCAACTGTGGTAACATGGACACGGCCTCCCTATCCAGGCATTAAAAGAGCCTATTGTTGTTGTTGTTCCTCTTCTTTATTACAACACCAAACCCAAAAAGAGAAATAAAAGCAAACAAAAAACTTTCCGCACGTGGCTGCATAAGAAATGTATACTTTTTCATATTTCATGAAATATTTTGACATTGTCATCTTCCATATAGACTATACACGCTCACACACACACACACACACACTCCCTCTCACATTAGAACCCTGGAAACAAACAAACACACACACGCAGCCACATACATATATGTATGTGTAGATGAAAATGTAACCGAAACCTCAGGATTTCCTCTCTGTTGTTGATACGGCGTTTTCTCGGTTCTCCTGCTGGCGGCTATAGAGAGTTGGGTTTTTGGCGGTGCTTGGCTGGGCTGGGCTGTGCGGAGTGCAGACATTTCATCATAATTACAACCAGTTTTTATTTAAATATCCTCTTTGCCCCTCTGCGAGTATGGAATAAATATGAAAACAATGATTGCGTTTCCAAAGAAATGCGAAGTATACTTTGTGGATGGTTTAGATATCACAAAATATTTGCATACTTTAGGCAGCGAGGATGAGAAAATAATGATTTAATAATATTTTCAAAGGAATTCCGAGAGTTTCTTTCAGCTTAAGGACATTTTCAGGCAGTTAGCATTAAAGGCTCAGACGTTCCCACTGAATATGGAAGAGATAAATCACAAGGACATACTACTTTGGGTCGGTATAACTGAGTCAAGTGGGATATGAAGGACTTTATAATACGGGCTCATTCCAATGGCCGCATAGTTATCATCTAACAATGACCAGTGTCAAACTGATAAGGATATTCGATATTGGTCACAGCCGAACTTATCGCCGTTTCCTACTGATGGACTGTCTGCCCATGCACTGTGCATACATTCCTCATATTTTCGTCCTTTCATTTATGTATCAAAAATGCTTTTTACTTTGGGGCATAATTCAATTCAACAGTACATAAAATAAGAATTTAATATTGATGAAAAACTGTTTTCTGATTTTGCTGTTTGTTTAACGTTTATGAATTCCCAAATATGCCAGCGTTGCCGAACCGTCGTCCTTAAGCCACAAAGTATGCCACAAAATATGAAAATTAATAGCAGTTCCATTAACGGGCCAGCATCGCCAGACGCACGGCATATACCCAGAATGTTCCAAGACTCGCCGCAGATATTACACACATTTTCAATGACATTGGGATATCTTTCCGTCCATCTTAGTTTTCACTTCAGCCGTGCACTTCACCCGCTAACATTTCCTTCGGTTTTCTGACACCTTAAAGTGTGCCACTATATTATTTTCCTGTGCGGTATCCCCTCGCTGTTGCTGTGATAACGCTTTAAAGTGACGTCATTGCTGGCAAAGGGTCTGAGGACGGATACACTTTATTAAAAACGAAACGAAGAACTAAACGCCATTCACAAAATAATCTTTGATCTTTCTTGTCATGAACAATTTCCTTCCTTCTCCCTTCGTGTTTGTTATCCTTGTAGTGGTTGTTCCTGCTGTCGCGTTAATATTGCGAAACGTATCGATGCCGCCTCAACGGAGAGTTGAGGCAACCTTTGCGTTCAATTTGCCACGTCCGCATAGGCCTCGTCGGGATATCACAGTTTTAATATGATTTTTTACAGAAATTATGCAGACAGACGACTTGTTTCAATTTTGGCGAATGGAACGTTTCCTTGGCAACGCTGACGACGACAACAACAACAAAGGAAAGAAACGTATCAGCAAACTGAGATAATAATAAAATTGAAAGACTACAAACAAACTCCATTGTTGTACATACATATATAGTCTGGATGAAACGAGGGCAGTTGTGAAAGTTGTGTCATACAGAAATCCTAAAAATAATCCAACTAAATATAATGTCTCCCCTTCTGCTCATTGAGACAATGGATGAACTCCATATGAAAAGGTTAGTCAGTCTGATAATGAAGTGTTGCCCTTCGGATGCCCTTCAAGTGATGAACTACATAACGCCTCTCAATAAAACATATAGCGTATCATATACTATTTGTTTTATTGAAGGGACAGTATATGTTATGGATACGGACAGACTGAAGCACGAATACAAATCTGGGCAACGTAGACAGCTTTTGAGGGGTTGAGGCGTCGACATCAAATTATGTGGTTGAACTTTTTCGACTTTCTGTTCCCTCTATACTGGGAGGCATTGCCCATATCTTCTATCTGAAATGTGTCCTGTAATAAGAATGCTTTCCAAAACCGTTCTCCACAACTAAATATTTCCCCAATGGTGTATCTACTGCTTCTTTTTTGTTTCTTTACTAAGTCGTTTTCATGCTTAAAGCAGACCCTAACCGATATTGTGTAATGGTCAGCATATCCAGGTTCGAATCCTGGCAAGACCATCAAATATTGTTTGCCATCCTTTTACACCTTACAAATGGCGGCGCCTTTACGATTAAGAGAATAATCTTTAACCTTTAACCTCCTATGGGATATAACCAAATATTGACTTTGTTGCACTATTCAGCCTACCGGGTCAACTTTTATGATAGAGAATTACTCATATTTGACGAATAGTACAGTTCTGCGCCAAATTGTTTAATTTCTATCAAAAATTGGGAAATTATGGAGACTTTTGTCATTTAAAATCTCCCTAGTATTTGACGCTCGAGGCCGGCTTTAAACAGTAAGCCCCATTCAGTGAGTAGACACATCATATAGAGCACAGCTTACTGATTTCGATGTTTTTGTGCAATGTTAAGCGATATAGAAAATAAATTCGACTTAATAGTTTTTTATTGGTGCGTCACCACTAAGGTCTGTGAGTTGGTTCGCCAAAAATGACAGGGAAATTTATTTGGCATGAGCTAATAACAAATTCGAACTATATGATGCCCTTTAAACCGATTAACCGAAAAAAACAGACACTATTACTTACAGAGACAATATTTTAATTCTATGGCTTGAAACTGAAAATCTTCCTTTGACAGGAGAGCCCGAAACATTTTCTCCATTGTTTTGTATGCGATACTTTAAACTCTTCGCTACCTTTCGAGTATTCTTCTATTGAACATAATTTTTTTGAAACTTCTCACTAATCTAGATGAAGGCATTAATATCTGTGAGATTACGCTCTCTTAAGGACATTTGAAATCCGTCTATACCCATCATTTCTGGACTGAAGCACACTAGGTTGCAGTAAAGATTAAGGAACAATAAAAGCTAAGCTTCATGTTCAGACACCGGCTGTGGGAAAAAGTTCAGTTGGGAAAAAACTAATTTTCAGGTTCACAAAAGCCCTCACATTTTGTGGATGTGATTACCCTAATAGTAATCAATCACATTATACTGCACCACAGGATTACCGCTGGAAATGGTGCTCTACTGTTTGCGGCGTTGTCTGTTCATAGACATTGCCGAGCACCTTCTCTGTTATAGTAGACGATTGACTGGTTACTGCAAAGGAAGACTTGAGGTCTTCGTCTACTACAGAGGAATACCTGAGGTCTTTGACTACTGCAGGGTAAGACCTGAGGTCTTCGACTACTGCAGAGGAGGAACTGTGGTCTTCGTCTACTACAGAGGAATACCTGAGATCTTCGTTTACTGCAGAGAATTCATTTATTTGCACAGATTTTGTAATTTAAAGCCTCACGGCCAATTATAATAAATTACAATAAAAACTGCTCCAAGAATTCATAAAACTATTTAAGGTATAATTTACATTAAAAATAATATGAAATAAATAAATATAATATGATAGGATAGGAAATTATGTGCTACTCCGATTAATCAAGTAATTGTATTAAAAACTGTATTAAAAACAAAGATAAGATATAGAAAATGAAACAATCAAATTTTATAGTTCCCAATAATAAAAAATATCAATAAAATTACGTCGTCGAAATTAAAGAAAAATGTTGAAGAAGCTTTATGCGATGGGTATTGTTAGTCATTGAAAATAATTTCAATGTATTGGGGAGCGAATTAAACAACCTAGCTATTCTTACTCGAAAAGACTTATTCATATATCCATCTGCTCTAGGAATAATCAGTTGGTTGGCACGTGATGAACGACAGAAAGTAAACGAGCCAGCTAGAAAAGTCGGAGTTTGATATTTGTAAATTTTGTAAAATAAGATAAGAGACCGGTAATGAATAAAATCCTGAAACGAACAACCCAAGAATTGATTGACATGTGAACTCACATGATCATACCGCCCAATCATACAAAGTTTAATTTTATTAAAAATCTTATTTGTAGTCCCACAAAATATTTCCATGCAGTACAAAATATTGGGCATAACTAATGCATGTACTAGCTTAATCTTTATGTTGCGAGGTATGACCAAATTAGTTGTGTAAAGTCGACGAAGAGATCGAGTTGTATGGGTAACAACGTTATTAATATGCAATTCAAAGGACAACTTATCATCCAAAACTACACCTCGTCTATTGTACAGGTCTTAGTTCTTCTTCATCTATTGCAGGTAAGAAAGATTAAGAATTATCTATTTTCATAGTAAGAATTATGGTCTGCATCTATTTTCAGAGCAAGACCTTTGGTCTGCTTTGATTTTCAGAGCAACACCTTTTCGTCTTTATCTGTTTCTTGAAAAAGACCTATGGTCTTTGCAGAGAAACTCCTGCAGTCCTATTCCGACAGTTAAACTTCATTATATCTCAGCATGCTGTCGTTCTCAACTCATCATCAGCCTTAGAATACCGCAGATATCTCAACAACATGTTACAGCAGTTCAGCATTCACCTTATCTGACTGCCGGGCCACATCAACATACCAGTGAAGTAGGTAGGTTAGTGTTTGAGATGATGAGTTACAATGAAAAATCTCCATTTTGTTCCATAAATCACAGAATTCAATAAAACAACACAAACGGTTGATAATATTTGTTCGGTTCCTTAGCAATAATGCTTAAACAACTCTCAACTGCTACAATGAAATTGGAAGGTTATCGATATGGAATACCCATATCCCACCGCTTCAATGTAATCCAACATAAGTGATGACAATTACCGAAAAGGGTACCCATTGGTTACAAATATTGCCCCAGCAGCAGCCTCAATACCCTCCACGTGCCGCCAAGTGCGTAAACGTTTGTTGGTGTAATTCGGAATGAGACTGCTTGCTTGCTTTGTGTGTCTGTGCGAGTGGTGGAATATCTTAAATAACAATAACATCAAGCGGAATATGTTGACTTTTCAACTCTATCGTCCCTCCAACAGAAAATAAGAAGAAAAAAAAAACGCAAAACAAACAACACACCATCAGAAAAAGCACTTTAGCCAGTTTAGTGAGTGAAGTGCTGTTCTGTGCGCTCAGTTGTGTAGAAGATACGATAGACCTCTAATTTCAGCATTTATGTGATGTACTCAAATACAAATACACCCATGGAAAGCACACATACACATACAGCTATATGTACAACCATGGCACACAATCACATCCATAGGTTCCACGTCCTTTGTTGTTGTCTGTATATGTGTATACTCGTATTTGTACGAGTAGTAGTCATCCTTCGTGTGGTTGCTGGGAGAATGCGTCGGTATTAGTGTAAGTTGGCTTTTTGTTTTACTTGTATTGTTGCTGCTGTTGTTGTCGTCGTTTAGTCGTTCTCGTTGTCTTTGACATGTTATGGATTATTTTCAATTTAGTTGAAAGCTTTGGCGAGTTCGTTTTTCTGTCCCTCCCGCAACCATGCTGCCGAATGAGGTGATTTGGGACCAGGCCTGTTGAGAGACTGACAGACAATTGAACAGTGCCTTACATTCGACGATGTGGCAAAAAAGATGTGTCCCTTAGCCATGTGAATCGACTGGTGATCAATTGTGGGCTAGGATATTAATGTATGAATTGTGACTATTTTCGAGATTCAGATTTCAATTTTTTTTTTTGAATCTCTTTGTAATATTCTTTGAATAAAAATGAATTGACGCATGTATGTAACTGTATAACTCGAGAATGCCAGGACCTATTTGGCTAAGTTCTTTATTGTTGTATTCGTAGTTGCCAGGACAAGGTTTGTATGACATACAATTTTGACAAAATGACAAATCAAAAAATTCAAACGATGATTTTTTATGTTACTGCCTGTTTCCATAAAACGAATTTGTTCGTTCGTTGCAAATTCTCAAAATTTAAGGCACAATAAAATGGTTTCTTATCAGTAATGAGAGTTGATTCTTTTGGAATTGTGTTCCATATGTCGATAACTAACATATATCTGAAAACCAGAATTGAATATTGTCTGAAACCCATTTTATAACACTTCCAATACTGAGGATTTGTAACGAACGAACAAATTCGTTTTATGGAAACAGGCAGTTAGTTTTGTATTGAATTTCATTTCTGAATGACGTTTCAAGGAGAAGAAAGGACAAATTTTAGTGGAAAACGTATAAAATTCTGGAAAGAAATCATGTTCAACAAATGACGAATAAACGTCGTGGAAAATTCGCAGTTCGACTGACAGTAATCGTCATTTATCGATCGTCATGGAATATTCACGAACTGTCCATTAGGATAAATGGGCGTGGTAACACCTTAACATTTTTAACTTCCATATCCCATGAACTCTTATAAATGTGAAGATGAGATTTGGTGCATATGCTATCTGTCGAAAGATTATGATTGGAAATTGGAATAATTAGCGGGAGACTTCGGAATGCCTATCTATATAAAGAAACATGAATTGATGCAACCCAACTTTTTAGGTTACTTACTTCGGCTATCCCCACACACATCACAAACACCTCGTACACATACACATCAAGGATTCACAACGTTTCACCGCTAATGTCTACCTTCGAGGACACTGTTCCGGATTATGTTATTAAAGTTACAGATTGAATGCCGATCACAAGATTCTTGAGATGTATTTCCTTGGATATTCTAATGATAAAATCAATCAACGTTGTAGCATCAATCAGTGAAGCGAGAGGTTATTGTACAACCTAGTCGACTGCGTGATGGTGATATCAATGTCTAATTCCAATGATTAAACCATTGGCCACATTGACATTGTGGAAGGCCGTGGTGTGGTAGGTAGTGTGTGCGACTATCACACAGAAGAACCCGAGTTCGAAAACGGGTAAGACCATCAAACATTTTTCAGAGGCTTTTTCCACCTCGTAAATGTTGGCGACTTTACGAGTAAGAGAGCAATCTCTAAGCGATGTAAAACTTCTCTAGAAAAGCATTAGCCGCTCGGAGCCGGCTTTAAACAGTAGGTCCCGGTCACTGAGTATTCAAATTATATCGTACACAGCTCACTGATTCGAGAGAAGTTCCCCGTCTGTTCCTTCATGTAATGTTAAATAAGTAAGTAATCCATTGACCGGTACCGTCATTCATTTCGAGTCCTAAGAAAGGATCAGTATTTACGTAAAGGTCAAGAAAGTAATAAAAAGATCATCTATTTGAATTTGTATGCGTATTTAACCGACTTGACGTTCCAAATCCAGCGTTTAGTTTACAGTTCGCATTTAATTGGCAATGCCGACTAATCAGTCGCAATGTAGATGTTTGGTAAATCATCGGCACTTTTAACATTCGCTCCGGTAGGAAAGGCAAAGAGGTGATTTATCAGCAGGCCTTGCGATAGGTGGATTTAAATATAAAGCAATTTTATTTGTAAGATAATTTGTTTCTTTACAAGAAATTTATTATCGATTCAATACACATAACTATTTTTCGTATGTAAACTTGTATAAGGTTATATCCACAGCTACAGGCTTTAATATACAGCTACGCGAGGATCAGCAACGCGGGCCTTGTCAGCTAAGTCAACATTTTTCTAGGTTGGGTGAAGTCTACCAGGTCAGCTGGTAAATAATACAAATTTCGTAGACATGCTTTTAGAATAATATGCGCATTTAGGATTTCTATTCTTTTTTTTTTTAACAATAAATATAATCAGCGTGTCTACGTCTAAAGGCAACCAGACCCAGAACTTTATGGGGTGTAAACGGCTGTAGAAAATTCTGGGTGGCCTTACTAGGATACCTATTACACCATGGCCGCCCACATGGAGCCAACCATTAAAGTGATAGCAGAAATATAAAGTTCTCATGACCGTGGGGAAAAATCTATTCTCCGACAGTGAAGATGCCAATAAATCCTTGGTTTCTGTCATTCTGAATTCAACATCAGTCCTAGACTGGCGAAGGTCTCACTAGGATAGGGCTCAGCAGTTCAACATTCACTTCATCTGGGTGCTGGGACCCGTTGGCATAATGGCAAGCAGCAGAACAGATGAACACTGGAGAACACCATACGGATTCCTGACGAACTTGAATCTGTAGTTAGACAGAGGGGCGTCTGTAAGTATTCGCATTCCATTTGGATAGATTGGTTCCGATTAAATAAGAAATGTTCGCAAACGATGTGGTCCTTTTCAAGATAATAGATTTCATTAATTGCACCCGCCATGACAGCAATATGTCTAATGCACTAAGTAGGAAGACCATATTAACTGGCAGGAGCTAATACTTTTTTTTTTGAAATCTACAACTACGCATGATAATTTGTAGTCTACTGGTAGACATTGTTATAAGACGTATACAATTCGGTATTATATATATTATCTGTGGTTCTTCAGAATCTGTCAACAAAAATATGATGTTTTCAAATTTTCAATATCGAATCTCTTAAAAATTTTAATTCTGTGCTCAAACTCTGAAAAGGAATCCTCAGCTGGATTTCAGTTTTGACGGTATTCACATTATTTATCAACTAGTAATTTGTACTTAATTTGTTAATAAGAAAACTATTTTGTAAAAAAAATTTCGAAAAAAAAAAAAAATTGGAAAAAAAAATTTTTATTGAAAAAAAAATTTTTGTTGAAAAAAAAAAATTTTGTTGAAAAAAAAAAATGGTTGAAAAAAAAAATTTGTTGAAAAAAAAAAAATTTGGAAAAAAAAAATTTTGTAAAAAAGTAAAAAAAAAAATTTTGGGAAAAAAAAATTTGGGGAAAACACAATTTCTGTACAAAAAAAAAATATTATTTTTTTTATTATTATTATTATTTACAGAATTATTATAGAATGCCTATTTAAATTCCTACGTACTGCGTGACATCAGTGAATCAGTGTCGAGGGTAAATATATATTAAGATAGTTATCATGCAGTAGTTGATCTTGTAATAATGTCAAACACATTTATCTGTCATTGGTCGTGTTCTGAGCTAACTTGTCTTACCCTTCCACAATACCCACACATTACGTGGGTAAATCTATATATCAATTGTTAGACTCTGTTTGTAGGCACTGTGCATCTACGGGAATAGACAAACCTCTTCACGAGTGACATTCGCAGTCAGCTGTAGCCCACAGTTAGAGAATAATTCCCTATCTAACAATTTGTTTAGGTCGTGTCAGGCACTTTTTGCATTCAACCATATCTATAATACATCACATACACACGAACACGCACTATGTCTCTGTGTGTTCTCTCTCTCTCTCTCTCCCAGTGTCCTTAAATATCTGTTGGCATGAGCTGTAAACACACACTCCCGCACATGTGAATATGTGTACAAATTGTTGTTGTTATTTAATGTATTTGATTTCGATTTGTTCGTGTCTTCTTTCTTGTGTTCATTCTTTACTTTTCCTTTCTATTTTCTACCTCAAATAAAAAGTGTTCCGATGACAATATTGCCCCTTGTTGACATTTAATTTGCTCTGAAGTTTTCCGGCCGTTGCTCCTCGGCAACGCGCCATGTCCACACTTTTGGTGGCCGGTCATCCCCTTGATCGTGGTCCTCAAGTTTATTGTCGTCTAATGGCTGTCATTCTTAGTTTTGGTCCTTTTATTTTTCCATTAATGCCAACAGAAAAAGGAGAAAACTTGTACATGTGGCAAATGATTTTAAATTATATCACCAGAGAGTTGACGCACGCTCTCACATACACACATGCCCATAAAATCTCATACACACCCACTCTCACATAAAATCGCTTACATTCAATAGGAAGATTTAAAATTCCAATTTTCCCCAAAACGTGAGACCAGGAGCACACTTTGTGGCGGGGATCATTTGAAATTGAATAAATATTAAATCAAGCACGGACGAATGGATTGGTAACGTATGTAGGAATTCACTGGAAATGTTACTTTGTTAAATAGTCATTCAATCATAAAATCTCCAGGAGCCACGTTTGGTTTTGCTGGAGATGGCAGACGAAGGTTACTTGAATGTTCCATTAAATATGCATCTGTGTTTTTGTTAATATTTGATTAGAAGCCGGAGAAGAGTTTCCGTATTGATCTGAAGAATGCCTTTAAAATCCTTCAAGTTAATCAGGAAACTCTTAATTTATTTTAGGATATTAAACAAACTTTAGACAGACAAATCGAATCAGAAAGTTTTTTTTTTTAAATTTAGCTTAAAAAATAATTGAATGCAATGTTTTAAATTAATTAATATTCAGTTGAGTTAAGTATGTGTTTTTAATTGAAAAATATTGACTGAATTTGCATTCATGGCCATTTCCTTTGTGGTGAGAGATTTTCTAATGACCTGTTCTGCTGTAGAAAGTAAATTGCCGAGTTTTTTCACATCTACACCGGCAGTGAATTGAGCAGGTGATTGACGTTCCAATAGGCACCTTTTGCCGGGTCTGATCCTCAGGTTTGAGGCGGCTAGAAGCGGGCTTCGGATCTGCCAACAAGCGGCACGCCATATAAACTTGATATGAGTCTTCTAAGCAAGCCCGCCTGGAGGTCATGCTGACAGTCCCACTTCCAAGCCCTATCAAGTACACATCGTAAAAAAATTTACTACCGAAACCTCAGGAGATCTTATGTTCCTTATAGGAACTAAAGAGACGAATACCAATTGTTTAAGTTATTATCTTAGATCGGAAAAGAATGACAAATGAATTATTCTGAATTTGGTCCTTGAACCTATGAAACGCAGCATTTCGTCCAACGTTTCATAGAAATTGTGAAATGGTGTCAATGTCATATGAACCCAATTAAATAGGGTGAAGCATTAATGAAGCATTTCACAAATTCAGCCCTGTGTAATTGAAATATTTTGGTAAAAGATGTGCTCAAATTGGATAAAAATGAGCTCCATTGTATGAGCGAATTCTAGGAAACTGAATATTCGTTTACACATAACAAAATGGTACATCTGTGCGATGAATTAGGTTCCATGAGTTGAAGTACAACATTGGCTTTGCCGGTGAATTCCCTTGGGTTTACTTATTTATAACTCGCCTGTTAGTTGGGCAACATATTTCATTTTGGAATCTGTTTGCCAGCCTTGAACTTCGCCCGCTCACACATGCTCCGCTTCGCTCGTTCTCCTTTGAGTCATAGAGTATTGCTTGGCATTTGTTGACTTTTGGCCAAAATAAATACAACATATAAAACTCATTTAATGTTTCATGTATCCTTGAATCACACCAACACCCAGATACATATACATTTTGTATGTGTGTGTACACATGCACATGCAAAATATTTTGTTGTTGCAGCACTTTTTTTTATTGCAAATTATAATCATATTTATTGCACTCCAAATGCTATGCAACAACTGTTTGTCCTTGAGGCTATGCAACAAATGTTGTCCAAATTGTGTATTGTTTCCCTTTCCGTTTTGGATGGCAAAACCAAACCAACAAAAAAAAAACTATTGTGGAATATGAGAATGAGAAATGTTGTTGACGATGATGTCTGTGGTTGCAATATCTGTGAGTGCTTTCATATGAATATTCTCAGATCAAAATACAAACATTTGCTAGATGTTTTTGAATTCATATTTAATGCGCCCTAAGTTATGCTTTAGTTGTTGGTCAGAGTACAAATAAATGGATCGCATTATTTTCGGTTGTAATAAATTATGTAGAATTTGAATTATGTAGAACTGAAATAACAAATGAAGATAATGAATGTTAATATGACAAAGAGAAGTAGTTGCCAAAGAGATACTTTGGCAAGCACCTGGTATTTTCAGAATTCATTTCTAAAATTAACTCGCATTGCAAGTTAACCGACTCAACAGCAAAAGGTATGACGGGGTTATTTACCAGGTTTTCCCATCAGTGCTTGGAAATCTCGTGCCAGTTTAACATGAACAGGACCGGACTTACACTTGAGGGGGCCCTAAGCAAACAATTGTTGAGGCCCTTTTTTATTTCAAATAACAATTTTGGTAAGAAATTGATTAAAATAAAAAATAATAATGCATTTATTTAAATTATAGATATTAAATAAGAGGCTACCATACATTTAGTTAGTACTAAACATGAAAAATATTTTAGATCATTAAAAACTATTAATTAGATCAAAATAATTAAAACACTTTTTTGTAAAAGTGCAAGAAAATAATGGAGGAAAAGGGGCCCCAGGTAAGTGGGGCCTTAGGCTTCAGCCTAATGGAAAGTACGTGCCTGGACATAAATCTCAGAATAGTGTGACCCGGTGTAGCTGGATCTAAAGTGTATCTAAATTGTTTCGGAGTGTAAAATATTTAGGGCTGCTAGACTTTTTACACGGATTTTGTTCTTCCACTCAGTTTACTGGCGAATAATTCGGTCTCGGCTTTAGCGTTCTTATGAAAAATGTCCATTGTTGAGCCGCCCGTTAAGATTGAACTATGATCTCCTTCTATTACTGAGTTTCGAGCCTATTAAACTCTTGTCGGAAGGCGAACTTGAATGGTTTCTTGAAATTAATAAGAGATTGATGCCATGGTTTGTTAAACTATTATGACTATTTTTTCGAAAGGTCGGCCTTTCTTAGAAGAAGAACAAATTGAGCTGTCCAATTTCGAGTATTGTTTCGAGACCTGCTAGAGGAGTCACCGCAGTGTTCCCAGTCATGCCCATACAGGCTTTGTACTTGATTTTAGAGATGTCAATTTAGGTTCGAAACTGACAAAAGGTGATCATTTACTACAGTTAATTTTTAAGTCTTTTTTAAACCGTAATGTATACAACTTTTCCAAAAAACATCAAGTTTAGCATTTTACATTTCGTTTGAAAATGGAATTTGTGTTTTATCCAAGCAACAGCACATTCTAAAGGGGTTTCGAATAACAGGTGTTATTTTGAATCACCCGGTCGAAATTCGAGCTGTTCGGACAAGATAGTGATGTGAAAAATAAAACCCGTGCTCGTCGCTCAAGAACAACTCAGAATATTTCTGCTGTAGCCCAAAGGTTTGTCCATTCCTCGTTGTTCTTTGGAATTGGGCATTCCACAAACATCATTACACCGTATTTTGCTGAAAAACTTGGGTCTTAAGGCTTATAAAGATCTGTTAATACAAGAACTCAAGCCGGCCGATCATCAACTACGTCGTGTCTTTGCTGATTGGGTCCTTGAAATGCATGAAAATGATCCGGAATTCCATCGAAAAATCATCTTGACTCATTAGGCCCATTTCCACCTCGGTGGCTAAGTCAACAAGCAAAATTGTCGCATCTGGGGCTCGGAAAACCCAAGAGTTATTGTTGTGAAGCCTCTCCATCCTCAACGTGTGACTGTTTGGTGCGGTTTATGGTCCGGCGGAGTCATTGGACCTTAGTTTTTCCAAAATCAGGATGGATTAACAGTTCGGTGAATGGATTGCACTATCGAGAGATGAATAATAATTTGTTATGGTCGTAGTTGAATGATATTGATCTGGAAAACGTTTACTTTCAACAAGACGGCGCTACGTGCATCCACTTTGCGATTTGGTTATGGAAAATGAATAGCAACTAAAACACTTTAACTGGCGCCTATATGACACAACACAATTAATTCCAAACCGTCAGCTGTCCAACGAATTCAATCATAGCTTCTATTGCAAAACAAATTGCAAATGTCATTGCATACTTCAAGGCATACCCCAATTGTTCGCCTCAAAAAGGAAAACATGACTTCCTACTCTGCTATGACATCCATGCCGTCCATGCCATTTCCATTTAGCCTTGCCACCATTTAGGGCCAATAAAATAGGAAAACCACCGGAATAACACATAGAATAGGAAATTACCCATGTTTTCCTTCAATTTCTGTGGCACGCCACAACAAGAATGTACAAATGCAAAACTATTAAAAAGCTATTTCATGTTAAACCAGAACGTTGCAACAATGTTGCAATGGCTGCTGCTACACTTCCCCCCTAGGGCAAATGACTATGTTTAAATATGAAATTGCTGCCTTCTTTTGGGGATTTGCTGGCATGAACAATCCCCGGCCATAGCTACAAGATGTTTGCATTCAAGTTGGCTTTTAGTGAAATATGTACTCGTACATAAAATTGTATATTGTAATAGTTTAATTTAATTAAAACGTACACCATTTCGGATTGCCCACGGAGAATAGTCAACAAGTTGTGTAGTATGTACATTGGGGATAATGTGTACATTGGCAAGCAGCAAATAATTGCGGTCTACCTTTGGGTGTTTTCTTTTTTTTTTGGTTTGATAATTTGCAAATGTTGTTGCATACTTTTGGGAGTTAATTGAATGGTAAAAGTGCAGGCACATATACACATATATCTTCAATTACAAATTGGGTTTATGTGGGCTACAGGGCATTGTAACAAATGTGACGTCCTACAGCGGCTCCATGAGGGTTGACCGAGAAAGATGTTGAGGTTTGAGATGCGGTCGAAAGCAAAGCAATTATTGACTGCAGAGAGTCCTCGTTTCACTTTAAAATGTGTTTTTCCCTTTCACATCGAAACATCGATGAATCACACTTTAAAATCCGTTTATAAATGCAGAAGTTATATAGAAAAATGTAAAAGCGCGACCCCTACGTTCGGCTTAAAATAATAAAAATTTTTTTTTTGAAACTACCTTTCAATAATACCTTATATTCGAAGGTGTACGGCGAACTTTTTTTTTTACTTGTAACCTGGTACGCTCTACTGTGCACCTTCCGTATTACAAATCGACAACCCAGCAGTTATCTATTTCCCATTACTTCTTTAGTATAACCAAATTCGTATTACTAAACACTTGTTTTTCACTTTGAACCACTGTCCAAATTATAGAGTACTTTAAGCTGGCACTTCCTTTCAACAAACTGTTGCTTATTCCAGAAGGGGTTGAAATTGGACTTTGAGAGTTTTTCAAGACTTTTGTTTTTACACCAAGTACAGGCAATGCAAAATGCAAGATTTCATTAATTGCATTCCTTAATAAAAAGAAAACGAAACACCAGCTACAACGTCCGTGCTTCTATTTAAAGTGAACGTTTTAATTACACTTTCGCTTTTGTACGTAAACTTCTGTAATTCAGTAATTGCACACTTTTTATGGTGCTACTTTTAATTGCAACAAACTGTTGCACACTTATGGGGATAAGCTGAGAAAATGCAAAGTAACTTTGTATTCATTCTGGTTTCCAATTAACCAGAAGGACATTTAATTGGAGGCGGGACAAATTCCAGCGCTTTGGAAGAACACACAAATTTGTATCAATTGGAAATCTCTACCGAAAGGTCGTCGGTTGAAGAAAGTTGAGAATAAAAATTCTTCTTAGGTGGTTGATAGAGATGATGAATAGACGATTGAAGGTTAGCCATTGAAAGAAAGAAAAAAAATTAAAGCTGATTACTAGTGAAATTCTCCTTCCTGTTGGCAGGGCAGTTAATCGGTAGACCCATTTGACATTATATTTATTAGAAACTTGAAGTTCAAAATCTTGTTCATATATTAAATGGAAATATTTCATAGCCTGCTTCAAGGGCTTTCATAGAAAATAAAACCCCTTCTTTTCACTTAGCCAGCCATGGCGAAGTGGCGCTCATCAGCAGTAGCTTCTTATTTCTTTAGGGGCCTAGACTACGGTTGAGAAAATTAAGGTACGTTATTCGATGGCTGATCAATAAAGGAAACAAATTACGAAAAAATTGAATTTATCTGCAAATAATGCAGGATACTTCTATTAATTAATATTATTATTAGATAACATATTTGGAAACTACAACGGTCATTGCCAATAAATTCGAAAATAAAAAATAAGAATTTTCCAACAAGAGGCTTTATTTTGAATCACCTGGTATTTCGGTAGCTGTCACTTTTGAAACTTTTATTCTCTGACATTTGACAAATAGAAATTACGCCATTACTAACAAATGAAAGGATACACGCTTCAACAATTGAAATTAAAATTATTAAAATTAACTAACAAAAAATGGTGAAAATCATGCAGATACAGTTCGCAAAACTAAAGCATTTATGGGTCGTCGTGAAGCACCTTATCGGACCGCAATACAGAATTTGGTGGAAAAAATTCGAGCTGTTTGGACAAGTTATTGATGTGATGAATAAAACCTGTGCACGTCGCTCAGGAACAACTGAGAATATTGCTGTTGTAGCCCAAAGTGTTAAAGAAACCCCAGATTTGACCATTCCTCGTTGTTCTTTGGAATTGGGCATTCCACAAACGTCATTACATCGTATTTTGCATAAAGAATTGAGTCTTAAGGCTTATAAAGTTCAGTTAACACAAGAACTCAAGCCGAAATGATTCATGAGAATGATCCGGAATTCCATCTTGACTCATGAGGCCCATGTCCACCTTGTCGCATCTAGGGCTCGGAAAACCCAAGAGAAGCCTCTCCTTCCTCAACGGGTGACTGTTTGGTGCGGTTTAGGGTCCGGCGGGGTCTTTGGACCTTACTTTTTCGAAAATGAGGTTGGATCAACAGTTACGGTGAATGGATTGCGCAATCGAGAGATGATTAATGATTTTTTATGGTCGTAGTTCGATGATATTGATCTGGAAAACGTTTACTTTCAACAAGACGGCGCTACCTGTCACACAAGCAACGAAACCATTGCTCTTTTACGGGAAAAGTTTCCGAACCGTGTTATTGTTCGAATAGGTGATCATAGGTTGCGACTTCTTCCCGTGGGGCCACGTGAAAGATAAGGTCTACGCCAACGGCGATTCAAAACCACAAAGATAGAATATGTGAGGCTATCGAGGACATAGGGCAGCCACTTTGCGATTTGGTTATGGAAAATTTCATGAAAAGGTTATGGTCGTGGTGACAATTTGGCTGATGTTGTTTTTCATTATTAACGGCGTGCCTTCCTCTTTATTATAAAACAAAAGCATCCAATCATTTATCTCATAAAATGTCATCCGATATCAAATAAATTCCATAAAACAATTAACAAACAAATAAATAGCGAATTTGTTTTCTTACGCCGATTTTTTTTTGATTGCAAGCCATAGTCTCACATACTAAAGTTAAATTGTGACGTCATGCGCAGATATATGATAAAAGTTGAACACTTCTTTGCGTAACTTTTATTTTCTCAACCGTGGGCCTAGACTAAGGAAGTGGGTGTACTTTTTTTTTGCTGTTTTCCGTGGTATCACAATGGACTAAACAATTTTAATGAGTCGCTTATACGGACTGTCAATCTAACCTAACCTACTCTCTTCATCACAACTGGAAATCGGGCCGACATTCAATGAATGTTGAATAATTCCATTCCCATTTTGATGAGTTTTGCTGGTGTATCGTTAAAGATTATCGTTACCATTATTTTGACTTGAGGCATAATCTGGCACAAACGTCGGCACATTTGTCACGGCCAACCTTAGCAGCAGCCCATTATTTTCTCGATTCAATCTGGAAACAGTTTCATTTTACACTTATTATTTTTAGGAAATAATTAAATTGACATCTGATATGGGAATATATCGATAAATTAAAATTACCCAATTAAAATTTTAATTGGTTAAAAAGCGGAAGCAATGTCAACGATGTCAAGTGAAACGTACAAGCGAATATCAAGAATAAAAGAAAATAAAAAAAAAACTCAATAAAATGCCGCAGATTTAACGGATATAAGCGTAATCTTTAAGCGATGAGAAACGAGTGTAGGAAAAGCAAAAACCACACGAGGATCGCTTTAAAGAGTTGGTTGCGAGCAGTGAGAATACGTATGGTATCGTCTACAGCCCCGTTTGTGTCTTAAGGCAATGTCTATGATGTTTTCGAATTAAATGGTGGTTCGTCATTAAATTTTTTTTGATGCCTATAGTAATTACTTAAATAACTTGAGATTATCAACGAGCGGGTTTTACTGTAAAAGCTAATTCATCTGCCTGCCTAAATTCAATTTTAATTTCTAGACTTACTTTGATTTCCTCTGTCGCTTAGCATTTAGGTGAGCCCATTGTGTGAATGCATAACTACTACGTCGCTTGATGGTTTCGGAACGCCGCACAGTGGCGCCATTTCAGTTTTTTCGTTGCAAAAATCATATCTTTTGAACCGAATAAGATAATTGAACACTTTAAACAGCATATGATAGATAACTATTCAGCCTATGAAATGAGCGTTTGGAAAGGGTGCTACGCTTTGTAGGGGCCTACTTATGGGTTAGCAAAGTTGAAATTTGTGGAAAAATCAATTTTATGGGAAGTATAATAAAATGTTTTTTAACATTTTAAATGTTTTATGTTTCTTTTTAAATGCTTTTATGATTTAAAATTATTCCAGAAAAGATTTACAAAAAAATGTTTTTTTTTAAATTATTTTTAAATTTTTTGTAAAATATTGCTCACAATTTAAAAAAAAAAAATTGTCATTTAAATTGTCATTTCTCTTTACTAAATACTTAACAAGACTTTCTTACAGTTGTAAATAATAGTAGTAGATAATTAGTGGAGAGTTATTGCAGGGTTGCGTGTCATCAGAGATGGCACTACAATTAAATGTATCTTTTTGTAGTAAAATTTGTTACAGTTTTATTGTATTTTCATGTACACGGGCAAGTATGGGCACCCAATTTCAAGAAAATAAGTTAGAGTATTAAATACTTAACAACCTCTGTTTAATAGTTCCCGTCACAAACCATCACTTTTTTTGTTCTATTCTATTAAGTGTGAAAAATGACCCAAATATCATGTGTTTGCAAAATTGCGCCTGAAAAAAAATATTGGACCGAATAACCCTTTTTCTACATCGTCTCATTGGAATTAACATATGTACCTTTCATCCGAAATTAATGATCGGTTGCATAGTTTGCCTGAAATTCAATTCAAAAGATGATATTTTTTTTTTATTTAAACATTTTTTGTAAGTCCGAAAAATTGTCAACTTTGATTGACGCTAGAATTCATAATTTTTATCCGATTTCAAAATTTTTTTTTGGATTCTTAATCAGTGAGAAGTTCTCTATCAGATGTAATTATTCATTTTATCATATTCTTCTGTCAAATTTTTGATTTTTGCAACGCTTTTAGGGAAAAGGCGCCACAGTGCGCCGATGGCTGACGATTTTTAATCGACGGTGTAAATACTCTTACGCTCTGAATGTTCCTTGCATTTATGGCCTAATTTAAAAATAAGGTTTTCATAAATAAAAACAATCAATTTAGCCTCACATATCCTTAAGGACACATAAAACCTGAGTATAATTTTTGATTTATGTACAGCTATGTCGCTTGCTGTGGGAGCGATAATTTATTGTAATTAAAAAAGTTTCGGTAACGTTAATATGTTCATTCGAAAGTTTGTCGGGTTTTAAGATGTAGTCTTCTCCAAAGGGGGTTAAAGTTGACATACAAAAAAAAAATTCGAGATATACGAGTATTTTGTTGAATTTAAATTTTATTATCTACCAAAAATTTATGGAGAAGTATTTTAAAACTTCAAATATACTTAAACTTAATAGCAGGGTGTATATAAATACATTAGTTTAATCAGTTGTGCCAAACAATAGCATACAATTAGGAGTTGTGTACCCTTTTACAGAGCAGTAAATTAACATTGCGAGAAGGTGCGGGTGGAGATCCTTAAAATATTTAAGGGTAGTGTTTCTTATCAACTAAACAAAGATGTAAAATAAATATGAAATACTTTGTGTTGTGACTTTCAGGATAAAAAAGATTCATAGCTTGTCCGAGATCTGCATATAAAAAGGGCTATAAGCAGTCTTTACAAATATGAGGCGTAGATTAGTGAATAGAATTTGTTACAAGTCAACCGGCTAAAAGTACAACAACAAACAACAGTTCCTCTTTCCTCAGATGTTGATAACCCGGTGCTAACTAAAAGGCCGCTCCATATGTAATCGATAATCATTACGTAATCATTCTTGTAAAGTCAATTGTTTAAATAAATCACTGTCTCTACTTCTCTGCAATTGTGTTTGAAAATACTTACATCGTAAGCGTTACTAAATTATCGCCACCACTTAAGAAACCGCATTCATGGAAATCTGAAATTCCTAATAAAGACATTCCCAACTTTCAGCTAAGTTGTTCAAAGTGGTCGTAAGTAGCATAATTTGTTAGCTTGAGCATAAATAAAGTTAAACCACGTTGCCCACTATCAGGAGTTATTTGCTAACAAATATTATTGCATACTTTATGGGGGTATTACAATTCTCCATAGTTTCATGTTGTCTCTATGCTGTTCTTCCTCTCTCTCTCTCTCTCTCTCTCTCTCTGAGCTACTTACAACTTCTTAAAGGGTATTACAAAGAATAATGCTTATGTTTTTCCGTTGCTGTTGGAAATTACTGAGAAAATGAAAATTATTTATTTTTTAGAAAAACTTCGTCCTGTCTATTTACCGGCAAAAGTCTGCTAATAAATGTTGCATACTTTATGGGGCATGTGAAATACTTTTGTTTATTTTGAGGAAATCTTTAATTGCTGTTTTTCTTAGGGTTCGTTTCACATTTTTTATTTTATAATTTTTAAGTTTGTTGTCGAGAATTGGAAGAGGAAGTTATTTGAATTCATTTGAGGGGGAAACGTTTTCATTATGTTGATGCTTTACTTTTTAAAGCCGGGGGGTAAAATTTCATATGTTGCTTTTGAGCAATTCAGGAAGTTTTTATAAATAATTGCTTCCTGGGCCGGTGGTTTGTTATGGAAGGACTGGAAAAACAAATATAAGAAATATTTGTTTATGTTAAGAACAATTGGAGTCCTTAAACTAATGATGTGATGAATAAATTCATTTATTTATTATTAATTACAATGCAAACATGAATTATATTCTAATTTTGTTTCCAAGGGTAAACCGGGTGACACAGACCATGTGACTAAATCTGGTGGGAATCGAACCCACAAACCCCATGCTGCACGCTATTAATCGGCCTACCGGAGCGTGTAGGAAGAGAATATTTACATTTCGGCTAGCACAACCCAATTATCGCAAAGATATACTCAGTTTTCTTTCTAAAATCCCCGAAATGTATGCAATGATTTTCAAAAAAGATATACTTAAAGAAATATTGGTTTTAGATGAAAAAAATGCAGGAAGCGGGAATGACATTTGAGAATATTTTTATATTTCCAGTTTTCCAGATAATACAATGATTTTCAGAAACCGAAAAAATTGCGATTTTTGCGTTTTTGAAAAGCTACAATAAAATTGTAAAATAGGTGATTTTTCTTATTTCAAAAACCTCTAAAATTAAAAAATTTTTATTTTGGAATTTTTCTTATTCATATTCGAAAAAAGTGCCAAATGCAAATTAGGGTTTTTTTCAAAAACCGCTAAAATTAAAAATTGCGTTTTTTCGCTTTTAAAATAAAAAAGGGGATTTTCTTATTCAGATTCGAAAAAGTGTCAATTGGAAATTGGATTTTTCCACAAAATAAACGATTTTCGAAAACCGTCAAATAAAAATTGTAATTTTTTGTTTTTTTGTAAAAGAGTCGATTTTTCATATTTGTATTCCAAATTAAAAATTGCGATTCTTCGTTTTTTATAAAAGCTACAATGAAATTGTAAAAGAGTGGATTTTTCTTATTCATATTCGAAAAAGTGTCAATTGTAAATTGGCGATTTTTCCACATAATAAACGATTTTCGAAAACCGTCAAAATAAAAATTGCGATTCTTCGTTTTTATAAAAGCTACAATAAAATTGTAACAAGGCGATTTTTCTTATCCATATACAAAAAAAAGTGTCAGATGGAAATTATCGATTTTTTCAAAAACCGAAAAATTTCAAATTTCGTTTTTTCACTTTTAAAAAGTGTAAAAGCGAAAAAGTGTAAATTGAAAATTGGTGATTTTTCCACATAATAAACAATTTTCGAAAACCGTCAAAATAAAAATTGCGATTATTTTTTTTTTGTAAAAAAGGAGATTTATCATATTCGTATTCGAAATGAAAATTAGAGATTTTCACAGAGCTGGAAATTTTATAGAAACGGCACAATTTCAAAAAACAAAATGGCGATACGGGCTCTTTTTTTCGATATATGGCGATTAAAACAGCTGCAGATAGTTGTTTTCTAAAAAGTTTAAGGCACGTCTTAAAGAGTGAGAGTAAATGAGCTTTGACATTTTAAAATGTATTCTATTCTTCGTGAAAGGAAGAACTACTCAGTAAGGAAACCCGATTGTTAGATTTGCTATCGAAATGTTTCAATTATGCTAGAGGAACAGTAAATTCAGGAAATTCCTATTTAACTAACTTTCCATAAAAATTTCTCGCCATTTATATTTCTCATCATAGTTTTTAAAAAACCAAATGTTTAATATTCACAGGAATTACTGACCACCCTAAGGGGTGAACTTTTAAATATAACACAAAATATATGTGAACTGACTGGATAAAAAGTTTCTATTCCATGTGGTTGATTTTTAATTGGGCGTTAAGTGATATTAAGCCGTTTGGAATTTTGCCAACAGATAAATGTCAGCGGTATTAGAAGGAGATAATCGAAATTATAGTCAATGCATGGTTTTTCTACAGCATATATGTGGGCGCAATTTAAAAATATGCATATATGATTAAAATCTGTTTGTAAATATTTATAGTTTCATGTATACGCACAATTAAAGAATATTTAATTAATCTATTAACACGCAAAAGTTGTTGCATACGTAAAAGGGAGGAGGCGCCACTACTACAATGTATGCATGTCATTAAATCCGCTCAAGTGTATCTAATTACTCTACGCTTTTAGTTTGTCACATAACCTGTATTGTTAATTTTTTTTAAAGAATTTCTGCATTTTGCTTAATTGTCAACCCATAAAATATGGCAATGGATACACTGTGTCATAAAAACATTTAATTGGCCAATTAATTCATATATATTGTACGTTACTGTGCCGGAAAGTAAACGTTTTTTTTTTTTGGTTTTTTTTGCACGAACATTTAAAATGTGTATTAAATTGTTGTCTGCTTTTAGGAGCTTATAGCCTGAAGTGTTGGCCTTCGCATGGGCATGGGCGGTAGGTAGGTGTAATATTTACTGCGTTGTTGTCTGCTTTTAATAGCTTACGGATTGTAGTTTTTAAGTTTTTTCCGTTGGACTGACTGAGAGTTCGCTGATTTTTTTTTTTGTATAGAATGATTGTGTCATTTTAGGAGCTGATGGATATGAAAACAGACTGAAGGGGATTTATCAATGTAGAGATCTGGAATGAGTTTTTTATTTAAAATTAAACACTTTGGTGAATTAAACTGAATCAGACCCTACCTGAAAGATTTATGGAGAAGGTAGGGGAGTTACTACTTACTTGTTTCCCTTAACCGACGGCGAACTTCTCTCGAATCAGTGCGCTGTACGCGATATAAATTGTATACTCACTGACCGGGGAATTACCAATCAATCAATAAATTTAAAATCATTTTGGTCTTTTCAATAAAGTCTTGCATAACAAAGGTAACTGCTTCAATATGTTGCCTACTTTAAGGAGACAAACTCCAAGAAGACTGTATGTTACGATGTAGTTTCCAATATAAAGAGGATATAATATGTGGAGAATAATGGCACCGTCACTTTTCGAAATATTGAAAATAGAAGCAATTATTTTTTTTTTTTTTTTTTTTTTAAAAAAATTTACAATTATGAAAAATTGCCAGCACCGCCATTTTGTTTTTTTTGAAAACAGCAATTTGTTTTGTATAGATAGTTGTGCCATTGACCAAAAAAATCTAAAAAATTTCAGTTCTTAGAAAATTGCTTTTCAGTTGCCACTATTTTCGATGTAAAGAAATGTGAAAAGTGAGCTGGATTGTGTACACAGAACTCAACAAACGCCTCTTTTACAATTTTAATGTAGCCTTGTAATAAACAAAAAAAATCATTTTTGAAGATTTTCGAACATCGCTGTATTAATTCGAAAACTGAAAATATATAAACGCAATTGGAGGTGATGGATAGGGCTCACCTATCACTACATTTGCTTCTCTTACTTTTTTCCCCTAAACCGAATAAACTAATTTTTTGGAAAACTCTTGCGTACTTCAGGAGCTTTTGAACAAAATGGCTATAACCTACGTTGGATGTACATGAAGATGTACAGACCCATACTCACACATGGTGCCCTGGTATGGTGGAGTGTAAGGGAATACAAAATCGCATCGCACAATACTCGATATCTCATCCAAAGATGTCAATCTCAGAAATTGTGCAACTAAAGTTGCTCTTATTCCAAAGAAAACCAAATTGCTTAACTAAAAGTCCTGTGGATATAGGTCTATTTTAAAAGCAGGATAGGAGGCCAAACTAAAACAGAACACTAACTACATAGCGTCAATAACTTGGCTAGGTTAGATTCAGGTGGCTGCTTCCCATCTCACTTAGACACCCAAAAATTATTCCCAGTTTTCCTGGTTCTGCTATGTTCAGTCAACCCGTTGCCGAAATGAAGGTGTCAATTCTACCCACATAAACTTTGGAGACACAGGATTCAGCTTCTAGAATTTGTTGACCAGACATCTTCCGTCATAAGTCCACATAAGACGGGCAATGACAAAGACGGTATTCGTCCTCCTCTTCATCATGACATCTTCTACTGAAGTCGTTGAATGGGATACGAAGTCTTCGAGAGTGTGTGACCAGAGACGTGTGATGACCCCAGTCAGGCATTTGAAATGAAATTTCCGCGTCCACCGCACATCCATAACACGTTTCCAGGCAGTGAGAGAAATACCGATATCGTAACTACACTCATTTGAATTCAGGGTAACGTCAGCTCTTGCAAATGCATCAGACGGGCAGTTATGAACTAGGCACAGGAACCCATATACGGGTTGCCAATGAAGGCCTTTCTATATCCTCCAGAGACACCGGGCATTCTGGAGCAATTGCTAAAGTGATGTACCCAAACTTCAAGAGACGAAGCAACCAGTCATGGAAGAGGATCAGATCTCAATCTCTACGGGTGAACGAAACGGTCTCAGTAGTTTTGTCAGAAACTCGGGCAATAGAGATATCCCAATCGAAATGGCAGTCTAACAGATTTTTGAACGGAAGTACCAACTGGTAGTCTCCTAAACCAATCGTCTATCTTTTCCACCATCTCTACTAGCCAAGAATAACACTATGGGTCATATCATGGCCACGAGTACAATTCCTAACATGATGCACCTAAACTTCGAGAAAACCTTTTGTCTCCGTACATTCTAGAGACGAAGTCATAAAAGAGGATTAGATCTCAATCTCTACTGCCCCCCTGCTCTTCTAGCCTTCACTATGGGTCATATCATGTTCCACGACTGCACATGCATATTCAATGAAACCTAAAAGCTCTCTCCAAACATATTATTTACGTTCGTAAGTAAAGCAAGTAATTTTGGATTTGTTAATCTAATTGGAAAAAATTAAAATGCAGTAACCCTGTTTTATTTGATGGGCTAGTTATCAGATTCACGGAATATAAACTCAGGCGAGGCGTAAACGTCATTTTGATATCATGAAGAAATCAACTGAATGTCTAAAACTTTTTTTAAATCATCTCCAAAAATGAAAATGAAATACCCCGGTGCTTGCCTATCAACATGGTCGTTCGATTCGCACCAGAGGATTTGGTCTATCGCTGAATAAAATCCAGCCATATGGTATGTGTCACCCGGTTTACCCATGGACCCAAAACTTTAGAATATAAACTTACATTGTATTGTAATTAATAATAAATAAAAAAAATCAAAATAATTTCTTCATTAAATTTATTACAGACTTCTTGAACATTTTCATTTTGTAATTCGTTTCCTGTGTACCAGTGCATACTTTTGTTATCTTCCAGGACATCATCTGTTGCATAAATAAAAGACACACGCAGTTCTCTATAATTGTAATTAAACGAATTGTAGTTGTATTACTGTCGTACCGTTCATCAGCAACTATAAGTATTGTCATTCGAATTAAAAGATTTTCGGCGAATTTTTATTGTCTGCCTTTTGGGGTTTGCGGGCTTTTGCGTTCATACGAATTCCAAAAAAAAAAAACGATATTCATAATAAAACAAAATGACATTAAACTAATTAATTCTTGGGAACTGGAAGTCTTATTATGCAAAGTCTACTCTTGGGAGTGGGCAACTCTAGAATACTGTGACACATTTATCTTAGAAAAAAGCCGCCTTATTCATAATAATATTTTAGATTAAAATATCTAATTATTTGTGTATAAACAAAAACTATATTAAATCCTCAACCCATTTGTATATAATTTTATTTGCCACTATTGTATCGTTTCGTTTACACTGTGGAGTAGGGTGGAGTGAAATTCAAAAAAAAAAAGTTAACCTCGGAAAGAGATGTAGTCTGGGGTCCTAATGAGGGAAAAAAAAAAGAAAACAATTTTAAAAAAATTTTAGGGGTCGCGCCACTCCCTCGAAATTTGAAAATTATCGCTATTTTGGCGTTGATTTTAGAAAAATCCTAAAAAGTTTTATGTCAATAAATGTTTGCAATAGCGTAAACAATTAAATAAGGGCATGAAAAAATTTAAAAAAATGTTCTCATTGTTCAAAAATTTCAAAAAGTAAAATTAGTCAGTTCTTCAGAAAATTGACTGAACAATGAAATCGCCACCAAAGCTACAAATATTAGTCGATTATCTTCATATTTGCCTCAAATGTTTTGTTTGGGCACTGAACAAGCTCAAATTTCGAATAAGTTAAGTCGTTAATTTTTAGGATTTTTCTAAAATCAACGCCAAAATAGCGACCCTAAAATTTTTTTAAAATTTTTTTTTCTATATTTTTCCCCTCATTAGGACCCCAGACTACATCTCTTTCCGAGGTTAACTTTTTCAAATTAAAAAAAAAGCATGTTTTCACTCCACCCTACTGTGGAGCCCTTCCCAAAATATTTTATATAGGGTGTTTTTTATTGGGGTATAGAACTTTAAGTTGGCATCACTTTTTTAACTGGCGGCCATTTTGTCAGCTGTCAAGTGATTAATATTTAGTTTGGTTTGCCATTTCATCACGAACAGGTTGACAAAAGAACAACGCTTGCAAATCGTGCAAATTTATTTCGAAAGTAATGGTTCAGTTCGCGAAGTTCACCGCAAGCTCCGTCCGAATGAATCGATTCGCCACCGTGCACAGCAATTAGAGCTTTGTCCATCAACTTTATGGAAGATTATGCGCAAAGATCTTGGCTTGCGACCTTACAAGATCCAGCTTGTGCAAGAATTAAAGCCGCGAGACCACGCAATGCGTCGTGATGTTAGTGTATGGGCCGAAAATGAGATTCATCTCGATGCTGATTTTCATCACAATTGGAAAATTGAACCTGTATAATTGGCTTTATTCGAGCCAGCCGGGGCGGCCACATGCCCGAAATCATATTTAAACATTAATGACATAAAATTATCCTTCCAATAAAGCCAAATTGATGGACATTAAAACGATTTTCTTGTGTTTTATTTCAATTCGAAGTTCTATACCTCAATAAAAACACCCTTTATATAAATAAAGATTAAAGACTTTTTTTTTAAAATATTATTTACCACTTGATTGGTAAAGTGCGATTTCTCATTTACATTTTTCTGAAAATTTAAAGCATATTATTGCTCTCCCTTAGGTACGTTGCTAAGTTAATCTAAAGTGAATTTCTGGGAATATGCAATGTAGTTATACGAGTATACATATGTAGAAGTGCATACGTACTATGTATTTGTGTGGAGCAGTGAATAAGCACAGATTTGCAATTCAGTTCTTCTTTTGAAAACGAATTTATGGATATTCCCTACAAACTGATTCGGAGAAATTGCTGTGCATTTCTTTTAAGTCAAAATCCAAGGATTGCAATTTCAAAAAGTGCAACTGTTTTGAAATATTTTCATATTACAATAACATTTTATTTCTGTTAGCCGAGTTTGAGATCATTGAATTTCTATTCTATGTCTTTGCAAAAATGGAAATGATTAGAAAAGGCTTCAAGCTTAGTGTTTGCAAGGAAGTCACACTTCATCGGTAACCATTTGCAATGATTTCTGCTGCAATTATTGGTCTAATATGTGCCACAGTTATCGCAAGTGAATGAATATTTTATGTTTTCACACTATAAGAAATGTCTTATTTGCTGATTGTGGTTGTTACCAGCAGTCAGCAAGGAATTAATTCCAGCTTGCTCCATCAGCAGAAATGTCAAAATTGATTGTTCCCAGAATTGTTTTTCATCGTTAAGTTTTTGCCAGAACAAGCGCGATTCGAGGCTAGATATGTTCAGTTATCCTTGCCATTTCATCACGATTAGACTTATAGACCAACAATCATTCTGTTTTATTATCAAAATTGATGCCCTGTGAAAAACTGTGTTTCGCCAGTTAGACCCATTTCATGACGCAGTATGATTTTGGCTCAATGCGCTATGGTGAATATACACATTTCAAAATTGTTTTTTAAATTTTTAAAAGTAAAAACATTGTGCTTATTTATGTAAAGAACAAGTGGGAATGTTTCAGTGCGATAAATCGACTTTTACATATCCTCACCCTCAGTAAAAACATATCATTTTCCATTCAAATTCGGACAACAGGCAGAATGTCATAATGCTTTTATAGCGAAATGTTTGATATTACTCTCTTACACATAAAGTCGCCAGCATTTACAAGGTGGAAGCAGTCGCTGACAAATATTTGATGGTATTACTAGTTTTCGAATCTGGGTTCTGCAGAGTGATAGTCGCACACCCTACCTACCACATCAGGGCCGTCCACAAAAAATTGATAATATGGCTCTATGAAAAATACCACAAAAATAAAATGATAAATGCCCCAAGAGAAGAATTCCCCAAAAAGGTCACGTTAAAAAAATTCCCCAAAAAGGCCAACCCGAAAATTACATCAAAAATTCTGAAAAATCCCCCCAAATAAAATATGAAAAATTTCCCAATTAATATGTATACAATTCGTTTAAAAATGGAAATTGATAATATGGCTCTATGAAAAATTCCCCAAAAATAAAATGATAAATGTCCTAAGATAAGAATTTCCATAAATAAATAAAAATTTTGGAGATTTCACGAGTACCTTTTGAGGTAAATACTGGAGCCATAGACAGCTACCAGCAAACGCAGGATAATGCGAGTTTGTTCTCTATCGGCCACGGAAGCGAACGTTAAATGCTGGAGGTAGTTTTTTAGCTCAATCAGATTTCTTGGTGTACTAATACAAATAATGTGTTGGAGGAACACACATCCTTATTAAGGCGTCAGGAGACGACTTCATGCGATTGCTTTATCAAACGAATATCACAAGTGATTTTCTGTGATTTTGTTCAAATTCTGTTAATAATGCTTACGTTTTCTTTCGTTCGCATAGATTTCATTTTCCTCTGTCGTTCTGGTGACTGTAAGGCCCAATAAATGGGATCGAAGTTAAACCACAGTTATGGAAAATTCAGTTCGAAAAAAAATTGAGATTACACTTGACATACGTTTTTGATGAGGCAACGCTAACACTTATGTCAGAAAACATATGTTTCCGGTGATTAATTCAAATAATGTTAAACTTTTGGAATGGATTTGAGTTTTAGAAAAAAATGAGAATTAAAAAAACACTGCTAAATGAATTTTGGCACGGGCAAAAGACAGATGTATGGAACCAGTTCCAGCATCAACAAAATTACATAGCCGAGTTGTTTGTGTAATTTATTTTATAATTATAATTTTGATTCTTCCTCTTCTGTGTGCTGTGTGAATCATATGCATATCATATCAGTTTAGATGTCCAGTATTTGACTACTAAACTCCTCTTAAATGTTGACTGAATTTGTTGTTTAACTTCAGTTTAAACTAAAAACGAAGATCATGGGCCTTAGAGAGATTTATTTTCAGCTCATCTTATTTAGTATTTAAAAAAATCTGCGAAAACAGATTGAACGTTTTTTGTCAGGCTTCAATTTGTATTTGACATTGAAACTTTGAATTTGAAACCTTTTTCGGTTACACGGACATTTCAGTTGAGCGGAGTTTTAGTTAAGCGAATCGATTTATTTGAAATGAACACAAAATCGAATTGTTTTGGAAGTTCAATTTCAGTTCTCTGAGGTATACAAAGAAATTTATTCAGTTCCCGTTATCCGATTGTTGTCAGTTAAGGGGATACATATAAACTTATTGATGGATTCCAATTTTCAGAAATAAACTTACAGTATCTAATTAAATTTCCTAGTTTTTCAGATTTGTACTGCAAACTTTATGACACAGATTGTGGAATGTAAACTGAATTCCTAATATTCACGTTCAAAATGTGTGACATGATTTTAGGCGTTTCGCAAAAACCTTCTTCGCCTTACGAAAAAAAATAACTGTTGCACATTTCACTAAATATGCAAAATGTGTTGCGCATTCCTTTTAGTATCCTATTCACACGTGCTTTCAAAGTTTTTTTTTTTTTCCTATGAATTCTTTCTATATACACTTCTTCCATATCGTTTTCGCTTTTCGCAATGATGGCATACTTTGGGGTGTGTGCAGGGTAGACAGATGATTGTTAAAAAAAAACAACGGAATAAACTGTTGCATACCTAAAAGGAGGGCTACACGTAAAACACATTTGAATGTGTGTCTGTATTTGTGTTGCCTTATGCTAGCCGTCTTTTAATGAGTTCAGGTGTTTCGGTGTGTTAAGACATTTGTAAACCTCTGACCTCCTGCTGTTACCGCTCAGGGTTAAAATGAATTCATAATTTATTTTACTTTCGTCTTGCGTGGATGTTACTAACTTAACCATAATCCTTAAAGCTTATCTTAAAGAAAATTTACCAAGGAAAAAGCAGAAAAAAAAAACAGAAAAAGAAAAAAGACCCAAGAAAAAGAAACACATTTATTTGGAGTCTTATAAATATTAAATACAAACTTTGATGAATACAAATTCGAGTAATAAATACATACTTACATACACACATACACACACACAGCCCTAAGTGTGTCTGTGTGCTTGTATGTAGGTATGGGTGCGTATGGTATGTATAGGTTAGTGTTTTGTTGTAAAAAGGTCTGTATGTATATGTGGGTATTCCAGCTGTAGTATACTTAATACACTCCGTTTCAGGATGATTGCTTTGGTGGTGCCAGAAAGGAAAGCTCTTTCTTTATTTTTCCTTTTATGTTGTTGTACATTGTTTTGGTTGTTGTAGCACAACAACAACAAAAAACACACGCAAAAAAAAAAAGAATCTTGATTTTTATCTATACACCAGAGAAAAATTAAAACATAAAATTCCAATACAAACAGTGGCCACAGAAAGTCCTTTTTTTTAAGGCGACTCAAACACGACGCAATTGAACAGAAAATGCTCTTTAGAGGAAACTTTTGAATTTTTTTAAATTATTTTTTTTTATTATTTTTTTTTTTTTTAATAATTTTTTCGATTTTTTAAAAATCCCTAACGATTTGAAATTTTGATTTTCTTTTTTTTTTGTAATAATTTTGTTTTATGCGGAATTTGTTCGTAACGTTTGAACTTCACTCGCCACGGCACGCTTACTACTGATACATTCGAAACTCTTGCGCAAATATTTAACATTCAGGATACAGGAGTTGTGTGTATTTTCGCTGTTCGCGTATTCTGTATCTGCGTGCGTGTCTGTATGAGTGTGTGTGCGCGTGTTGAACGTTTTTGTTTTCATCCATCCTTATGCTCCAAGTAATTGACCAAAAAGGACGATAAACACAAACACAGCAATGTGTTGTCTTGGTGCCAACAAGTTGTCGAAAACAAAAAAAATATCCTTGTGTATCCTCTGACATCAACATCAGTGCAGAGAGAGAGAGTCTACCAACATTCCCCTCCTCCCCACCAGACACACACATACTCTTAACATTTAAACTGATAAGTAAGCTTACATCTATCCTTTTCAAGTATGAGTGTAAAACTTTGCCCGAGTATGAGCATGAGTGTGTGTGTGTTTCTGTTATTCCCTTAAATACAGATGTTTTTCCCCCCCCGGCTCATGGGCTGGCTGTTAACATTGGTTGGGTGTAAGTTTGCTTTATTTTACGGGTATGACATTGAAATTGTTGTCAACTGGTGGGAGAAGTAAAAGCTTTCCATAGCCCCCCCACAATAGCTTTTACACAACTTGTTGCCACTTTCACTTACTTACTTACGCTGACCAAGAGTACGAGTAGTTGTTGCTTACAATGACTGACACTCAGAGAGCCGAGAAGACCTTTTCTACTCATACAGACAAACAGAGAAGTGCCAAAAGAGGCAGTGACACGGACAGACACATACAGCGACAGATACCGAGAGAGATTGCGTTGAATGCATGCTACTGTAGTTTATTTACCTTTTTTTTTTTTGTTATTTGCAAAACCAACAGCTGTTGCATACTTTAAGGCTTAGTGTCATCGAAATGGCAAACAGCAGTAACATCAGCAGCATGTTAAGATTTATGGTTTCTCTCTTTTATTTTTGTTGGCGTTTGTAACTGTTGACGCTTGCGAAAAAAAAATAATTTAAAACCTGTTACGCTATTTCGCATTTAATGGTTATATATGGTTTTGAGCACCATATAAATATAAATAGCAGAAGATGAAGAAGGTTGGGAAAGGGTATGGCATGATTGAACAACTTAAATATTAAACACCTGCTAAGTACATTTAATTTATTTCTATAATTATTTAGTTTAAGGATTCTAGTGGCCAATTTATGTCGATACTAGAAATGGGTATTCCCACAAAATGTCAACTTGTATGTACACAACAATTATCTACCTATGCTTTCTGGCCTTGGGTAATGGTGAGTAATAAATGGTAAAATTCAATTAATTTACGCTTCATTCAAAAAATTGTTTTTTTTTAAGATCAGGTTAGAAATGTATGCTCAAATCGAACGAATTTTCTCAATAGTACCATCCGGGTATTTGACAATGAACGGATAAGAGTCCCTGGATAGCCTCGTATGTAGGCTCAATGTTCTAAAGTCAGGGACCACACGACAGATATCTGACGAACAGATACCATTAAAATATCTACACATTCCGTCGATGTTGATGGGAGACAATGGAATTGGATACCCTACTATATACTCATTACACCTCCGCTCTCTACTGTAAACCATCGAGGTGCTGTGAAAAAACCTTTGCAGCCCCACCTCATATATTGGAGTTATATTCCATTTTGGGCCTAATTTAAGTGGTGTAAATATTTACAAGAGCAGGCGGGGTGAATTGTTTTTTGCACCACTTTAAAAAGCCTAAACACTTGAATGCTTCTTTCGACACTTCGAAAATATGAACATCAAGAGTCTCAGATTCGTCTATATCCACACCATTCGTAGAGATTGACGACGATGTTGGATCAGGTGAACATTCGTGTGACTATGAAAATAAGAAATAGAGAAGGGGACAGAACAGATCCTTGTGGTACTCCATCAGGTAACCACTGATCATTGAACAACTCGTATAGAGCAATCTCTGATAAAACTTGATACTACAATAGGTGTTATTTTAGTATTCAAAGGCTTTGGAACGACGAGGAATGGACCAACCTGGATTTTCTCCAACACTTTGGGCTACAGCAGCAATATTCTCAGTTGTTCTTGAGCGACGTGCGTTTTATTCTCCACATCACTAACTTGTCCCAACAGCTCGTATTTTTCCACCAATTTCTGTATTGCTGTCCGACGAGATGATTCACGACGACTAGAACTGTGACTGCAAGATTTCCACCATTTTTGTAGTGAATTTTAATAATTTCAATGCGTTGTTTCTACTTGTCAAATGTCAAAGAACAAAAGCTTCAAAAGTGACAACTACCGAAATATCGGGTGATTCAAATAACACCTCTTATGTTAACAATACTTAACATAACATTTGAGACCGGAGAACATATGGCAATTGGGCTGTAGTTTGCAGGATTTCTAGCCTCACCTTTCTTGAAGATCGGCTGAAAATTGGAATCTTTGCAATGTGAATGGTAAATAACAGCACGGTACCATATGTTGAAACATCAAACTGAATACGTTTCGATCACGACTGCGTTCCAGCAAATTTCAGATAGAAGGTTAGCTTGATTAGCTATATCTGGTGAGTGTTTTTTTTTTTTTTTTAAGGCCAACACTCAGGAGATGTCCCCTATAAATGCAATGCATTGTGTTAGCGGAAGGAAATTAGGGTATCGGAAGGAGGAAAGCGGGAGTAGTGTTTGTTAACATTTGTTTTGAATGTCTGAATGTCACAACTGGCAGGAAATACATTTGCTGGAAGATTATTCCACATACGAACGGTTCGGCTAAAGAACGAATTTTCTCTATAGTGACTGCTTGTGGCATTTTTATTTAAACGACAATTTTTGATTGCTTCCTCTGCGGATCTTACAGCTTCTTTGCATGTCGGATTAAACCAACAATTCTCTGAGGGTTTGATAGACGTAGTCGTCGAAGTTATAAACAAGGAGAGTTATTCTCTCGACCATTTCAGCAGCGGCATCGATATTATTGTTAAGGAAACATAATTTCCACTTATGAATATTGTTGATTTCTCCATAACGTGCTTTTCGTTTATGTACGTTTTCCGCTTCCGCTGGTTTAGAAGCGAACCGAAGATTCGAATTACCAAGAGGTGCTTAAATATTAACCTTCTAATTTTCAGGGTGCGATATTAAGAAAAAGTTAAGAATATTATGTTGCTGCTCTTCAAAACGTGTGTTACTCGCAGCGAAAATCTCAGCGTGCTGTTCCCCCACGGAAGTGTTGCTCGAATTAGAAAGCCAAGATTGATTACGGGCATTGAAATCTCCAGCAACTACAATTTTCGGTTCGGATAATTTTCTAAGATTTTTGAAAACGTATTGGGCTTCTGTAATGAAACCTGAAATGTAAAGTGTGCGATCCAATCCTGAACTTAACCTCATGGGAGTTAAATTTTCAATCTTTTGAGTCCAAATGTTGCTGACTTTGGAACAGAACATCAGTGCGTATATAAACCACAATGTCCCTGAGGGAAAAGAAATAGGATAGAATGTGATTACAAAGTACGAGAAAATAATGTGGATCCGAATCCCCACACAACCTGGGCCTGCCTGCCGCTGATATGTCCATTCATTGTTCAGTGTCATCCCTTGGACAACGAATAGACATTGATATGAAGACAACACACTCGTTTGTACTATGCGAAAGGGGATAGGACGATCAAGGGGGGAATACAAGTACATGACAAAAACGGAGGGCCGGAAGATTTCTTCATGTTATCTTTGCCGTTTTGTGGATCACTGCTGCCGAATGGTTCTATTATCACATTTTATTTTATCACAGAGTGAGGTATTGACGATCATTGGGGCGTCTGTGGCTCGTCCAAGAGTTACACAATTCAATTGCAGATTAATTTTTCGAAATAAAGTTGACAGAAACCATGATGCGATATTTTGCTCAAATATACAAGGTGATGATAAAAACTTTCAGCCAGCTGTTTACCCCGAAATCAGTCCAAAAAACCCCCTGAATGGGAGGGTAATCTGGAAAAGAGTAGGGACAGATAATAAAGTATGAAAGGAATATCAAATAAAATTATAAGAAATTCAAATACAGAAATTTTCTGTAAACAGGTTCACAATGTCAATGATGTCTGTACTATAAACAAATGTTTAACCAAATGCAATTTGAGGAACGAAACACTGTCCTCTCATCCAATCTTTAAACAGCTGATTGAAACTCTCCCCCGATTAGTGGAACGTGGCCATTAACGGAACAACAACAGAACGATCCTCGGTGTGGTAGGTAGTGGGTGGGACTTTCTCACAGTTAACCCAGACTCGAAACCTCCTGAGTATCAAACATTTTTCAGCGGCTCGTAAATGCTGACAGCTTTACCAGTAAGAGAGTAAACAAGTTCGTTCCCCACAAATGCCTATGGAACTTCGTTTGAATAATGTGTTTCCGGCATCCGAAAACTTCTAGCTTCACACATTATTGTGCCAGATACTGAAGACAGAATTTTAGATCTCGGACCAAAGAAAACTGTCTACCTGCTTAAGCTTGGAGTCGTATTGGCCCTTTGACAAAGAACCACTGGAAATTGTAGAACATGGACAACGTGAAGACTTTCCAATCCGTTAAAGCTGAACTAAGACAGTGCTCCACACTGCAATGACTCTTGTCAAACTTCACCTGATGAAAAAGACTGATCAGGTCAGAGCTACGTCAAGCCATATTTGTCCTAATACTTGATTTAGCATTGAACGAGCAGACTCGAACAGATGCGAGGAATGTTGACAGTATATAAAAAAAATCAACTCCAACTCCTGTTGGAATAATTCCAGATGTGAAAAGCATCTGATGGATCGGTTACACAAAATTGATTTTGATCCTTCTTATATTTTGAAATATGGACTTGAAACGAGAGACTATTTTCACTTTATACTGAATCTGCTGTATGGGAGGCAGATAACAACAGAAACACATTGTCTACCTTTGACTTTTGCAAATAAGTTCAATGTACATATCATCACAGACGTTTCGATATAAATCATTCTCATTTCTATAGTTCACGATGTCTTTCTATTTGTCTATTCTATTTACATCGAAAAAGCAATCAATCATATGGCAGAGAGCGAATGCATATCAAAGGTTTCTCCCAAAAAGGTTTGCCTATTTTTAGGCAACATTTGGTTTACATCTATTTGCATACATTTAGGCGGGTTATAAATCAACACCGTTTTTAAATGAAATCCAATTCAAAATCTAAACCTAATTTCCTCTCAGAGAAACACACGAAAAAAAATCGACCTCCAAACAATAGAAAGCATTTGAAAAATGAAGTCAATGACTTGGTAACCGACCGCTGCTAAAAAGAAAAAAGTACAAAAATTGCAAACGGAACAGGGGACAGAGGAGTACCATAGAAAGACAAAAAAAGCTTTTAATTTTTATTAAATGACGGAATCCTAGTGTTTGTTTGCATGTGTGCGGGAATTGACGTAGGCGTTAGCAAAGCTTTTTTGGCATTCCCTCAATGTTACAGTGTGCAAGTAACGGAGAAAACTTCAAAAACAGTAAAGGACGCAACTCGAAAAACTTCATCAGATTTTCACCTTGAAAATAATGGGGTGGGAATAGAGCGGGAGAGAGCAATTTCGACAACAGACAACAACTTACGAAAAAAGGGAAGATTACAGAGCAACATGACACTGCATCACAGAAGAGAGCCCAGTACAAAGAGAAATCGAATCCATAACAGAAATGTGTTAAGGACAACAAGCTCATAAATCAGTATGAGACACACATGATAAGGAATAATTGAAGAGATGTGGAGCCAACAAATGATAATAATAGCAAGTTGTACGTAAATTTCGAAATAGTCTATTATGCAGCATTGTGTAAGCCCACAAGTAGACACTGTTTATGTTGTAGCCTTAAGGTATGCTTTATTTTTTAAATAACTTTCTGAAAAGAGTTTAATTTTGTTGGTTTAAATAATTTCGACTGCCGAAGTCCGCTTTCTGTGTTTTTCTATGTCAATTTGCTCTCAGCTATGTCTGCATTAAATTCTGCATTACATACGAGGGTGGTTCGAAAAGGCAACTTTGGTATTATTACTTAGGCCAACAGCTAAAATTGTAATGAACAAACACTATACATTGGCCATTCAAGTATGAAATTCATCAATATTTTAGTTTTCTGCAATAGTTTAGGTCTACAAATTATATCGTTCACAACTCACTGATTTGAGAAAAAAATCCTTTACAAAAAATTAAGTGATATACTTATAAAATGAAAAATATGTACGACCATCTGTGGATGTTGGCAGACCATATTTTGAACTATATTTTCGTACACATGTACATTTTATATTTGTATGTTAAAATGATGCCTGTTGGGTCAGACTTTGAATCCATTGTTGATGGCAGCAACCTCTGTCATTTATATTCATTTGACCATCGTCCAAGTCCTCGGGAGGTTGGGGGAAAAAGTCCGTCGACGAATGCCTCACACAACCGCGATTTAGCAATGATTTATGAGCGGCATCAAATAAACAGAGTAGATTTTCACTTTCCACTGATCAAGCATGGTCTCCAATCTCCATGGGTTTTGTAGATATCGATGAATCAGACACTCTTGATGTCCAAGGCCTGAAGATACTGGGTGTTGCTAGCTTGGCTAGTCGAATTATCGAAAGAAGCATTCAAGTGTTTAGGCTTTTTAAAGCGGTGCAAGAAATACGTCACCCCACCGGCTCTTATTAATATTCAAATCGCCTACATCCGGCCAAAAATGGAATACAACTCCCATATATGGACAGGGGCTTCATCTACATTTGTACAGCTTGTAGACCGTGTACAGAGGTGAGCGGTGGTGATGACAGAGGATGGTAGGGTATCCAACCCTGTTGTCTACATACAGCATCGCCTGAAAGTGGATTGTGTAGCGCTATTCTATAGATATCTTGATGTATCTGAACTTAGATATCCGTCGCCTTGTCCCTGACATTAGAACATTTAGCCGGAATACGCGGCCATCCATGGATTCTATTCCATTCGTTGTCAAATGACCGGTTGGCCGGACAACACACTATAGAGAAAAATGGTTTTTCAGCCGAACTGTTCTTAGAATAGAGATATACACCGGCATTTATAAGGCGGAAACAGCAGCTGAAAAAACCTGCGATTTTCTTGAATTACCCTCCCAACATATATTTTCCAAAAAACCCTACTGGGATCTTACTGTGCAGCTATTATTCAGTGTAGTTGCCACAGGTTTACAACTTAAGCTCAACAACTTTTCTGCTACATTTATGTGAACTTTCGTTTATGTGGAATGACATGTTTAACCCACTAACCGGCAATATCACTCTGAGGATGTCTTCATTAATTGTGTTTAAATTCGTAAAAAATATTTGTGTGTGCACAACTGGTAAATAAACAGGTGGCAAGGATTTCCCCGTTTTTCTGTATGGTCGGTTAGGGGGATAATATTTTTTATGAAATTAAACACAATTATTGATGACCGCCTTATGCCGTTTAGAGGGTTAAACATGACATATTAAAAAGCAAAAGTTTTGTCTTACAAATTAGTTATTCTCATCAAATTCTTCTTGACTTTTGAGAAAGCTTCAGTTTCCCACAATGTAGTCCGCATATATGAAGAGGATATTTCACTCCAAAAAAAAATTAAGAATTCCGCAAAAAATCTCATACGAAATTTTGTAATATTTCATAATTTTTAGGTAATATTTCATTTTTCGTTTTTCATATGAAAAATGACCCAAGAATTTAATATTGTTGTTGTATCCTAACAACAACAATATTTATTTCTTTGAATGCTTCGCAAAACTATTAAAAAAAATGTGACCAGTATTATTTTGTACGGTGGGTTAAATAGTTGCTATTTTATAAAAACTTTAATTTATCTTTAAATATTAATATTGGGTAACATCGCCTTTTGCCTCTACAACACATTTACATCGCTTTGGCATAGATTCATATAAATTCTGGCACTGTTCTGTTTTGCGAAGCATTCAAAGAAATAAATATTGTTGTTGTTGTTGTTGAGGTACAATAAAATTTTTTTTTTTTAAAATCAAGAGAACAAAATGCTCTTTCAGAAAAAATAGGTTTGCATGCGCTGACTACATTAGTATTGAAAATATCACCTGTTAAACATTGCATACGGGTAAAAATGCTTGCCGTACGAATTAATAGTGGTCGGGGCTCGTATGAACAATTCCCAATTTTTTTAATTTTGTGGAATTTTTTTCTTTTTTCTTTTTGGGGATACTTTCATTTTCTACTTAATGTAAAATTCCAGTTCAGAAATCGAAACATTAACGGTACCCACACACATAACAGTTCCACAAATACAACATCAGCACTATTAGTTGGTCGATTTTACTATCAGTTCCATCTTTGAAGAAAGCAGTTCGTTTTTTTCGAAAGTGTCTCAACGGTCACGAAATTATTTAACAAGTTTTCCAGATTCAAGCACTAGTTTCGACACGATTTCTAGAGGCCTACAGTATATAGCTCAAAAAGTATTCATGTAATCTACAAAATCAGCTGTGGAAATAGTAGTGGCTTTTAATCGGGGAAACCATTTAGATGCATTATGGATTGAAGATACACTTCATTTTCTAGTATATAAGGAATTCATTTGTTTTGGTAAAGCTTTTTCTTTCATTTGAAGCCACGAATCTTACTGTGAGTCCGTTTTCAAGAAAGGACATTCCCTTCCAAATAACACAACTTTATTTTATTTATCATGCGAAAATTATGAGATGACCCTCTTAACATGTCTGTCTGTATTTGTTTTTGATTTTCTTTATACGCTACCGCAGTAGTATTCAGACACTAACCATTCAACTGCGAGACTTATGCGACAGCCCTCGTTCTAAGGACCTTTTGTCTGTCTGGCTTTCTTTTCAATCCTCGTTATGTGCCACCGCAGCAACAATTGGTATGACCTCCAGACTGTTTACGCGTATATGAGAAGAATGCTGTACAAAAGAAAACTTAGAGGCAACAGGAAAGAAAGACACTCTGTTTTTAAGCCTAAAAGTATGCAACAGTTTTACTATACAACGAACAAGCAAACATGTTCTTTGTTTGTTGTTTTTACCCCCCCCCCCCCACTCACATTCAACAACTGCGACTGCTGCTGCATGCATAAGCCACAAAATTATCAGTCTACCACGCAGAATACCCCCTCCTGCCTGCCAGTCAGCCAGCCAAAACAAGGTTGTTGTGAAAACGAAACAATGCCTTGAAAAACCTCAACCACAATCAGTTACGGTCGCCGACGGCGTCGTCAGCAACAAGTTGAAATAAATCGTCTGAAAATAACAATAAACTTTATGGGGTATATGTGAGTAAGAAACTAAGAATAATTTGTGTGCTCCAGTTACACAAACAAACACACTCTTAATCGATCCAATGCAACCCCTGAATGTATGCTGCGAAAAAAATGTTATTATAATAAAAATGTTAGTGTGTAAAGTACATGTAAGAGGGTCATTATAAACGGTATTACAGCCATGCATGCGTTTTATTTCTTTATTATATCCTACACCGGAGGATGGAGTGTATACTAAATTTGACATCACATTTGCAACACCTTGAAAATGGGAAGATGGCATTGAGACAATGAATTACTGACCTCTTTAAAAAATCGTCTATAACGTGAATCTGCTTCCAAGAAGGCGAGCGAACAGTAGGCGGAATTAATGGCTTAGTTAGACTGGGTCATATGTCGTATTTAGGACGTCACTTCTTTTTTAACAGAACTACCACATACATAAAAAAACATTCACTATTTTTGCATGAAGTTTAAACTGCTAACAATAAAGCGAACAAATCATTAAAAAAAAAGTCAATGGAAATGGGTGTTCCAATTAAAAAAATGTCAAGTTTTATTTATTGTTAAGACATTTTTCATTTTTAATTCATTTGGTCGACCACATGACCAAGGTCGTATTGGATACCTCATGCAGCACAGTGGAGTAATTTGGAAAATAAATCTACATTGGCATTGGACTGTAAATAAACATTTTGCGGAAGTTTACATTTTTCTGAGAAGCGGACCCTTACAGCTCATCTCTGGCTAGATCCAATAGATCCATCTTCTAGACTTACACTGGAACGCACTTCAGCTCGATCAGAGTGAACATATAATTAAATCGGATAAGCCAGATTTATTTCCCAAACTTGTTTCGAATTCCTCCACTGTTCGCTGTCTATCGATATACACCCATGGAATAAAATAGTTGGAAATCAATTGAGTTGAGCAATGAAAACAAATACTTAGTGGCGAAACAAAGCGGATAGTTCAGTGATTGCAAAACCAAAAATTGAGATTAATGAGTCATTAGTTACAGCATACAAACCCTCAATATTTCAAGAAGGAATGTACGATATAACTTGAATACTTACTGACTAGAACGTAGTAGTTAATACTGTCTCCGAATAACTAATGCATTGTCTAGAAGTTTTCCAAGATACGAACCTGAATTTGTTGTGTCATAGTCCAGCAAACAAGTGATCACGGTCACCCACCGATACAGTGCTTTACAACACAATTAAATCAGAGTTTACATTTTCTGTTGTTTCCATTCATTCATAAATTTTAAATTTAAATTTTACATAATTTGAGCAATTTTTAAAAATTACATCTATTCAATTTAATTAACCACCTGTCCGTATGAGTGCTAGGCTTTCAAATTAATATTACTCATACGCTTCGAAAAAAGTCTAATGCTATTTATAAAGCAAATGTTTGTTGGATACACTTGAGAATCATTCCTAGGAAATTCATATATTCTAGAAAGTTGTTTATTGAGATCTTAGGTAGATTTTTGTAGTTGATTGCTTCCCTGAATTTCTAACGATTGAAGATTTTTTTCTTGATGGAAAACCCTGTACTTTGACAGGCCTGCGGACCTTTATGGGCTTACACTTAAAAAAATAACAGATCCCTAAAAGCAACTAGACAAGGGTTTATCAAACTGGATCCGGGGTTATAACGGTTAATCCGATCACAGATCTTTGAAATAGTTGGTATAAATGAGATATCTTGTAAATGAATGACTTTTCCTCAAATACGCAACGCTCTGCCACAAATGTAAAAGCCCCGGTACACCGGTAGGCAAATTGGTACAGTGCTTGCCTATCAGCATGAGGGTTGTGGGTTTGTTTTCCACCAAAGGCTTTGGTCTGTCACCGCAAAAAATCCAGCCATGTGTCACCCGGTTTACTTTTGGACCCAATTCTACTATATAAATTGACTTTATATTGTATTTAAATAAAATAAATAATTTATGGAGATTTACATTTTTTCTACGCATCGCACTCAGCCCGCTTTTGTGTGTTCTTTTGTTAAAAAAAAGTGCAACGGAATAGAATTTGAGTTAATTGGTCTTAGTGTTGCCTTCAATGAGTCCGAAAATGTTGTATTTTCTTATTATAACAGCTGATGTCTGCTGTTATCATTCCCAAAACACCCGAACCAAATTAAAGAGCGGAAACGACACAGCGATTGTTTCGGTTTCGGATACTTGGATACACAAAAATGGTAATATTTCAGGGTAAATGCACCCCTTTTAAGCACTTTATATGTGGGTAACATTTTATTTAAAAAAAAAACAAATTCACCACTGGACAAAAATCATTTAATACACAGACGCCCTAAATCGTTTGCTAAATATTTCCAAATAAGGGCGTATGTGTATTATTTAAATTTATTTTAAAAAATTATTTTCTGTTGCACGAATTAATGACAAAAATAATGTTTTTAAATCATTTTGAGGTTTTTTTTCTAACGAATCACCTTATATTTAAGATTTTACCTAAAAACTCATCAAAATATGATACAGGGAAACAAGATTGTCGAAAAGTCATCACCCTACTGGCATTACTCATTGAACAATTGTGCAACTGCTACCTCACATTATTCTTATACTCTTTTACTAAGTCGTCCATAAGACTTCGACAAGTGCATATTAGGGTGATGACATGATGAGTTTTTATTTAAGATTAGATAAAATGCCTCTGATTGAATATCACAGTATTTCACATACCTTATACATAGACCGTGTAACAACAGACTAGATGCGAGTATTTACCTGAAAATACATAAAATAATAGATTAATTTGAGAACAATGGGCATTTGACTTAAGAATACTTTGACTAATCAAAAATGTTCAACATAATATTGTCTTCTGCAGAATATTAGAATATATTTAAATATTTAAGCGCCCCGGTAGGCGAGTTGGTAGCGTGCTTGCCTATCAGCGTGGGGGTTGTGGGTTCGATTCCCACCAGAGGCTTTGGTCTGTCGCTGCAAAAATCAAGCCAAATGGTCTTTGTCACCCGGTTTACCCTTGGACCCAAAATTAGAATATAAATTTACTTTGTATTGTAATTATCAAATAAATAAATAAATAAATAATTTAAATATTGTACAACTTATGCACTGCATTCATTCAAAATCATTTGCACTTTTATTTCTGTTCAGAATCTCCACAGTTCACCCAACTGACAAAATGAAACTTTTTCACTTGAAAAATAAAATTATCAGACTAATCAATAAATATATTTTTTCTACGTTCTATAATTCTCTATGACTTGGAGGAATTTTTTGATTTTTCTGCGCCTTAAAAAAGCAATCAATCATTTCGAATTGAGTTGGAAAAATCGTCTTACAGTCTGTCGAAACTTGATGCATATTTTTAGACATTGTCTTCGTGGAAGCTAGTTTGCATACACTGAGGTGTAATTCAATTTAAATTTAATGTGAATGAACCGAAATTCGTTCAATAATGTAAATTGTTTTCAAATAAGTCAATGACTTTTAAGGCGCTGGAAAAACAAAACTTCACAGAGATACATTAAGAAGAAATCTAAATGAAGCATGACAATAACGTTCATTGTACGATAGACAATTGGCGGATTTTTGTTACACCAGTAGCTTAGATATTTTCGTATTGTGAAAGGGGACAATTGAAATTATCGACCAAGTTTCTGTCTAAAGTTGACACGGCATTGCCAACATAAAGAATAACAGAATGCCAACATTAAATGGTGCCAAGTGAAGGAAGATATCATTGATAGTGAAGTAATAAAGAAGAAGGAGAAAAAAACTAACCCCTGTATTCAGAAAAATTTAAAACAGCTTTCTTAAAAAAGAATGTGTCAAAATTTGTCTTGTTTTAAAGTTTTATTAATACGGGTGGATAAATTTTTTTGCGAAAATGATGCTCGAATGGTTAGAATACAGTTCGTTTAAAGTGTATTTGTCATGATAACTTTTTCCAATTTTCATGAAAGTATCGTAACATTTTGTCACCGGGTTCTCAGAATGCCGTCTAGTTTGTATCAAATGACAACATCGATGGTTTGGCGTTTTCTTTACAATTCAACAAGATATTTGAACAATATTCTATAGATATTTTAACGATATCTGTTCGTCAGATATCCGTCGTTTGGTCCCTGAAGTTAGAACATTTAGTCGGAATACACGTCTATCCAGGGTCTCTCATCCGTTCATTGTGAAATGGCCGGTTGACCGGACGACGCACTATAGAGAAAATTCGTTCTTTAGCCGAACCGTTCGTATGTGGAATAATCTTCCAGCAAATGTGTTTCCTGCCAGTTGTGAAATTCAGAAATTCAAAACAAGTGTCAACAAACACTACTCCCTCTTTCCTCCTTCCGATACCCTAATTTCCTTCCGCTAACACAATGCATTGCATTTATAGGGGGCATCCCCTGAGTGTTGGCCTGCAAAATATGATTGTGACTGCAATCATCGAAAATAGAAGAAAAATCTAAATTATCAGGGATCATCGAATTCCACAAATGAAGAAAAATTACATAAATAATGCTGCTGTGTAATTTTGTTGATGCTGGAAGTGGTTTCCGACCATCACCAGTTCCACACATGTGGCAAGTGCCCATACCAAAATTCATTTCGAAGAGTTTTTTAATTCTCATAATCTTTCTAAAAAACCTGTGGGATCAAAATTCACTACAACAGTTTAATATTATTTACCGGATACATCGGTTTTCTGATAAAAGTGTTAGTGTTGCCACATCAGCAGCCAAAAATGTGGATTATTTAGACAGACCACTCAAAAACGTATTTGAAGTTTAATATAATCGTGGTTTAACTACGATTTCGTTTATTGGGTCTTAGGGTCATATGCCGATTATCGCGATGTCCCGTTTTTTAATATCAAGAAATATGACAAATGAAATGTAAAACTAATTGATTTTCAAAAAATAACCCCTGAAGAAGTTGGAATGAAGCTTACGAAACGTTGGGAAAATATGAAATAAATTAGTTTTATTTAATCCACAAAGAGGAACCGAGCAACAAGACAAAAATAATTAAGAAAACTTGATCAAAGAAGACGAATAGAAATATTTACTCATATTTTTATTTATTCCGAATAACAAAAGAATGGTCTAAAACTCTGCACTGTAAACTTTCAAAGCAACCAAATCATCGGTTACAAATGTAACAAACGAATGTATTTTCTTTAAAATTTGCCAAAATAAAATACAAGTAAAGTAAAATTTTAGTTCGTATCCAAAATTTGAAAAATGTTTTCCCAAATTCAGGTTTGGACTCAAAGGGTACCAGGGATCTAACAGGAAAACGTGTGTACTCAAATGAAACTAAATTTGTCACGAATTCCAATTGCATTTATTGCTAAGATGTACATAGAATTGCGTTTCGCACGAAGACTGACACGCCAGTTCCAAGTACTAGTGTTTTAATAAAAACCAATGGGGAAGGTCATAAACGCCTTACTGCCTTCCAATAAAACAAACAATAACTATGAGCCACACAGCCTAAAATTCAGCCTTAGAATTGAAATTACGATTGAAGGCAAACGGTGTAAAATAATATTTATAATCACACATCTTGTAGGGCCAGTAACACGCCAAAGGAATGGAAATTAATTTATTGTGCAACCAAAAATTATTTGTTCTCTCTAAATAAAAAACGTTTTCTTCAATGTGGGATTTAAATCCCACCGCACCGGCCACATTTTTGCGTATGTAAATCGCGTCGTCGTTGGCGTGCAGACAGACACGCACAATTATGTTAACATTCTACACATACACACACGCATGCAATCACACATACCCACATATTTCCAACACAAATGGGCTGGCTTGCCCAAAAGTATGCTATAGATTTCGCCGCCGTATCGCTGCCACATTAAAACATTTCACGTTTTTTGTTTTGCAGATTGCGTGATGTTTAAAGATTTTCAAAAGGTGATAATTTCGTTTGTAATAAATCGTTTAGTCTTCGGAATTGTCTATATGTGTGCACGAGTATATAAGGAATCTGTCCCAAGCCACACCACACCAATAACAAACCAAAAAAAACAAAACGTGTTAGTCTACGAGTATTTTCGAGCAACAACAAATAAAGAAATGTTAAAGTCACATGATTCCGAAAATTTCTAATTGAGGTTAATGTCTTGGGTTTGTAATGGAATGTCCAAATTTGCGGCATACTTTCAGGCGCCGACGGACAACACAAAAGCAAGCATACCTTTAAGGGGGTGATGGAATGAATAAAGACACGGATGTGAGGAGGCAGCAACACAAAGAAATAAAAGCAAATAAGTTATCAGCTGCGTGTTGTATATGTGGATGTGAATGCTTTTCTCCCGATGACCTTTACAAATGGATTCCCTTCATTATCTTAAGGAGACCAACAGAAGTATGTGAAATTGAAGTGCTTGCATTGAAGAGCTATTGAAAATTTTGAATTCGTTTTGCCCTGTTGTGGTTAATGATTTATTGATTGCCCTTCAAGTCGAACGAAGTCTGTTGAATACCAACAAATACTGTAAGGAATTGTAGAGCGAATTTTGTTGGCTGCCTTTAACTTTAACCCACTCAATAAAGGCAATTAAAGTTTGACTTGTCCACGAACTAGGTGAAATTTAAATTGATTTCGTGAAACCAAAGGAATGCCGATGTGGATAACAAATACTCCTGCTGGTGATATTTGCACTTAGAAGTGGAGTTGTAGCAATTGGATTGTCTGTTACGCACTAGTGTTGGTTTGGCCATGGGTCATTATCATAACGTCTGTAGTTTGAAAATGTTTTTTTTTGCAAATTGACGTTAGACACGAACAAGAAGAGTGAAATTTTGCACAGCCACTTAATTCAATAGTTGTCTTAACTTGCTCTCGACATTTTTTTTCATAAAGTTTAATATTCCCACCAAACTTTATGCAGCCAATCACTTTGGGACGCCTCAGGCAACGAAGCCATTATTGTCCCATGCTATATCTTTATCAAATACCAGTCACGATGATTGAATTTTCAAATGTTGTCGTTGCAACCATTTAAATAAACTGAAAAATCAGTAATGGACAGCGGAATTAGTTTAAGTTCAATTGATGGAAGGCAAGACTTTAAAATCTATTCGCCTTGACTCAAATTTTCAAAAACGTTATGAATGAGGCCCAAATTACTTACAAGCCGGTCTTCTTTCAATAGTTTTCAACATATCGATGGTTTCATTTCGAAGAATGCTAAGTCGACTTAGAATGTTATAAGGACGATTGTTTTTCGGAATTCGGATATCAACTTAAATCTAGACAAAAGCTTGAATTTATCCGACAATCTTATTAAAAGTTAGGCTTAAAATTTTACTTAGTCTAAGACTGCAGTACAGAAAACAACCATTCCAAAATTGGCTATGTAGCACTTAGTATTATTTAGAAGGACCATTTATGTTTGTCGTGCTTTCTAAGTCAACTTAGCACTCAGCACAAGTGCACATCGCATTCTGAGTATCGCTAAGTATATAAAGTAATACTTAGTCAACATAGAGGAACATCGAATCATTTTTGTTCCTTCCATAGTGGTCTAAGTCACTTTTAACCAAGTTCTGATAAAAAAAATTTATTTGTACACACTTTTCACACTATTCTACGATATTTCTGATAAAAATCATACGGCCTTTGGGAAATTCCAAATAAAGTTTGAATGCGTCTTCTGTAAAATTGACTTTTTTGACTTAGCATACTATGGAATCAAACCATCGATATAACATCTGTTAGGTTTTTGAACCGGATATCAAGATTTCGTTGGTGTTTGGGATATTTCAGATTCTTGTTGTACTCGACAAGAAATAGAGGGTTCTCCAACAAGAGGTGTTATTTTGAATCACCCGGTATTTCGGTAGCTGTCACTTTTGAAGATTTTATTTTTTGACATTTGACAAGTAGAAACTACGCCATTACAAAAAATGGAACGATACACGCTTCAACACCGCATTGAAATTATTAAAATTCACTACAAGAATGGTGAAAATCTTGCAGTCACAGTTCGGAAAGCACATTTTTCATTACGTTCTCCTACATTTCACGCGGTATTTCATTAGTTTCATCACAAATATTTTGCTTGGGTTGCTCAAGCATTTCTGGTTTGTTTGCATAAACCTCGCTCTTCAGGTACCCCCACAAAAAGAAGTCCGGAGCAGTCAACTTGTTGCGGAAAGAGATGTCGCAGTAATTTCATTGTAATCCTGGCTGTATGCGATGTCGAAACGTCTTGTTGATACCACATGTTAATCAAGCCCAAAGCATGCAGTTCTGACGTTAAAAAGTTGTCAGTCATATCACGATAACGCTCCTCATTGACAGTAACCGTTACTCCGTTGTCATCTTCATAATTGTCAAATGATTCCTCCTGACCGAATTGCACACCAGACTATCTCTTTTAATGAATGCAAAGGTGACTGATGAATAATTTGAGGGGTTCCATTGCCCAGAACCGACTATTCTGTTTATTCGCATATCCATTCAAATGAAAATGTGCCTCGTCACTCATGAAATTCGGGGTTGTCATGAGCGAGCTGTAACATCGATTAAAACACGTTGGTTTATCGAATATTGTTCCATAACAAATTTGCCACGTCCCTACTTCACGATTGCTAAATATGAACTGTCAAGACTAATGTTTACCAAAATGGCGGCAAAACAATGTAGTACATTCCCGGGGGACACCCTGTATAAACGTAAAAAAAAATCAAACGCAGTTGCAAGCAAAACTCAAAAAAAAAGTCAATGTATAAATGTGGACATACTCATACTAGCTACCACACCGCGGTCTGAATGGTGTGAGACAAGAATAATTGAGAATTCCTACAATTCCGCATTATCAGCGGAGTCATACAATTTCCATAAATTCAATACCCAATTTATACTTTTAGGTACATACAGAAAAAAAGTGGCGCATTTTTCCGATCCCTATTAACTTCGCAAATCAGCGGTCCAGTGTATTTACGATGGCAAGGCTATAAAACTCGATATAAGCTATTCAAAATACGTCAGTTTAAAAAAATTCAAAAACATTAGAGAATTTTTTCTATTGTCTTAATTTAAATCAAGCACGTATTTCATCAAAACATTACACCAAAATAGAAGACAAATCATAAATGTTGGCGACTTTACATGTAAAACTTCTCCAAAAAAACATTAGCTATTCGGAGTCGGCTTTAAACAGTGGGTCCCGGTCGGTGAGTATACAAATCTTCTCTCGAATCAGTGAGCAGTTTTCGAGAGAAGTTCCCTGTCTGTTCCTTCATAGAATGTTAGGAGAAATAAGTAAGTAAGTAGACAAATCACATGTCTTGAGTTTTTCACTTAACAGTTTCTCCGGTAAACAAAAGGATATTTTCAAACGAATCAGAATATGTCAGAAGTCCAATAAAAATTGATAGTTTATTTAATAGTTCACACTGAATTTAGAAAATATCCGCCATCTTTTAAAGTCGTTTTTTGTTAGCATTCATAAAAAACCGGTTACTTACTCCTTCTGAAAGTTGTAGTCTTAGCTAACAAATAATGTTTAATTTGGAAACGGAAATCGAAAGTTTCGAAGACGAAAGCTCTGAAGAAGTGTGCTTGTACTAAATCATGCAAACAATATACATATTGTGTATCTTGCTTCATTTGCCAACGGTAGCAAAAGCTTCAAAAGTAAAGGAAACCAGTACAAAAAAGCTTTCTCTGTTTAAAATACACTACAGCTTTTTTTGAAAGAGTCGAATAACATTTAAGCTTATCTGGTTAATAAACATAAGGTGAACGAAAATGGTGGGAAAGCTTAATTTATAGAGGGTGACCCATATACAGATATTAGTTTCGAAATCATTTCATGCTTGAGCAACGTTGGCAAATATTGCGAACATATTTCCAAAGCACACCGAGTGTGCTGTACGCTAATTTGTGGGCAATGTTAATGAGACTGGATTGCAGGAGACTAACATTTACAGTGTCCAACACATAGTGGTTAAGAATAGATTTGAATTGGACAAAATCTAATAATTCTCCATCTGATACAGATTTTTGAGCTATGTTTTAACATAATTGTAGGAAGGTTTGTTTTGATATCGATCATACCAACCTATATTTATTGCACAATATTTTTTTTTGGTTTGATTTCATTTAATTTTTCATTTGATAAAAAAAATCATAAAAAAATGACAGAACATTTTTCCGGTTATTGAAGAAAACAATCTATATTTAAACGTGGCTCTTAGAAAAATGCCACAAAAAAAAATCATACAAAATTGGGGAGTTTTTCATAATTTTTACATAATGTTTCATTTTTCGTTTAACAATGGAAAGTTCGTCAATTTTTTAATTTTGAGATTTTTTTTGTGGTATCGTTTTTTATTTGATAAAATAATGATAAAAATTACAAATCGGACCAGTATGGTACAAGACGCAAATTTGGTGTGATTTGACACATTTTTGAAATGTGAAAATTAGGGTCGTAACCCCAACACATTCGACGTGATGCAGGAACATTGAGACACCATTGATGAACAATCAAGCTCCAGCCTGATGAACACTTCACACAATTATCTGGAATTATTGACAAAGAAAATCCAATTACCTTTGTTCTGACCTTGCATCAGTTCCAGTCAAATGTCGAATCATATTTTCTAACGAGACGAATTTGATATTGGAATTAGGATCTTTTAAATTGTTATAGTATAATAAATGTGAATTTATTATAAATTGTATTCATTAACTCATTGTAGTAAAGTTGATCGTTATAAATATGCTGTAATTTTCTACCATTATTAATTATTTACATATTTAAAAAAAATACCAATTGCTGTACTGGATAAATTGTTGGAATTGTTAACCGTATAGGCTTGGTTAAAGCTTGATGGTAACAAATTGAAAATTGAAATTGAATAACCCTGATGTGATCATGAAGATAATGCATCTGTATATAGAACCAGTTATAAGGCGGCGTCATCGGTCCATTCTACTTTTTCAAAATTCTGCTGATTACTTAATGTTTGGCGTCATACTGTCATTGATTCTTAGTTGTAATTATTTTAGGATTCACTTTGTTAAGATTAAAGATTAAACTCTTACTCATAAAGTCATCAGCATTTTAAAGGTGAAACCATCGTTAAAAAATATCAGATCCTCCCATTAACTTAAAACATGAAGTGGACAAGTCATTGGAATAGCCCACTTTACTCGAACACCCCATGACTGTACAGGAGCATATCAGGATTGTTTACTCTTACGCTTGTGAGCAGTCCTTGCAAACACCATTGTGGTTAAATAACACAAGTCACATTCGCAGCATTGACCCATTGTTGACTTTAAGAGTCAAATCATTTAACAAACAAATTCTCTACACCTCACAGTGCAAAATATTTCGAAAGGACAAAAAGAATCGCTTGTTATTGTCGTCCCTTTCGACAATAATTTGCATGTTTGCAAAGTTCTTCGTTTGTAAATGCAAAATCAATTATTCCCTTAAGACAAATCGCAATTAAACCATGGTCACTCCTCGAAACGGACAAATCTTCCATTTACTTTGGCACTTGAGCAACTCAGGCACTCAGAATGAGCAAAAAAGAACACTTTTAGCAGACCACCACACCATAATAACAAAAGATCAGTATCGAATTCAAAATTCCCTCTAAATTTGGCGACAACTTGTCTGGCATAGACAGACAGAAGGACATTGTTCAGTTATCACTAAGAATTTTCAAAACAAAGAACGGAGAACGCAACTCGTAACTCACTCTTTGCAGTCGCAGAGTCTGGAAATATTGCACACCTGTGATGTGAAGTTCTGAGGAAATTCTCAGCCGACAATTTCAAACTAATGATGCTCGTATTTTAACAAGCCTGCAATGGACAAAGGCCATAAAAGGGAATTTCCCAACCTTGACTTCAGGCTGTCACTCCTACGCACATGTTGATAGTGGTATAACGCTATCTCCCTCTAGTGCTCTCTCGTGCCTTCCCTCTCGCTCTCTCTCCGACTGCTCTCCTTACTCTTATTACACACAGATGCTGATGTCCGTTGCTATTGTTCTCTCGTCCTTTGCCCATGTTTATGATCATTCATTGATCCTTTGTTATTGTCGACAATTCATTCATTAAAACGCAACGAAATGTTTCGTTCTTCTCTCAAGTACTCTCTCATATATATCGCCTATGCTCTTGAGTTTGTGATCTTACACTGGTAGTAAAGTCCGAATCCGACGCATAAGCTCTTCTGTTTGTTGGACTTAGGTAAGTGGTACTTGTGTTTCGAGAGTTTAACACTTCAAATTGAAGAGGATCTCTTTTGGGTGTCCGCATTCATTCATCAAGTATTGTTAAGCGAATTGTTGCTCATTCTGCGTTCCATTCTTCGTTTGTGTCTGCAGTCTTTGAATAGCTCAGCGGGGGCGTGTGCTAAGGCAATAGCACCGCGGGTTGTTTGGTATGTTAGTATCTGGTGTTTGGAAATGTAAATGCTGCCAGTAAAGGATAATTTGGCATAAAATTGCACATCTGGCAGAGAAGATCTGTGGATGGACAGGCAAATGCGAGTAGTAGGACAAATATATGGCTTTAGGTACTTAAGAGTACTTCTCGGTAATCAAATGGTCTCAAGGGTCTTGTAACTTTCAGTATTTGTGTGTTATGGACAGGCTTGCAGAGATACAAAACATTGAGGATCAGCTGCAAACATGTCGTCGTCGGTATGACTGCTTATTAATAATTGATTTGCGGCAGTTGTTGTTCCATATAATTGTTATTGAATTAAATTTGAAAGTTTATAATGAGCCGAATCGGCGAAATCACTGAGCTAGGCCAGAGAGAAGACGTTGGACGTGATTAGATCAAACAAACATGTCTACTGAAATATTTTTGGTTACATGTTAAAAGACGATTTTTTGAATCATCTGTTTTTTTGACAGTGACAAATTTAGGAGACTAGCATGTCAGGGGTCAACACTCACGTGTTCCGTCGGTTGCTGTTGCCGAGAGTGCTCGACTCAGTCCTGGAACTTCGACTTACCATCAATTTCAAAAACTCAACATTTCATCGTTGAGTGGTGGCATCACTGACCGATTTTTCATTGAAAAGGCTATTTCGGCCATAACGCCGAGTGCTACAGAATCATTATACACCATTTTTGGGGCCGGACAAGATATTGGGTGATTTTAGATTTCAGCAGGATGTTATGCGAACCATCCAGTAACAATTCAGGTTCTTAAGGCGAATATAGAGCAAGTGATTGATGAATATTTGTAATTTTGTTGGATGAATGTCTTATATCTGCCGAACATAAAACACTGACTGTTAAAATATATATAGAATACCTCACGTTCCGGCGATGTAACACGTTCCAGGAGCGGAAACGAAATTGGAAACACGATTTTTAGCCTCACCAATCTTGGGGATCTACTCAACATAAGCAACTTTTTAATGTAAGGAGTGAATAGCAGAAGGGTACGACGCACAAGTTCTGAAATACCATCCGGGCCCGGAGTTTTGTTTACATTGAGGTCTGCAAGAATCCTTTTAACACAACGTGGGATATCAAACTAAATACGTTTCCGATCGCGGGAAGCTATTGACTGCTCTCATACAAAGACGAATTTGGATTTCATTCAAAATTTAGTGAGGGCACCTTCCGGTACCTCCCATACACATTTTTCGTTACGTGTGTAAAAACGGTCGATTTGGATGGGAGATTCCAGAAGATGCCTACACTAAACTGTAGATAAAATCTGAAGTACTTCATCAAATTTGATGATCTATAATTCTTTTTAATTGTAGGATATGCGAATTTATGATAATCCACTTAGAATGAACACTTTTTCTTATGTCAGATTTTTTTATGATTTTTTATAGAAAAGAAAAATACGGCTTAACTTTGTTAACTTTCATCCAATTTGATGATCCATAATTCTTTTTAATTGTACGATATGCGAGTTTATGGTAATCCACTTAGAACACTTTTCTCACTTTTTCTCATGTCAGATTTTTTTGATTTTTTATAAAAAAAAATCCGGCTTAACTTTGGGTTCGAATGCTCTGATGTTGATTTAAAATTTATTTCAAATAAAACCGACAATTCGTTTAAAAGTTACAACAATTTATGTCACCAAAATGGCTTTCTATAAAAAAAAAAATTAATCAGTAAAAAAACCTATCAATAAAAAATAATATTTCGGCCATTTTTGTACTCAGGCCATCACAGTACATCAGAATTATAAAGAGTTAATTCATTAAAACAAAATAGATGCATAGTATTTCTTTCTCAATTATTTTTGCAGGATTATTGATATTATTTTCTAGAAAACTTAAGAGAAAACTTGAGATCAGCCCATCGTGCCTTTTCACTTATGCACTCTTTCCGCTTCGTGACTGGCCCGAAGGTCGGAAAACAAAAAGGAATCTGAAATTCTGCAATGCTGCAATGATCCCTAGACTAGTGGAATTTTGGCCAGCCGTTCATCTAACGGTGTAGATCTTTGGACAATATGCCTTTTTCGCAACGAATCCACATGCAGTTATTTGTTTTTAATTTACTTCGTCGTTTCCATTTATCATAGGTGCTTTCCCAATTAACGAGTCGGACATTCTACATTCATACCTGCTCATTTTGTTCATGAAATCTTCGCCTGGACTCCTCAAATGTTGTGGTTTCCCTGTATCAATTGCTGTTTTTGTCATCACTGTGGCTATAGGGCCACACAAATGAATAAAATACCCGGTCTAATCATAGTACTGGACATGAGGGCTCAAAATGGATCCATATCCATTATTGTTACGATTGACTCTAGTGAACGATAACCATTGATAAACGACAATTATGGGGAAGATCTGTAAAGAGTTCTTCAGAAAATCCCATTATTCCATGCCTCCTGTGGTACCAGAAACAGGGATTAATTATAATCGCATTTTATTTGTACAACTTGTATCATAAATACAGTCAAACTTCCACAGCTCGAACCATCATTATTCCGTAGAAAATTTCGAATTACGGAGACTTTGAGTTATGGAAGTACTTATTAAATTGTTTAAGGGAATTTGTCATCTTAACAGCCCCCAAAAAGTACTTCGACTTATGGAAGTTCCACTGTATATGGTTAATCCACATTTGCCCCTGTTCTCCTGCACTTTGCTGCAAACAATACAACAATCCAATAAAATCTTTAATCATATCCCCCACTCGGCCCACTGTCCTGAAACTTCTTATTTTAGGATTACCCAAATTGTTCCTGTCTCTGAGTATAGAAATAATATCGTGACCAGGCCACTGAGAAATGTATGAGTGAAGTTCTCCATCTGTTTCTACCGCAAGGAAGGACATTTTGCTGTTAATAACAAAAACTCGTGGTTTTAAATAGAATTGCAACTAAATCGAATATCGACTCTTTCTTAAAAAAAATGAAATTTTGGATAACTTGTAAATGTATTGTGAACATAAGATAGTTCGTCACAATCTGTATAGGCCAAAATCACAGCTTATAAATCAATACCTTCAACATCCCGAATAAACAGCGGCAAACTCCTGTCGATAATTGACAGTATAAATAAAAATTAGCACTGTGTGACAATTAAATCGAAATCATTTTAAAAACATTACGAATATGTTTTTGAGGGTGCCCTAGAAACCGTTGAGAAAGGTGTGATCTCATTTATTGCAACAACAGTGCCTGTTAAAATCTACAGAAGGCTCTGCCAGCCAGCCATCACATCTATAAAATCCTGTGAAATCTTTACAAACTAATTTGCACATCCTAAAATCTTTTAATTGCTGGAAAATCCAATTTTAATTCTTACGATCGTTGTCGATATTTTCACCTTGTAAAGCAGATATATTTTTATGGCCATTTTGCACAAAATCACAAATAAATTCACTTGATCTCCGCACAGTCCACAAACACTCTGACTACACAGCAAAGAAATAAACAGCAGGATCACTTCACATTTTAATGAATGAGTTACACAGGCAATTGAAATACACAAACCGAGTACTCGAAAGATAAGAGGCCTGGGGCAGGCTTGCTCGCTCATCCTGAACGAAACATCTTGAGTTTGGAGTGGACAACACTTGAACGAACGCATTTGCGTTCATGAAGACAATTCAAAGACTCTGTGGGACATCAACAGGGCTCAGGTAATCCTGAGTGGGCAGGTAGGCAGGCGAGGAGCGAACAGAAATCACAGAATGAATTCAATGTAAAATCACCGGCAGAGTTATTGAATTTCAAAAAAAAAAAAAAAACAAACAAACTCGAAGTGAAACAATGGAACTGCAGAAATTCTTAAGATCTGTAGGAGTAGGTGCAATTGCGTTTATTACCCAGTGCCCAAAAAAAACCAAACAAACACGAAATGTTGCTCGTCCCAAGGGTATCGTCAGATTTTGCCAGTGGTGATGTACGACGAATACAATGAATGCCAAAGAAGATAGTTGAGGTAATTTTCGTAACATTTCGGCTTTTTACGCTCAATTGAAACTGAGTTGGCAAAATTTGCCATTGCAAGGATTCATTTCGATCTCCGGCCTTTGGTTAGGACAAGATCTTTTCCTTTGATTAGTTTTAGTTTGTGTTAGGCTGTTCTTATGTTTTTGCTTAATCACTAAAGCCGAAATAATTGCTGGAGATAGAATCTAGTGGACAAAGTCCTTAATTTCGCAATTACTTTGACAATTTCAAGTGTCGTGGGAATGACGACAGCATGTCGTTTTCAACAACCTGTGGGAATTTGAAAATGTTCAGGTGATTAATTAGAAATATGGATGATTTAGCAGAATTTATGAAAAAATTTGTCTAAATTCTTTGAGGATTCAGTGGTAAGCCGCAGAAGACCTCCTACAAATTTAAGATTATTAATGAGTTTCTAAGGACATTTTCACTATCAATTACAGTTTAGTCTCATACTATTTTTGTGTGAGAGTTTTATAAGAATACAGTTTCCTTAACATTGCAATATATTAAATTCAATTCTGTTCACACCACCTTTGGAGAGACAGGTTTTGTCTTCCAGTATTTGTAGACCAAACATTTGCCGTCTTAAGTCCACAAAGGCCGGGCAATGACAGATAATGTGCTGGGGTTTGTCATCCTCACTCTCAATGTTGAAACTTCTACGTTGTATGTGATATGCAGTCTGATGATCGCAATGAGGGTTTGCAGATGGAAGTTTAATTGAATTTTTCTGGTTTTCTGACAGGTTGATTCATTTCTTTACCTACGTATCACAACAAGTTGAAATGTCCGTACATTTATTATGTCTCTATACCCAGGAACCCATATAAGTCTAACCGACTTAAGCAATTTTTCCAGGGATGCACAGGGCCAGGGCCGCCTCACTATCAGCTTTTCGTATAAGGTGTGTTGTGCCTCCGACGGAGTACCTGGTACAAGGAAAGATCTGATCAAAGTAAACATCAGTGATTCCTTCTAGAGTTTTGACCATAAAAAAGTTTTGAACATTGGTCTTAAGTCCGTCGCATTGGTGGGTGACGTCTTTTCCCGTTTAGGAATAAAGACAATCTTGTAAGCCCTCCACCGCGAGGAGACATGAGATAGTCGTTAGCAGACTCTGAAGAATATCAATAGCCATGTATTAGCACCTAGTAAATCCGCTGGGATTATACATCCGGTGCCGAGAGGTTTGAGGGGATGACAACATACCCTCGTACTTTTCAAACTATAATCAGCGTTGGACCTATAGCTGAATGAGGTTCTATCAAAACATCTCCATATGAACTTGACGTTTGAAGCAAAAGTTCCATTTACTCGTATTCATTGCCACCAATACACTTTCCTAGAATTCGCGGTATCTACGATGCTTGTACTCCAATCGGTAAAAAGTTGTATGCATATCTGAAACAATTGTAGTTAATGTTCACCACTTCTGTTCTTAGAGCCTAAACGGAAGGGTGAATAGTCAATTCAGCTAGAAATTCTGAGACAATCAGTTTAAAAGAAATATTAGTCTAAATCAAATATCTTTTGGTTGTTGTAAACATTATCCCTCTACTTTTTCCATCAAAGTTCCTTTTATGTAGAAATTGCTGGTCGAATAAATCGGCCACACTTTTTTTAGAAAATAATTTTTTGCGTTTACTTTCCAACTAAAGTTGAAAATACACTAGCTCCACTGTCTGCTCAATGCGAACTCGAAACTAAGTCTGGAATACAAGTTCCAGCTCTACAATAGTATAATCAAACCAATACGGTTATATGGGGCAAAAGCAAGTTCTAGCAACATCGACAAAATCCAAAGAGTCCAGTCGAACACATTACGGTTAATCAACACAAAGAATTGAATGTACCTTTAGTCCAAAATGCTATTGAAGACATCAGGGTAAAGCATGAGCGTCATCAAAATATTTTGGCTTGACAAATATTAAAAACACCAAGCTCTTCAAGACTCTGGAGAAATTAACACCAGATTGTCTGAACTGACTATATCAGGCTATAGAGGTCCCGCCTCTATGTCACGAGGTTTAAACCAAATTTGTTTCCAAACTGTCTATTGTGTGAACATTGTCTACATAGTCTAAAACATTTAACGACTAATATCAGACTATAGAAGTCCCTGCCTCCATTTCACGATGCCTTAAACCAAATGTGGTTTAAAAATTGTCTCGAATATTAGAACATAGTCCATCAAGTCGTGAAACTATCTTCCAATACCGCGATCATCATGTGATACAAGTAACAGTCAAAACATCTCATCGAATGTAACCAAATTCGTTTTTAAATTAAAAATAGAACACAAATCCATTTTTGCGGCATATTATTAGTTTATTCAAATTCATTCGTGTGGCCGTCTTTCAAGTAGTGCATCCTGTCAACCCAGTTTTACGAGACCTTGGTGACAGTTTGAGTACAAAAAAATATCAAAATGTAAATCAATTTGGTTTTCATTTACATTACTACGATTTTATTGTAACTAGAAATTACTAGTGGATAATGTGAAATATACATTCGTGTCGTCAATTGTGTATTAAATTTAATAATAACTTTACAATTGTCGGAGGACGGAAATACTTGGAAAAGGAAGAAAATATTTCATTAAAATGCCTAATGTTAATACCAATACCAGTGTATATTTTAAAATAATAAATATCGCCAAAAACGAAAAATTCTTCCTCCCATAATTAATTAGTTCAAAGGCAAATTATCATTAATTTATTGGCCACACAACAATTTAAACCTCATCCTATAGTTATGCCATCCTCTAATATCCAAGCAAATTGCAAATTTCCAATGAACATAAAAACCTACAGCCATATATTACAACTCAATTTATATATCCTTTTTATGCTCAGTAAATCCTTTTAAAGCGTTAAATTTTCATACCAAAGACATTCACAAATGCACAAATTCAATGACAATTGCCAAAGATCTCGTCTTTTTTTGTATGCGTGTGTGTGTTTTTTTTTCGTGATTCAGTCTCGTCTCGTTAAACAATTGTCAGCTTAAAATATTTCACACATCTCACTTTATTTTAGTTGTCCATTCGCAATGAATGTGCCCGACTGAACATCAGACGTCTGTCATTATGTCTTTCGGGAATATTTGCATGCAATAATATAATCCGACAGGCATTACTAAGGATTCCTAAGGATAAGCCCGAGCAATTGTTATCGATAAATACTTCCGTATGACAATGAAATTGGAATAAGGACAGCCAGGGTGTTTAGGGGGGAAATCACAATAAACATTAAATGGAACTGGATTTGGATTGGAATGTTAAAAGGATACAAACGCTGGAAATCGCGTTAAAGTATGAAATTGGAAAATGAGTAAATGCAGTGTTGGACAGGAGGAAAGATAGGTTAATTAACTTTGTTTATTATAGAAAAAAAACTACATTATAAAACATTTTAGTTACGACGATCTATACAAACAACTTTGTCACTGTCCAACATGTTTTACATACTATGAAATTTTTTAAATATCCGATTTTTATACGATTTGAAGGAACACACCATCTTAAAATGCTGCCTAGTTTGTCAAATGACAATATCGCTAGTGGAACGTTTTCTGTACAATTAAGCAAGCAATAATCGCTTGCTTGTAACGAAAATACGGCTAATGTTTACATGTTAGAGAATTTTAAACCACATTAGGTTTGAACCTCAGACAATCTGGCGTTCATTTCTCCAGAGTCTTAAGGAGCTTAGTGTATTTCATTTGTCAATCGTAAATATTTTGATGACTCTCAGGTTTACATTGGTTCTACATCCTGATATCCTGAATTGTATTTTTGACTAGAGGCACATTTAAATCCTTGTGGATGTTTTCATTTCTCATGTACCAGGGTGCCCCGGTGATTAACAGCAATGTTTTCAACTGAACTCTTTGGATTTTGTCGTTGTTGCTGGAACTTGCTTTGCCTCACAGCTGAGCGCCGTATAACCATATTGGTTTCATTATACAATTGTAGAGCTGGACCTTATATTGAAGATTAAATTTTGAGTTCGAATTGAGCAGCCAATGGATTTAATGCACTTTTAGTTTTCTTTGACTTATTTTTCAATTTGATGTTGTATTATTTTGGTGTATGTGAAATTCCTTCGCTACATGAGTAAAACAAGATATTGTTTTGACTAAATTTAGCTAATATATAAAGGGCTGTGAAGTCGCCAAATGGTCAAATGGTACCACATACAAAAGGGCACATACAATTCTCGTCTACGTCATTTGACCGATGTACTCACTGATATTCACAAGGATGATGAAATGTTTTATTGCCCCATGAGGCTTTTACAAAGTTAAGAGCGAATTCTAGTCTACCAAACAGCCAATATTCCACTATGAAAAAGTAATACCAAGTAGGGCTGTGACGAAGTTAGCTTTCGCATATGCGAATGTGAATTATTCACATAATTTTCAAGGTTCTTTGTATTCGCAAAAAAAGTTTCGGGAAATATTCGCTTTTGCAAAAAAATATTTAAATGTTAGTTTTCTCATTCGGAAACAATAGGATTGCTTATGTTACGCCTAAGACAACATTAAGGTTGGCTGCTTTCATAAACAAAATAATAAATTTTAGCAATCTCACAACGTTTGGAAATAAACTAGGAGTGCAATGAATTTTCGCTTTCACATACGTGAAGGCAAAGTATTAACATACTTTATGGAATATTTGCTTTCGCAAAAAATTCTACTTCAAATTCGCTTTCGCTAAATCCACATTCTTTACATCACTAATATCAGGTCACTGTATGGGATAGGGAAACTGCTTCGCGTCCTAAATGCTTCGTTCGTTTATTAAATGTATCGGCATTAGTTATAGGACACGATTTGCGTCGGCTGACATCGAATCCAAGTTTTCTTAGATGTTCGTAGCGATTCCCGCTCTATCTCACGAATAGCTTGCTCAATTTTCGCCTGAATATGAGGCCTGAATCCATAATAGATTGTTCGCTTTACAGGTCTCTCGCAAATATGTCGAACGGCATCAAATCGCTGATCATCGGTGGCTTATTGACATCGCCGAGACTGCCAATAACACGGTTATCGAACTTGGTGCGCCAAAAATCAATTTTAGCGTAGGCTGTGTGGCACCATAGCTAGTTCAAGTTCAATCTCTGTGCACAAAAAATGGTTTTTAATGCCTCTGTAGAGCTCCCTGTTAACCGAATTGATGTTTCCACAAGAATTTTGAATACAAATTTGATGTTTCCACAAGAATTCTCAAATAAAAATTTGCCAGTGATGTCATCGCTCCACAATCCGCAGTAAACCAGCTCATTGGCTGACACAATGTATTGGTTTCTCGACAATTATGTGCGGATTTCCCAGCTGTAACGAAGCAAATGGTTGCATGTCTTTAATTGGAACTTCTAAGCGAATAATGCGATGTGTTTATTCAAAATTCTCATCAGGTTGTTCAGATCGATGGCGAGTCGATTTTGCTAGTCTGAGTAGCGCACTCTCATTAATGCACCCAGAAAAATGACTGAGGCCGTGAGTGTGGTCCACAAGCATGCCAGTCTCACCATATTTTTGCACAAAGAGATTCACCTGATTTTCTGTTAACATTTCGTGCGGGACATAGATTTCCCTGTCGAAATATCATGTAAAACTACTAGACGGTGAACATTTCTCCAATCCGTTAGCTCCGCGAAATATAATTGCTATCCACTATTCTTTAGAATCTGGTGTGTCCTGAAGCTATCTCATTTCGTCTATAATTACTAAATGGTGTTTTTAACTTTTTGGAATTGCGTTTGACCATCGCCCTTTGAAGAGTATGCGTAATTACGTCACCTATTATTCAATTAAATCAGTAGATATGACTGGATGCGCCACCATTCTCTTCACTTACATTCTCCGATTATCCAATATCGTTCCATGCACTTTGTCGAGGAATACTGAGGGGGCGACCTTTTTTGGGCTATTGGTAACTATTGAAATTTATGGTGCAGAGTACCCATCGATTATTTCCCTGGAAGTAAAATCTATTGTTTTTTACTCCAAAAAATATTCCTTCATGAGTATAACAAGACGTAAACTCGCATTTTAATGAACTTCGATAGAACATTGTCCGACGCTCTTAATCCCAAAGTATTAACATTTCAAAATTTATATTTTTTATAAACATATAGCTAATTCAATTGTATCATAAGAACCACACGTCTTTATTTTTGACCCTACAAAAAACCATCTCCTGTAACATTTTCTTTTTGGCGCTTACGTCTTTTTCACGGTTAGGGCTCGATAGGATTTCAATAGCTGTCAAAATTAAACTAAGATCAGGTAGCTTATAATTTTAGGGTATAGTTGACAGAAGTAGTGTAGATTTCCACTGATCAGTTTTTAACAAGCCATAAATTCCAAATTTTACAAGCACTGAATTAATTTTTTCGTGTCTGTTGGGACTTTTTCTATTTAAGCAGAATTATTGAACAAAATTAAACCTTAAAACAAAAGAAGAATGACTTAAATAAACTTGTAGACATTTCATGTATGTTTTTCAAGCTTTAAACGGATACAACTTTTACTAGGATCGGCAATTCTTTTCACGATGTTGCATAATAATTTCCTTGATTAAAAAAAACTATAATGGACAAATAAATATATTTTGAATCTAATTTTTGTATTTAAAACATTTGTGGGAAATTCTTACTTCATAAAAACCAATGGCATTTGGAGTCTAGCTGGTCAACGATGGGTTGGAAAATAATTTTTTATCGAAAATGAACACATTTTTGTCGAGGATTTTTCAGATCGTAACAGTTTGCCATATTTACTCAAGTGCTGACGGATTCTGATATGATGGCGGAAATATGTCAGAGTTATTTTAATAACATATTTTTTAATCACAGGAATTTGTTTGTCAGGATATAGAATTCTCAGTTTTAATTGGTTATGTGACATCTGTTCTCTAAAATTGCAAACCTTAATTAATTTTTTTTCGTTATTTTGACGGGAAGTAATATTTTTGTGAAGACTCGATTTTTGGAGTTTTTATTGTAATTGGCCGTAAGGCTTTAAACTACAAGATCTGAGCAAGTAAATGAAATGAAATTTCAAATTCATTGAAAATATATGGAAAATACCAATTTGCATTATCTTGAGAAATGAAGCGACTCGTAAATCGTGTTTAGCTTTTGGTTTTCGCCAAAGAAGGAATGGGTTCGGGAAAATCTACATGTGCTAGAATATTGAAATTCACAAATCGCCGTCGGAATATGTTTTCAAATATTTTTTAAAAACCGCCTCCATGATAACACACTTTGTCCTCCGCAAAAGTAAAAGAAAGCAAAACGAAATCAAAATTAATTTTCCACTCATAATTTTCAATATATTTTCATGTTCTTAAACTATTTATAAAACTTAAATTCAACTAAAACTAAAAACTTTTCTTAAAACTACATAACCTCAAATATTACAAAACAATTTTCAATATCCACAATATGCTTTATGCAAAAGTTTTCCCTCACTGCACAGCTCATTGCTCCCGCTTGATGACACAGCCATCTGAACATTTCGCAGGTGAATCGTCGGAATGTTTACCGCCACACTGATGTGTGGGCGAGTGTGATGGACTGGAGGGATTGTTGCCGGACATATTGAAGGTGGGCGATTCGGAGCCTTTCTTTTGCTTGACGCGACGATTTTGAAACCAAATCTTAACTTGTTTCTCCGACAAACGCAAACGGTTGGCAATTTCAATGCGTCTCAAGCGTGAGAGATATGGGTTCATGGAGAATTCACGCTCCAGTTCCAAGAGTTGAGTGCTGGAGAAGGCGGTGCGTATGCGTTTGCTGGAATCGGCATAGTCCGAAACGACCGGTGCTATATCCACGGTGGGCGACGATGATGTCGAGTGGGTGGCCGACGAAGCATGGACGGGTTTTAAGGGCGAGCTGGATGGTGAACAGGATGAGTCGTGGCGATAGCGTTTCGTTTGATGTTCATCATTCGAAGGATAATCCATGGTGGAGGTGGATGAGGAGGCTGATGGCGAGGTACAGTAGGCATTTTCTCCCAATGGCAAAATGCTGCCATAGGATATGGTTGTGTTGGCCAATACTGGCGCTGGAAGGGGAGCGTACGATTCAAATGCGGCGGCCGCTTTACGTTTCTGGGCCAACAATGAGGCGTACGGATGGTAGGAGTGTTGTTGCAAGGCGGCGGCTGCCACTGCAGCGGCCTGTTGTTGTTGTTGCTGCTGCTGTTGTTGTTGGATGCCCAACGAGAACAGATAACTGCCCACATAGCTGGCTGGATAAGGCAACATCGGTATCTGGGGCAACATGGCAGCTGCCGCCGCAGCGGCGGCCGCATGAGCCGCGTTGTTGGCGACGGCACTCGAAGCTGTTGGCGAGCCCAAAGTTTCCTTTTTCAGAGGCATGTTATCGCTGAGTAAAGAATCCATTAGAAATGAGCGAGACATTTTCGTTGATGCGTTCGAAAAACACGTTGAAAAACAGAATAATTTTAAATCAAGGCGAGAGTTGTTGAAACGATCACTGCTAGTTGTGAACTGATGCTCTCTGTTTTCGAGATCTGGGCTTATATAGGCAGCCACCCTTAGACACGGCCAACGGGAACAGAAACTACCCCCTGGTAGTACGGGTTGTTGTTGTTGTATTTGCACTCGTACAAAGCCTTCCAACTTCCTACCACAACAAATTATAATTTGAGGGTTGGTTGTTGTTGCAGCCGAGGAACAGCCACCATCCAGCCACCATTGTCCATGTGTGCCTGTGTGAGTGTTGACTCATTTTCTATTCAAAACTCTCTCCCTCTGACAAATTAGACAAATAGTTTCCATTTCGACATTGTTTTCCTGTTAATGATTTTAAATTGTTAGCGTAAACGTTATGCTCCGCCCTAAGGACAAGTCCTTTGAGAATGCAGGTACCAGAAAATCACACTCAGTCACTGTAACAGTTTGTCTGCCATACCAATCTTCTCATACTGTGCCATAGACTAGTGGTTGTTGTTGGTTGCACTAGCGAAGAAGGAAATCTATTCCCTTTTTATGAATTTCAATTTCGATTCATTGCTTTTGTTTCCCTTCATTCATGTGTTGTGTGTGTTTGCCATTGGCATGATGCCCTTTTCTGGGCTACAGTTGCATGATCTTATTTGCCAGAGTCCTTTCCAAATTTCATGCTTCACGCTCTTTAGAGGGCTGGTAGGTTAGTTTTTGGCGCGTAAAGCTTATTCGTATACTATTTAAGTTTTGTATGAGAAATTTATGAATTTTAAATTGGAAATTCATTTCTACATTTGCTTTTAGATAGCATTGGAATATACATATGTATGTATTTAGTTTATTTTTGTTCAACATTAGTATTGAAACAGACCAACTGAATAATCAGGGTATTCGGGAGTAACTCGTCGTCAGTAGTTTTCCGTAGGTTCTCATTTAAAATATTCAAATATGAGCGGAGCATGTAAAATTGAGGAAATCCTGTAATTCCTAGAAATTATGATTATTCATGATGATTATGATACTCATGGAGAACAGTTTTTTATATATATGTGTACAACTTGGAATTTTGTGCCGTGGGGGGAAACCTTTTACAAATCAAAAGAAAATTTGAAAACATTATTGATTTTTAATCTCTAATTAGCCATTCGGTGGCAGCTTTAAACAGTAGGGCCCGGTCAGTGGCTACATAAGTTATAACGTGCACAGCTTACTGATTCCAGAGAAGTTCACCGTCGGTTCTTTCTAACATGAGACTCTCCACGGCCATATCATCCAAATTGTATATGGCAAGAAAAATGTTTACATGATTTTTTAAAGAGAATTGTACTTTCTGGAAGAGTGGATTGAATTGTGGAACTATTACCTATTGTCGAACAAAACAAAACGGATAGAAGAAGCACTGGTGTTGTTCTGCTAGACAGCGGTCGACACAATCTTACATGATGGAGTCGTATATAAATTAAATAAATTATGTATCTTTAAAAGCTTTTACAAGACTTCTTGAGGAATAGAACATTCTCTGTCTGCATTGAGAACGGCACATCAAATTTCAGAAATATACCAGCATTATCCTTCCGCATTATCCTTCTTTACTCGATATATACTTCAGATATCAGACTCAACAGTGCTATTTAATGTAATGGTAAACTTTCAAACACTAGAAAAATATTTCAATAAATGGAAAATCAAAATCAACAGGGAAAAAACTCAAGCTATAATCTTCCCGTTTAATAAATCGCCAAAACGTATTCCAAGTATTCCTCTGCAAATACAAGGAAATAAAATTGAAAATCTATCAAATATTTTGATGTTATTTTGGATTTCAAACTGACCTTCAAGGAACACGTTCACCAAGTGCGCTAAAGAGCTATTAGATGTGGCAGAGCCATTTTTCCGTTGCTCAATAGGAAATCTAAGCTAAATTCTAAAAATAAACGTATGCTGTACAGAATGTGCATCAGACCAATAATTACATATGCTTGCCAAGCTTTGTAGAGGAAAACTGTCACATGTCACATTAAGAAGCAACAAATTATACAAAACAAGAATTTATTTATGAACTAGCTGACCCGGTCCGCGTTGCTGGCCCTAAGCAAACATTAGTGTTGTATTACACATTCTTATAAAGGAAAGGAGAGTTTTTATCGCTAGATGTAGATAAATCCAAACAATGTGTAGCCTATGTTACTCGCGGGGTTATTCGGAAGATTCCCTGAAAATTTCATCAAAATCGGTCTAGCCGTTTTCGAGTCCATACGTTACATACATATATATAGATTAATACAAAGTAAATTTATATTCTAATTTTGGGTCCAAGGGTAAACCGGGTGACACAGACCATTTGGCTAAAATTTTTCAGCGACAGACCAAAGCCTCTGGTGGGAATCGAACCCACAACCTCCACGCTGATAGACAAGCACGCTACCAACTCGCCTACCGGGGCGCCTAAAACAAGAATTTAAAAATTATACACATACTTGACTGGAGGCATTTCACACTATGAACACAATTCTATTCATATAGTTATGCGGTTACTTACTGTCATTCGAGGAGCGCACAACAGGCCGAATTGCTGGCCTAGGTGTACGTCAATGACATGAGACGGTCATGTACCATGACCGATCCTCCATTCAACCTAACCTAACCTACTGTCATTCGATAAACGATACAGAAGATCTAATTACTTTAAAAATTTTGTAAACCTACTTTTTCCTAAAAGAAGACTTTGCCCGATTTTTTTTCTTAATTTCTTGAGACAGTAGTAATTGTCTCTCAAAGGTTTTTCATTCCTAATTTGTTCTTCTTAACTGTGATATTTTTTATACAGGGTTCGCCAAATAACTTTTTTTTTTAAACTTCTATAAAAAAAACTACTGTATATTTTCTCCAATTTCCTTTTTTTATTTGAAAGTACAATCCTTCCGGTTAATAATGGAAAATAATTCCATTTAAATGGCTGCCTCGGCTGGCCATGCAGTAGCCTAACGACATCAGCTCTGCGGCTGATAATGCGATCTTCAAAAACAGGGCGCAAAACATCGAGTGTAGCTTCGGCTGTGTAGCACGTAGCGCCGTCCTGTTGAAACCAAATGTGGCCAATGTCCGCCTCTTCAATTTTTGTAAACAAAAATTCGTTCAACATGGCCCGATAACGAAAATAACGAAATAAGCTCTAGTTGAAAAAAAACGTTACATGGCGGACCCTTTAGATATTTAGCCCAAGCCAATCTGATATCTATTTCTGTATTAAATTTTTGTAAAATATCATAGTACTAGAATAAAGGAAATTCTTTAATAATAATAATACCTCTGCTACTCTTTGGATCATAGAGTCGTGTATGACATCTCATTTTAGTCGTTCCCAGTTGGCCAGCTTGCTAGTGCCATGTTGCAGATTCCGCTGAGATCGCGTAGTACATTCTGAATGTTGCACAATGTAACGGGCGGTCCAGCTACTAGTTTATTTCTGAACCATATGTTATTTTGACACTGACAGTTCATCTACTTACGTTCGAAATCTTGACAGAAAGTCGGTATCATACATCCGTTGAACGAAATGTTATTTCGATCCGTGTATCCGTATGTTTGTTTATGTATTAAAATATGAGACGATCTTAACCGGAACGGCCAAAAACTTCAGTTTTCAACATAACTTGCAGATACTAACATTTTGTGTCAAAAGGCGAATACTCGGTTGTCCATCTGATAGAATGGACTACAACAATCGAAGGTTGTTATGGTAGTAGCCAATGCAATTTTGATTGTTGAGAAATTATGTGACAACGTCATCTTGACTTTTGTTTTAACGGACGAAACAACAACTGCACCTATACATACAACTCCAATGTAAGAAAAATGGGAATTTCCTAAAATAATCGTTCAACTACATGGAATATGGCGGAAAAAACAAAGGTTACGTTTTTTTTTTTGATTATCGCATCGTTGCCGTCTCTGAATTCCACAATATGAGACTGTATGTAAATTAAGAATATTATCTGAGGCGACAAATTTGTCAAAAACGACCAGAGTTGTGGATTTTGTACCACGATAACCCAACGTCTGTCAAGGCAGTCATTGTGAACGAATTCAACAAATATCATCAAATATCAATGGGGTTCACATGTTGTAACTGCTTTCACACGGTTTTCAGGCTATAAAATATATTGAATAGAATTGGCGGGCAGAATTGAAATTTATTCCATGAAAATCCTTTAAAAAAATGGCGTTATTATGGGATAAGACCTTGGAAGTGGTACAATAAATTTGGATGAATATGTCGTGTGCTGTTGACCAATTTCGAGTACATTTTTTTTTGGTGAAATACACATCATAGAAAAAGTCTGCGTACATACATTTTATTTAAAGTATGAACAGTTATTTTGACAAAATATAGTTTAAATATTTAAATTATTGGTGGCTTAATACATGAGTCAAACATATAGAAATGGCAGTCAATGAAAACATTCCTATTTATAGGTGGCATTTAAAGAAGTCTCATAATTAACAAAGAACAAGTCTGTGTACAAAAATTAGATATCGGTTCCCATGGTGTTTATTTCACTTAAATTTTGTACTATTTTAAGTTGTATTCTTTTGCCAAACTGACCAAACAACCAAAAAATGTATTCCCATTAAATCGAAATGGAAATAAGGTAAAACCTTGAGAGAAATTGGTGAAATAGTCGAAAGGACACATTCTTATTTTGCAAAGACTGTCAATACTTATAAGGAAATCTCTTATCTAAACCTCGCACTGGCCGCCCTTCCATATTAACCGAAAGTAGTCCAATTTATCCAAAAGAACCCGGGAATTCCGGCAACAAAAGTGGCTGCAAATATTCAGGGATACATTAAGAAAACAATTTGCCTTGACTATGTTCGGAAAAACATCAAAAAAGGCTGGTTATCGAGGCCGAGTTGCACGTAAGAAACCTTTTATTTAAAAGGACGTCAACTTTACGTTAGGCATATTTAAGCACCGAGGAGTTGGAGTTATGTTGTTGGGGTGTATGACAGCTAATGGAGTAGGCAAAAAATGCAGTTCATTGGGACAAACGAGGTTACGAGGAGGTGGAGTTATGTTGTTGGGGTGTATGGCAGCTAATGGAGTAGGAAAAATGCAGTTCATTGGGACAAAGGAGGTTACCTTGATATTTTGAAAGCTAACTTGAAACAGAGTGCAGTGAAATTGGGACTTCAGGCCACTATTTTGTTCAGCTCTGGTTGCTATATACCGCTCTACACCAGATTTTTATACCAGGCCATTGCATCCCTATAATGAATATACATTTTTTCAGGCCCATACATGGCGAAGACAGCTCGACTAAGAAATAGAAACTACTGGACACAGTTCGAACGAATTTAAGCGACTGGCGAATGATAGAGCTGAATGGAACACATAGAAAATCAAAATTCATATAGAAATTCAGAAGGATTTAATATATTTTAACTTATTCGATATTCTACAAATATCGATGGTGATATGTCGCCAACATCAGGAGTAATAATAACTGAAACGCTAAAGGCGAAATAATGACGACAGCTGGGGATAGAAATAATTTTGTTATTATTGTTTTATATCAGAGATTGCTGTATAATGTATTCCATATACCGCATATTCAACCATGGAGGCGAGTATACGGATATTTTTCAATTTAGCAAAAGGCAGACTGAATAAATGTAGACATTACTTTAGAGTTGATAAAACCGTCCGAATGCCATAAGAAATTCTGAACGACGAGTCTGCAAATACATCCAAATTCCTGAAGAAATCTCTTCGTAATTCAGAACGACGAGTCGCCAAAAACATTAGTTAAGAATTCCAAACGACATTTCGAATTGCATTCAGAATTTCCCAAAATTGTAATTTAAGGTTCGGTCAGAAGTCGGTACGACATTTGGTTTGGTCAGAGAACGCGTGAACCACTACATTTTCGGGTCTGAAATCGGAGGCATTTACTTTCTTTCGTATCGATTTCTGACGGAACTCTGACCATTTGGTTTGCTGAAAGATTATTCCACATACGAACAGTTCGGAAATGTCCAGCGCCACGACTTTTCTTTTACCAAGGCCGCGAATGGCTCGACTCGATTGTTCCGAAAGGCACGCCACCAGGTCTCTAGTAGATCGGTTTATACGGATGCTATTCTTCCGTTAACCGTTTCGGGATGAGAACTTTTGTGGCCATCAATCTTAAAAAAGAGTTTAGATATAGTCTCCTAATGTTGTTTTAAGAAAAGTAATTTCATAATATATTTTTAGGACGTTCCGAAAACGAGATGTCGTCCTGGGACAAAAACATCCCAAACACACCTGAAAAGCAAAATTTGAATAATAAAATCAGAATATATTTTACTTTATTTCAATTTATTTTATTCTTTTATAATATTTATTGTAGCATAAAATTATTTTAATTAGTTTCTATGGCAAGGTGTGAAACAAGGATGATTTTATCCCACGAAACTTACCTTAGCCGCAAATTCAGAAAAATATCTTTTAATTGGTTTTCGATTATATTTTCTATGAAATAACAACTGTTTGAGTAAAACTTTACTAAATGGCACTTTTTTCCACAATTAAAACACTTGTTTTTTGAGCTTTTGTGGATGGTCTTATTAGCAACTCAAACCGCGCGAACTGATTTATGACTTTTGACATAAGCTTCATGTGTTATATTGACAGCTGTATTAAATTTTTTGTAGAGAAGAATATAAATAATGATTTGGGACGGTTTTCAACCAAATCGTGTGAGAATTTTCAGAGATATGATTTTTCAAATTTTTCTGGGATAAAAACATCCCTGTCGTCCCGAAACGGTTAATCTGTACAAACTTCACCACATGGTTCGAGAGTAGTTAGAAGAGGTAAAATTGATGTAATAGAAATATCAAAATGTGCCTGAAAAGCCAAATCCTTGAAGATGCGACCAACTTAGAAATGATCGGCAATACGAGTATACTTTCATTTGAATGTCCATTATATTATTTGCAAATGAACGATCGATATACATTTCTTAACAATAAACGTTCAATTGTAAATGGCTAGTGGAGAGCACACGTATTGTTAAGCTGCCACATGTAAAAAAGAAAATACTTAAAAATTTCTAAGGAATAAACTACACGTGTCCGATTTCATAAAAGAACCAACTCAAAATGCACAATTGCCCATAACACCTCCAAAAAAAAAGCAAACAATGTAAATGCAATCAATTCATTTTTAAAAGAAAGAAATTTACAAGGAAATCCATTTTGGCCAAATACAAAACGGAAGTTGCCGACTGACGCACACTTACGGCGAAGAAACAAAAAGGCGGTCGAGATCATCGAGTACTTAAGAATTAAAACCAGGCAAAACAAAAGGATAAACTAAACACAAACGTCCTGGCGGACAGAAGAGAAATTAGGCCAACTGACCAGTTTTGTTGTGGCCAGGTACGTAATAAACCAAGCACGCTTCAAGCAGACTTGCAAAAAAATTCTATTCGAAATCAGACAATAAAAAAATGTTTGCCAACGAGCAAACGTAGAAAGCAGCTGCTATAAAACTTCTGGCCGTAAGTGATGAAGTAAAAGAAAACAAATCACAAGAAATTTCTCTTCATTCATAAGGTCCGTTCTTTCGCTTGCGATTGTGCAAGAGATGCATGAAAAGGTTCATGCCAATTTTTTATTTATAAATTCGACATTAAACTGTGTTAAGGACCTACTTATAAATGTCATTAGGTTTCAAAAACACGCACACACACACACACACGGGGATGCACGCACCAGCACAACAACAACAAATGGACGAACGACAATTGAAAGGACCCTCCTCCGTGACAAATTTTTCATGTTTATTGGTTTATTGTTGAAATTACACAATTAACAATATTTTATTACCACTTAACATATGACGATGATGATGATGGAAACAAAAACAACAATAACATCCACACAATGTCAGGACATTTGTTTTGTGGCCCTCCGAAAGGAGAAGGTGAACGAGAAAGGGTCCTGTGTGCGTGTGTGTCCTTTCATTCATGGATTTCTCTTCTTTTTGCCTTAGTCATTCCACGGAAAATGATTGAACACGAGTTCGTTGCTGACTCAAAAACATACACAAAACAGCAGACAATCCGTCTCCGAGCAGTCGATCCGATTCAAAAGTCACAAAAGAACAATTATCAAAAAATAAAATAAAATTTGTGTGTCTTCAGTGAACAGAGAACAACAAAAGGACTCCCTTTTTAAATAGTATTTGTCAAATAAACGACAACATCAACGTTTTGCCGCCAAAATTACGAGGAAATGTTGTAACAAAATTGGTTTCTTTACAGAAAAACACTCATACACACGAGCAAACACACACACACACGGGCTTAGAGATATCCTTAGAGCAGACTATGTATGCCAAAAATGTCATTCTTTGCAATTACAAAAAGTCAGAAGGATCAATCAGCTTAGTTTTTGTACAGCATACGTTGCGTATGCATGTCCGTAGACAAAGAATCTCTCCCTCTCACGTAATCCCCAATTTTGTCATCTTTTTTCTTTAAATGGATTTAAACCCTTATCGAGTCTTAAGCCAATGACTTTCAAAGAAAAGTCATAAAATTAAAATATGTATTGTGTTTTTTTTTGTAAGAAAGTGTGAGTCTTTTTTTGAAAAGAACAATTAGAGATCAACTGTGCAGTGTGATGTTATCGTTTTAAGGATAATTATATAGTTCGAATTTGTCATTAGCAAATGTCTAAGTGAATTGCACGCTAAAGTAAGCTTAGAGACCACCGCAGTGTGACCCACCAATGGACCAAAAAAAAAAAAACAACTAATTTGAATTTATCTTCTAAATGTGTAACGAATTTCCCCTAATATTCAATGAAGGGGAAATTCTCCGAAATTATTAAGCTGTGATGAAAATATAAATGAGTCACCCACCCAGTACCCAGTTTTATTCAAAAAGTCCGTGGGACCGTCATGCCGTTGGATACAACTAACGGTCCCAGTCGTCGAACGCTACGCACTGACAAGAATGTGGTTGTCGTTGCCCATGTGCGACTCAGTCCTAAAATAACGAATCGCTATCGTTCTCAAGAACTCAACAAAAACCTCGCATTATTCCATGAAAAGGTCTAACTGACTCAGTCGTTAAAGGCGTTATCGCTTCTCTAATTGGCTCAAAATGAACAAAGATTTGGCTCGAAAATCATCTTTTTTTTAAAGAAGCCCATTTTCATCCCGGCTGCTATCGGAGGCATCAATTTTTGTTTGAAAATGCTGCATGGACATGGACGATCGTTGGTTTTAGCATGTCACAGACCACGTAGAAGTCTGATAACATGATTATCGTTATACTTTTTTTGGGGTAGCTGATGTTGTACAAACAATTCGTCAACGATTCAGGCCCTTAAGGTCAATATCGTGCAAGCCACTCGCTAGACAGGACCAGAAAGCGTTACTAATGTCGTGAAAAATTGGGTGGAGGAGTCTGCCGAGTGAAATAAACCAATTGCCACACGATTTCCATAATAGGATTATCAGTGCATTCAATCACTTTACACCATCGCAACATTCCCTGAAAATATTTTAGCCATTGCCCGTTTAATTTCTGATTTAGGCCCAAGTGTCACTTTTTACATTTCGATTTTATTCATGATTTGTCAAAAACTCGAGCAGAAATGGCCGTAGTACAAACCGATGGATTCTGATAAAGATAGCAGTGGAAGTGATTATTTTATTGAAGCTGTAACTTTTTTCCGATTATTTTTTTTCAGTGTTTTTAATGATGCAATTTTGTCACAGACATTCCAAGTAAACAAAAAACACATAAAGCTTATTTTTATGTTGGCCCGTTGATTTTTAATTGATTTTAGAAGTCAAACATACAAAATTTTCACGAAAAGAAGGGATTTCAGGGCTGTATTCAAAATGATCTCATTTGATTTTGGTGACAGATATTTTGATTCGGAAAAAAAATCTGCCTTCGGACAAGTATCTTCTGTAAAAAAAAGGAATGTTGTTTGAGACATTTTCATATGCACCTTTTTTAGAACGAAAACCCGACTAAAGGTCCATTTTTCCTTTAAATTTGGGTTAGGTAAGCAATATCTAAAAAGTCCCAGAGAGTCCCAGTTCCAAACCACTAAGAAATGTTACATAATTTGTTTTCAACGAACTTTGAAAAAATCAGCTGCCCATACCTGCCCTCCTGGGAGTTATAGCGATTTTAGTATATCACTCTCAGTATTTATTCCATAGAAAATAGTATCTTCAAATATTTTTTTTTCTACATCTATTCTAGCACTCCACAAAAATGAGCATAACTCTCTTAAAACTGAAGCTATTGACTTCAAACCGGTATCAAATTAAAGCTTTGATTGTCACCTTTCGAGAAATAAGAAATGAAATAGATTTTGGTTTTTTATAAAATTTCAGAGTTTTTCAACAAATATTGAAAAATCATGAACATTTGACGTTTATAATTCTTGTTCGAACCACCCTATAATTTATTTAAAAAACTAATCATAGGGTATTTATCAGAAATAAAAGAAGAATTAAAATAAATTTTTTTTGTAAATTTTTCGAACAATTTTTTTTTTTTAATTTTGTTGAAAATTTGACCCAACAATTTTTTTCGGTGTAAATTTTTTTTTCACTCATTCTGTTTGGGATTTCATTCTGACCAATCTGTAGAAGTTTCTCATCGATACAATTAAAAATACAGTTTAGGCAATATGATTTCCAAAAAATTCCGCTTTCGCAACACTGTGCGACGTATGATTTATTTTAAAAAATCGAGTATTTAAATGTTTGTGTCTTATAATGTTTCTGTTATTTAGGAAAATTTTGTGTTGCAAATCGAAAAAAATCGAATGAGAATAATTCTACATTTCGCTGGAGAGTCCGAAATGAAAATAAGTATGGTCGAAATATGAAGAAAAAAATAAAGCGCAACTCTGGTCAGGAGTATTTTGTCCAAAATCTATGAAAACCGTTTGTTTTAGAGTATGATGGTACTCGAGTGCAAGCTAATAAGATCAGGGTTTTGTTATTGTCAAATGGAGAGAAATGGTGGATCACCCGGTATTTCGGTAGCTGTCACTTTTGAAGTTTTTATTCATTGACATTTGACAAGTCGAAACTACGCCATTATTAAAAATGGAACGATACACGTTTCAACAACACATTGAAATTATTAAAATTCACAAAACTAAAGCATTTTTAGGTTGTCGTGAAGCACCTTGTCGGACCGCAATATAGAAATTGGTAGAACAATTTGTGCTGTTGTGACAAGAATAAAATCCGTGCACGTCGCTCAAGAAAAACTGAGAATGTTGCTGCTGTAGGTGAAAGTGTTAAAGGAAACCCACGTCTGTCCATTCCTCGTCGTTCTTTGGAATTGGGTATTCCACAAACGTCATTACACCGTATTTTGCATAAAGACTGGGGTCTTAAGGCTTATAAAGTTCAGTTAACACAAGAATTCAAGCCGGCCGATCATCAACAACGTCGTGTCTTTGCTGATTGGGTGCTTGAAATGCATGAAAATGATCCGGAATGCCATCGAAAATCATCTTGACTGATGAGGCCCATCTCCATATCGGTGGCTACGTCAACAAGCAAAATTGTCGCATCTGGGTCTCGGAAAACCCAAGAGTTTTTGTTGAGAAGCCTTTTCATCCTCAACGTGTGACTGTTTGGTGCGGTTTATGGTCCGGCGGGGTCTTAGGACCTTACTTTTTTGAAAGTGAGCTTGGATTGCGCTATGGAGAGATGATTAATGATTTTTATATTGATCTGGCCAACGTTTACTTTCAACAAGAATGCGCTACGTGCCACACAAGCAATGAAACCATTGCTCTTTTACTGGAAAAGTTTCCGGGCCGGTTTCCGAAGAGGTGATCACAATTGGCCACCGAGATCTTGTGATTTATCACCTTGCGACTTCATCCTTTGGGACCACGTGAAAGTTAAAGTCTACGCCAACAGCCCAGCGTCGATTCAAGACCTCGAAGATAGAATTCGTGAGACTATCGAGGACATAGGGCAGCCACATTGCGGTTTGGTTATGGAACATTTCATGAAAAGAGTATGGTCCTGTAAGCGCGGTCGTGGTGCCCATTTGGCTGATGTTGTTTTTCATAATAAACGGCATACAGTCCTCTTTATTATGAAAAAAACATCCGATCATTTATCTAAAAAAATTTAATTTTTCTTTGAATACCAAAAAAAATCCTCTTGTTGAAAAAAATCGCAATTAATATTTCTAATTATTTTCTCAAAGAACAAATGCTTCAAAAGTGACAGCTACCGAAATTCCGGGTGATTTAAAATTATACTATTTAGTATTTTCAGTTAGAAGACTTTAATTTCATATGAAATCAAAACTTTGAGCACGAAAAATTAATCAGTTATCCCAGATTTTTAGTTAAGCTGAATTTTGCTTAAGTGAAGTGAATTGTTTGAAATGAGAACAAAAACGAATTGTTGTGCATGTTCAGTTTCAGTTGCCCGATAGTTTTCCATTATCCGGAGACGATAAACAAAATATCTGCAACATTACTATTAATTAGATTAGGTTGAAACGGAGGATCGGCCATGTACGAATGACCGTCTAATATCGTTGACATATACCTAGGGCAGCAGTTCGGACTGTTGTGCGCTCCTGATTTTATTCATCAGATTCCCTGCCCCTTTCCTACGTTTGGAATTCAGTCCCTTCTATAAAGTTTCTTAAATTCCTTATGTCCATTCCTTTGACGACCGACAGGTCATCTAAGGTATCGTCTCCTGGGCATTGGCACAGGAAGTGTTCCGCCGTCTCGGCTTCCTCTCTGAATGCCCTACATTCGTCTCTTTCGGAACACCCTATCCTAAAATGGTGTGCCCTGTGATGATCCCGAGTATTCTCCTTGTTTATCTCTAAGAATACATTGAATAAATTTAAGGAAAATTAAATGTTCGAAGTTGATGGACTAAGTATCACTCACTAGAGAATCCAAGCAGAAGACTGAAGTGCTTGGAAATCATTTATTAATCAGGCCAAGACCAACAACAGGTTGTAGAGCCAAACTAAGTAAGTAAGAAATATTCGAAGCCGGCTTTCAACTGTGGATCCCGATCATTGAATCGAAAGAAGTATTCTAGCCTTTTATAAAAAACTCAAACTCAATAACAAGAGTTTATGTTTATATTTTTATTTATTTATGTATTTGTAAAAATTATACAATCTAATTAAAGAGTACTGGCAATCGGCTCGTATTTATATTTCAAAATCCTACAAACTCTTAAGTTGCCAACAAAATTTTCCACATCAAGAAAATTCCTTTTTGAGACCATAAAACAGTAACAATAGCGCATAAGTAGTCACTAATGTCAATGTCAATTACTGTCAATTAGCATGACATCTAGACTATGGCTTCTCAAGGGAATCAACACACACTCACATCCTCTGCGCATATTTCGATATTTAACACAAATAAATGTTGCGGCTTTACAAAACAAATACAAACTACAACAACAATACGACTTGAGTCCGTTCATCCTTTCACTAAATCCTTTCAAGAGCATGGTAAACGGTGGAAGACAAAAAAAAACCGCTCGTATTTATCCAATTAACCCTTAATAAACACCAAAGTAATCATATGTGAACAAATAGGAATATTCATACGAATCAATGAGAGCACAAATGCAGGAACCACACACATACATACATACATATGAGGGCATACATATGAAACACACACACACAAGCAAGCATGCCGACAATACGGCCGACCAATGATAATATTGGTAACCCTTAATCTTTGTTTTCCGTTGCCTGGAGCCGATTCTTCGGCATTGCCGGTTGCTGCCGGTTTCCGCAGGATCAGCAGTATGTTTGTGAATGTGAATGGTATTGTTGGGCCATCATTTCATTCATATTTTGATTTTATTTCAGTTTAATTTGTAAATACATGCGTACCGACGTGCGTACGTACGTACAATACGTATTTATATATTCTATGCTTGAGTGATAACGAATAATGTGTGTTGGGCTTTGTGGTAATAAGAAGGCATAATTTCCGGGGAAAAAAACAAGAGTCTTTGCGAAAAACACTTGTTTGTGGATAATTATTCCAGCGCGATATGGAAACAATTTGTAGCAATACAAATCTGAGACTGTCCTTGGCACTGCTATTCAGCTGCTAATATTTTGCATTGTCCTTTCAAATGTCTTTATTATTTTCGTGTACAGAGTACATACTTAAAAAGACCTTAAGTTCATTTCGGTTTACGAAAGCTGATCCATGGAAGAATTTTACTATTAGCTGTCTTAAAGAATCGTTTAAAATTTAGCTAAGGACAGGAAACATGTTAAATACGGCAAAACTTAATAACCCTTCGAAATGTAAGACGATTCAAGAAGTTATGAGTTGAGATTGTAAATGAATTCCATAAATGAATAGACATTTTTGATATGCCAAAATGTGGATGCCGTAGCCGATAAAACATCGGGTCGCCATTAAACTCAATGCACCCGCTTGAATTGTGGACACAAATCTCGAATTATTCACTTACAATGACCAATTGAGTCAGCAATTAAAGGTATCGCTACTTAGTTTGGGTCGGAAACCAGATCGTAATGGACAACGATTTTACATGAGAAATCATCTTTTTTGTCCAAGAAAATTTTCATCATAACGTTTTCATAATAAGCTAAACTGACGCATCTGGGTATCAAAAAAACCAGCACGTGCGATCGAAATTTTGGTGCGGTTTTTGGAGAGGCCCATTTTTCAGAGAAAATCCTGCGAAATTACGCGCTCAGTTAACGGTGAGCGGTAAAGAGAGAAGATAAGCCTTTTTGGAGGCCGGTGATTGAAGACATGGACTTGAATAATCTTTGGTGGCAGAGTCGCCGTGTTTAACGTGAGTTGACCCAAACTGACGGTGGTCTTAGCACCGTTTGAAATACAATGCGTCTACCAACGCCCCCACATGTAGCAAAGCTGTACGTGAGTACCAATTTGAAACCATGTGTTTGGCATGGGATCCCCCTTGGTTAGGGGCGTAGCCTATCTAACACTCTTACCGGTCTATGAGTAATCTTTGGTGGCAGGAGGATGCCGCGCCATGTCTCATAGTCCAGGCCACAACCCCTCAGCAGAGTCGGTAATTCAAGTAACCATGGATCGGTTTGGCGCCACGTTTACTCTAAAGATAATCAGCATCCTCAGAGATGCCGTACAGTGCACACAGAAGGCGCTATTGCTGCTGTGGAGCAGAGTATCGGAGAAGACTCGAATGAGTCTATCCGCCATCGCGAGTTACTATTGGAGCTGTGCCCATCCACTTTATGGATTGTTGAGACGACGTTGCATCCTCAAAAAGTCACTGTTTGGTGTGCTCTATAGGCAGAGGGAATCATTTATGCATATTTCTTCTAAACATAAAGCTGGCCATAATGTTGCAGTCTAGCGTTCCCCATTGACTGCAACATTGTGATTAATGACTTTCTCTTGCCTAAATTGAAGGATGTTGCTGTAGACGACCTTTGGTTCCAACTCGACGACGCTATATACCATACAGGCAACGAAACAATCAATTTATTCACGGAAACTTTTGGTGAGCGCATTATCTGACCTGTGGCGTGGCCTTTCAAATCGTGCGTTTTAATACCGCTAGACTATTTGTTGTGGGGTTATGTGAAGTTGCTTGTCTACGCAGATAAGGACGATACGATTGACGCCTTGGAAGAGAATGTTGATGACATACGGCCCCACATGCTGCAAAAAGTGGTCGAAAATTGGATCTCTCGGCTGGAATTTATTGGAGACTGCCGCTGAGGATACTTGTCCAAAATCATTTTTAAAACATAATAGCAAATTCTTATCTTTATATTAAAGATACATTATTGGGGATAATATTAAATTATATGCCTTTTATTTTTATTTAGAAAACCTTACGTTTAAAGAAAACACTGTTTACTTGCTGACTTTATGATCCTCGTGGTCTACAGTCAATCACCGGACCCATGTAATTACAGCCTTTCATATTTCCTGTCTAAACACCAATAACCAAGATTTTTTTTGTTATGTGATTTGCATAATCCTTTAACAAAATATTTGTCCTACATGTGACGTATAGTCTAGGATACGTTCTACAGTTTTTTTTTTCCAGAATCCTTCAAAAGGATCCTAATTTTGTTTAGGCGACGCAGTGTCTCGGGTTTAATTGTGGTCTTCTAACATCATTTGCTGGTAGGCGACAGACTGTCTGGAATACTTTTCGTTAATTGGCAGCTATTTCTCCTTTTCAACGAGATCTGTTTTTTTTTAAAGAATAATACTTGCGATCCCATCATTACTTGCGTAATAAACTCAAAGAAATTGTCACCTTAACAATAAAATTCATTTATAATTTTCAAATACAATCACAAGATACCAAAAAAAAGGAGAGAATCCTTCACAAGAAAACAGATCACCCAAAATCAAAACCAAACATCAAATGCCGCCGCTAAAAGTAAACGTCCAAACTGAAATCCATTTGTAATGAAATAGAAAAAACTGTTGAAGAATGACGACAATACAAATGAATGGAAGTCTTAAAAAACTGAAACAATTGCAAAAAAAAAAAGAAATCGAAGTAATGAATGAATGAATGACGAACAAAAGACGCCAAGGATCATGGCAGGATCATTTCGACTCATAGCATAAAAGGACCTCCTTCGTTCAATACCTTCCAACTGTGATCGCCAAGGATACAAATGCACTTGCAGTGATCTTGCAGTTTTATTGTAATTTTCTCCTCGGGCATTCTTTTCCTCTGGCCCATTGTCTTCAATTGTTCACTGGCCATTCATAGTTTGAAGTACCTTTTCATTCATGAAATTGAGTGTTTGTTTTTTTTCCTCTAGTCCAGGCCTTTGTAGTGAGGTACCCATGTCTGTGAGTGAGCGTTTTGTGAAAAGGACAGTTTTTTATGAGGCAGGTATTTTCGCAGGATTTTATGGTGTGTTTTGGTTTGCCCAAAGGACTTTTATTTATTGTCCGAGGATTGCTACTTTTTATGAAAAACAAAATACTTTAAAAAGTGTCGCAATAAAATTGATTTTTTTCCTTTATGACTTTTGTAAATAATATATTGTGTTGTGTGGTCATTTCTTAAATGTCATATTGACCGAAACTACTACACAATGATTTTGGTTGTGGTAAAGGACCTGTTTGAATTCGTTGTTAATTGTTCGATGTTTGTGGTTTCTGTGGGTTGGGGGTTTTTAAAGGATTGTTTTGGTTTTAATAGAAAATTAATGTCACCGAATCGATAACAAAGGACAAAGTATAGTGACCCAATTTTACGGAACGTATTTCAGAGGGCAACTGTGTTGCAGTGGGATCAACTGAACAGTGATTTACTGAGATTTGATATTGCCCTTTGTTTTTTCCTCTAGTCCATAAAACATTTTCTTATTTATTTTCTCCGTTTTATGTCACATTTTCTATGTAAAATGGGAGCTTTCTCAAATGAAATTGTATAAAAGGAGCAATTGACGTAAAATAGAAACATACGACTATTGATTGTTTTTTTTTTGGTATTATGAATGTTTTGGTTCAAAACAAAAAACTGTTAAAGGTACATTTTTTAGGTACTGTTATTGGTGAGGGGAATATGATTGAGAGACTTCGTTTGCAAAGCGTTGAGCCTATTTAATGACTACCTTATCGTGATCGCATTCGCCACCCAGGATCCGGGGAAATTTCTTGATGGGTTTTACGAGATGAAAACACTCACCAGTCTGGTGAAAATTGTTACGACACAGAAAGGTTGAGTCAAGAAACGTTGGTTATAACCAACCATCGTCTACATAGATGAGGTGTACCCATATCAGGGTACCGAAATAGAGTTTATATATGGGCATGATCCAACAATGCATATATCTCAGACACAACCGCACCGTTGGACAATCCAATCTACCACTTTTAGTGTAGGGAAATTGACGTCCCAGATTTCCCGCTCGATTCTCATGTCTACGAATTCACGGGCATCAGCGGGAATGGAATTTTGTCAGGAATGGGAGCAGGTGCTTCGTCGAGTTTTCCAATGACGTTTGTGATACGGTCTGGAGTTTTAGCACCCAGGGGACCCGGTCTGACCAGTGTCAATCGTCACGTACCAGATCTTATACATCGTCCAATATTCTCACCCAAGGCCTTCAAAATTGGCCCAGAATGAAATTCCATCTTTGACATTTAGTGAAAATGTAAATTTTTTTAACACGATATATTTTAATTTTTTTAGTAATTTCAGCTTTCTTGACAGTAAATAGTGATTTTTCACAAACAGGATAGCTGGTAATGGTAATTTCTTCCTTCTAACCATTTTCTATCGATGTTAATGTGAGCGGTTTACTAAATGCAGAAACTGTCTTTTGTCAGGGTACAATTTTCATTTGGTATTAGTGCATTTTTAATGCAAATCAACTCTGTTGTACGATTGTATCAGATGAGTCTGATGAAGGGAGTTGTTGTAATAAATAAACAGACAATATTGTTACTACAGTCCTCTGAAGGCGAACATATTCGTTTTTTAGGAGCAATGTGGTCCCTACTAAAGAACTCAAGGTTCTCCAAAAGGCAATTAGAGAAAACCAGCCGTTATAGCTTAAATTAATTAAATCCGGACCAGGTGTAATTGTTGTTACGAAACGGTAACCAGGGTTCTTCTCCAAATATGCTACCAGGATTTTGACTTGAGTGACAGACATTTGGAACCTTTTATACCGACTGGTGGTTATATGTGGTACGATTTGAATATTCTCAATTTGCATTTCTGACGTCAAAAGCAAATCTCACAAATAGTCGAAGTAATATGTGTTATATAAACATATTTGAACTCAAAAAATGCGAGATTTAAAAATACCACAAATCTGTCCCAAATTAAATGGCAGCAATGTTATCCAGATGAAGATGACCGTGTTTTTTTGGGGCAACAAACGGAGCAACAGGCGGCGGCGGTATTTCCATACAATGTAAAAACTCGACCAGTTTGTTGAAAATCGAACCCAAACCGTTTAATTTGTACGGCGGGGTATGGGAAACAAATACCCACCATTACAAAGGTCAGAGTGTTACCACCAAGCCGTAAAAATTTCTCTAGAAGTTTTTGTTGCCATTCGGAGCCGGCTATAAACAGTGCGTATACCAATTATATCGAGCACAGCTCACTGATTCGAGAGAGATTTCCCGTCTTTTTCTTCATGGAATGTTAACCCTCTAATGCATGAATTTTTTGTTTTTATCCCTAAATTTTATATTTCTAAGACCCCGTCGAAATGCGGGCCTATGCACTAGAGGGTTAAGATAAACAAGTCAGTTCTTTCTTCTTCGATCTATTGAACTTTTTGTTATATAAAATGGTAAAATAAATATTAGCATTTTGTTCCGATTTATACTTGAATTCTTATTAGTGTGAATAAAATTGTATTATTTTCAAGTAAAAAGTCGAAAAGTCCACTTAAATCGTAATTCACAAAAACTCGAATTGTTTAAAATTCTAAACGTTGTCGAAAAGTGGTCTTTTTGTTTCAACTATATAATTCTACTATCTCGCCTGTCTACGGTATAAGATGGAGCGCCATACCAGGCAGCCTTCTCGACAATCGTGTTATTAGCCGTCTTGCCGATGTCCATTGCCCCCCTAGTATTTGCGATTTGACGCCAATAAGACGAATACCAAGCAAAACATTCCATAAGCAATGAGAATGTTTGCACTATCGAGTAAATATTATCGTCAATGTCTACATGGACGTCCGTCGTGTGATAGGTAGTGTAGGGTACTATAACACAATTAACCGATTATCATGTCCAGGTAAGAAAGTAAACAAAAAATTCGTAACTGCTGTCGACCTTAATAGTAAGAGAGTTGACTCTAAGACGAGTAAAAATTGCTTTAGAAGAAAGTATAAGCGTTTTGGATATGGATTAAGGTAGTAGATCGCCGTGTGTTTCTTTATGGGTTTTGATAGAAATAAGAATATATAGGGTTATCTATTTCGTGGTTTCAAAAGTATAGGGCTGGAATTCGACATCTGTCAAACTAAGTTGTTAAACCAATTTTTTTTTCTTTTCAGTTGGAAGTCTGACATTGATGAAAATGGATCGCTTAACTATCACACAACGCGTACAAATTATTAAAACCTACTACAAAAATGGTGATTTTGCCACAGCCACTTTAAGAGGAGATTATGGTTATGAAGCACATTTCTCACTCGGTGGGTATTTTTATAAACAAAATTTGTGGTTCTCAGAATCCTCAAGTAATTGAAGAGAGGCCATTACATCCACAAAAAGTCACTGTTTGGTGCACTCTATGGTCCGAAGGTGTGATTGGACCTTAGTTCTTCGAAAACAACGAGGGAACGACTGTCACCGTCAATTCGCAGCGTTATGATCGTATGTTAGCCGACTTTTTTTGCCTGCTATTGAAGAATACGACTTGGAGAATATGTGGTTTCAACAAGACGGTGGCACAATTCAACAAGTGGTCCAAAATTACCTCAAAAGAATCAATCCTTGCAACACTTCGCGTGGTGGTCATTTAAATGATGTAATGTTTCACACATAATGACAACGTTCAAACTTTATAGTAAAAAAGAAATATCATGAAAAAAATTATTTTATATGAGTTTTATTTATGTTTACTTTTAAAAAGCAAAATGGACAACCCATTATTACAAACACCGTGTCTAAAATGTGGGAATTTACAAAATGGTGTTTTTTTTACGTTGGACTAACTACATTAGCAATATTATATTCTGTAGAATATTTTGTTTAATTTAAGTGTAATTTGTTCAGTATTCATTATTCATTTGTATGAACAGATCTCAACTTGTCCGTATGCAACATTTTAGCTGATTCAAAAATAATAATAAATAATTATAATTGCATTCTTTATAGTGTAATCTTGTAATTAAAAATGTTGTGAATTTAGCAGTTTAACTAGCGGGCACGGCAGACTTCGTCCTGCCTCTCTCTTTGCGGACACCTCTCATAATCAATCCGCTTCAGTATCAATCCGCTTCAGCCCTCTTGTGTACTTCTCTTATCAGCGGACAAAATTTTCAGTCCCTTAGATGTCCGCTTAAGAGAGAGTACACTGAATTAAATTTTGTTTATTGTTTTCAAAGTAAGCGTGCCCAGATCTTCTTTTTCTAAAAACATTAAACTTATTTACGAACATTTGAAAAGAATTTGCCAAATCGGCTAATCCGTTTTTATTAAGTGCTTTAAACAATTAAAAAAATATATTTGTGTCCAATCTTAGATAACGAAATATCGTGCTTCACAATGTATGGCCACGCCCCATTGGTGTTATTATCACCAATATAGCCGCGAACCACAAGCATATTATTTTAAGGGAATTACCCTCAATAGTGCCTGTGATAAACTTATTATAAAATATGGGACACGCCCCATTTTGAAAACCTTACTCTAGGCCAACTGTAACATACTGTAAAAGTTTCAGGATGACTATTGATATGGGTGTTTTAAAGGTTTTTTAAAAACGGATGTGAAACCTCCCACTTTTGAAAAAAAAAAATATTGTTTTGTATATCATTATTATATGCACTAAACCTCACGTACATACCTCTAAAAGTCTATGAGACAATTTTGTGGGCTGTGGGAGGGGATACGGTCCTTTGTCCCAACTGTAACATACTGGGAAAACTGCAAGACAATCCGACAATTATTATGGCTAATATAATGGTTTCTTAACAAAAAGGCGTGGCACCGCCCACTCTCCCAAACAAATGTTTTGGTTCATACATCATCTTTGTATCGCTAATTGGGTACGAGATATGACCTTTTCATGTTTTGGTGCCATGCTCCTTTGTCCGATCCTAACCTAATATAGAATAGGACTGTTGCCCGGCCGTTTGTAACATATTCTGAAATCCGACTCTAGTAAATATATTTTTCCACAATTTGTTAAACGAAGTCTTCAATAAAAATATTATAAAAATACCTAATTAAATACCTAGATTCCCCTTAGAGGTTATTCGTGATAAGCCAATCAATCATTATAAAAATCCACCTCATTGTACCTTGCCACCCTGATATGGAATCTACACAACAGAATTATGTTGGCTGTTTTTATTAGCCTACTCGTATCCTGACTGCCCTCCGTCGCCGATGTTGTCGCATCCATTATAAATACAATTACAACATTTTAATAAGTTAACAATGTTTAAAAAACACTTTATCAATCATCAACAAACAAACAACAACAAAAGCTAAAGAATCCCAACAATGAGCACAACTACGAATAATTTGAAATGAAGAGAAATGGCTAAACAGGATGTTAAAAAAAAAATACAAAATAAACCAAATGTCAACATAACTTTCAAGTATCAGTTTAATAATGAGCAACAATGAGTGGCAGCAGCGACATGAATTAATTAATGGCAATATATGCATAGTGGTTTCTATTGTAGTCGGCAGTTGTCGACAGTATTATGAACCCTACATTATTGGGCTGGCTTTGACAAAAAGAGAAAGCAAATTATAAAAATTATCTGCCAGTAGAGGTGTCGCAGAACCCGAGACACTCAATTCCGGCCAGCGTTAAATAACTCGACCATTTGCACATATCGATGGCTTCATTCCATAATATGCTAAGTCTAAACATTCAATTTTACAGGAGACGCATTCATAGTTTATTTGGAATTTCTCAAAGGTCCTATGAGATAGGACCCGATTTTTTCGGTACTAAATAAAGTTGAAAAATTTGGGTCATTTTTTTTTTGTAAATGATCATATCTTTTCGATGTCATTTTCGAGTTATGACAATTTAAATCTCAAAAAATATAATTTTTTTAAAAAAAGATTTTATAAAAAGAAAAACGTCGGTTTTTTTAACTAAGTATATCAGAATTGTATAGTTGTTATTCATTAAAAAAAAAATATTTTGTTGCACCTTTTCATTCCTTGACATCGACTCCTGACTCGAAGTTATCGGAAACCAGTTGCATCTTTGCTGACTTTTGGCATAGAGCAGCGGCTGAACATCTGTGTGTCACTTTAGTAGTCCAGATTTGGAAAACTTAACCATGAATATTGTTGTCCACAATCGCCAAGGGAAAAGAGACAATTTTCAAATCGGTACAGTGGTACATTTGCACCATTATAACATAATTCCCAGTCTTTACCATTAACAAAGTGAAAATGAAACCATTTCTATTAAAAAGCTAGAACCGCTTCTTCCTATGCATTTGGCTAGCGGTAATACAGGGTTCTCCCACAAGAGGTGTTATTTTGAATCACCCGGTATTTCGGTAGCAGTCACTTTTGTACCTTTTATTCTTTGACATTTGGAACGCAAACATTTCTAATTTTACTGCAGATATTCAGTGCCACATTCATATTCTGGCAAGGTTAAACAACTTTTATTAAAAATGAACCGAGGTATTGTTCCATCGACCAAACTGAATTCAGAGTCTGTCGCAGATTTTTATCATACATTTCTCTTCGTGCATTTACCTTTAATTTCCATTATCTTCCATTATGTAGTAAACTTTGTTCGGTAATCTCTAATACCACGTACCACATAGCCCGGTGTAGGGTGTATATAAATCTCTTAAGAAAACAATGCACCCGGGAATGAATGAAACGAACCCCTCACCCCGTGTCCTTAGAAAGCATATGGAAATTATTAAAAGAATTTTTGGTTTTTATTTGATAGTGTAGCACGAGTTTTGTCCGGACACATCGTCAACAAAAAGCAACCCCTCGTATGCTTGACAGGCACTGGGAGAGGAAACCTTTTTGTGATTGAAAAGATCTTTTAGTTCAGTTTGAATTTGAGTTGGTTCATACGTAAGAAGAAACACATTCATACGAGCATAGCATTGTTGTATTTGTTTCAATGAATAATGACGCCTGCCGCCGCCATGTTGCTTGCAACATTTGTATCTACCACACACACACAAACACTCAGTTGTACAAGGCACAATCTTATTGTCTGAGCCCGATGTTCAAGCAGAGAGACGGACGGACAGCCATGCAACGTGCGTATGTATCTTTTTTCCACAATGGCCGCCGCCATTGTCGTCATCGTTGTAACGAATGAATAGTTTCTCGGATAAAAATCAGCTCGTACCATCTTTTCCCCCCGACCGGTTTTGTTGTCGAATTGCATTGTCGTTCTAATCATCGGTGGTAATTTTGAATTGTTGATTTTAATATTTTATTCATTACCTTGTTTTGGTTGCAGTCAATTGTTGTTTCATTTCATTTTGATATCTGCCAGTATTGATATTGTTGCCACAGCTTATCCTTATAATTTATGTGATTTTCACGGTTCGCTCCCTTTCATGGCATTTAAAAATGCTTCATGGGTGGATATTCGGGTGTTTTCCTTCCACCATTTATGGGTGTATTTTTCACATGGTGGTAGAGGGTGAGATTTGTTGAAACAATTTGTCATGCAAGTTGTTGGAAATTTGATAACGGTTTTCGAGTTTTGGGGGATTTCCCCCTTAAGTATGTGTTGATGGTGGATAAATGTACTCGAGGACATACATATTTGTATACATGTGTGTATTTGTAAAATATTTGTATTATTATTATGTTAGAAGTCTAATTGAAATTAAATGTAAACTAAAGAATTCGATAATCTCTTAAGTAAGATTAGTTCGCAAAAAAGAATTAGGAAAAGATTTAAATCTTTATGGTTTTTGGGAACAGGAAACCTAGGGTGTCAGCGTTTGCAATGTGTTTGGCCGAAACGATGAGTGGCAGATTGTTCTGTTATAGAGAAGCAGTTTTTTTATGTATACTTTATTGATTATTATTGGACCTGCTTCTTAGGAGCCATTATTGAATTTGATTCAATAATGAATCCCATACCTTACGGTTCTCTGCACTTTGTGTCACCGCTTTGTTCGCATCGTGATACGGAGGTAGTCGACATCCACAGCCATGTATTGACGTACTCACATGATGATCGCGGTATTGGAAGATAGTTTCACGACTCGCTAGACTATGTTCATATATTCGAAAAATTAACGAAACCAGAGAAGATGTGATTTTTAAAATAATCTCTACAGCCTGCTAATGTCTACAAAATATTTTTTTTTGTTGGTTCAGTATTCCGGAATTTATAAAACGGTGTTAAATTTTAGATTTTTCAATGCAATATCAACGCTCATATCTCAAGCTACCCACACTTTGAAGAATTGTGAAGGGGGGCAGAGACTCATCGAACTCAGTCTAGATCGGTCCAATATTTGGCCCAGCAGAGGCGGTAATTGGATCGGTTTTGCGCCACGTTTACTCTAAAGATAATGAGCATCCTCAGAGACGCCGTACAGTGCGCACCGAAGGCGCTATTGCAGCTGTGGAGCAGAGTATCGAAGAAGACCCGAATGAGTCATCCGCCATCGCCAGCTATAATTGGAGCTGTGCCCATTAACTTTATGGACGATTTTGGTTTGTGGGCTTACAAAATCCAACTCGTGCAAGAATTGTAGCCGAACGACCAACAAGCGTGTCGGACGAGATGGCCACCGATCCCGATTTTCACAAGAACATTTTGTTCAGCGATGCAGCTCACTTTTGGTTGGATGAGTATGTTAATTAACGAAATTGTCGCATTTGGAGTAATGAAAATCCACAAGCCATTGTTGAGACGCCGTTGCATCCTCCAAAATTAACTGTTTGGTATGCTCCATGGGCAGAGGGAATCATTGGTCCACATTTCTTCAAAAATTAGGCCGGCCTTAATGTTGCAGTCAATGGGGACGCTATAGAGCCATGATTAATGAATTGTTCATGCATGCATTGGAGGATGCTGATGTGGACGACCTTCGGTTCCAACAAGACGGCGCTACATGCCATACAGCCAACGAAACAATCAATTTATGGAAGCCTATTGCAAGACCTCCAAGATCATATTTTTTGTGGGGTTATGTGAAGTCGCTTGTCTACGCAGATAAGGCCGACAAGAGTGGCGAATGTTCGGCGCATTATTGCTGACATACGTCCCCAAATTCTGCAAAAAGTGGTCGAAAATTAGGCCTCTCCGCTGGAATTTATTCGAGCCAGACGTGGTGCCCACTTCGAAATTATTTTTAAAACATAATCTTTAAAACCTTATATTTATAATAAAAATACAAAATATAAGCTTCACCAACAAGAAGTGTTATTTTTGAATCACCCGGTATTTCGGTAGCTGTCACTTTTTAAGCTTTTATTCTTAGACATTTGACAAGTAGAAACTACGCCATTACTAAAAATGGAACGATACACGCCTCAACATCGCATTGAAATTATTAAAATTCACTACAAAAGTGGTGAAAATCTTGTAGTCACAGTTGGCAAAACTAAAAATTTTCCGAACCGTGTTATCTCTCAAAGAGGTGATCACAATTGGCCACCGAGATCTTGTGATTTAACACCTTGCGACTTATGAAATAAACATCCGATCATTTATCTCAAAAAATTACATTTTTCTTTGAATACCAAAATAGCACCTTTTGTTGGAAAACCCTGTATACACTTATTTCCCTTAGCATACCATGAACGAACAGACAGAACTTCTTTCAAATCAGTGTGCTGTGTACGATATAATTTGAACACCCACTGACCGGGACCTACTGGTTAAGCCGACTCCGAACGGCTGATGCTTTCTACAGAGAAGTTTAACATGGTGTAGAGATTACTCTCTTACTTGTAAAGTAGGCAGAATTTACGAGACGGAAACATATTTGTAACTTCATTATTCGAACCGGTTCAAATTGTCTCTTTTTCATGAAAATCTAAAAGATATTCTGAGTAAATTTGAATATTTCAATGGAACATTTTTATATCTATTTGTGGGCAAGATTTCTGTTCCACCCATCCAACACTCCAGTGACAAGTAACAGCCAAATCGTATGCCTGGAGTGAACTAAACCATCTATGATGTACAAGAATTTTAGAAATTATAACACAATGACCTGCTTAGTTTTTGCTGAAGTTTTGCTGAAAATAACAACACTAGTCTGCAGTCTGGAAAAATCACATATTACTTTATTTAAAATAGAAAAATGTGTGAAATTTCTTTTTGTATTTTCATAAAATTTTTCTTAACAAAGCTGTTTTAAAGTTTTATGAATACGGTGTATACTTTTTTGTTTGTCATTTATTATTCCAATTTTTTTAATTAGTTATGTATTTTAAATTATTTTGATTCTATGTTCTATGGGCTTGGGGTCATATAAAAAACGATGTTGTCGTTTGTGTTTTTATTATTGATTTTTTTAACACGTCGTTTGACTTAGTAAACAATTTTAATAATTTTAGCGTTGCTGTTTGTAAATCAATGCAAAATGGAAGTGGTTTGAAAAGTGTTTCTTGCTATGTGATTGTTGTGTGGCAAACGGACCGGTTGCGGAAGCTACCACACTTCTTCATCGACATACATTTACAATGACGACTGGTCCAATTTTAATAAATATGAAATATCTTATGAAAGATTTGGGTACCAGAAAAAGTTCCAAAGGAGCCGCGATATCAACATTATCACATCTTAACTGTCGTTTTATTTCTCTTTCTGTATGTAAACTCTTTGGTTTTTATGGGAAACTAGCTGACCCGGTCCGCGTTGCTGGCCCTAAGCAAACATTAGTGTTGTATTACACATATTTATATAGGAAAGGGGAGTTTTTATCCCTTTTGCCATTTTCACCCCCTAAATGTAGATAAATCCAAACAATGTGTAGCCTATGTTACTCGCGGGGTTATTCGGAAGATTCCCTGAAAATTTCATCAAAATCGGTCTGGCCGTTTTCGAGTCCATACGTTACATACATACACACATCCATTTTTATATATATACCCAATAAACATTGACGTAAACTAGTTTATTAACAATTGTTTTCCAAACACTATTTCCAAACTAGTTTACGAAAATTAAAATTCACAAATTTATTGTAATGTATTTATAATAGATTTGTAAAAGATGTACTAAAATAGAAATTTACAATACTTTCGTAAGTATACTGCCCTGCTTGAATTACAATCGTCGCCGCCGACACCAATGATACGGTTTTTAATACACGGTTTTTGATTTTAAAGAGATTCTAAATATCAAATCCCTTATAAAATCAATATCAAAAATATTTATTGAAGTCGGTAATTGTAATTCTAATTATTCTTGTTTTTTTTTTATTAATTTTGTGGTCGCCTAAAAATACTCTGCCGCCAGCGAAAACAATGGATCGGCTCGTATCTCTGACTTTTGTTTTGTTTTAATTTCGTCAATGCCTTCACTTTTATTTGACACTTGTCGCGTTGTGGTTAAAATTTAAGTGGACTTTTTAAAGTAATTTTGTGTTGTATATAATAAATAAATAAAAGGTAAATATGCCTTATAAATATAAACAAAGTGTAAGAAAATGGAGTGAAGGAATAGTTAAAGCATTAAAGATTAATGCAAACGTCGATGATTTGACTATTCATCCACCAAAGGAAATAAATATTCGTGGAAGGGAACCACTGAAAAGAAATCCATTCAAAACTTAAATGTTGCAATGGCTATAAAGAGTAAGTAGTTTCAGCACATTTATAGCAAATGTAAAAATAATATGTTTTTTATTTTGATGCTGCAGTAAAGCGTGGTTTTGACGAGGGCCACTTTATTCAAGATTCAAAAAGTTTTTTTTTACAGTATTTACATCCAAAACAAATATACACATTTACAACAAACTTTCCACATGATTTATTAAATATTGTTTTCACAAATTGATTTCCAATTGTTTTCCAAGCATGGATACAATTGTAGAATAAGGGACCGTTTTTGTTTATCCGATAATTGGAAATCAACATGTTACAATGATTACCGTAAAGAATTTCCAAGCTTGCGTTTACTAATGTAAGTTTATAATCAATTTATAGTAAGTTTAAAATGTTTATTGGGTAGATAGATAATAGATTATTCCCAACTGGAAAAATTACCACAATGCAAATTTCCTCTCGGACGGGATGGTGTCTCTGCTAATAACACAATCATAGACACCAACCTAGTTAAATGTTATTTCCCTGTATTTCAAAACAGTGGGCAATTTTAACATTAATTGGTGTTGCCAACTACAAAAAGTAACACCACAGTATCAAATGAAAAAATTCTAAAATGTTAATGCTGGGTTGTAACGAACTGAGATTTACTAGCACCGAATACCGAATACAGTGGGCAGTGAGGGTCCTAGTAACTAGATAATTTGAATGGGGGGCTATAGCCTCTGTTGTTGGTGCATTGTACCATACAGAGGGCAGACATCGCACGTCGTTTTCTTATGCACTAGTTCGGAAGCACACTCCAGATGTCATGGCACGATTTGACAGTTTTACCAAGGAGATCAGGGAAAATACTGGTTTTATGCTGACAATATATACATACGCCCCCTTTCGGAAATATTTAGCAGACGACTTAAGGCGTCTGTGTATTAAATGCTCTTTGCTACACATATGATGGCAAACACAATTGAAACAAATTTGAAATGTTTCCCAAGCAAGTTACGTTTTTTTCATAGCAAATACTAGTTAATCTCAAGTCACATAATTGTGGTTGTGAGTTATTGAAGATTTAAAATGAATGTGTGTGCGTGTTTTGGACATAAAATGAATTGTTTTGATGCAGTTACTACAAAACTAATTTCAAGAGACATGGGATTTTTATACAGGACACTTCTGCATCATTAAAACCATTTCACAAAAAGTTGCCATGTGCTCTTATTGCAGCACACCCACGATATGTACATTAACTCCAACCATACGAGCACAGTTTGACAACGTCGTGCTTTTTTGAATAAATAAATTGTTTGCGCATAAACAGAAAGTATTATCAAAGGCTATACAGTGGGAGACTTCCCAAGTCGTTTTGTGACGCATTAGTTCGGCTACACACTCTTACTTACGTACTTAAGTTGGCTCTACAACCTGTTGTTAGTCTTGGCCTGCTTAATAAATGATTTCCAAGCATTTCGGTCTTCTGCTTGTCTTCTCCAGTTCGTGATATCAAGGATTTTCATGTCTTCTTCCACTTGGTCTCTCCACCGGCACCTGGTCTGAGGAGTGTTCGTACATTCCAAGTGCATATCCGTAAATCATGGTCCTTTAAACGTTTGCGGTGGTCGTCAACATTAGGGGGATTCCGTATTTTCTCATTTTTCTTAGTTTTCATTGTTTTTTTTTTTTTTTGGGAAGCGGGTTACAAGCCCAACTCCTCTTAAACTGGTAGTCAGTAATTTGAAAGGTTTACTGTTTGAATACCTCTCTATGGTCTTTGGTATTATTACTTAGCATAATTTCAGGTTCTTCAAATATCTAAAATATCCAACTGCTGTGAATAATATTCGCCTATGATCGTTTTACGCTTTCAAGGCAATCGATGTGAAACGTCCCAGTTGGACGGCCCACCCACTTTGACCTTCCTTGGTGAACGTTCACTTGGCGAAGAGGTATGTTTTGCAAGTTTCTAGGTCTATTGTGTGTTATTATGGACCTATACACGGTCCGCGTTTGTGAAACGACATAAAAACCTACTACAGTTTCTGGCTGTAAATACATTGACAAACACTTCACAGTATTGCGTTTATGGTAGAGTTAAAGACAATATAGAGGACATAAGTCCCAAGTCGTTTGCTGAATATTTCCAAGAGAGGGTGTATGTGTAGCTTTCATATAACCAGTATCATGGCGCAATAACTAAAGGTAGAGTCATGCAAACATCTGATTACAATTTTTTCATTTTGACAGAATTTTGATTGTCAAAATCATTGTTTACATTTCAATTGTTGGTTTGGTTTTTTTTGAAATGTCGAATACATTTTCGTATTAAACATTCAAATCAAAGAATACAATACAAAAAGCCAAACAAAGAATTTTGGGGCTCTCAAAACTATTAAAAAATAATGTTATAGTTCTCTAAAAATTGTGCCGCGATTTGTAACTGTCTGCTGTCTGGCATTTGTATATCAGAATTTGACAATCAAAATACCCAGAGTTGTATCTAAAATTTTGTTGTTGGGCAATTGCGTCTACCTTTAGTTATTGTGCCATGATTTGCTTTGAAACCCATTCAAATTTTGCCAAGCTATTTATGTACTGGTATCTAGAGTTTCCAGCCGAACTAATTTTTCAGCAGAGGACTTGAGAAATGAATAGCTTCATTTTCGGTTATTTTGGCAACAGAAAAGCTTGCAAGGAATTGAAATTCTATGAACGGATATTAGATATATGTTTTTGGACTCTCTGAGTATAAGTGTACCCCTCTATATGGCTGAGAAAGACAGAATTTCGTTTGTTAGCAATCTGGGGATTCACAAAATTTGTAAATAAACAACAAAGGCTCCCAGAAATCGTATTCACTATTTAGAGCCATTAAACTTTGTTAACTATTTAGGGACTTCATATACAGAAATGAGAATTCACATTAGTGGATAGTTCACCATAGTGAAAGTTCATATTACCGAGAGTTCACTGTATACTTACAATTACTTACAAACGACACTTTCACACTTCCTGTCCAGCATATTTGCACAGCGTGGGGTCGATTTTCAGAATTTCCTTTGGCATGAAATAAATTGGTCTTTTTTCTTTTTCACCATAACATGTTAACTTTTCAACTTTACAATATACACTTAACACCCATCATTTGCACTATATTTCACCAAATATGATTTATACATAAATCGTGTTAAAAGACAGTTTCTGAAACAGTCAGACTTACCTTTAGGTGCAGTTTACGCATGATGCGTGTCTCCTCCCAGCGATCCAATTCATCCCACTCTTTGCCGCGTTTACGCAGCAGATAATAGCGATACATGACAATGGTAACGGCCACCATAAGGGCCAAACCACTGCCGACAGCGGCACCCAAAACCGCTGAACTGACCATCACCATGTCGACGGCAACAATTGATAATATCCACCAGCAATCGATTCAGTAATATTTTCGAGTTTGCTGGACGGTATGTATCGTAGGTATGTATGTGTGTGTGTGTGTGTCGGTGTTACAAATTGTACTTTTTGTTTTGTATCTGTTTTCAGCAGTTCTTCAATTCTCGTCCTTTATTTTTCCGGTAGCTGCCTGTAATGAAGAAAAACATTTAAATGAGCCAGGGTATTATTATTTCGTATTAAAATTGTGGAAACTAATTATTGGGGAGTTTAATGTTTGGGGACATTATTGATTGAAATTTAACTAATTGGTTTAGAAATGTTAATTTAAAACCAATTACGAATTATCTGATACCTTAGATTGCGTATTTTGTAAAGTGCGTAATAGATACCCCCTACAACTCGATTTGGTTTCAATGCATTGTGTCCAATGTTATCAAAGTTGGCCGACTGTCCACGAAAGTGCGTTATAGAAAAGTGGAGACAAATGTCAATTGCGTGTTTTTTAAGTTCAACTTTGTTAATCGTTTTTTTGCCAATTAAAACAATTGTATATTTACTTATTGAGATTACAAAACATTATTTCTTAAATTATGTTGTTTGACCGTGTAATGGAATAAAAAATATGGTCCACCCGAAAACGGCTCAGTCCATATCATTACCAGTGCTATTACCAGGTAATAAGACCTATATAAGTAATAATGTTACCAAAACTTGTTGGTAAAATAGTACTGTTTTTTAAATTTATGTTTTAAAGTCTTCCAAACATCCACTCAGATAACCTACAGAGCATCCACAGACAATTGAAGTGTTTAAACATGCAATGGAACTTGCCATTGAAGAGATTCGGTAAAATCGAAAATATACTGAAAAAATGGGTTGATCGTATGAGGTACTGTCGAGCCAGTCGGGGTATTCATATGAATGATATTATGTTCCAATTTGAAATAACAAACTTTAACCTTTCCATTAAATAGAATATCTTGAAATGACATTTATTTTCATTAACTACGATACATACACCCAAGGAAGATTTTTATTGGTTTTGAGCTTTAAAATTATGAATGATATTCTCCTTAAAGGACACTCACAGCACATGTGGCGAAACGAGTAAAGGATATAATCCACTGGAAAGTAACTTGAAATACAGAGAAACAAACATGAAGATGAACACGTTTGAGAAGAAAATTAATTTTGAATTTCCAGTTGTTTACAAAATTATGAAAAAGGATACAGAATATGTATTGAAGAAGAAATTCCGTTATTAAAATGGATTATAAATAAACTGTAGCCAGAACTAGAAATAGTTTGTAATATAAATGACTTAATAGTCACATTTGATGTGCCTCTTCATATGGGGGAGTATGTTAAGATAGAATTTACGTTAGTGTTATATAAATATAGCGCAAAAGTTTTAGTTTCGTCCAAAAGGGGGCGTATGTGTATATTGTCAGTATAAACCAGTAACTGTTTGGCTCGGTTTATGGTCCGGCGGGGTAATTGGACCATACGTGAAAGATAAGGGCCACGTGAAAGATAAGGTCTACGCCAATAGCCCAGCGTCGATTCTAGACCTCAAAGATAGAATTCGTGAGGCTATCGAGTACACAGGGCAGCCCCTTTGCGATTTGGTTATGAAGAATTTCATGAAAAGGTTATGGTGGCCATTTGGCTGATATTGTTTTTCATTATTTACGGCATACCTTCCTTTTTATTATGAAATAAACATCCGATCAAATAACATCCCTTGTTGGAGACCCTGTACTGTAAACGAATGGGAAGCTTTGCTGAATAATTTTTTTTGCAGAAAACTGCAAATCCTGTAAATTAGACCATTTGGAAAGCTATAATTACAAATATTTATGTAACACTTATCTAGAGAACCAATTGATATTTTTGTTCTAACACATGATGATGAAAGTTTCATAACCATAATTAAGCTTTGGAATCAACTCTCACTTAATCTCACAAATTAAAAAAAACGTAATTTTCTATCCAACTTTAAGAGTACACAGAAAGTGAACCAGACAACACATGTCAGTAAACTATTTAACTCTAGGATAGGCGATAAGCTTTTGATCACTAAATTGACCTCTTGGTCTGGCCAGACCACATGACTATAATAGACAGATTTTTGGCTATAAACATACTGTATACCTAATCATGGGGTCTTAATTCATATGGAAATTGTTGATATGTGTTATACATAGTCATTTAAAGCGAAACTGTATCTACATACTTCCAAAATAAGGTAAAAAGGTCACAAAAAATAATATACAAAAAAGGTAAAACATCCTCTTTTTTGATAAAATCAAATTTCATTTTTATTTTTCAAGAAGTAAATTCAAGTTCTTAACATAAGTATCAAATCAAATCAAAACAAAATCAAAAATAAAGAGAAAAACAAAGACAAAAGCAAAAACAAAACCAAACTTCTACCTCATAGCTGTGGTCTACTCAGACCAAGAGGTTAGTTTAGTGGTAATTTTTTTCCAACGGGAATTTCTCCTCATTAGCTTGCAATTTTCGAGTCAAAATTGAATTCGTCCGATTCAGCATACTTCCCTTATAGATATCAACACACCCAATTTTTTAATTTTTGCCTTTAAAAAAAATAAAAGCGCTCAAAGTCAAATTTGTTCTGGCCAGACCAAGTAGTCTATCCTAGGGTTAACCTGAAAACTATGGTGGTGATTTTTTTTGAAATATTATGTGACTTAAAAATGTGTAAAATTTACCACCACCTCCACAGTTAAAGGTTAATTTCTGATAAAGAATTGTGTGACCATTTACAATGTACCAAACCTCAGTCGGATGTACCTTTTTAATTAATTTTTCAATTAATTTCCATTTTAGGAGTCAAACACCCCGGTGTGAGACGTCCAAAGTCAGATGCGACTTTTTCAGCTACGACTTTTTCTATGTAGCACTGTTTTTATATGAAAGAATCGATGACATCTAAGGCTTAGGACATCTACTTTAATCTAGATTTGTTTCTTTCTTTAATTCTCATTTAATGAGTATTATCATAATATTTTCAGTCATTTCTTTGATTTTCTGAACATTTCTCCTGGACATTATGAATTTCAGTATTGCCAAAACTATTCATACACAGCATGAACTTTATTTTCCCTGTAACATTCGTTATCCTTGAAAGCTATATGTAGATGTAATGCCAGCTCATATAATCCTTCCTATTTTCGTTTAAGGAAACACGTTTTATTTTTGCTTCTCGCTTTTCTGTTATTTCGTTGGGGCATATTATCCATTTTTTATGGTTTTTTTTTTGCTAGATTCTGTCTTGCCTCTTCAGTTTCACATCTTGTTTGAGGTTTCATGGTCTCGTGTGTACGTTTAAATGAACACTGGCAAAAGTGTTGAAATAAAACTTAAGGAGATTACAATTATTATCATTTCTGCTTTTGATATACTTGAGCACGTGCTAATAGGATTTATGAAATTGCCGTTCTGTTATAATCCCTTCACATTCCAAGTAGAGCAAATACTTAAATTTCATACTATTTGGATTAAATGGAAAGTAAAAAGATTGGAAATCAACATCACTTGAGTATAGCAATATTATGGAGGATGGAGTTATCATTTTGAGAAATGGGCGAAATTTCACTCTCAACAATCAACATGGATTTTTTGAACTTGACTTTAAACTTCAATTTCTAGTCTAAAGTTCACCATCAGAAAGGAATTCCTTACACACAACCCACAAGAAATATTTAATATTAATTTCTTAATAAGTTTGAAATAATTTCATAATGACTGGTCGGATTTGAATGAAATTTCTCAGATATCAGGCAGAAGTATCTTCCGTTTAGGTGCGCCATCTGATAAGGAGGCCAAATATAAGGATTACGATCTCCCGAAGGAGACATACGACCCGTTTACAAATTTATACCTCACTCGGAAAATCATCAGCCGAACGACCACAATTTTTGTAAGTCATTCAAAAACACATTATATCATATCTTTCTCTGTCTTTGGGTACACTTTTATTCACAAATTTTAAATTAAAAATTATATGATTTTGCTGTGTAAAAAGCCCACCAAAAGGCCACATTCCCTAGACTTAAGAATTTGCCACAAATCCAAATATCTATTCAGTTATTTTTTGTACATTCATATTTGTATAGTCATACATGGGTTTTCTCTATAAATAAACAAATGATACCCACACGGATGACGTCCAATCAAGACAAATATGGTTTCTATAAATAGTTACATAAATATCATTCATCTGTCAACAAAATACAATCAAGATCTCTGTATGAATTAAATGCCTGGACCGCAAACAATATTCCAGGGTTTCTTTACCATCGGTAATGCTGTCACACGAAGGCCATCAAATGGTGGAATGCCTACGCAAACTTGTGATACAAAAAAAAAACAATCTCATAAATTGCTCTTGTCGTTGAAATATATTTTAATGTTTATTTAAATCAAATTGCCATGACCCATCGTTCAACCCCTTTCGGTGAGGCGTGTGTTCACCTTCACTACCTGTTGTGATCGACGATACCCGCTGTGTTCTATCGTCCTTTAAGTTATGATGGCAGGCGAACTCCTGTCGGATGGTGGGTTTGTTAAAGAGCAAAATCATATTATTTTTAATTTAAAATATGTATTTGCATTGCGAACAAAAGTGTACCCGAAGACAGAGTGAGATATGATTTTATGTGTTTTTGAATGACATATAAAAATTGTGGTCGTTCGGTTGGTGGTTTGACATTTTTATGAGAATTGAGATTTGTATCGCAACGTTTGGAAAACAAATGGAAAATTACCTAGGAAACACACGAAGGACTGTTATGCAAAAACCGTTCAATGGTATCCTTGGGTGGATTAGGCTGAGGGTCTGTCAAAAAAAGGTGAACGGACTTTGAGAAGGTTTTTCAAAGGGGTTGAAAAATATTTAATATTGGTGAGGGTGAATATTTTCGGTATAAATGGTTGACCGAAATTTGTACAAGATTAATCACCGGATGATACAATTTGTATAATGCCAAGAATACCATATCTGGTCTGAATTATAAACCGCTTTAAGAATAATTTCAGCAGATAATGCTAGGCAACAACATATTTTTTTTAATAAATAACATCTGAGTATTCGTATTATTGACGAAGAGCAACGAACAGTAACTACTCAGTGTTTATTTATAACTCTGAACTGCAGGGGTTTTCCAACAAGAGTTTTTATTTTGGTATTCAATGTGAAATTTTTTTGAGATAAATGATCGTATGTTTATTTCATAATAAAGAGGAAGGTATGCCGTAAATAATGAAAAAGAACATCTGCCAAATGACCACCACGACCACGCTTACAGGACCATATCCATTTCATGAAATTTGCCATAACCAAATCGCAAAGTGGCTGCCCTATGTCCTCGATAGCCTCACGAATTCTATCTCTGAGCTCTTGAATCGACGCTGGGCTGTTGGCGTAGACCTTAACTTTCACGTGGCCCCAAAGAATGAAGTCGCAAGGTGTTAAATCACTAGATCACGGTGGCCAATTGTGATCACCTCTTCCAGAGATAACACGGTCCGGAAACTTTTCCCGTAAAAGAGCAATGGTTTCGTTGCTTGTGTGGCTCGTAGCGCCGTCTTGTTAAAAGTAATCGATGTCCAGATCAATATCATCCAACTCCAACCATAAAAAAATATTAATAATCTCTCGATAACTGTTGATCCAAACTCATTTTCGAAAAAGTAAGGTCCAAAGACCCTGCCGGAATATAAACCGCACCAAAAAGTCAAACGCTGGGGATGGAGAGGCATCTCAACAATAACTCTTGGGTTTTCCGAGCCCCAGATGCGACAATTTTACTTGTTGATGTATCCACCAAGGTGGAAATGGGCCTCATCAATCAAGATGATTTTTCGATGGAATTCCGGTTCATTTTCATGCATTTCAAGGGCCCAATCAGCAAAGACACGACATTGTTGATGATCGGCCGGCTTGAGTTCTTGTATTAAATGAGCTTTGTAAGCCTTTAGACCCAAGTCTTTATGCAAAATACGGTGTAATGACGTTTGTGGAACGCCCAATTCCAATGAACGACGAGGAATGGACAAACCTGTTCTTCACATCACTATCTTGTCCCAACAGCTCGAATTTTTCAACCAATTTCTGTATTGAGGTCCGACAAGTTGCTTCACGACGACCCCAAAAATGCTTTATGTAGTGAATTTTCATAATTTGAAGCGTGTATCGTTCCATTTTTAGTAATGGCGTAGTTTCTACTTGTCAAATGTCAAATAATAAAAGCTTCTAAAGTGTCAACTACCGAAATACCGGATGATTCAAAATAACACCTATTGTTGGAAAACCCTTTAGCTAAGCGAGATGACATAGCAGTCCATTTTTCATTTCATCAGGTTGCCGGGCAATAGCGACATACCAGGGAGTTGCAGAGCGGACCAGCGGTCAACTTAACAATTTCCAGCCGAACTGGAATCCTTAGATATACCTCTAGATACCTGCCATCTTCCATTGCGTAATAGAGTATAACGAGAAGGGTGGCCGTCGGCCTCAGTTTCCAGTTTAGACAGATGTGACTCCGCTTAGTTAAGAAATGTTTACACACAATGCTGTCTCTATTTAATTGGTTGTGACAGACTGTATGATTCTGTCTGATTGGAAGATCTGCTCTGAGACTGCACGTTGCGATTAGCGAATGTTGCAACAGCCATGGAGATGAAGAAGAGGAGTCCATAGAACACCTCCTTTGCGTTTGTCCTGCCCAGGTTGGAATCAACACTGGTATCTTTTTTGTGTAGAAATCTTGACGATCTAACCGATTGTGGTCTTATCCGACTCAGGAGTTTTTTGTGGGCTCGCAGAATGACTCAGCAGCAGTGACTGAGAATAATTTGTTTGCTAGTTTCACTGATATCACAATGACCTACAAAATAGAAGTGAGTCTGCTTATAAAGACCATTATATAATAATGAGGGTCTCTGTTCACATTGCGCGCATTAATCAAAACATATCAACAAATTAAGTCATTACACAAGAAAACGAGTAAAAACCCTACTTGGACCGAACTATTATTGCTATAAATTAACATAATATCAAAGCAAATTGTTTATATTTTGTTCTTCCTTTGTCCGTTAGTCATTGCAATCATACGGACCGAGTCAACATCATCATCAACGTCACAATCATTGTCATAGTCAGTGTCCACGGCATTGTTGTGTTCATAGTCACAGTAACGGTCAACGTTACAGTCACAGTCGCTGGCATAATCATCAAACTGTGATCATCATTAGTGCGGAACAGTGGAAAGGGATTTTCGAAAGAAAACAAATGTTTAACTAATTTTTGAATATGAAAATTTTGTAAAATCATATGAAAATCATATTGGTCTATGGAAAAAAATAACACCCACATTCATAAAAATTTATAAAGCCTTTGTTAAGAAAAATGTGTGAAAATTGTTTTTGTATTTTCATAAATTATTCTTAGAAGGTTTTTTACATTTTTATGAGTACGGGGTAAAAAAGGAGGCGACTTCTGCAAATCAAACCCACAAAAGTCTCATAAAATTAATTTAGATTAGATTAGGTTAAGTAGCTGTGCCCAGCCACTGTGCTCTAACTTCCAAACGCATATATTTCTCAAACCTCCTAATCCCCCACTGTGCGCATTTAAAAAGGAACACATGTACGACATTACAAAATAGTTACAACTTTGTTTGCTTATTTGTTTGTCTGACTGCATTTGCCGGGTTTGTTCTTTATGGTCTCTACTTGACCATAAGTACATGTATTACAGACTTGTGTCTACTCCACCCAACCCTATGGTCGCCTAGATACGTTGATTGTGACAGATGCCATGCAAGGGGGTGACATGAATTGTAAGCATTTTTGTTGTGTAGCTTTTCAATGTAAGCATTTTCTATTACACAACAATGCTCAATTTGTCCATTTTGACCCAATTGTCCACCATCTCTGATTACATGTGAGTGGGAAATGTATGAAGGATTCTTGGAATAATGAGACAATTCATCCTTTGCGGACAGCTCATGTGTGTAAATAAATATTTTTGTTGTCAACAGTGTTGTTGATTTTTATGAAATTTAAATGTTTCCCACAACACATGCGAGTGGCTTTAAGACAATAATAGAGGAAATTCGTTGCGAATAACAGCAAAATGTCGGCCGTTATCTCACCAATGACTTGGGTCATACTGTCACCCAAGGCAGCAATGCTGGTTGGCTTACGCCCATAGATAAGATACGTCACGTGCCCCCTATTGACGGTTCAAATAAGTGGTATGAATTGCTTACCAAACTCATCTCTCAATTGGTTCATGGTATCGCGGTGTCACCGTCCTGTAGAAATCACACGCCAAATAAGTCGAATTCTTCTATTTTGGGCCAAAAAACGAGTCCCTGATCTTGGAACGGTAACTTGCTCACATTGACCACAATAAAGCCTAGGGTCAGAATTTATTTCTTCATTCATTCGTTGTATTGGAGTATTTCGTGGCTGAGTCCTTTCTCCTTGCTTAAGTGAGCCCATAAATCAAATTCAACATCGATATTAGAACAAATAAAAACTTTAACCAGTTGATGTGTTTGGTGTAATTTTGTATTTTTATTCGGCGCACACTAAAAATGTCTTTAACTCATCACTTTTTTTCCTTTTACTTTCTTTCTTTTCCATTTTACGATAAAACGATAATCGATTAATTTGCCAATTAAGGAGATTCTATGATACAATTAGATCGGTAATTAAAAAATAATAATCGATTATTATCAACTTTTCGAATAATCGTGCCATCACTAAGTACCAGCCGTATTTCGTATGGCTTTAGAGCGAGGTCCTTACGTAGAAACTTTCGCGTGTTCAAATAACACAAACCTAATTGCTGCGGTCAGCGACGGATGAACATAAGGGTGTCCAAGAGAAATTATTTTGTTTTTCAACCCGTGTTTGAAATATTTTGTGAAAATTTCATTTTTTTTGGTAAAAATTTTAATGTGGCACAAATCCCAAATGTTTTTTTTAAGATGTTTTCCGAATTTCAGCAAGATTTTGTCAATAAAAAGTATTTTCCCATATCTTTGAGTTATGATTTAAAAGTAAACATTCGAGCGTTAACATGGTTGCAAACATTTGAAGGCCATGACTTTGAAACTCCAAGAGAAATATCATTAATTTAAATATCATTGGTTAACGTGAACGTCAAGTTGAGTCTTGTCATCATTTTTGACCAGTTCGTCAGATTGAGGAATTTAATAAGGTTGCTCAGATCGATGTCATTCATAAATCGTCGGTAGACCAGGTCAGGGCAGACGCAGAGGAAGTTTCCGCCGTCTCATCCTCGTCTACATCGCCGCAGCTATGGTCAATATGCTGCAGGTTCAGGATTCGCGCGTTATTACCAATCAATCAGCGTCCCGTGAATACGGATATCATTCATGATATGGCCTTTCTGTTGTGGGCGTTATACGTTTGGATCTCCATCTACTTCAGGATATATTTGCCTTGAGATTGGGCATGAATCAAAAGCTCTTCAACGACGATGATGGCTAGTGACAGATAGTGCTGGAGAATTCTCCTCTTGACGTGTCGAGTCCGTTCATTCGCCAGTTCATTGCCATAGAAATTCCTGTCAACAGGTATCCGCACCAAAGATATCTCTGACGAGGGACTCGGTCTCGCCAGAACCTCCCTACATTCTTTCACAAAAGCCAGGAAGGTCACCCTGGATTCGAACAGATAAAGATACGCCATGTAATGTTTTGATGCAGTAGTGGCAAGTAGACTTCCTTGGTGGCAAAAGCTTCTGCCTGGAATACGCTGGTGACATGCGGGTGCCGATAAAAGTGTTCCAGATTTGCTTTCCATGAGAAAATTTCCGAGCCAACTCCGCAATGCATTTAAAAATGTCAACTCGAGGCCGAAGAGTCGTCCAAAGCTAAGATAAGCGATCCGACAGTCTCTAAATATATTCAATACCGAGTCCCTTGTATATTGAATATATCTGTAAATCAAAAATAAGGTCGCCGTGCACCCTGGACAAAAACTACTGCAAAGTAGTTTCGAAAAAAAAAATGTGGGGAAGATCTTCTTTGTATCTCCTACATTTACAGTCTTTCTTCGAAACTGCCTTGCAGAAATACTTCATATTCAAAGGAGTACGGCGAACTTTTTTTTTACTCGTAAGGTTGTATAGGGAGTTCAGGTGGAATTCTAGTTTAGTATAGACAAATTTTGAAGAAACAATACTGATCAGCTTTCTGTTCCAACCATATTTAGTTAATTTCCATCGAACTGTCTCATATTTGTCTATACATGTTTATGATATCCCTGGAGCATATGTAATGCATCCTTTTCCCAGTTTGTACTAAAGAGGGAGATATCTGAACTTTGTATTCGTTTCATGTGCTTCATATAACAAAACGAATGCATTTGTAGGAGAACACATACGAACATGGACATTGATATTGGATTCACCATCAACGCATACGCAATGCTGATGGACACGATGATGATGATAATGGCTGTCTCCTGGTACCCATGCTAAAACTTAGTTACAGCTACATTGGGAGAATTGAAAAATTAGTTCATTTAAGCAATTTAAGTTATTTAAATTATTATTTATTTGTGGAAGTATAGGCTTTAAAAACAAGTAACCCCCAGGTTAAACACCCGGTAAGACCATCACACATTTTCACATTTTCAGCCGTTGTTTTCCACCTCATAAATGCTCGCAAATTTACGAGTAAGAGAGTATTCACTAAGCCATGTAAAACTTCATTAGCCGTTCGAAGCCGGCTTTAAACTGGAAGTCTCGGTCAGTAAGTATACAAATTATATCGTGCACAGCTCACTGATTCGAGACAAGTTCCCCATCAGTTCCTTCATGGAATATTAAGGGAAATAAGTAAATATAGGCTGTAACAAAAATCGTATTCTCCCACTGGTTTCGAACTCGGGTTCTACGGTGTAATAGTCGCACACACTACCTACCACACCGCGGCCGTCCACATCCGATATATTAATTTGAAAAACATGTGCCATACCGGGTATTTATTGATGACCAATGAATTGTGGACTAACACGAGTGTCTCGATTCATTTGTTATCACCTGTATTTACACAGATCATCGATCATACAGATACATTTGTATAGACAACATTTTCAAAAATTGTCTGGTTTAAGTTCATGTGTGTCGAAAGCAATCAAAGACAATATTTATTTAAGTCGACGCAAATCATAACACGCAAAAAAATATATAACATAAATAAATATTGGAGAACGTGAAGTGGCTAAGTAAACACCTGTTCCAACAATAAACAACGTCAGACAATTGCTTTAGCCCAGTTTCACATTGCCGCAAAAAGATGTGAACTTGAAATTTTCAACATTGTTCGCTACAGTTTTTTATAAAATGTAAAAAGTTCAAAAGTGATAGGACGTGGTGAGGACTTCTAGGCTTTTTTGACATGACAGTGGTTAGATCGACTACAATATGCAGTGTGGAGGAAGGAAATAAATGCAAATGGACATTATATCCGATAGGGAACGAAGGAAATGCTGATAATCATAACGATGAAAATTCCGACAGCATTTAAGAAAAAGGGCATAACAAAAAGGACACTATTGAGAATGTTGATAGCAAGGGCAAATATCATGAGCAGGAAGACAAACCAACTGTTCGTATTTTTGTGTACATCTGCTTAATAAGAATCAATAACTATGTGTACGCAAAAAATCAATTCTATTCAAATAAATTCTTAAATTCCAAATAATAATAATTAATTAACGCATATAATCAAATATTTTTTCTGAACACAATAATGACATTAACGCTCTGAATGACAGTTAATCAAATACTGAAGTGAGTAGTGTTAATGACTTTAAAACATCTGTTTTTATTGAAATGTATTATACAAACAGCAAATAAATTGTCATGTTTTGATGTTATACATGATAATATTTAACTTTAATTCAAATTTAGTCTAGCGCCGAATTTTGTTTACTGCAACCATATGTTTTCATTTGTTGCTATTAACATTTGCCTTATTACAGGTCAGAGCAAAAAGGTACACTAACCTTTTGATCAAAAATATGTTTTAGGCAAGGGCTGAGGGATTTTTTATGGTAAGAATATTTAACTTGGGACAATTGGATATATTTTAGGAATATTTCCATACTTTTTCGTAGGGTTCTACTTTTATAACAAAAGAAATGTAACATCGTTGCAAGTAATTATAATGTTAAGGGGTGAAATGTAGGATTTTTTTTTATAAACACAATTCCTGAAATCGAAAAAATGGCATAAAAATAAACCGAAATTGGAATTTTTCATAAATTTTCTATATTTACCATAATTCTGGCCACATATTACAGATGCATGTTGAAAAATTGTGGTTCCAATTGGATATAATAGATTTCAATGGCAAAAAAGTGGTTTGCTGACTTTTGTTGTGGTCCCACAACTACAAATAAATGTCGAAAATGTCGAAAAAATCCACCATATGTGGTGGTGACCAATCAAAGAGTAAAAGTGCGTGAGGTTGTTGATGCCATACGCATTTCATATGGCAGTGTGGTTTCGATTTTTAATGATCATTTGAGTTTAAGAAAGCCGCCTGCAAGATGGATGATGGTTTTGCTCTCAATCTATATATATAGAACTCTTGCGTGACTGACTGACTGATTCATCACCGTCCTGACCAAGCGGCTGTAATTTGGGAAGTATGTAGCCCTTGCAGGCTAGACATCCGCTAAGAACGGATTTTTGGAAATTCGGCTTGGAAGGGGCCAAAAAAATGTATCACCAAAACCCATCGAAATACGAAAAAACACAAAATAATCGAATATTGTGATTTTTGTTGGAAATTAGTCAATGATTACGATTGGCAAAAACAGGTGGAAGTGAGTTAGAGGTGGGACGAAAAACAAATATTTGACAAAAAAATGTGGACAATAGTTAGAGAAGAGACGAAGTGGCCAAAACGGGGGAAAAAAGTACAAAAGGCGAATAAACAAAAATGTCTGAACAAAATTTTAATCGACTGGAATGGGCCATACAATGGAAATAATGGAAAATGGGACGAAAACGGGACCAAAACTGGTATAATACAAATAAGAAATAATCTACAAGAGGAGGAAATGAAATGGAGATATCCGTCGTCTTGTTCCTGATGTTAGAACATTTAGCCGGAATGCGCGGCTATCCCGAGACTCTCATCCGTAAAGTGGCAGGTTGATCGGACGGGAAAAATGGTCCCCAAAATCCTTCGAACTACACAAAAATACATGAAAACCAAATATTCTGATTTTTGTTGGGAAATTGGTCCATAAGTGCGCTTTGCAACAACTGCTGGAAAAGAGTTTCAAAACGTACCAAAATGGGATAAAAAAAAATGTGTGAAAAAAATTTTAATCGACAAGGAACAAATGGAAAAAGGAAACAAAAAAGTAGAAAAATGGGGAAAATTAAAAATGTGTGAACATGTATTTCAAATTAGTATCTAACGATAACAATTTCAAAAAAGTCTCTGAGTCGGTAAACCAATGCAATTAAACAAATATTTTGTGCCTGCAATCAATCAAAGGATTGATTGAAGTTGTTTAACCGCAATTCGAATTAGTTTTGGAGGTGTTTTGTAACTGTGAATGCAATATGAATCGATTACAATACAGCGGAGACCAAGAAGTAGTCTATACACTGGGTTTCTCTGGGTGGACCGGTGAAGACCAAGGTGAATTTGTCGACCAATAAGGCAATAGTTTTTTGGGATGGACGCGGGATAGTCCATATCGATTCAAAAGTGAAAAACAATAAACGGCGAATATTATGTCAACCGATTATTAGACCGATTTAACGCGGATTTAAAAAAAAGACGACCCCATCAAGATAATTCACACCTCTGCAGCCTCAATGGCAAAATTGCATGAATTGGGTAACGAATTCGTACCTCATCCGCCATATTCGCCGGATTTAGCCTCTAGTGAATATTTCCTATTCCCAAACCCAAAGAAATGGCTCGGTGGAAAGAGATTCAGCTCTAACGATGAAATTATTGATCAAATGCCTATTTTATGGACCACAAAAAAGTCATATTTTTGGATACGATACAAGAATTAGAGAAACAGATATTTTTTTTTTTTTTTTTTTTTTTTTGCAAAAAAACTGTTTTTAGTCAAAAAGTCACTGAACTATTAATCTGTCTTCCTAAGAAACGCTCTTGATTTGTTATGTTATGACCAGTATTTTCTATGAAAAAAACATTATTTTCTTTGAAAAACTTTAAAAATAAAATGTCATTCTTGTTACCGACATCTAGAGTTTGAAGTCGAACTAATGCGTCTGAAAACGATATGTGATGACTGCTCTCTGTATGGTCTTTGCTAAAATATTTATCTATATATATAAAAATGAATGTATGTCTGTTTGTCTGTTCCGTATGGACGTCTAAACGGCTGAACCGATCTTCTTGAAAATTTCACAGCATGTTTCTCTATGCCCGGTGGTTCAAATAGGGTACTTGAATTTTTGATATTTCAAGGGGGCGTGGCAACGCCCACACGCCCGAAAATTTCAAACACTCATATCTCATAGACTATTAAAGGTAGAAACATTATTTGTGGTATATATGGTCATGGTATGATCCAAAATATTTTTTGTAAAATGGGCGGGGCCACGCCCCTTTTTAAAGAAAACGTTTTAACAGCCATAATAATGGTCGGATCGTTCTGAAATTTTTACAGTATGTTACAGTAAGCCTAGAGATATGGATTGGCTATTTGTCCCGTTTGGACAAAGGGGCGTGGCACCGCCCACATTGATCAAAACTTGAAAGGGCCGTAAATCATACACTATTAGCGGTTGAAAGTTGAGGTTTGGTATATGTACAACTGATGTGATGCAAAATATTTTTTTGGGGAAAGTAGGCAGTGCCACTCCCCTTTTTTTTTTAAAGAAACCGATATGACACCCATAATAATAGTCAGATAGTTCTGAAATTTGCACAGTATGTTACAGTAGGCCTAGAGTTATGGACAGGCTATTCAGAGTCACGTTTGGAAAAATACCTCATACCTCAAAATAGGAAGGTCATATCTCATACCCTATTACCGGTAGAAAGTTGAGGGTTGGTATATATACTACTGATATGATGTGAAATATTTTTTAGAAAAGCGTGCGGTGCCACACCCCTATTTAAAGAAACCGTTATAACATGCATAATAATAGCCTTTTCGCCCTGAAATTTTCACCGTATGTTACAGTAGGCCTAGAGATATACAGAAGCTATTTTGAATCATATTTAGAAAATGGGCGTAGCCCCGCCCACACACCCATAAATTAACACGACCATATCTCACAGACTATTTGAGGCAGGAAGTTAAGGTTTGGTACATATACTACTGATATGATGCAAAATTGTTCGCAAAAATATTGTTCGCAAATTATAATAAATCGTTATATCAACAACAATAATAGTCTGACACCCTGCCACACATCTCAAAATGTAAAACGACCATATCTTTCAGACTGCGAAAGGATATGATGCAATAGATACTAAAATGTCAATTTCGTCTTAAATACAGGTACGCGCCTAATTATCGGCGGTGTTTGTAAAAAACCACGTGCATGTGACATAATTAAAATATTCCAAGTGGTGACCGATTTTTATGGTTTTCTTTTGTTATATCGTTAATACACATTATTATTTAGGTAGTCATCGCTATCGAATATCGAATATCTAAATTCATTCATTTGCTTCCTTCGTTTCGACAGAAGATAACGCAAAAACTAAAGTGCTGTTAAAAAGTGGTTTATTTTATAAAGTGAAAAAGATAATAAAAATGCCTCCAAAGAAATCTAATATTTCAAAATGTGCCTCAAAAACGTTGAAAGTGCAAAGGGCGAACGAATCTTTACAACAACGTTTATCACGACTCAGAAGAGATCAATTAAGGGCATCAGCTTCGAGGGCCAGAGAGACACAGGAGGAACATGCAGAACGTCTCGAAACGCAACACACACGAACATTAGCCTCCAGAGCTTCCCAGACTTCACAGCAAAGGGAAATACGACTCAGAAGAGCTCAATTAAGGGCATCGGCTTCGAGGGCCACAGAGACACAGGAGGAACATGCAGAACGTCTCGAAACGCAACACACACGAACATTAGCCTCCAGAGCTTCCCAGACTTCACAGCAAAGGGAAATACGACTCAGAAGAGCTCAATTAAGGGCATCGGCTTCGAGGGCCACAGAGACACAGGAGGAACATGCAGAACGTATCGAAACCCAACACACACGAACATTAGCCTCCAGAGCTTCCCAGACTTCGCAGCAAAGGGAAACACGCATCAGAAGAGATCGGGTAAGAGCTTCAACATCCACGACCGCAGAGACACCGCAGGAATATGACGCCCGACTTGAACAAAGCCGCATTTACATCAGGGTTCATCTAACCGCTCCATCGAAGCTACAATAATAATTGGGAATTATAAAGGAACTGATGTGTTAATACCACGCATCCCAATGATTCCCACTGATATGCCATTTAATTTCAAACGGTTGCAGTTTCCTGTTCGGCTGGCCTTCGCGATGACTATCAACAAATCTCAGGGACAAACACTTCAAGTCTGTGGCTTAAATTTACGATATCCTTGCTTTTCACATGGACAGCTTTACGTCGCATGTTCGCGTGTTGGCAAACCTTCAAACTTATATATTTTCGCACCAGATGGAAGAACTAGCAATATTGTATATCCAAGAGCTTTACAATAAAATTCAATTATTAAATATAAAAAATTAAACAAACAATCCACATATTTTAATTTTCTGATGTTTGGGGCAGCGAAGCGCACCGGGTTCAGCTAGTTCTCTATAAAATATAATAACTCTGTATGTCCTCTCATTGTGTATTACTCATCCTTAATGACATAATTACAAATATTCCATTGTATTGAATTTATTTGAAAAAAAATACTCGGTCAACCCCTCACAACATCGTATGTATGTCTAAAGTTTACTAATCAGGATATATCTTTGTGTTAAACATAATTGAATCATTTGTCAGTCTTCGGTGTTCAAGTTACCCAGACAATACATTATTTCTATAAGATAAGCACCTTGTCAGTGTATGCAGTACACCACCATCCCCCTAACGAATGACGACAAAAGCACTCACATCGTTGTACGACCAACATTTTATGCTTTATCTCAAATATTTGTCAAGCTCAGCAAATATTGACATAAAAGTAAATATGAAATTTATGGATGTCAATATTTATCACATCACAAACAATTATGACGTATACTTTAGCTGTGATGCAAATTGATGTAACTACCAAACATGTTACAGACTTTAACAAAGCAAACTTAGCAAAGGAGTCCAAAACGGCTTTTAGTGATAAAAAGCTCACGCGACTGTCAGACCGAGGTAAGAATATGTGATATTTTACAGCTGCGGTTAGAGCTCGAGCCATAAAACCAACTTAGGTATATCTGTATATTAGGGTGGAGTGAAATAAAAAAGTCACACTCGGAAAGAGTTGTAGTTTGCGATACTTTATAAGGGAAAAATACGTTTTTTTTTAACAAATATTAAAGGCCGCGCCACGGCTATAGAATTTTCGAAAATATTTTTATTTTTAGAGTTTTTTGTCAGTAAATGTTCACAATTTGAATACCAAATGGAAAATTAAAAAAAAATGTTATGGTCGAAAATTTACAAAAAGTTCCTTTTTCAAAAAAAAAAAAATAACTACGGTACCAAAGCTACACGCTGAAAAAAATGGCCATTTTAACAAATTTCAGCAAAGAAGTTCGCATCAAACATATATGTATATATTTTTCCATACCACAAACATTAACTTGTTTGTAGGTGATAAATATCAAATATACATGTGAGCAGTTTTGAGTCATTTTTATTTTTTTTTCAATTTGTGAATTTCTATATAACAATCCATCTCATTCTCTCGGTATTGATATTATTTTAATGAGCGTGTCTTTTTTGAATAATAATATTTAAAAAGATTACGAAACCAGTTGCAAATACACACATATTCGCACCCAAATGTTGTGCTTTGTTGAATTTAATAAGTTCGTTGTCTGTTTTTCCCAAACACGCTATTGCTTATACACAAATACGTAATATTAATACCAAATGAGTTATATTTATAACCAAATAAGCTTTGTGTAGATGGAAATAAGCTTTACTTGCTACAAACACCAAACACGCGTTTTACTTGTGTGTAAACAAAAAAAAGACGTATTTTTTATCGTGTACGAATCTTGGTCGATCATACTATTCTTCGCCTCAAATAATTGTTTTGAGTACCGAATAAGCTCAAACTTGTAAATGTTGAATAAGTTTTAAAATTGTTTTTCAAATCAACACCATAATGAATTTTTTTCACTTTTTAAAATTCAAAAAAGACACGCTCAAAAAAATGTTAATTTTAACAAATATTAGCAATCAAATTAGCATCAAACATATGTACATTTTTAAGCGCCCCGGTAGGCGAGTTGGTAGCGTGCTTGCCTATCAGCGTGGGGGTTGTGGGTTCGATTCCCACCAGAGGCTTTGGTCTGTCGCTGCAAAAAAAATCAAGCCAAATAGTCTTTGTCACTCGGTATATCCTTGGACCCAAAATTAGAATATAAATTTACTTTGTATTGTAATTAAATAAAATAAAAAAAAAAAAAAAAAAAAAAAAAAAAAATAAAAAAAAATATGTACATTTTTCCATACCACAAACATTAACTTGTTTGTAGGTTATAACTATCAAATATATATGTATACTTTTTTGTGTTACTTTTTATTTTTTTCAATTTTTCTCTCGGTTATAAGAAAAAACGTAGAGCCAAAAAAAAAATACGAAAACTGCTGCAAATACACTGAAATGTTGTACTTTGTTGAATTTAATAAGTTCGTTGTCTGTTTTTCCCCAACACGTTATTGCTTATTCACAAATACGTAATATTAATAGCAAATAATTTATATTTACATCCAAACAAGCTTTGTGTAGCAAGAAATAACCTTTAATTGTTACAAAGACCAAACACGCGTTTTACTTGTGTGTAAACATTAAAAAAAGTATTTTTCAGCGTGTAGGTTTTCTCTCTCGCCTAATGTATGTAGTTCCGTGTGTTTCTTAAGACTTTCGGAGCCAGCTCTGAGATTGATCTTCTCCGTTTGTCCCTTTAAGGAATGAAATGTCCCATAATCGAGGACAACAATTATTTCTATTTTTTTTATTACGTCCATTGACAATTTATCCAAGTAGACAATAAGTCTTCATACATTGGAATGAACCATGAACAAAATAATGGAACACTGCGTACATACAGCTTGTAACTCGATAATAGAATTATCATCTCATCGCACTTCATCTCTGTCTGAGTAAAAATGAATTCAAGGAAATATTTGCACAAATTGGAAATCTTTTAAGATACCAAAAACCCATACTCAACCCCACATTATGTCAGGACGTTAAAATTACTTCTGAGAATTTTCAACATTTTGTTTTCTTGAGAATTTGAATTTAATTTACCCTGGATTTCTTGTCTGAGATCGAAAGGTAGAGAATTGATGGAGGGAGGGAAGATAGAAGAATACTGTTTTACAGTTTCGAAAGTTTTAGTAGTTTCGATGGGAATGTTTGAGGTGGACTGGCCAGCAGTTCAAGGTTGTTTGAGCCTGCTGGATTATCTTAGAGGCGAGCAACTATACCTGGGCAACTCCTGAGATGGCCACCTATAGACGAGAGCTGATCTCAGTACTCTCGCCATGCCCACTCAGTCTAGCCTTTGGACTTTGGTTATAATGGAGAGATGTGTTTTAGTATTCACTGCACTACATCATACCAGGCCGTATATGTAAGATGGGTTTGATGGTCGCTATTTACAAAGAACCAAAGAATCATTTCCAGGATTTCGCTGATTGTTAGCCAACTTTTTCCTTATACCAGTAGCAAAACGTCTGTATAAAATACCATATTGTTGCCATGTGCATTGAGATCAGTCAGGATTTGATATATTATTAAATTCCTGAGAATGGGAGATCTGATAACACCTTGCGGGGGTGCCTCTAGTGACCTCATGAACTCTATAGTTGGCGACAAATTAACCCAGAGATAACAAAGGATTGTGTAAATAGAAGTGGAAAACAAGAAATGTTTTGTTTATGTCACAGTTTAACAAAACTAAACATAACAATCAATTAGTCACCAATTTGCCGTGACTCTGTGTTAGGAAATTTGTTGTTGCATATAAATACATTCATAGATCTAAAGAACAAATAAGCAATCTGATCTTAACCAACAGTTTCGCGACCAGACCGGCCCAGGCTAATAATTGGTTCATTAGTGCATAATGTCTGCAATTAGAATCCACTTAATTGCTAGTGTTTGATCAAATATATCCACTATCCAGTGTGGCAGTACATTCCCAAACACCATTCACACATTCCGAACAAAACCACCAACTCCAGCCACTGCGATATCTGTAACTACTAATCTACATTTGCATAGAAGGAGTAAACCATAAATTAACCGAAGTTAAAAGCATTTTTTGCTCATGCTTATCAAAGTCCATTATGGCCTGGCCGCAAATAAGTTCATGTTTATACATAGATAAACAATTCATTTTGCAAATGACCGCCTACCCGCCTATGAATCGATGATGTGGATGAAGTCAGGAAGAAAACAATGATACGCTTAGAAAAATCCTACATCCACTCAAACAAACGCAAAAAATCCATAACTTGGTTAAGAAGAAGCAGAGCAAATATTAACGATTTTCCCCACATTTGCCTTGGATGGGCAAAAGGTCAGAGGACGAGGAAAATGTTGTTTATAATGGCAGCCTTCATGTTTCTGTCTGAAGTGTAAACACGTGAATGTAAATGTGAAATATGAAACGGATACACATATACAGTCTGTCCTATTTGTCTGTCCTCTCTTCTCCAGTCAAATATTCTTATTTTTTCCTTACTTCCCGTTTTGTTAGTTGCTCTTGTTGTTTGACAGCCAGTGTTTACTGGTCATGAAGATCTTTATTACTTTTATATCGTGAGTCATGTGGTGACAAAGGAAATGTTACTGGCCACACAAAGTTCTTCGAGGGAAACTGATGAGGAGATAAGTGACATAAGCAGACATGTTTTATTATACAAGCCACACGCTGAAAAAAAATGGCCATTTTAACAAATTTCAGCAAACAAGTTCGCATCAAACATATATATATTTTTCCATACCACAAATATTAACTTGTTTGTAGGTGATAAATATCAAATGTATATGTATGCATTTTTGACTTACTTTTTATTTTTTTTCAATTTGTGAATGTCTATATAACAATCCATCTCATTCTCTCGGTATTGCTTTTATTTTAAAGAGCGTAAATGCAAAAAAAAAATTACGAAACCAGTTGCAAATACACACTTATTCGCACCCAAATGTTGCGCTTTGTTGAATTTAATAAGTTCGTTGTCTGCTTTTCCCAAACACGCTATTGCTTATACACAAATACGTAATATTAATAGCAAATGAGTTATATTTATATCTAAATAAGCTTTGTGTAGATGGAAATAAGCTTTACTTGCTACAAACACCAAACACGCGTTTTACTTGTGTGTAAACAAAAAAAAAAGACGTATTTTTTAGCGTGCATGTATTAAATAATGTGGAATAACATCTCAGTAGTGTTTAAGATGATTACATAATTTGATTTCTGATTTTTCGACACAAGTTTCTGTTAAACGAACATACCTCAGCTGGAATTACATTTGTTGTTTTAATAAAAATAAATTACATCAAATTGTTGTTCTATAATTTATGAACCAAGAGATGATTTAAAAGTACCTAAAAAAACGTGTTAAAACCGAACCAGTGGTTCAGACCACCCCAACTAACAGCTCGTTCATGCGATTTGGTCCCATTAGACTTTTTTTGGGGAGGCATGCGAAGTCTCTCTTTTATAAGGAGAAGTTAACCACGATTGCTGCTTAGCAAAAGAACATTAAACTCTCCATTGTTGTCATCCCTGGCACAATTAGAACAAGTGTAACAAGTAAACTTTCAGAATGGACCAGATGGAGTGTTACCGCGGAAACCATTTACATGGGATAATCTTAAAAAGTCACTGGCAGGTTTTGATTTATCAATCCAGATCAATATGTTATTTACTTGTACAAATTGTCTGGGGCTTCATAATTTAAAAAAATATTTGAGTTTCGGTTGTAGATCACTCCTTTACGAAATACGATTTCAATATGGTTTAGGCCTCACTTCAGGTCTAGCACTCATGGCTTTGGGCGGACAAAAAATTGTCTGTGGCAAAATAATAGCTTATTCAAAAAAACCGCTAAATTTGGAGCTCCATTATGGTGCCGATTCCATGAAATTTTCCACTTGGCTTATTTTCTCGAAACTTTGAAATGTGTTGTTGTTCTGTTGTTTTTTCAAGTTGTCCCTAACTGGATTTGGTGTTCATTATAATGCAATCGTTAGGCTTCATTAATTGTTCTCCAAAAAATCTATTTAATGTCTAAACAAAAGTTGCTGGTTCTCTGCAAAAAAATACATTTCAATAAAATAACCGTATTTTTCACCTTAATGGGAGGGCTAATGAGAAATTTTACATGCTTCTGGGGAGGCGCATCTTGAAATGGGTTGAGGTCCTTGTTATTGGAGTATTAATCCTTAACACCTGCTGGGAACTGGTGGTTTTTTATTCTTCGCACTCATTCTTCACGACCATTCCGTTTCCTTATCACCGCTAACGAGAATGATGATTGCGTTGTTTGCTTGGCAAAACCATCATCACCATTAGGAGCATATGTGCGTTTGTGTGTGTTAAACGGAATGTTCGTGATACTCTTCGTCTCACACTCGACCATTTTTAAAAAGACCACCATTCATAGACACAATCCCAGAGAAATACCCACACACACACACGCAAACTTAAGTCAAATGGCAAATTATTATACATACCCTGTAGGAAATCGAACACATTACTAAGTAACTTCAAACTGATTTTTTTATAACCACATCTAGTTGATTTAGTGACTTTTTTCCTTGCGACTCACTATTTTAACATGGGCATGTCATTGGCGGTAGTCAATTGGTCATCTCTGCATGACTTTCTCACTGACTACTAATTACTTATTTTTCAACCAATTTGTAGTGGATTTAATAGTAATTGTATTATAGTCGATTTATAATAAATTATTTTAAAACCAATTTTTTTTTTCATTAATAAACAGTTTATTTTTAATTAATTTTTGTCAATTTATTTATAGAAATAATTATAATATTATATATAGAAAAATATAAAAATAAGGCAAACTGGTGAAATTAAATAAAAATTCGAATGTTCGAATGTTTCTTCATCGCCTAGGCAGCTTGGATCAACAACATACGTTCCCAAAATTGAAAAGGAATCAAAGGGCTCAATGAAATAGCTTTCAGTTTTTGTAAATTTTTTGCCCACAATAAACCCTACTCCAGTCTCGATAAAACCTGACATGTTACATTGCACCCCATGACATGCATGTTAGTTTGTTTTCTTATTTTCGTTTTATTTACTTATTCTGTTTTCTTTCTATGTGTGCTTCTATTCAACATTTTTGGTTGATATCTGCATGACATTTAAACCAATTTGTAGTCAGTTGCAAAATAGTTCATTTATAATTACTGATTTTGATCAACCGGTTATTTTATTTCCTACAGGGTACATACATACATACATGTGTTGTTCGTCTTGCTTGCTTGATGATGTGGTTAGCTGAAATACCAGGGAGCGTAACAAAAACAAACCTTCCAAAGGAAAGAAGAAGGAAAGATTTTCGCTTTAAAGACTTTTGGTATTTATTTGCATTTTTTTAATAGAAGTTATTCTTAACGGCGACCGGATACCGCTTGCAATATTTGATGTATTGGGAAAAGGGGAAGAGCCTGGAGAAGAATCGCAGAGTGTGGGGAGCAACGTTGTTAGACTGATCCTAAGTTGATGAATGCGAAAATCTAGCCAAAGTGCGACTGGTGACAAACGAGCATAAAACTGAACTGTCACAAGAAAGATCCAAGTCCCAGATGAAAATAGTTCTGTTCTCTTTCCCTTACTATTTTATATTTTCATTGATCACCCGTTGGGTCAGACTATGGACCCAATCTAACCTCTGTCATTCACATTCATTTGTCCATTTGGCCAAGTGCTCTGGAGATCAGGAAGAAAAGGCGAACGATAAATGGCTCACTCAACAGCGATTTAGCGGGGTCAGATGAACAAAATAGATGGCATTTCCAACTTATTACATTCCATTGCTACGTTTTGATAAATTCTCCAAATGAAAGGTAATCGACGAAGATTGTAGGGTTACATGTTTGTAATAGTTCGTGTAATGCATTTAATAATAGTTCAAGAGATACGGTGGTTTGGAAATTCTAAGGTGCCATGCCCCTTCTTCGGATCATGACCTAATTTAGCCTATTTAGCCGGTCGACAGTAATAGACTGTGAAAATTCTTTTTTTTTATTATTAAGCGTTGCCCACTTTTTTTCAGGATGATTGCCAATAGGCATGTTTGGGGAAATTGTTGAGAGGGAGAAATTAATGGTAATACATATCACCCGTCCAGGGGGACTCCGGAGCACATGCAGGGCTTTTGGTAAAAATTGGACGTTCAAGTAGGCGTGGTCCATCTGCTGGCCAATAAAAACCTCACACGGTTTAGGCTAATTGACCCAGCCGTTCTCCGGTGATTAAGTTAAATGTTTACTCCTTTAGACCGACTGGGTCAAACTAAAACTATGAGACACACATTTGGTTAGAACTTGGAACAGCCAGAAGGTAAACATTATGGTATGGCAATATTTTGGGAGTTAAAACGCGATGATAGACTTAATATTCACTCCATCGTATTGGAGGGTGTAATAACGTTGTAAAATTCAACATAACATATTAATATTTTCCATTATACAAGCAACAACCATAAAGTTTACACATATTTCTGTTTTTTTTTTCAAGTGAAAAATTTGCTAGAGTATTTTTTATTTTGATACACATATACATACATTTCAAACAGAAAATGCTTGATAAAGAGACAAATTATTGGGAAATTATCCAAAAAGTTTTATTATTAAATATTTTCAATTTCGTAGAATTATTCACAAATAATAATAACTTCAATACAGAAATTTACGGAATTGGAATACAGATGTTTAATATCATAACCGGGTAAGACCATCAAACATTTTTCATCAGCTGCGTCCACCTCATAAATGCTGGCGAGTATGAGAATATTCTCTAAGCCATGTACAACTTCTCTAGTTAGCATTAGCGGTTCGGAGCTGGAGTTAAACACTAGGTCTCGTTCAACGAATACACAAGTTATTATAATGATGCGAGAGAAGTTCCCTGTCAGATCCTTCATGGAATGTTAAGGCAACTAAGTAAATGATATCGTAGCAACTGTTTTTATTTGTAATTTTTGACATTCATTTTTCGGCCATTTCAAGACAAAATCATCTTCGATTTTCCACGTTATATTGCGCAATTATTCACAAAATTCCTATTATCTTATCTTCTGCCATCTTATCTGGCATAATTAATAGATGATTCATCAAATCACTATTGGTGTTATTATCGGATTTTTACCTTTTATGAGACAATCGAGGCTTTCAATGGTTCCTCAGATAGGGAACCTGCAATGAAAAGAGGGCACACATTTTTGGAAATTATTACTTTATATTCGAAAATATCTATCGGAAATGATGGAAAAACCATAATAATAATAATATATTTCGAAAATTCCGTTCAGAAGAGAATAAACTTGAAATTATGACTGAAATGCAAAGGAAAGTACTTTCTGGTTATTTTGGTTTCTGGGAGTCATTTAAAGTTTAAAAATGTACAATACGCGGTAAATGAACGCCATCTACAAACGATATATGTATCTTGTTTATATTTATTACATTAAGCACTACATCATGTACTTCTCTAAATAATAATTAAATATAGGGTGTTTTTTAAGCTCCATGGGAACTATTCGTCCATTTTACGGTCAACATAATAGGTTGGTGAACCAGCATGGATACTAAGTCAATAAGCAAAATTGCTAATTCTCAAGCAAAGACAATTCTTAAGCCGTTAACGGATCATTATTAAAACTGACTGTTTGCTGCCATACTAACAAAATGTTTGTTTCCAAAAATTAACCAGCTAAATATCAACGACATTTGGTTCTAAGAAGTCTGCGCAACCTATCAATCTATCAAAAACCTTAACAATCGATTTATTGCGAACACTACTTGGGGAGAACTTTATTATTAGAAGTGACTCTGTTCACTTTTTATGGAGCTGTGTTAAGTCATTGGTTTATGTCGACAAACCAAGCTCCCATTGACATCATACGAAATCCAGTAAGACCATCAAACATTGTTCAGCGGCTGCTTCCACCTCGTAAGAGAGTAATCTCTAAGCTATATAAAACTTCTCTAGAAAGCATTAGCGGTTCGGAGCTGGAGTTGTGTACTCGTTGAACGAGACCTTAAACAGTAGGTACACAAATTATATCGTGAACAGTTCATTGATTCGAGAGAAAACTCCCTTCATGAATGTTAAGAGAAATAAGTAAGAAAGTCAAAAATTGGACTGATTGAATGGACCATGTAAAGCATAGCCCCGGCGGACATATGCAGGAAATAATATTTAAAAAATAATTTCCACGAAATTATCTAACAGATTCTTGCAATATTTCTGCCTTGTGTTATTGTAAATAAGTTTTGGGGTGTGCTTTGCAACCCTCTCGCACCCCTATTCCTACGGCAATGGTAAGAACAAAAGACATTTTGACGAATAACATATATACTCACTGTATTCCTCATATGATCGGGTTATTGTAAAAGCACGATAAGCCACAAACTCAAAATACTGAGAAAATCACATTCGAATTTAGAAAAAAATTCAGAAAATATGGATTTGATGAACTCATGAAATAGTTAGTGTTTAAGGAATAACTTAACTTAACCTAGTTTATCACACAGTTTACAGAATTTTAGTTCTAATGACCGATCATCTCGAATTAGGCAATGTTTAGTTGTAGAGCATATTATGTTATCTTTATTTTAAATAAAAGCCATTAATTTCAACCCAATAACGAGCTGACAATTTTCATCAAGATTATTGTCCTTTAGCTTTCTACTTATGCGACCTCTTCTTTTTTTCCTTAATGGATATGAGTTCTTCGGTATTATTAAGCTTCTGTCTACAATTTTTTTCGCAAGTAAAGGGTGTTTTTTATTGAGGTATAGAACTTCGAATTGAAATAAAACACAAGAAAATCGTTTTAATGTCCATCAATTTGGCTTTATTGGAAGGATAATTTTATGCCATTAATGTTTAAATATGATTTCGGGCATGTGGCCGCCGCGGCTGGCTCGAATAAAGCCAATTCTACAGGTCCAATTTTCAACCACTTGTTGGAACCACAACTCGTCCACATTCATGCCATCCAATTCGGGAACAAAATAGTCGGTTATCATGGCTCTATACCGGTCTCCATTAACGGTAACTGACTCTCCAGCATTATTTCGAAAGAAGTATGGCCCAATGACTCCACCAGCCCATAGACCACACCAAACAGTCAGTTTTTGTGGATGTAATGGCATAAAATGGACGGAGCTTGCGGTGAACTTCGCGAACTGAACCATTACTTTCGAAATAAATTTGCACGATTTGCAAGCGTTGTTCTTTTGTCAACCTGTTCATGATGAAATGGCAAACCAAACTAAATATTAATCACTTGACAGCTGACAAAATGGCCGCCAGTTAAAAAAGTGATGCCAACTTAAAGTTCTATACCCCAATAAAAAACACCCTATACAAGGTGGTCGTAGTTTGCGTTTTCATAGTCTTTGGACGAAAATATTTACGATCAGAATTGCAACCAAAATTTACGCTGAGTACAACTATCGTTCACATTTGCTATGCGTATAAAACTGTTGGTGCTTCAACAATGTGTACTTTCGTAATATAATTAGAGCCCGAATTTGGGCCTACTTTCATTTTCAATTTGGGATTGCTCGGCATTTGGACCAAATTCAAATCCAAATTCATTTTTTTTTTTGCTTTTTGTTATTCTATGTTAATTTGTTGCCAGTTCACGCGTTACTTCAGTGAAAATCAGTGATTTTCATCATTAAAAAAATGTTGGGACTCGCCCATTTTAATTCAGTCATAAAAGAGTTGATTAATCCTACTCCTTCTCTGGCGTATGCGTAATATAAATTGACAAAATACTCGAATTTTCCACAATCATACGCCCCATGTTACCACAGTTTAAATAAACATGTACAATGCATAAGTGCATGAGGGATTAGACGTAATCCTTAAATTGATTTCACTTTCTATTCCACCACTTCGCAAAGAGAACATTGAACATTAATTGAAATGTTAGAAATCTAATAAAACGAAAGAAAAAAAAAACTCAAATCGCAACAATTGGATTTCTATTATACCCAACCACTCAAAGATAAAGCCACCATTTGCCACACACACACAAACACACATATACACCGACATGGACATCGATATCGACTGTCTGTATACATTGGCTAAATATCGATAATATTGATAGATAATGCGAACCAAAGATACAATAAAGTTGACAACATTTCAAATAGTTCATCGTCGTCGGCGTCATCACCATCAACGGCAGGAGCCGAAACAGCAGCCATAGCCACAGGAGCCAAACATCTGCGTCCGGATCTGTGGAAATGTTATTTCAATGTGTTACACCACCACCATCAATTGGGTTTGTAGAAGTGGAGGTGATGATGCCGGTGGTGATATGAAATACTGACTGATGATGGTGTTAAAAGTTGTGTCTATCATTTTGATTTTTGCGCTAACGTTTGTTTGTCTTTCGCCATTCCTGTTGCTGTACAACGCTATCGATACGGGTGGTTTTGCTGGGGTTTTCTTTTATTTTTGGTTGATTTATTATCTTTTAGATTACTTTTTTTTTATAAGTATTTCTTTTTTATATTGTCTACGGTATTTCTGTTCATTATTGTTTCACTTTGGGGCTCTTTGCGGATTCGTTGGAGAAACCCCGGCACACAATTGGAATGTCAAATACTTATAACAAAGGAACAATTTTTCCAAGCGGCAATATATTTGCAGGACACATAGGGATTCATACACATGAACTTTTACCGTAGAGTATAGTACTTTTTTTCTAATACAAATATTACCTTTTCGGATTTGTATCCGCTCTTTGGTTTTCATTGTCGTGTGTTTGTCCTCAAAGGTCAGTTGGGTGTTATTGTTGAAATGCTTTGTGCACACGACAATTTTTCCAATTGAATGTATTTATTTTTAGATACTGTGGTCAAGATATAAGAAATGCGATATTCGGAATTTGTTTCAAATGTCAGAGTGGTTTGCCAAATCAAATGTATGACGGGGGAAGGAAATTCAATGGAATCCCACAATTACATTGGCCAAGTATTTCCGACCGAAAAGATATTTGAAAACATATTCATCTGTGTAGCTAAGTGAACCAGAAAAGTTAGAATAGATTCTTACTTTAATTCTCTTTTAAGCGGCCGACACACAGACAACAAATTTAAACTATACACACATTGTGGATTAGTTGACAATTTCAATTTTAGAAGACGAAAAAACAAACAATTGTTCAATTGTAGAAAAACCAGTGAGAATGTTTCAGTCGGGTCTGATTAAATGTCATAATAGCAACCTTAAAATACCGAATTTTACAGAAAAATATTGTATTACACGTTTTACAACGTGCACGGAGTTCAAAACTGTATCTCTCGAAAACTGTATCTAGTTAAAGCTTTACTCAATATAGAAAGGTGAGGCTACAAATCCTGCAAATTACCACCCAATAGCAATATGTTCTGCGCTCTCGAAGGTTATGGAGAGCATGGTTAACCACCATCTTTTTAAGTATTTAGAGTCTAACGGCCTTCTAAATGATCGACAGTATGGCTTCCGTAGAAATCGATCTACTGGAGACCTGATGGCGTTCCTTACGGAGCGATGGAGTCGATCTATTCACGCCCTTGGTGAAAGGAAGGTCGTTGCTCTGAATATTTCCAAGGCGTTCGGTAGGGTCTGGCACGCAGCACTCATATCAAAACCTGATGTTAGAACATTTAGCCGGAATACGCGGCTATCCAGGGACTCTCATCTTTTCGTTGTAAAGTTGCCGGTTGACCGGACGACACACTATAGAGATAATTCGTTCTTCAGCCGAACTGTTCGTATGTGGAATAATCTGCCAGCAAGTGTTTTTCCTGCCTGCTATGACCTTATCAAATTCAAGGCAAACATCAACAAACACTACTCTCTCTTTCCCGTCGCTAACACAATGCATAGCATTTATAGAGAGTTGGTATCAAAAAAATACTGATACAGGCGAGAAACATATGCATTTTTACAGTCTCTCTTTCGAACTCGGCTGCTGGGATTTACGCTGCAAATTGTATTCGCAATCACTGCCGCTTTAATTACCCTCTGGCCTTTAACTATAATACCTTTTGGGATATATTCACTTCATGCATCCAAGGAACAGCCTTCCACATTGTCAAAACTGCAATTATTCTACTTCCTCAGTTCCGCCATGGCACTGGTCAGTATCCGGAAAACATTGTAACATTCTGTCACCATTGCAAGCAATTAGAACCACAATACAAACACAAAGTTCCCTGTGCAATTATTTGTCTCAATAACTCATTGAAGCGCAAACAAAATAATATAAGAAAAAAACAAGGGGGGGAAAAAGTTAAAAAAAAAAAAATTATTATCACAAATTCCACTTAAAGTTTGTAACGACCACATGGAAATTGTCACAACTTTTCCTAATTGGATTTGTGGCTGTGTTGTCGCCAACGCCACCAGGACCACAGTAAAATTCGGATGATATTTAATGGCATAAAAGTAACGACGATACACATAAACTATTTTGAAGCCATCAACTTTTGCGTTCATTCATTGTGAGTATTCATGCGGAATTCTCATTAAACGATGGAGGGCGGAATTTGTTTATGTGTGATTTAATTATTGCCATTTTCGAAATTTGTTTATGTACGATATGTAGAGCAAACAAAAAAAAATGTAAAACCTAATAATGAATTTATGCCCGGTGCAGTGGGGGCAAAGCACGGCATGGTTGTTAAACAGATAATAATTGTTAGCAAAAGGGTAACTCAATTCAAATGCTTTGAGTGATAATCATATAGAATCAGGCTGAACAGAATAATTATAGAACAATGAGCTGGCTCGATATGGGACAACCCCTGGTCAATTGCTCTCAAACAGGCGAACGATCGATGATCTGGGTCTAGTATATGCCGGAATATCAGGAAAATCTGGCCATGTCATGTCCCAAATCGCACGAAATCCCTTATATCTAGATCTAGGTTAGACGCATCTATGTTAGTAGCCGTAATCACAGGTGGACTTACAACCAAGACTAAGAATTGCGGCTTATGACTACTGTAAAAGCTGTAGAGACGAGGAATAGGAAAATAACGTCAAAAGCTAATGTCCTGCTGCCTGTTTGAGGAGATTTAAGTTTTTAGGGACATATTTCTTCTCGGGAAACGCAGAAATACAGAAGATCACAACAACAACATCTCAGAGTTTTCCTGCGCGGCTCAGGTCGGTTTGATAGGAATTAATATAATACAATAAGACATGAATGCCTGAAAACACCATGCAACAAAAAAAAAATGGTTGGATATAATGGGCCAAAAATTAAAAAAATAAAATATTTTTCTTTTGCAAAAATCGGTTTGTGTTGGCTTGAAAAAATGATGAAAAAAAATCGTTACTTTATTTTTATTATATTTTCGTATTTTTTTCAGAAAATCTTGCTTACATTGTTGCTTACCTAATTCTTCCTTCAATTTGATAAATTGTATTGTTTGATGGGATATTGTTTGATATACAGGACTTTCCAACAAGAGGTGTTATTTTTGGTATTCAAAGAAAAATAGAATTTTTTTAAATAGATGATCGGATGTTTATTTCATAATAAAGATAATGGTATGTCGTTAATAATGAAAAACAACATCAGCCAAATGGCCACCACGACCACGCTTACAGGACCATATCCATTTCATGAAATTTTCCATAACCAAATCGCATAGTGGCTGCCCTTTGTGTGAACTGTGACTGCAACTGTGACCATTTTTGTAGTGAATTTTAATAATTCCAATGCGTTGTTAAAGCATGTATGGTTCCATTTCCAGTAATGGTGTAGTTTTTTCGAATGTCAAAAGCTTTTAAAGTGACATCTACCAAAATACCGGGTGATTCAAAATAACACCTATTGTTGGAAAACCTTTTAGTAACAATAATAAAGATACAAACGAAGAAAATTGAATTTTTTGTTTAAAAAAATGTATCTATACAAATTATTTATACTATCCGAAAATATTATAAACAATCCCAGTAAAAAATTGCTTTTGGGTCAAAGTATTTAATACTTCATTTTAAAACTGATCATAGGAATGAGCTTGATTTTCGTAAAAATCTAAATGAGTTTCGTAAAAATCGGTCATCCCATTTGGGGGCCAAAAAGTGTGTTTATCGCTCATTTTCTATTTTTCAAGCTCTAAAAAAATACAAAAAAAAAAACAAAACAGTTTTCTAGATCATTCCTACAGTCAGTTAGAGAAGTTTTTTAAACTTTACGAGGCAAAATTATTAAGTATATTGACCCTGTTGCACAGTGTTATTTTGGAATTTCGCACAAACCGAAACGAAACGAAGCGCATTTCCTTTCCTTGGTTAATAATTTAAATTAAACAAAAATCTAAAAAAATTTTGAAAAAATTTCCTTCAATTGGGAATCGAATTTGTGAGCCATGGTGTCTGCGGGTTAATACCCACATCCACCACCTCACTGAAGAAACATTTCTTGCAGTCACCGTAAAAATCCCTAAATTCAATATGTTTTTTGATGAAATGTTCCCTAAGCATGACCGTTTCGTGGTGTAACCAACTGGAGGTCGCACACACAACTACACGACCGAAAGCACGTTAAATTTCCATTTCGAGTGCGGCTAACTAAGAAATACTAACTGACAACTTATTCAGCACTTTACCCGTTGTGGGATTTGTATTAGGGTGACCCGTAAGATGTCAATTATCCGCTGACCAAGGGAATGCATTAAAGTGCTCCAGTCGGGTGAATATAATATTAGGTTAGTCGATTCACGTGATTGGAACAGAAGACTGTGAAAATTTTTTTAGTTTTCCATCGGTTCACGCTAATGTTCATGTAACAGTGTGTGATTTCCAAAGATCCGGACTGTCAGTTGTGTTGGAAAATTACTTTTGCCTTATCTTCACAACTGAATGCGTTCTGTACAAACAAGAACGAGTATGAATGTACATATGTCAGTGAGTGTTTGGGAATTTGTTTGCGTTAGATTGCGAAAATGTTAAAGGTTCTTATGGTGCAACGAAGGGAGGCAAGAAATGCATTTATTTCCTTTTGGCAAATTTGTGTTTGTTGTCAGAAGACATACGACGTATACAATACGCTGTCATTGTGCATTTTGCTTGTAATGCGAATATTTGATGATGTAACACTTAGGAAATCTCCTTTATGAAAATGGCAAAGGCAAGTGAAGATAAGAACCAAACATATCTGCATTAGGTGGAGGGGAAAAATATTATTCTATATTTGCTTTTTCCCACTGGATTTCATGAAGCGCCGAGTGAGTCTCATGTAAAATATTTATGTTGAAATTTTGAGAGAAAAAATCAGTCAGAGCCTTGGTTCTCCAATTATATTAAAATTGCGGTTAGTACATCTATTACCGTTTTTTGTTGACAATAATGTTGACACTTTGGGCTATGGCAGATGATTTCTCGTGTAGCTTTGCAAGGAGTTAGAATTTCCAATAAAGAAGCCACATGGCTGAAACTTTGTCCATATATATTACCGTGTGATCCACCTCTATCGCTATCGATATTCTGAGAGAACGTCAGTATCACATCTCCGCGGAACGAAATGAATCCCTATAAAAAGATAGAACAATGCAAACATATTTACTGAGTTAATGGTGTGTAAACTCAACAGTGCTATTGAAACCACTTCGCATGCTGCAAGAAGCTCGTGTGACCGACATGCTAGTGGACAACAGTATCGCTCCACGTGGTCGTGCGGTGAGCACTGACGAGAATGTGGCAGCCGCAGTAGAGAGCGCGAGTCTTAATCCTGGAACACAACTCGACATCGATTCCATCAACTCAGCATTTCACGCCTGATTCGAATCTTATACAAAGATCTTGCATTATTCACAAAATCGGCTCAGCAATTGAAGAAACACACAACCATCAGTTTGGGTCGGGATTTTGCACAAACTGAAATATTTACTGACGATGGACATTTTCATCTCGTCGGCTATGTTAACAAGCAAAACGGCGGCATCTGTTAAGTACGGATAAATGGCAAGTGATCGGCGAGAGTTTGATGGGGATTTTGAAGCAACGTCATTATTAACCAATTTTTTTAAAAAAAAAATGCTGCTGGAAACATAACATAGGGTAAGTGTGTCACTACAGAGGCCTGATCAACCACTTTCTGTGGCCAGAGATGAGAGACCTGGACTGGAACGATCTTTAATTTCAGCAGGATGTCATGCAATATCACACGGTGCACGCCACAATTGATCCTTTGCACACCAGGTTCGGTAACCCTGTTATCAGCCATCAGTTAGAAGAAATTTCTATTTGGAGGATGTAACATCCTCAAAATGTGATATGTTCCACTCGTGCACATATTCAGCCCAGATAGGCTTGTTGTTGTGATTTTTGAATCAACTTTACATCTCTTCAATGTCAATTTGGTATTTTGTATCAGTCTGAGTCCACATTGTCTGTTTATCGAGAAGTTTACTAAGAGAAAAACACATTTCTAATATTGCAGTCTGTTTATCAATTATGTTTGGTATATTTGTGGGCAAACGATTTTTATTTCTGATTCAAATTCCACTTCGAGTGATGAAGATAATAAACCAAATCTAATATAGCAAAGAAGACTGAAGAGACAGCAGTCCGTTAACTTCAAACTAAAGGGTGTTTTTTATTGAGGCATTATTTCGGAAGAAGTATGGCCCAATGCCTCCACCAGCCCATAGAGCACACCAAACAGTCAGTTTTTGTGGATGTAATGGCATAAAATGGACGGAGCTTGCGGTGAACTTCGCGAACTGAACCATTACTTTCGAAATAAATTTGCACGATTTGCAAGCGTTGTTCTTTTGTCAACCTGTTCATGATGAAATGGCAAACCAAACTAAATATTAATCACTTGACAGCTGACAAAATGGCCGCCAGTTAAAAAAGGGATGCCAACTTACAGTTCTATACCCCAATAAAAAACACCCTTTACCAGATGAAAATTTTTTTTTTCACTTTCAAAAAATTGTTTTGATCCAGCGAACTTAATTAGTATTACAAAAAAAAAAATATTTGACAAACATTAGCAAATATAATACATTTTCAGTTCAATTTATAAGTACTTATGCTAAAAAAGCCAAGTGAAGGATATTTTTTCGTTTTAGTCTTCTACACGCTGAAAAATCTCTCTTTCTTTAAATGTTTACACAAGTCAAACGAAGGCTTATTTCCTTCTACACAAAGCTTATTTGCAGATAAATTTTACTTATTTGCTATTAATATTACGTATTTGTGTATAAGCAATAGCGTGTTTGGGAAAAATAGACAACGAACATAATAAATTCAACAAAGTACAACATTTGAGTGCGAATAAGTGTGTATTTGCAGCTGTCTCCATTTTTTGAATTGACTTTTGTGCTGCGTGTATTCGCTAGCAAATTTTGAAGAAATTTAAGTCGAGAAAGTGCACATAATGTGTCAACCATTCGAAGTTCGGTCAAAGTGGCCAGTGTGACCATGCGATTTCTTTCTTTGAAATTTTGTGAAATCTCCGGCTTATGCGAGTAAACCGACAACAATTCCTGAGCTTAAATCCGAGATCAAGCGAGCCATATGTACAGATACAGCCACATCTCACAAAAGTAATGGCCTGTCATCAGAGCTGTGGGGGATATCTTATTCCATATTTCGCTATTTCTCCCACCACCGAAGACTTGCCCAAAACCTATGCCAAAATAATGAATTGATCTCCATATAAATTTACAAATTTCATAGCACACCCATATAATTTTCTCAAATAAATTCACATATTCAATTCACACGCAAACATACATACTCGTATAAAATTAAATTAATATTCATTAAATTCTGTCACCAACAGTGAAATGTTTCGTATTTGACACTTGACCTGGTTTAACCTAACCCTTTCTCGTGTCTGTTCTTTGCTTTGTGTTGTTTTGCGAAATAACGAATAAAACTTCGATTCGATGCTTAACCAAGCGAGGAAAAGGAAACAATAACAGCCAAAATAAAACCCCGACCACAAAAACAAACGTCATGGCAATACTCGTACAGGGCGAAAATAAGAGCATAACAAAAAACTGCGCATTATTTTTGTATAAAAATTTCGCCATCATAAATGAAAGAAGACAAAAAAACATTTTCATTTTCATTTAATACACTCACTCTCTCACCCTCCAACAACACACATGCAGTTTTATCTGTAGACAAACAGAAACACATACATATGGAAAGGAAACTTATATATTTTTTTATACAAGCTCACACACATATAGTATGGAAAACCCACTGTGCAGAGGGCAGCAGTACCGACGAAACCCACAAAACATACACATTTTTACGATTCAATGTTACATCCGCGTTTTACACACACATCTACCATCACTATGATAATCATTATCATCATCATAAACATCTTCACCCTCATTTACTCAGTGCCATTCGATTTGCAGTGTTAGTGGTGAAAAAAAGGGTTTTCCCACTTTTAGATGCGTATGTCTGTCTATACTACAAAGCCACCGTATATACTGTGGAAGACATGACGTGGTCAGCAGTACTGGGTGTCTAAAAATGTTTTAATCACAGCGGAAAGTACAGAAATATGCAGCGTACTCAAAAATAAATACGTACATATTATCTACAAAATTTCAGATATGCCACAATGTTTTTTCATTATCCCCTATCGTGCGCGGTGCTGACTAGGGTTGCCAGACGGACTGGAATGGTTTGGATTTTCCAGATATTTGAAATCTAGTCCAGATACAAGCTATTGTATAATTTGTTCAGCTAAATCGAAATTGTCAAATTTCGAAACAGACATTAGAAATTATTATTTGAATGCACTATCAACATTTTTACTCTGATCATTTGAAAATTAATCCGGATTAAAGATCTATGGTGATTGATAATCACAGAAACACACTAGCAACTGTCAAACTAACATAAACTAGCAAATAGATGTACACATTGAGCTTGATCTTTAATATTTAATCAGCCCTATTGCTGTTGTCGGCGATGTTGTTGCAAAGTGTCATGGCCAAAAATGATATAAGTGAACAGTCAAATTTACCAAAAAAAATTGCTTTATTGACAAAATTTTTTTAATAAATTACTAAAAAAAAATTCTGGATATATGACCTAGTATTTGTTTATAGTAGCTCAATTGTGATAGTTGTTAACCATTATCATTGGCAAATTTTGAATTTTACATATTATTTAAACGCTGTTTCAAATACTTAACGTAACTGTCGGTAATAGTCATCTTGCGTCTTCTGTGATGTTTCGGCATTTCCGTTGTCAACGTCGTCGGTAAACGATAACTAGAGGTATGCATATATTCGGTATCGCCTAAAAAAATGTGGCATTGATATTGTTTTTAGAAAATTGTGATTTTGTCGTCGTGGTTTTTGGAAAAAAATTATGTTTGAAAGTAGAAACCAGTGAAAAAGTTTCAGTCGGGTAAACCGACTTATATAGAAAAAATATTGTAGTTTTTTCTCGAAAATTGTATGTAAGTACCAGAAGGGGAGGTGACAGACTTCCAAGTTTTTGTCCAAAACTTTGTCTAGCTACAAATTTACTAAGTACAGCATTTTGGTAAGATCGCGTTGGTCATATTGATAATATTACACGGTTTATAAAGGGCGGGATGGTACATTTGTATGACAGGTACCAGAAGGGGAGTTTCCAGACTTCCAAGTTTTTGTCCGAAACTTTGTCTGGCAATAGCTTTATCAAATACAGAATTTGGGCGGTGAAAATCTTGCAGTCACAGTTCGCAAAACTAAAAAGTTTCCGGACCGTGTTATCTCTAGAATGGTTGACCACGTGAAAGATAAGGTCTACGCCAACAGCCCAGCGTCGATTTAAAACCTCAAAGATAGAATTCGTGAAGCTATCGAGGACATGGGGCAGCCACTTTTCGATTTGGTTATGGAAAACTTTATGAAAAGCCACATGTGGTGGCTGATGTTGTTTTTTTATTATTAACGGCATACCTTCCTCTTCAGTATGAAATAAACATCCGATCATTTATTATAAAAAAATTAATTTTTTCTTTGAATACCAACATTTTTGGAGAACCTTGTACTTTTTTTCATTTGATTGAGGTACGTTACTCATACGCCTCATAAAGCCAGAAACAGAGATCTATCTTCCACAACTACACATAACTGTTCAGTATTTTCTTCAAAGAACCAGATTTATACACTATTTACAATGCATTTTTATGATTTATATTTTTGTTTTTTTTTTTCTATAAATATTTCATATTTTCTCTACAAATATTTCATATTTTTTCTATAAATATTTCAGATTTTTTCTATAAATATTTCATATTTTTGCCATATAAATATTTTGTGGCCCTTAAACGAAATTGCGCCATAAATCGTACCGAAATAAAATTACCAAATCCCACCGAAATAAAATCTTCCCATCCACGCGATATCCATGAAAATGTTATGGCCAAAAAAAAAGAAAAAGCAGCAACAACAAAATAAATTGTCACAATGGGAGGTTTTAAATGTGATCATTGTTGTCAACATCATTACTTGGCAGCGCCATCATCTCTGGCATCAGCAGCATCGTTATTATTGTCAATTTTCATTATTGTCATTGTATGTGTATTAGCGACGGAGTGATTGCGTGCGCGTGTGTGAGTGTTTACATATCCGTCTATATGTAGTGATGTTTAACACTATCTTTGTGAACATTATAATCTGTAGTACATCTCATTAGAAGTGGCGTCAAAACATTACACACATACACACATACAATGTATCAGGATATAGTGGGGAGGGGGGAAGGAGATTATTCTCTAGGAAGTATTTGACAGAATGAAATGACCATAACGTTACAATACGCCACCATACGAAGTGTATTTATACGAGTATTGTTACAAAAACTCGTACAGTGTTCGGTCAAGTTATAAGGAAAGGTCAACGATTTTTTTTTTTTGAGTGATTGAAATGAAATTCTAGTGGTATCTCAGCAATGTAAAAATCGCGAAGGCAGAGATGTCCAGTGAAGTGAACTTGACGAAAAACTCCTGGGTTCACAAAGAAGAAAGGCTCATTCCATCAGCTGGCTGCATAAAATCAGCCAAACCAAACAATTAGGAAAGTGTTTAAGTCTCGTTCACAGTCAGGTAAGAACATGTTGGCTATTTTATTCAGAGTAAGAGATTGATCTCTAAAGCCATGTAGACTGACGAAATATGTCTGCTCTTAAAACAGACCATCTGAGCGTATTCATGCATTTTATAGATTGAACGCGTCCATAGTTTCGACTATTTAATTTTTATTCTAATAAATCAGTCCTCAAACTCTGACATGAAATAGGAATTCTCGTCGGCCAGAGCACGGTCTTAATCGTTAGTTCACAATCCCTAAACGGCAATCTGGTTTTAAAGCTTAGGACCGACTGTATGTCCCCAACAAATATTTATGATGGAACGGGAACAGCCTTGACTAAAAGCTAATTATTCCCCTTAGGGGAGATCAACCCCTAAGGTTCGACAGGTCATCTTTTAAAAATACACTTCACCTATTCAGGTCCATCATATACCATAGACCCCATATTTAAAGGTATGCAAGTGATATACAATTTACTACACAATGAACTGATATAATCGAGTTGAAACCTACACGGTTATTGGTTTCTCTTTTATTGTGAAAAATTAATTAAAAAAAAATAAATAAATAATAACAGCTTGACATTCGTCAACAAATTTCGTACGCAAATATGAATTCAGATTCTTTGGAGTTCAAATTCTCTATTAATAGAATTGAAAAAAGGTGAAACCACATTAGAAAAATTCCCAATGAACTGACTTAAGAGCGGTTTGGTTATTATCGAGATGTAGCACATTTACAAGTTTTCATTACATTCTCAACTAAAGGAAGTAAAGTATAAAAAAAAGGAAAGTTTTATTTGTAAAATATAGGGTAAAAATATATGAAGTCAACCAATGAGTTTCCCTCACCAATTCCGAATTGGCTGAAAGTTGGTACGAAGGGAGTGTTCAATATAACAATAGCATCTGTCAACTTTCAGTCTCCTAGCTTTTCTACTTTCAATTTTATGACGACTTTAATTTGAAAAAAATGATTAGAAATGTACTGAGATGCTTTAACACAATTTTTAATATCTCTGAAAGTATTATACGTACATAAATGATCAAAGGCTTATTTTGAAGCTAAAATTATGCACCGTTAAATAGAAATATTAAATAGATAATTTTCGGACAAGGATATCGTGGATAAAAAAGGACTAAAATTGCCGAAGGATATATCTCAAAAAGCGATATTTTTAAAAATTTCAAAAAAATATATGTTATTCCCTATTCTGTTTTGCACACGTCTTTCAACTTTTAGCCGTGGATCTTTATAATGGAATGAGTTATTAAGAAAATAGTTCGCAAAGGTTTACGTATTCATAAATTTTTGTATTTTTTAAACAATTTCAATTAGTATTTTAAAATAATATTTCATATCATACGAGTGAATTACAGTTATATTCATTCAGCTACTAGTAAATAATAAAAAAATATCAAAAACCTAGATTATATTTACTTATTTGTAAAGACTTTCAATTACAAAATGGTTAGCAGTTGGATTTTCTCACTATTTGTTGGTATTGTTTTAAACTTTTCTTTTAATTGTTGTATTATTTCGGATTCTGGGCATATATGATAAGGTGATTGTGTTGAACCAGGGAAAATTGTATTTTTAATCGACTCACTTATTTTTTTGAATTTTGTATCTCTGTACAGTTTATGATGTAATTTTTTCTTTTTGATTGGAGTTTGTTCCAGATATGGTAAAGATTCGTTTAATTTGGAAATAGCAACATCTTCCGTGCCTGATGCAATTTCATCGAAAGTATCTAAATTTCCGCTTATGTCCGAACCTTCGTCTAAACTAGATTTGTTTAAATTGGAAAGCTTTTTTCTACATGCCGCACAAATTTTATTTGAGGTCGTGATGTTTTTATCCGTAATATACCGTAGCATCCATTCTTGAACTCGTATTAAACTTTTATCGCGCGTAGTGTGTCCGGATTTATTAAAAGGATTACAGCAAAATCTTGAATTGAATGGCATGTTTTCACGGTCACAGAGTTTGTTGAAACAGTTTTTAAAATACCGCACCCGAAGAATTCACAATTAAATGAAAAATGCAGCATTACCAAACTGAGAATATTCTCATAGACTACTTTCTTAATATATTTTATATTGCATATATTAAAAAATACATTCAAAATTAAAGATTTTATGAAATATCATAACTTTTTCTTGGGAATTTAATTATAACTCATTCCATGATGACGATCCACGACCAAGAGTTTGCAGACGTGTAGAAAACAGAAAAAGGATTAATATACATTTTTTTTTAATTTTTAAAAATATCGCTTTTCGAGATATATCCTTTTGAAATTTTAGTCCTTTTGTATTTACATTATCATTGATGGATTTTTTTTTTTAAAAAAATGTTTTTAATGGCTCATATTTTTATCTGTAAAATGAGCCTTTGATTATTTACAAACATTAAATACTTTTCGAGATATTTACAAATATGTTAAATTACCTCAGTGCATTTTTGTTGATTTTTTTCAAATTGAAATGGTCAGAAATCTGAAAGTACGAGGGCTATATGTCTGAAAGTTGGCAAGTATTATTGTTTTGTTCCATAGATCATGTATAAACAATATTATCAAATTCGCAGATGATGTGGTCAGAAATGTTAAATTTTCGGTTGATTTCATATGTTTTTACCCTATACTGATTACATTCACAACTAAAGGAAGTAAAATATTAAAATGAGAAATATTGATTTATAAGATATACTAAGTGCAGAATGATCTGCATGGCTTTTTCGACTTAGAGTCTTCTACCAGAGTCTATAACTTCGGTGGCAGTTATCGTACCGCGCCATTCTGGCTAGAGCATTTGAATTTATTCGATCATCATGCCACACAAACAACGAAACCATTGATATTTTAAGGGAAAATTTTCCGGACCGTGTTATCTCTCGAAGAGGTGATCATAATTGGCCACCGAGATCTTGTGATTTAACACCTGGCGACTTCTTCCTTTGGGGCCACGTGAAAGGTAAGGTTTGTTGGCGTCGATTCAAGACCTCAAAGATAGAGGTCGAGGCGTCGAGGACATAGGGCAGCCACTTTGCGATTAGGTTATGGAAAATTGCATAAAAAGGATATGGTCCTGTAAGCGGGGTCGTGGTGGTCATTGGGCTGATGGTTTTGTTCATTATTAACAGCATAGCGTCCTCTTTATTATGAAATAAATATCCAATCATTTATCTCAAAAAATTTCATTTTTCTTTGAATACCTCTTGTTGGAAACCCCTGTTTTTTTAAAAAAAAAAGTAATATCTATTTGTAAAATATACCAATTACATTCTCAACTAAAAAAAGTAAAATATTAATACAAGAAGTGTTGATTTATAAAAAAAAACCACCATGTGCATGGCTTCTTCCACTAAGCCCTTCCACCAGATTGTCGGCCTTTGCTGTCTTTAACTTCGGTGGTAGTTGTCGTCCAGCGCCATTCTGGTTGGATCATTTGGATTTATTCGATCACCATAGCCTAGCCACGTATTTTATCGCCGTAAACAAGCATGGGCAAAACAAACGAGTTTAAGGTTCCTGTTTTATTAACTTTTGCTTTCTCCAACAGTATGCTAAGCTGTTATTCTGTCAGAGACTTATTGTTGTGGTAAATCAGTCGGAGAGGATGCTTGCTATTTGGTGAGGATCTAGTGTCGCACGCATAAAAGTATTGATCTACCTGTAAAATGAATTGAGTGTTCGTTTTGTGGAATTTACTTTATTCTGACTTTTTCTCATTAATTTGCAGTAAACTTCGACAACTCTTATCCGACTCACTTTCATAAAAATCATAATTTATATTTTCAAGTGAATCGGATAAGAATTGACGAAGTTTTAGGCAAATTAATGGGAAAAAGTCTGAAAAGAAGTATTTCTCACGTTATCTCGAAAACTATACGTGAGGGGTAAAAACGGACACTGAATCAATTCGGATTCAGGAGATCATTTTACATAACGATCAGTTGGTTTAGTCAAATGAAGTATTTTGTTGCAGAACAGTGTTATTTTTAATTTAAATTTTATGTTGAAACTCAAGCAGTAATTTCAACATTAAAGCAACAAAATTAAACGAGTACACTAAAAAATCCGTGATATAAACCGAAAAAAAACACAGATGTTGATTTAAAATAGCAGAAATATCAATCAGCACGTATTTAGATAAAGTTGTTAGTCACACACAAACTATTACAATGTCTGGGTGATACCACTCCACCCACTTATCTGTAAAGTAATCTAACCCAGGTTTTAAGGCGTGTGTACATATTGTGCTGCTAACTTGTAGACATAGCTGTAGTTTTGCTCAATGCAACGCAACATCCAAAATATTGCTGTGTACTGAGCGAGTGTTGAAATAACATTTGTATGTGTATGTCAGAAGGACCTCTGCATGATCGAGTGTAAGATATAATGTGTGAATGTAAGAATGACCTCTCCTTGGGTTTATACTTGAATATTTTTAATTAATAATTTTTTTAAAGAACAAGCGGCAATTGTTTATTTGTTGTACATTAATATGCACGCTTTATTTTTAAAATACTAGAGCTCTATAGAGTATGTCCTCCTGTAGAAAAATAGGACGTAAGATGACTTCTCGAAAACCTAAGTTTGCCACCGAAGTCATGTCCAGTTTATCAACAAAAAAAAACCAAAAAAAAGACGCCCTCTTAAGGCAGTTTCTCTATATGCCTATCACACAGAAGGTGACAGAGGCATACCTGCTGATTCTAGTTGTGTAAGGTAGTCCTGAATCTTGCCGGAGGTGAAGGATCATGCCCCCATAATGACGCCCACATGAAATTACACAAGCAAGCGCCCCGATAGTCGAGTTGGTAGTGCGCTTGCCTATCAACGGGTAGGTTGTGGGTTCGATTCCCACCAGAGCCTTTGGTCTGCCGCTGCAAAAAACTAGCCACATAAATTGACTTTGTATTGTAGTTAATAAAAAATCAAAAAAATAAACAATTGCACAGGCTGTTAATATTTTTTAAAATTATTTCTTCCGCTAATTTCCAATTATAAATTTCGAGTTGTTTGGCATTTGGTCAGTGTTTTCATCAATTTCTTATTTTCAGTCATACCACTGTAAATGTTGACATTCCAAATTGTTCCATTCTATTTTTACACTGCAAAGGTCAATTCTCGGATTCAATTCTCCTTTCAGTCCATTTACAACATTTTAAATGGAAATCAATGACCTACAATGGCTTTCCATAACCATATTTCAATCCATTTATTAGTTTGTTATAAAAGGGATACAAAAAAATACCAAAAAATTTACATGTTGATTAAATTTTCAACCTTTTACCTTTTTGATGATTTGGCAGGGGCCAGGGGTGCGGCTGCTGCTGAAACATATGTTGGTGTTTGTGTTACCCTAATTGTATTACTTCTATCGAAACGTGGTAGTCTTCATAACGGAATGTCTGTCTAACCGAGCTTTTAGTCATCCATATGCGGATGTGTCCTAGTCTAGGTGAGGATATGTATGAGTATGAGTATGCCTGGTTATATACACTCGCATGTATATGCACAGTATGTACTTGTGTACGATTAAAAAATAAATACACTTAATAGCCTCTACACAACAGGTAGAGATTAGATAAAAAAAAAACACACACACACTGCAAACGCAACCCACAATAAATACCATGGCTATGAGTACGACTACAGCGAATAGAACTATGGAGAATACTATGGATACAACAGTATGTCGTTACAACCGATGTAGCTGACTGAAGAGCAAATGTGAAAAGTTTTGCGGTTGGAAAAGTATACGAAAAATGCTAGAGAAAAAAACCTGAAACGCCAGATAACATATGGCAACATATTGTGATTTTGATTGTTGCACGGCTATGCATACTTTTGTTGGAAACAGGCAAGTACATTCCCTTATTTAAATTAGATTTTATTTCAAAAGTCCCCCGGGGCCGCATCGAAAGAACATTTCAATGAGCTCTTCGACGACTAAAATGATTAAAATCAAATTTCCACGAAAATGTCGCTTTAAACATTGTTCCGCATGTGTTCTGAGAAAAAACCTGTTTGACTGTAACTGGAGTAGAAGAAGAAGAGCTGAGTAATTGTCACCATTCGGCAAAGTTTCTCTTTGACACACAAGAATTTCCCCAGAATTTTCAGAGGGAAATCTTACTTTTTGTTAAATGTATTATCCCGAAATCTGGTTTTATTTTCTTTCGATGGAACAAAAGACGTGAGGTCTATCCAGAGGTTTCTTTGAAAATACAAACATTTTTAATGAACAATCTTCCGAAAGAGTTGGCAATCGGGGCCAAGGGTGATTTGGTCGCTGTTTCGAATATCATTAAAATAATCAACAGGTAATTCTAAGAATATGTTTCAAATTTCACTGCCAAGAAATTTTCGTTAGCAGATTCTTAGATTCTCTTGCTAATTTATAATACTCTTGATATAAGGCTAGGCCAAATCTGTAAAATAACCTCTAGCTTGTAAACGGAATGTAATATTTACTATTTAATAAATAATTGAATTGAATAAAAAAGTGTGAATGTGTTTATTTTTTCGAACAATCACCGTCCAGTGTAATGGCTGGGTAAATAGGAACATTTCACAATTTCGACTGGCACAAACACTTGATTGCGCCAGTTATTGGCAGACTCAAAACTGGTCCATGGAATAGGATTCAGGACTACTGTGGGTCGTAAGTCCAGCACCTGCCTAATGAAGATCGCATTATTCAACTGCAGTGTTGAATTGACTCATTAATTTAAGGCACACATCCGTCCGCATCGTTATCGCTTCTCAGATTGGACCTTAATGCATAGTACGGAAAATCTCGCTTCGCGAAAGGTATTTTCATTTTTATCTCTCGTTTTGTTACTCACACTCAGAGACAAAAAAAAATAATTCTCGTGAAAATAATTTTTATCTACGAAAGTTATCTTTTTTATCTTTCATGAGTGATCAATACATGCTTTAAAAGTATTGCTCTCTCTAACGAAAGAGAAGAAAAGATAACACTCACTCATAAAAATAACTTTCACGAGAGTTTTGTTTTACATATATATTATTATATAAAATATAATTTTTTGGTTTGAAAACAATAAAAAAGAAAAAAAAATGTTATCCGCTGAAAGTTTAATTATTTGTTATACATATTTTCGTCCCATTTCGCCGTTGTAAAGGGATTTCCTAAAAATGCAGTTGATGACGAATATTTTTTCTAATGATTAAACTCATGAATGAGAATTAATTTCTAATGAGTAGATATAACTCTCGCGCGAGTGCTCGGTAGATAAATCTCGTGAGTGAAAAAAATAATTGTTCTCTTCATATTTTAAATTACTTTCACGAGAAAAACATATTTATCTTGAGAAAAATTTATATTTATCTTTGAGGAGAACAATTTTTTTCTCATAAGGTATTTTTCTCTTGTGAAGAGAATAAAAATTGAGTACTCTCCGTACTATGCCTTAAAGCATCTCGAAATATAAAACTATTTTGTGCAAACAATTTTCTTTTCTGACGAAGTGCATTTTCATCGCGACGGCCGTGTCTCATCTAGAGACAAAACTGTCTCATCTAGTAATCGGAGAACCCGCAAGTGATCGTCAAGAAGCCAACGAAATGACAGTTAGGACGAATTTTGAAGCGGTGGCATAATTGCAACATTTCCTCTCTGAAAATGTTATTGGATAAATTATTTTGGTTAAGTGTTAGGACAACAGATGCGTGATAACCCTTTTTTTGTATGGACTGTGATGACATGATCTGGGACAGTCTTTGTGTTCTGCCCATTTTGGCTCACCAAGTTCTGGGCGATGTCAATTAACCACATCGGAGTTGAGAATTAACACCGCTGGACTTTTATTGTGCGCTACAGTGAAGGCTGATGTTATGCGAACAATTCACTGCTCCCAGCCGCGTGAATGAAATCGTGTTCCACAAATAATTTGAATGGTAGATTTTTCTCAGTTTTTGAACTTTATAAACAAAATAACTCGTAAACTAGAGCATCTCCAAACAAAGGTATAAAAAAACAATTCTAATCGCCCAAAAGTAAATCGTAAAAATGCAATCCGCTTTGCATTCTGAATACAGAAATTATTTCTTAAAAATATGTAAATCTTTCTTAAAAAATCGCGCCATCTCATCAGAGATTTTCTTGTGCTAATTTCCTTTTTTCGAAGCGGACAGCTATCTTCGAATGACTTCACTAGAATCTCCATAATGTTATCATCTTTATTGTCAATGTCTTCAACACATAGGCACTCAATCTCTTCATGCCCTAGTCTTTCTCTAATTAACTTCGCGAATTTTGTCCATTTGGTTTTTCTCGAAAGTTTATTGTTATCTTAAATCTTATATAACGATGGTCAGAAAAGGAATGTCCTCTTGAGACCCTCCACTCATGTATTTCAAATATTTAAACAAATTTTAAAATTTCTTTGAAAAATCGCGAGATTTTTTGTATAAAAAATGGCCTACGGCGCTTCCCTTCCGCATCATTCTCTGAATAGAAATATTCGTTGCTAATAGTAATATTGAAAATTTTCTTATCAATTCCCGATTTTTAGAATGACTCATTAAAAAACAAAATTAACATCCCAAACTCGCACGATTTTTTGTGAACATTTTTCACTTGCGGCACTGTTTTCCACTTTCCATTCTGTATATTTACTTAATGAAAATAATAATATAAGCTCGAGAAGACTACAGCGGTTGTATATATATAAAAGTTTCTAAAAATTCAGCCAGGTTTGTGTAAGTTCCCCAACAAATCCAGTGGAAATCAAAGGATAAGATATATAAAAGCAATACGAAATAGGATACGCCTTAGCATCTTTTAACGCATGCATGCAGGAGCCTGAATACTGTTTCATGTGGCGATTTTTTAATGCCATTTGGGTGATTTTTCAATAATTTTTGGGCTTAATTAATTTTTTTCTTGTTGGGCCATTTTTCATATTTTTTTTGGGTGATTTTTATGTTGGCCCATTTTTTGTAGACTATTTTTTGATAATTTTTCATGCCTTTTAAATCGACCTAACAAAAAAATATTATGTTGGCCCATTTTTTGTAGATTTTTTTTTTGGATCATTTTTCATGCCGCCTTTTAAATCGCCCACAGGTCTAACAAAAAAATATTATCGTAGATTGTATTCTCATTAGCATTTCCACAGATTTTTAAGATACGGAATTTATTACAAAAAAAAAAAAATTAAAAGTACCTCATGGCCTAACTAAACATTATCGTCCTGATACGATTTAAACTGAAGAAAATGCAAAGCTTTTTTTCTTAAAATATTTTCCTCCTCAACTACTTAAAATTAGAATTCTATGGTAATGCCCCAGCAGCAACTGAAACCTGAGTACTCGTACAACAGCAGCGACAGACAACATTAGCGACTACTTCTGCCACTTACCGCCATACGCTCTTGATGGTGGTCTATTCCTACCCGACTCACACCGCCTACGCTGTCTCCTACTTTATTTCCCAAGTATTGTCACTATCATTGTCTCGTAGCTGTTGGCATCTTTATAAAACCCAAAGACAATGGCAAATTGTAAACAAAGCCATAAAGAAACTGAAACGCAACAGCAGAAGAGAAGGATAACAACGAAAAAATGCTAAATTACACTTGTTGATTAATAGCAGTCGAGTATAAGGACGAAGAAGACGCACCAAAGTGTGCTTCAAACACCAATGAGGGTGGCGGTGCGTCCGCTATACAAGTACATACTATTAGATGCCATATGGAAGGGATAATGTGAAGCACACTTTTAGGGGGTTGTGGCGTTGTAACTGATTTGTTTTGTACATCGCAGCGTGAGTGCTAGTCTGAAAAAAAAACAATGCCAAGGAACCAGAGTACGAGGTTGTTTTGCTATGAAAAGTAATTTTTAATTGTAGAGAATTGGAGTCTATCGGACTAACAATGTAGAAAAATGTGTGTCTCCCATGGTATAGCCCATCGGATTTCTTTTAGATTTCGAACTACAGTATATATTTCATTTTCATTCATATTTCATTGTTTATACGGGCTTTTCATCGTTCTTCATTAATACAAACGGAACCCCCCTCTTCACCAAGAGCTTCCCCCTAAGTATATATACTCGAAATAAACTCCCCTAAGTCTCTGAGTGTTATGCGACCCACGCTCAGGACATTACGGTTGGCAGTGCTGAAGTATTGATGTAAATGTTATGCCGTGTCGAGGTACAGGGGCTATGTCGTGATGGACCTTAGCTGCTGAATACTCATGGGACCAAAAATGAACAACAATAGCACTCACACAAACGATACAGAACTGCAACCAATTGCCTTCACATTAAATCCAAGTCTGGCTAGAATCACTAACCAGTCGATCCTTTCTCTCTTTAAAAACCAGTCCGAAAGCTGAAAGCGTTCGTCCGACACAATCAGGAAAGAGTCCGGTGTGATGAGCATTGACGTCTGTACACACAATTACACCGGACTCTTTCCTGATTTTGTCGGACGAACGCTCCCAGGACATTGGGTTCATAGGACACATATGGAAAAGTTAAAGGATTCAATGTATCAAACGAATGCTCCTTGGAATTCACTTTCTCTCAAATTCCTCCCAAGACAAACAGGACTAGATACAAACAAACCCTAACGAGTCTTATAAATACCGGCCTCTCTCTAACCCTGAGACCTACGCTGAGATTGATAACAATACAAACAGTTTAAACTCAGCATTTAACACAGTTCTAAATTATGAGGTCGGCGGCTACAGAGGCAAATGGAAATAGATCTCTTGGAAAAACTTCTGCGGTAGTATGGAAAATATATCTCACTCATCCGGACTACACAAAGTCCTCTCAACGACTACCATCTCTTCGGAATTCAAGCGATGAATTATTAGACCTCCAACTAGAGATGAGCGATCCAGTGATTTTTAAGGAACGCCGTTCTTAGCGCCCGTTGATTCTTAATCACCGTTCTTTTAAACAGCTACCATGATTACGAGTTTGAATACATTGCAGATAATTGGCATAACTGTAAATACGATAAATAACACAAACGTGTTTGTTTAGACACAATGGTGAAATAACAATTTCAAAATCCTAACCTAGCTTTATTTGATGCTACCTAAAAGAAATTATAATAATTTTCAACATGGTAAACAAATTTACATACATATCTGGTACGAGCGACACTGTGGGATATTTTGTTGTCATGTGTTTTTAGATTAATAATTGTAGTCCTATATCAAATTTTTGTTTTGAAAATATTACACATTGCATACAAATTATCAGAAGACTCCAAAAACTGTCACATAAAGCGTGAAGTGATTGTGGAAAGAAACGACCTTAACCGTGAAATTCCAAGATTGTTGCTCAAAAGAATGAAACGAGAATGGCAACATTAGGTATGTAAAAATAAAGGAACAGAAGAAATTGCACGTTAATTTAAATAGCATCGTTCTGTCAATGCGATAAAACAAAACAGAGATAATAATATTTTAATAGTACGACAGTGAAATGTAAAACTAACAGAGTTGCAAAAACCACAAAAGAACGACTTTGCAAGTAACCGTTGTTTGACAAATTCGATAACTACAGTTACCAGTGAGTTTTCAATCACGCTGACTGCGACACCGTTTTGGAAATATCGCTCATCTCTACATATTTTCCATTTTATATCAGTTGGTTGAAAATCCGAGCATCTTATTAAATTTCCTTTTTTTATCACAAAACTTATCATGCGACCATCGTATCGGCAATAAACCAACCACTTGTTATTCCCCAGTAGAAAAATAAACAAATCAACTGTCTGTCGTCCATGACCATTTGCACGTCCACGACCATTTTGTTGTGTGAAAAGTGTATTCACAGCACTTTAGGAATTTAGTACCTTTGAAATAATTTCATTTTTATTTTTAGTTTAGAGTAAATAAGTGAAATGTACACGAATATTTACGAATTTAATGGAAATTACTGGCACTGCCTCAGTTAAGATTATCTCAAACGTAAATTAAATAAATAACGATTTTATTGTCAATGTCAGGTCCTTTGATTTTCTCAATTGCCCAAATCGTATTCACTGAAAGCCCTGCCAATCGCTGTTCTAATTGTCAGTGGAAAACTTTTACTTGTCAGCAACACAAATTTCCATCAACCGAAAATTAACGAAGGTATAGCTGTGAACTTCCCCTACTAAGCTGGCAAAACTTTGCCATATTTACATCATATTTGCCTCATTATCCCGGGCACGTTTTCTATTGTCACATTAACATCTTTCCTAGAAAAAAGCAGCCGCCGTTATATACAAAAAAAAATAACTTTGAACAATTCCAGAAGGTAATCAAAAGTTTATTTTTTCGTGGGACTTTTTTTTTTGTTTGGTTTTTTTTGTCAAGCAAAGCAACAATTCCTGTTAAGGGCACAAAATTCTTGGTATGTTGAATTATTTATAGTTTTGCAATTTGTTCTCGATCTCGACGATGATGATGATGATGATGATTGATAGCAAAAGAACTGGTTACATAAGTTCAAAGGTAATTGATGTCAACCTACTTTAGTTTATTGGCAACATGGGAATACCAAAATATATTCCATAGGGGAAAAGAAAATCATTAAAAACAAATATCAGTTGAGTGAATCGAATTACATGTAACGTCAATGGCACAAAATTCAAAAGTGGCAAAGTAGACTACTCGGATGGGAGATATTTGCAGATCAGTGGCAATTTGAAAAATTTAATACAAGAGTTATTGGCTTAGTCAGCCAGACTGATAAGCCGACTGGCGTATTTACCAGCTATAGTTTTAATAGACCAGATAATTAATACGAAGTCTTAACTCACCCTACATTATATAGGAGAATAAAACACAAGAGATTCATTTCAAACTTTGTTAACTGTTGCCAAACAGCTGTTGGGTAAATATTTATGTTCTTCTTAACAACTATTCCTACTTAGAGAAGTTTTAATTGCAAGTTGTCAGAGAAAAAAAAGAAATAAAATATATTCTCTAGTTTTGTGTACAGTGTATAAAAACCCCTTTCTCAGCCAACTTAACCCTATTCGTACCAGGCAGTGAACTTATTGAAAAATAATATGTATTTTATTTTACATTAGTCATTATTGTTCCATACGTCTAGGTTTCTTTCTTTAAATAGTTTATTTCAAAAAACTGCCCATTAGATTTTTTTTAATTTTTTGTTTTTATAAACCATTTTGCATTTCACTGGTGTTACTTTTCGTTACGAATAGGGTTAAACGAAACAGTCAAATTAGATGGTTTTCATCATCATCACTAGCTTCTTTAATCGGGTTTCTAGTCTAATAAGAATACAGCGGTTAAGTTGGTACAAATTCTGTCTTGACTATGCGGCGTAAGCTACACATAGCATCTGAAAACACTGGGTATTTAGAAAAATGCTCACAAGATTTGTTTCAAATCTAGAAACCGATCTACTGGAAACGTTATGGCGTTCCATTCGGAACGATGACCTCGAGCTATTCACTGGAGAAAGAAAGCAAGATTTTTGGCTCTGGATATTTCCAAAACGTTCAATAGGGTCTGGCACGGTGCACTCCTATCGAAACTTATTGCATTTGGTACTATCAACCTTCTCTGGATTTATATCGAGTTTTCTCACAGTTCTTATACCAGGTGGGGCAATCGTAATCAGTCTATTGGAAAACGCTATAACTTTTGCAAATGGCGCCAAACGTCAATACGGTTTTGACATTTGTGCAGTAAACAAACGCAAAATACAAATCGGCAAGCCACGAATCGTTGGTTTTGTTGGCGCAGCGCGATTTCCAGGCCGTCCACTTGGGAGATAGGGTTGCCAATATTTCGGATATATCGGGAATCACGAAAAATTTAGCTTGATTTTAGGAGAAAAATCTTGTCAAACAAAATAGTTTTTATCATCTAAATTTGATACTTCAATCACAAAACTTTTTTTGTCTAAAAAATAATTTTTGGATTTAGTGGAACTTAAAAATTTTATAATTTAACCTTAATATGGTCGTATTTCGGAAACCAGCCAAGGTATCAACGTGCCATTGTTATTTAATTAAAGCTACAGTGATGTACTATATTTAATGTTCTAGAACCAAATTCGAGTTCTATACTACAATTGATGTAATGGGTCAAGCAACCCACGCCAATTTCCAGAGGTTCTTTATTCATATCATGGAAACCGTATAATCTATGTAATTCTTTGGGCCCAATTCGAAACCAGCCTAAGTCTGACAAAACATGCACGTCATTTCAAATATATGTTTAGAATTTTGATTTAGCTGGACAAATTATGCAATAGCTTGTAACTAGACTTGACTTCAAATATCTGGAAAATCCAGTCCATTTCTGCCCGTCTGGCAACCCTACTTGGAGAAGCGAGCCATGAATCGTCGGTTTTGTTGGCGCAGCGCGATTTTCTGGCCTTCCACTTGTAGAGACTGGGTCAACACGAGATCTTGACCGCCAAACTCATCTAACATACACATTCTGAATCTCAGTGAAGAGGTGGACGATTTTTCATCAACAAATTAGCGGTGAGGCTAATTTCCATCTTAGAGATTACATGAATAAACAAAATAATCGTCTCTGGGCACCGAAAATCCATCTATCACCCACGAAGAGACATTACAGCCGCTCAAAGTTACGGCGTGGTGTTCTGTGTACCGGGGGGTTAGAGGAACTCCAACTGCCATTTTTCAAATATGTAAACTCCGACTCCTAAACTCGGACTACACAGCTCTGCAGTTTACGCTGGAGGAGACATTGGGCGATTTTTTGAGTACACCTCGGTCCAAACGACGATTTTGGACTAGGATGAATTCGGACTAGGATGATGCAACGGCGCACACTGCTGCAGCTACAACTGATATTCTAATGAAAGCATTTCTGGGTCGCTATATCTCTCGTTTTTTGCGATTTGCACCGGCCGGCCAGATTACCCGATTTAATACTTCCAGACTTCTTTTTAAAAGTCGTGGGCTTACGTCAAAAGCCTCAAAAGTTTGAAGTCATTAAGGGGCACATTCGCCAGTAATGCGAGAACCCGAAGGCCACTTGTCCGATATTATTTTCTCAACATGAGGAAATAAATTCTAAAGTATTAAATAAACAATTAAATGTTTTTCATTTAAAAAAAGTTACAGCAAAACAACATTGGGTGATGACTTTGGCACCACCCTGTAGATGGCGTCTCATCCAACCAGCATATTTTGGCCGCTGGAGTGCCACAAGTTTATGTTCTCTCTCATTCTCTATTTCTTAATTTCAACCAGTTGGGTCAGACTGTGAACTCAATCTACTTATTTGGCCACCGGCCAATTCCTCTGCTAGACGAGAAAAAAAAGGTGAACGATGAATAACTCACTCACGATTTGGCGACACTTTATGAGAGGGGTCAAATAAATAGAGTCGATTTTAATGCACACCAGACCCAGTGATGTTTGTTGTCACACAAATGTTCCACTGATCCAGCACCGGCGTGAATCTGTATGGGTGGTGGACATAATTCAGTTTCTAAACAATTCTATTCGGTTTTCGGAACACTGTTGTAATTCCCTTGCACACAATCAGACAACTGTAACCAGAAAGGCTTTTCGCCAGAATCATCGTAGTGATGATAGACTCTGACAACGCAAAAAGAAAATGAATTTGCGGTTAGAGAAAAGGAATACAACAAAAAGAAGAAAAAACACAAGTAAACCCCACCAAGTTTCTTCGACAGAAAACTTTCAATGAAATTAAAAAATTAAAAATTATTTAACCAGCACAGCAACAGCCAACCGACACCACAAAAATTCTAAATGCGTTAAGGGGCCTGCAATGTTGTTAACACAACAAATTAAGGAAAAATTTCTGGGAAAAGTTTAAAACAATTTAAATTGTTGTCTAACAGTCATTACTGGCAACAAAGCATCACAATAAACGCAGTAATTTAAAAAAAAAAAATTCATGTGGGAAACACAAAAAGAACAATTGCAGTGAAATTATGCATACATTTTGCAAACAATTTTCAATTTCCAAAGAATTAATTGTATAATATTATTAATTACAGGACACGCTGCAGATACAGAGGCATGTTTTTCTGCCTACTCAAAAAGAAAAATGCATAATTATGAGTGAATTCATATTAATCACACGCTGCTTTAATTCAATGCAATCGTTTTGTCCCTTTGCTATTTTATTCAATTGATGGATTGTGTAATTAATTTTGATTGTATGGATTTACACTAACAAGCAAGGCCAGCCATTAATGGGATATTATTGATGGCACTGTGATCTTATGGATTGATTTTTGCTAAAATAATTATTGGGCGGCAGTTATCGCTGTTATAAAAAATAAAAGTATAAAAAATAAAGTGGTTCACACTTTTGACGAATTGTTAAGTGTAAAGTTTTTTAAAAAAGTTGCACCCGGTACTCCCCAATTTTTGGTCTTAGTTTAGCCCACTCGGTTAGCAGCTGCTCTAATCAGCCACCTTTTTCTTCCATTCTAAATTGCTAGCATTGATTTGACACAAATTTTACTATCCGGATTAATATGCAGGATATTCCAACAAGAGGTTTTATTTTGGTATTCAAAGAAAAAATAGAATTTTTTGAGATAAATGATCGGATATTTATTTCATAATAAAGAGGAAGGTATGCTGTTAATAATGAAAAACAATATCAGCCAAATGACCACAACGACCACACATACAGGACCATATCCATTTCATGAAATTTTTTCATAACCAAATCGCAAAGTGCCTGTCCTCGATAGCCTCACGAATTCTATGTTTGAGATCTTGAATCGACGCTGAGCTGTTGGCGTAGACCTTGTCTTTCACGTGACCCCCAAAGGAAGAAGTCGCAATGTATTAAATCACAAGATCTCGGTGGCCAATTGTGATCACCTCTTCGAGAGATAACACGGTCCGGAAATTTTTCCCATAAAAGAGCAATGGTTTCGTTGCTTGTGATGCACGTAGCGCCATCTTTTTGAAAGTAAACGTTGTCCAGATAAATATCATCCAACTCCGACCATAAGCAATTACACTAGCCAACAGTCGTTTTGTTATTTGGTTCTAGCATAATTTTTCTCATTGATTTTGACCAACTAAACACGAAAATGAGTTTTAAAAATTTTTCTGTCGATTGGTTTTCGAGATAAAAATTTTTGAACTTTTTTTTTTAAATTTTTGGAGGTACACTTACAATTTTGAGCATATCTTCTTTGACCTATTTGATCCTACTACTACTCAAATTAAAGAAAATTGAGCCGTCTACAACTCATTCTCAGAAAATTTTGCTGTTAACATCGTGTTTTATATTTTATATGAATTTTTATATGGTTTTTTCTGCCACATTTTTACTAAAAAAACGCAGTTTTTTAACCTTTTTAAGCCGCCAACATCAAAACTACTTACCCGATTTGAAAATCTGAGAAATTCTGAGAATGAGTTGTAGACGGCTCAATTTTCTTTAATTTGAGTAGTAGTAGGATCAAATAGGTCAAAGAAGACGAAAGATATGCTCAAAATTATAAGTGTACCTCCAAAAATTTAAAAAAAAAAGTTCAAAAATTTTTATCTCGAAAACCAATCGACAGAAAAATTTGTAAAACTCATTTTCGTATTTAGTAGGTCAAAATCAATGGCAAAAAGTATGCTAGAAACAAAAAACAGACGAACTGTAAACTGAATACGCTTGAATTGGAACATCAAGCCGGTAGAATAGCCATACAAATTCAAATATGATGACCTTTTTGTTAATTTTTTTGACTTTTACGTCAATATTGAACTTTTCTGAGGACTCGAAATAAACGACGATGCCGGTCAATGGATTTATCATTTTAATTATACATTGATATCCATCCTTTCCTCTGTAAAATAGCTGAGGGTATTGTAATGCATCCTACGACCAACGAACATAACCTGAAGGTATCACCATCACGCAGTCAACTAGGTTGTGCAATAACCTCTTGCTTCACTGCTCGATTGATGCTACAACGTTGATTGATTTTATCACTGGAATATCCAAGGAAATACATCTCAAGAAACTTGTGATCAGCATACAATCTGTAATCCTTGAAATTTAATAACAAATTCCCGAACAGTATCCTCGAAGGTAGACATTATTTTGTTGCGCTGAAACGTTATAAATCCTTGTAGTGTATTTGTACGAGGTGTTTGTGATGTGTTTGGGAGTAACCTAAGTAACCTACAAAGTTGAGTTGCGTCAATTACTTTTTCTTTGTATAGATAGGTATTCCGAAGTTTGTACCTAATTATTCCAGTGTCCAATCATAATCTTTCGGCAGATAGCATATGCACCAAATCTCATCTTCAGATTTCTTCTATTTCATGGAATATGGAAGTTAATAATTTTAAGATGTTGCCAGGTCCATTCATTCGAATGGAGCTTACGACAGTTCGTGAATATTCCATGACGATTACTATCAGTCGAACTTCAAATTTTCCACAACGTTTATTCGCCGTTTGTTAAACATATTTCTTTTTCCACTCCGATTTTTCCATGTTTCTCCTTGAAACGTCATTCAGAAATGTCGAGCTTATCCGATGGGTTTTGTTTTTAGAACTTAAAGAACTTATCCAAATAGGTCCAGCCGTTCTCGAGTTCTTAAGTGACACACATGCGTCAATTCAACTTTTATTTATAAAGAATTGCATACAAATGTTCAGTCAATCAATTACAGAAGTGTTGGAATTTTTCCGAAATTTCAAAATAATGTACTTTTTTGAGAAATAATTCGGGCATTTTCAGTTAGCTATCACCAATTCACACTAGGCAATTTTACTTGCGGCAATTTTTATAATTCCCCTTTGAACTTGCCTCTTGTATTCACACAAGCATATTTGTTTTCGACAATTTTTGTTTTCTTTATTGACTTTTAAAATACAAATCACCCTTTAAATCACTGTGTGCGACTATCACACAGAAGAACCCGAGTTCGAAACCGGGTAAGACCATCAAACATTTTTCAGCGGCTGTTTCCACCTCGTAAATATTGGCGACTTTACGAGAAGAAGAGTCTCTAAGCCGTGTAAAACTTCTCTAGAAAAGCATTAGCCGTTCGGAGCCGGCTTTAACCAGTAGATCCCGGTCAGTGACTATACAAATTATTTCGTACACAGCTCACTGATTCGATAGAAGTTCCCCGCCAGTTCCTTCATGGAATGTTAAGGGAAATAAATAACTAAGTTTAGATCCTACTGGATATTGTAAAATTTATTTGTATTGAAAACGGATACGCTGCATACAATTCTTGTTGTTTTTCGTCCGATCATTATCAAATGAACGGATGAGAGTCCGTGGTTATCACGGCTGAAAGTCAGGGACTAGACGACAGATATCTTTCTATTGTTGATGTAGGTGGTGTACATATTTAAGAGATCGGATGGGTTGAAGTATTTCCTACACCGCTTGACACTTCGAAAATAAGGCTAGTCCAACCAGCATCGACCTGTATTTTCATTCTCAGAATATCACAACGCTCATAAAGATTGGCAATGCCCGATCAGCGAACGTTGATTGAAAATAAGAAATAGATAAGGGTAGAGAACAGAACCTTGTTACACTTCTGCGGTTAATATATCGAGCCCTAAACGAGAAAATACGTACAGCGCAAAAAAATACAACAATTACAGGAGAGGGTTTTTTTGTGGTCTAGAAAAACGGTTAGTGGCGCTTACGTTACGATTAAATGTGAATATCTTTGTAAATATAAATTTAAAATTTTTAATATTTTGGGATTAAGAGCGTTGGGCAATTTTCCATCGAATTTCATTAAAAAGCCAGTTTTGAAAAAAAATGGCTCTTACATCATTTTCGCGATAAAGGCTCGAAATGCATTGATGAAACTCCATCTAAAAAATCGCTGGATTTGTAGCCTCACTATTCTTGGGGATCGGTTGGGAGCGCTTCTTGAGATCTGTAGGAACCCTTTTAACTCCTCGTGTTCGAAAAAATATCTGAGGCATTGACCTAGATACGTTTGTTGTTCACGGAGAGTGAACTCAAAGATGAACTCATTTCAAATACTTCAGCTAAAAGATTAGCTTTATCAACCGGGTCAGTGAAAATCTGGTCAACGTTAACAAGAGTTGGAACAGAATTCCAAAAGCTCTAACTTCCCCAGGGAGAAGAAAAAACTTTAGCACAAAGGCGCTGGTCGTGAATAGGCTTTCCCCCGCCCAAGTACTCTGGTCCGGTGGGAACAGAAACTCTCCTAACCGAACTCATTTTTGTGTAAACAAAATGACTACCACTTAAATTGGAAATTATATAAAACCAATAACTTGAGAATGTACTCTAATGTTCTCGTCAGTGTATATGAAATTTGTTTAGTTGCGCAGACAACAAAATAAATAATCAATATCATGTTTGTGTGTCGGTGGCTGTTTGAAGGTACTTCGAATACTTGCGGTGGTTTGTTTGTTTACTACAAAATTTATCGATTTTCTTTGAAGACCACTAAATACTCTTTGTATCTCACAAAATACATAGATATTGCTATTGTAAATATCCCTAAGAATTCAAAAGGGGCTTTGTCACTATTCAAGTTCACCTACCAACACCACCTTCATCCTCCATGAAATTCGATACGGCACAACTGTTGCATGTAGAAAAGCTATTTACTTGGTGACATTACATAAATATATATATATATGTATACTACTATGTAGATATTTATATAATATAACCTGATTTCTGTCGAAAGGTAATTTTACTTTAATTGCACTGCCAAAGACGACATGTCAATTAGCAAAAGAATAATGGTCTTATCTTGCTGGCTGTGGGTCCGTCTACCATTCGATCTCGTTGACCCTGTATGTGGTATCAAATGTCTCTTGAATATTAAAAAAAATTGTTTTCTTGTATATTAAAGAGTTCGTTTTGTTTTTAATGCAAAATTCTATTATTCCATGGCAGCCAATGGATATATGTACACGTGGTGTGGTTTGAAATTAGATACACACAGAAAGCGACTATATGGATTATGATAATGAGACACTCACATTAAGTGCATTTTTAATCTCTCACCCATTTTCTAAGAAGATGTATTTTACAGCAGACGGTGTAATAGAATCGTACGCATCGAAAGGCGGCTGAACAAAGTCAAATTTCACCACCTTTAATCGTTGTTACAGTTTAAAATTGTTCAAAGCTATCCCAACAAAATTCGGTAAGTACATTTCATTACCATTTAATTGGCTGGTATTGGCATATCCTGAATTGTAAGTAAATAATAATGACTAGAGAAGTAAACTTTACTTACGACTCCTAATGCAGAAGAGTCGTTAAAAAAAAGGCCCTAACTCATGAAAATTACTTTTTACAAGAGATGGAAAAAGCTTAATAAAACCAGAAATGATATAGGTGCACAAACAATGGTGAATAGACTTTACAATTAAATTAAACGGGGAATTCAGATTTATAAAAAATTTTCTTTTCTTTTGTTTACTCTGAAAAGCATGAGTTAAGGATTCTTTTTTTTTCCAAAAATTGTGTTTTGTGTTTGCTAATCAAAAGACGAATTTCGAAAAATAAAGAGTTGGGGCGTTCCAATATTAAGGTAAAGACTGGCAGGTACTAGCGCGAGCAGATGAGGCAGTGCTGGATGTTTTTCAGAGAAAAATTCTTCGCAAAATCTTTGGCCCGATCTGTTACAACGAGGAGTATATGCGCCGAATAAACCTTGAGCTATATCGAGACATGAAAATACTGCGACAGCGCTGGCCGGTGGAATGAGTACTAATGTTCCAGCCAGAAAGGCGTTGGATAACAATTACAACGGAAATCGCAGACAGAGAAGACCAAGACCGAAGTGCTTGGAAATAATTTTTTAAGCAGGCCAAGACCATAAGTAAGTCCATTAGATTAGTAAGTAAGTTATTATTCATATATCTGTGGTCACAACCCATAACAGCCTAAGTCTGTTTTTCAATATTTTCAGTGCAGGAGTTTAAAGTTTTGAATCTTCACTGAAAATCAGGAGAAGGTGTTTTTTGGAAAACTTTGCTACAGATTCCAAGGAAACGAATTTCTTTACTTAGTTGTTAACAAAAAATAGTTGTTTATTCTCGCAGTCAAAAGATATTATCGAAAAAGACACTTAGGCTCTTATGAATTGTTGAACGAAAGAAAGTCAAAAAGTTCAAGTTGAGTTAGGGTATTATTCCAGATTAAATAAAAAACTTTTTGTTTGGATAAAGACCTGAACTCAATTTATGTTTATCAAAAAACGAAATTGTAATTCGGAATAAGAGCTTAACTCAAGTTAGGAAAATAAAATTGTTTCTTTGTTTTTTTGGATTAACGACTTAAGTTGATTTAGGCAATAATGAAAAAATAATGTTTATATTTGTTGTAATCCTAAATTGACTTAGGCAGTTATGCCAAAACAGTAATTTAGAAAAATAACTTAAGCTATTAGGTTTTTTAGGATTAATTGCCCTCCTAGAAGAGATACAAACATGAAAAATTTAGAGCAAATAAATTTAGATACGCTGAATACGGTGCTAATAACTCAATTGTGTCCTAACTCGAGTTAGGCTGTTAAGGGTTGTGACCACAGATATATTTCTCTAGTTGCTGTTAGTTTGATATTGCTTGCACGCCTTTTTATTTGTCGCCCATTTATTGAATGTTTTGGCACTTGTTTGTCACTTTTCAATCCATCAATCCAAACAGCTGCTGTCAAACCTTGAACAAATTGTTAACAATTTGAGTCAAATTATTTGACATTTCTATTTTTTTTTTTTAAATATTTTTCACATGTTACCTATTTTCCGTTCTATCTCTATTCTTTTAATTTTTTAAAATAATGTTATTTATATTCCCCTTCGGTGTACAGATTTAGTACCATTGCTTTCATGTTGTACAATATATTTTCACATTATATGACCAAACGTGGTGGTGGAATAATTTCCAAAACAACAATATCGATTTGTTTGTGGCTTAAAACGAGACCACAGTGTAGTGCGTGAAATTCATTTGTATAACCTCCTAAACGTATGCTATAGTTTTTTTTATCTTACTCTTAGAAATCTATGTGGTGTATTTTATTGTGTGACCGGCCGTGATGTGTTAAGTAGTGTGCGCGGCTACCACACCACAAACCTCTTTTTAGCGACACTGTAAATGGCATCGATATTACAAGTAAGTAGTCGGTTTTAGTGATTGAGAGTGGCGTGCGGTCCTGACCATATTTGCAATGCTATCGCTATCAAGACCGGATGTCTCATTGGTTGTGTCTGCCATGACAGGACACAGCCTGATGCAGAGACGTGCAATGAGACAAAATATGGCGACCAGGAGTGTACAGTCTGAGTCAACAGGTCGTCAATGAAAATCGTCAAGAAATCGAGAAGAAGAAAGAACAACCTATGCGGTCTACCTATGCTCATTGGATGAGACCCCATCTATAACAACTCGTGGAGAGCGTACTCTGAGAAAACTAAATGCAATAAGTTCCTAGACGAGTGAACCGTGCCAGACCCTATCGAACGCCTTTGAAAAATCGATAGCTACGACCATGCATTCCCCAAGCCGGTAAATAGCTCGACTCCATCGTTCCGAAAGGAATGCCATCAGGTTTTTAGTACACGGGATTCTGCGGTTGCCATACTTTTGATCATTTAGAAGGTCGTTACCCTCCAGATACTTTGCCAGAGCTCAGAACATAGTGCAAATGGAGCGGAAATTTGCAGGATTTGTAACCTTTCTTGGATCGGACGAGCATTGGCAACATTCCAGCGTGAAGATAAAATACCAGCACGGTTCGACATGTTGAAAAGATTGCACAATGTCGTCGAAAAGCACCTACATAGGACAACTGCTAAAATACCATCCGGGCCCGGAGTTTTATTTACGTTAAGATATGCAGGAACTCGTTTAACATCTCAGGCATCGAACTAGATACGGTTTCGATTACGAGAGTGGTTGACTGCTTTCAGGCAAAGACGAATGGTTTTTCCCTAAACATTCGGAAAAATCTTCCAAAATAATTTATGAAAAATTACTTACCTTCTTATTTCCCATAACATTCCGTGAAGCAGCAGACGGGGAACTTCTCTCGAATCAGTGAGCTGTGAACGATATGATTTGAATACTCACTGACCGGGACCTACTGTTTAAAGCCGGCTCCGAGCGGCTAATGCTTTTCTAGAGAAGTTTTACATGGCTTAGAGATTGCTCTCGTACTCGTAAAGTCGCCAACAGAAACAGACGCCGAAAATTTTTTGATGGTCTTACCCGGTTTCGAACTCGGGTTCTCCGGTGTTTAAAATCAATTTAAAATCAGCCCTTCGGCCTTGGTCCCGACGTCGCTCGCCCTTCCCAAGCTCTCAACCCATTGCAATGTTTAAAAATAGTAACTTACTGTTCAATATTTTGTGTCGACCTTTTTCAATTATATTGAATTCAGAAGTTTTTAATGAGTTCGACTAAAAAATTCCAAATTCAATATAAACATACCTTCAAATCTAAGTATTTAACATAAAGAACCAAAATGCACAACCTGAATTTTCAGTTTACTCATATCAGCAATTTTTTTTTTTGTCAATCCCTAAGACTTTTAACTGTTTTTCCAATTGAAAGGTTCCACTATTTCCAGTTGATTTAAGAGATTTCACGAGTACATTTAGAGCCAAATACCATAGGCCTTTTGAAAAAATGCCCCTAAAAGAAATACGAAAGATGACCAAAAAATCTCATACAAAATTAAGGCATTTTTCATTATGAAAAATAAATATTTAAATAATATTTCACTTTTGAACAATGAAAAATTTCCCAATTCTGTATGAGTGTTTTGTGGGTAATCTTTCGTTTTTATTTTTGGGGCATTTGGTGCATTTTTCATAGACCCAACGTCGACCCTTAAACACCTGATCAGTGTACCTCCGACATACCTAGCGAAATTCAGTGAAAGTGCCGAATGATTCTAACCGTACTACATCATTCAGTGTTATAACCCAAGCTCGCAATAATTGGTCTCTCTTGTGATGCTAAAATGTCCCACAAACTCCGTTCCTCTGTGGCATGTTCACTCGAGACATTTTACTTCGAAAAAGTTGGGCAAACCGTCTTCTGAGAATGTATGTGTGTTGCGCGTGTATATAAATGAGCGCCCTGCCCTCTTCTCCCCTTTAATGGTTTGTCTGTGACGAAATATTTAAGGCAGCAACATAAGTTATAACTTAAATTAATGATTAATTTAATTTCGATCGGGAAAGAATGACTTAAAAATATCAGATTTTCTGCACTCGCTCCAGTCGGTTTAATTATGAACAAAAACGCTATGATGTGATTGCACCGTGTTATTTTTTCTCTTATTTTCCGCACATTTTAAAGTTTTTTTTTTACAAATCCACAGACAAAATAATCAGTTTAATTTCTATAATAATAATCCGAAAATAGAAGCACCTTCGACAAGTGAAACCAAGCAATCCTTAAAATATTAACGATTAATTAGAATAATTAGAATATCCTCGTGTTTTAGTGTCATTCATGTACGAGTACACATTTATTATGTGCTGGTGGATCGCAACCCTGCGTGATTGTCATTTTGTTATATTTCAGCATAAAACGCTGTGTCATTGCCTTGCATTTCATATGCTAGACATTCTTTGTGCCATTTCGCCAAATAACAATAAAGAAAAATACATTTAAGCAAATATAAATTGACGACATCAACAAATGAACGCTTTTAACATTGCTCCAGCGGCTCCTGACGGATACTGAACTTTCACTGCAACTGCTTCAAATCAGAAAAGAGTTTTATTTCACACAATTTGGATTCATCTACGATTAAATTTAAGGCGTAGTTGAATGGTTTGTTTATGAAAATTTTACAAAATAAAATACACACACAATTGTGTGACAAAGGCAGCCTGTTAAAATGGCTGATGGTCGAATTCGAATTAGAATAAAAAAAATGCAATGCAATTCAAAAAAAAAATATGTTAAACAACGAAAATGCCGATATTCACTTGTTTAAACATACAAATATAAATGTTGTTTCTGTAAAATAATCAATACAACACCATGACGCAAATTCAAATTTCAATAAGGCAAAGTTACTATAAATCGGCCTTACGTTTCAATTGATCGACAGTACGAATTTGCAAGCGTTGGCGAGTTACTTGGGTGTAAAATTGATATAGAAAATGCGTTATCTGCTATTGCTTCATATCCTAGGATTTATATCCTATCATATTTATATGGTCCACTCAAAACCCTATGGGGGTTCTGAGGAGGCAATATATAGCGCAGATGTCAGTGGTGTGGATAATATTGGTACAGCAGAAGCTCCCGCACTAGACATATATCCCGCGGATGGCATTATAGTAAGGAAAAAACGACAATCGGAGAGTGAAATTGCTGGTCCTCCCGAAGAATCTGACCCTGCGGAAGATGTATCCGAAGAACCGACAGATCAAGAAGAATCTGAAGGTTCATCGGCAGCTGAAGAACCGGAGGATGTAGACGAATCAACAGATGATGAACAAACCTCAGATGAGGAAACGAAAACCTCAGATGAGGACGAAATCGATTCAACCGAAGTTGAAGATCCGCTAGAAGAAGAGGAACCTGAAGAACCAGAGGATGTAGAGGAGTCAACGGGTGATAGTCAAACCTCGGACGAGGTCACAGAAAGTGTTGAAGAACCTGAGAATGATAGCGATACACCCGATGAAGAAGAAGGATCTGAAGAACTACCAGAAAGTGAAGATTCGGAGGATGTAGAAGAATCGACGGAAGATGACGAAACCCCCGATGAAGAACCAGAGGATGAGGGTGATTCAACCGATGAGGAAACGGGAAGTGTTGACGAACCTGAGGATGATAGCGATACACCCGAAGAAGAAGAAGGATCTGAAGAACTACCAGAAAGTGAAGATTCGGAGGATGTAGAAGAATCGACGGAAGACGACGAAACCCCCGATGAAGAACCAGCGGATGAGGGTGATTCAACCGATGAGGAAACGGGAAGTGTGGAAGAACCTGAGGATGATAGCGATACACCCGATGAAGAAGAAGGATCTGAAGAACTACCAGAAAGTGAAGATTCGGAGGATGTAGAAGAATCGACGGAAGACGACGAAACCCCCGATGAAGAACCAGAGGATGAGGGTGATTCAACCGATGAGGAAACGGGAAGTGTGGAAGAACCTGAGGATGATAGCGATACACCCGATGAAGAAGAAGGATCTGAAGAACTACCAGAAAGTGAAGATTCGGAGGATGTAGAAGAATCGACGGAAGACGACGAAACCCCCGATGAAGAACCAGAGGATGAGGGTGATTCAACCGATGAGGAAACGGGAAGTGTGGAAGAACCTGAGGATGATAGCGATACACCCGATGAAGAAGAAGGATCTGAAGAACTACCAGAAAGTGAAGATTCGGAGGATGTAGAAGAATCGACGGAAGATGACGAAACCCCCGATGAAGAACCAGAGGATGAGGGTGATTCAACCGATGAGGAAACGGGAAGTGTTGAAGAACCTGAGGATGATAGCGATACACCCGATGAAGAAGAAGGATCTGAAGAACTACCAGAAAGTGAAGATTCGGAGGATGTAGAAGAATCGACGGAAGATGACGAAACCCCCGATGAAGAACCAGCGGATGAGGGTGATTCAAGCGATGGTGAAGATCCACCGGTTAATGACGAACCAGAGGATGAAGAGGAATCAGCAGGTGATAGTCAAACCTCGGACGAGGAAACGGGAAGTGTTGAAGAATCTGATGATGTTAGCGATACACCCGATGGTGAAGAAGATTCTGAAGAACTGCCAGAAAGTGAAGATTCGGAGGATGCAGAGGAATCGACGGAAGATGACGAAATCCCCGATGAAGAACCAGAGGATGAGGGTGATTCAACCGATGAGGAAACGGGAAGTGTTGAAGAATCTGAGGATGCTAGCGATACACCCGATGATGAAGAAACTTCAGAAGAACTACCGGAAAGTGAAGAGTCGGAGGATGTAGAAGAATCGACGGAAGATGACGAAACCCCCGATGAAGAACCAGAGGATGAGGGTGATTCGACCGATGAGGAAACGGGAAGTGTCCAAGAATCTGAGGATGCTAGCGATACACCCGATGATGAAGGAGATTCTGAAGAATTACCGGAAAGTGAAGAGTCGGAGGATGTAGAAGAATCGACGGAAGATGACGAAACCCCCGATGAAGAACCAGAGGATGAGGGTGATTCGACCGATGAGGAAGCGGGAAGTGTTGAAGAATCTGAGGATGCGAGCGATACACCCGATGATGAAGAAGATTCTGAAGAACTACCAGAAAGTGAAGATTCGGAGGATACAGAGGAATCGACGGAAGATGACGAAATCCCCGATGAAGAACCAGAGGATGAGGGTGATTCGACCGATGAGGAAACGGGAAGTGTTGAAGAATCTGAGGATGCTAGCGACACACCCGATGATGAAGAAGATTCTGAAGAACTACCGGAAAGTGAAGAGTCGGAGGATGCAGAGGAATCGACGGAAGATGACGAAACCCCCGATGAAGAACCAGAGGATGAGGGTGATTCGACCGATGAGGAAACGGGAAGTGTTGAAGAATCTGAGGATGCTAGCGACACACCCGATGATGAAGAAGATTCTGAAGAACTACCGGAAAGTGAAGAGTCAGAGGATGCAGAGGAATCGACGGAAGATGACGAAACCCCCGATGAAGAACCAGAGGATGAGAGTGATTCCACCGATGAGGAAACGGGAAGTGTTGAAGAATCTGAGGATGAGGGTGATACAAGCGATGGTGAAGATCCGCCGGTAAATGACGAACCAGAGGATGAAGAGGAATCAGCAGGTGATAGTCAAACCTCGGACGAGGACACAGGAAGTGTTGAAGAATCTGAGGAAGATAGCGATACACCCGATGATGAAGGAAGTTCTGAAGAACTACCGGACAGTGAAGATTCGGAGGATGCAGAAGAATCGACGGAAGATGACGAAACTCCCGATGAAGAACCAGAGGATGAGGGTGATTCAACTGATGAGGAAACGGGAAGTGTTGAAGAACCTGAGGATGGTATCGATGAAGAAGAAGGTTCTGAAGAACTACCGGAAAGTGAAGATTCGGAGGATGCAGAAGAATCGACTGAAGATGACGAAACTCCCGATGAAGAACCAGAGGATGAGGGTGATTCAACCGATGAGGAAACGGGAAGTGTTGAAGAACCTGAGGATGATAGCGATACACCGGATGAAGAAGAAGATTCTGAAGAACTACCGGAAAGTGAAGAGTCGGAGGCTGTAGAAGAATCGACAGAAGATGACGAAACCCCCGATGAAGAACCAGAGGATGAGGGTGATTCAACCGATGAGGAAACGGGAAGTCCTGAAGAACCTGAGGATGATAGCGGTACACCGGATGAAGAAGGTGGTTCTGACGATTTACCGGAAAGTGAAGATTCGGAGGATGTAGAAGAATCAACAGAAGATGACGAAACCCCCGATGAAGAACCAGAGGATGAGGGTGATTCAACCGATGAGGAAACGGGAAGTGTTGAAGAACCTGAAGATGATAGCGATACACCGGATGAAGAAGAAGGTTCTGAAGAACTACCGGAAAGTGAAGAGTCGGAGGCTGTAGAAGAATCGACAGAAGATGACGAAACCCCCGATGAAGAACCAGAGGATGAGGGTGATTCAACCGATGAGGAAACGGGAAGTGTTGAAGAACCTGAGGATGGTATCGATGAAGAAGAAGATTCTGAAGAACTACCGGAAAGTGAAGATTCGGAGGATGTAGAAGAATCGACGGAAGATGACGAAACTCCCGATGAAGAACCAGAGGATGAGGAAGAACCAGAGGATGAGGAAGAACCAGAGGATGAGGAAGAACCAGAGGATGTTGAAGAACCAACAGAAGGGGACGAAACCCCTGATGAAGAACCAGAGGACGAGGCCGATTCAACCGATGTCGATGATCCGATAGACGAGGAAGAACCGGAGGATGTAGAAGAACCAACAGAGGATGACGATACCCCAGATGAAGAACCGCCGGTTATAGAAGAACCCCCTGTTGTCGAATATCCAGAGGATATAGAGGAGTCGACAGACGATTATGAAACCCCGGAGGAAGAGGAAGAATATGAGGACTATGCCGAGGAAGACTATGAAGACGATGAAGATCCAGAGGATACTGAAGATCCGATAGAAGACCCAAAAGTACCACAAGGTCCTAAAGTGCCTACAGTTCCTAAAGTACCTACAGTTCCTAAAGGTCCCACAGTTCCTAAACCCAAACCCAAACCCAAACCCCTTTGTAGATCGAACAAAGGTTTAGGCAATATTCGTCATCGGATCAAATGCAAACCCAAAAAGAATTCAAACCAGCCAAAAAATAACGGAAAACCAAACAAGCCACCAGCAAAGGGCAGATAAACAAATCTGAAGGATAGCTGAGTGATGGCGTACAAAATAAAAAATATAACTGTACTGCTGTTGGATTAATTTATACTTGTATTACCAGCTGGACAGATTCATCACAAATAGTCTTTATATCTTAGTAAATAAAATTTAAGTTTTTAATTTTTCAAATAAACATTTCAACAATTTCCAGCAACAAACCCCACTGATTTAACTCACAGACATGTCGAAACGATGTGTAATTTTACTTCATTGTCAACATAACGCCCTTAAACTTCTGTCAAATAAAATTACACGTTGGACACATTGTGTTGACGCATATTTCATTGTTCAGTGTTTAGGGCGGTTCTCGTTAATATGTTAGTAGTACGTCTGCAAAGTCTAGATGTGCTTCTTCAAGCTAAGAAACCAAATCAGGAACAGAGTACTCTCTCGATTAACTAAAACAACTCTGTACAACACATTTATTCTATCTGTGCTTCTGGATGTTATTAACCATGTCAACATTCTCGACTTCGACTACAGGATTTTTAAATAGCTTGCCGTCGATTTCAGTTCAATAACAAACAAATTTTCGACTCCAGACTCCAACTCCGACCAAATTGTTCTTATTCAGATGTCACTCATATCTCTATAAAAAATATTTTCTCTTTTCCAAAAAATAATAGGAACCAATATTCTAGGAAACGGAAATTCTTTAAAAGTAAAGGGATAAATCCTTCTACTAGAATTCCGGGACCGTAATCATTATGATTTTTATGATAAAAATTACTTTTAATGATTATATTATTTGTTTTAATGTAGGCATCGTTGCCAGTGCTTTCTTATGAGATTGCATTGTAATTTATTATAAAATAATTTTTACAAATAAATAAATAATAAACAATTGATTACATGAGAGGGTTATCTCTTACATACATACGAGTTATCGGCATACTAAATCAATCAGCCGTCATTGATTTAATGGTTTTTTAATGTAGCGTCATACTGGTTTGTTCCAAAGATCTGAAAATATGCTCATTTGATTTCTAGATAATTTAGATATGAACTCGGGATCATAATCAGTGATTGAAATCGCTCTTATGCTCTCGCTCGTACTCTTTACGATTGAAGTTCCAGTGCACACAAGTGGTAAATGTTCGCGAGCCAGACAGAGAGAGCGTGCTAACACAAAAGAGCGTTCTTCAAAAAGAGAGATGATTGTACCATTTTACGACCAAAGGTTACTTATAAATTCACCAACGTTTTTAAATATGTGTGTAAATACAAATAAAAATCGCTAAAACTGTGATAAATAGTTTATATTTGTTGCCTATGCTGTGCAACCGATGTTGCTCTGACACTCGCAACAAAATCGAGCTCATTGCCTGGAACGCACCCAAATGGCATTTGCTAGACCGAGCGCGCGCTCGAGAGCCAATTCAAATACTATTCATAATTATAAGCCAGTCAAAAGTTACATCTGTTTGAAGATGAGGCATGCAATAAAGTCGATTAAGAAAAAAAACACACACACATTACCCATTGTTTGTTGTGTGAAATTTTGTTGCTCTAGGTCTAACCGTACCAAAGTTCCTGAATTATTTCCAAAATATTTCGTTTCCCAACCACTGTGGAGCCGTGGATGCCACATTTCGTTTATCAATTGTTTCCGATTATCGCACTGTTTGGTCTACAAATTTAAAAAAAAAAGTAAATCGATTCATTTTGATCTGTCAAAATTTCAAGCGGGAAAAGAGCTGTCACTCTCGAAATAACATATGATTAAAAAATAAACCTTTCCATTCCAATAGAATATTTGGCGCCAGGTCTAAAACGTGATGGTAATAATAAAATCTTTAGCTTATGAGATTCTTTTATAAAACAGAGATAAATATTGGCAGTGACTCCTCTTAAAACCCATCTATGCCAACATCTAATGTTCGCCCACTCCTATCAGTTTTTTTTATCTTTTTGTAATTTTCCAATTCCGCACGCCGATTGCATTTCAATAGACCCCAACTCTCGGCCAGTTATCTTCTGTTACTGATAAATTTGTATCCTAGCTTGACGCTTTGCATACCCAAAAAACGTTGCTCCACCACCCACAAATAAAAGAGCGCTAAATGTGAGGGGCGCTATGGAAAGAGAGAACATTTAAATATGAATGGACGAGTAGCAGAAGAAAACTGATTTGTTTTGATGTTATCTCCTGTGGCTGGCCTAGAAGTGAAGTGAAAAACCCATCGACACCATTAAAACGCGCATCGCTCGATGGCGTACAAACGGGGGCGGTGGCGAACACAAAAAAAATAAAATTGATAGATAAGAAGACAAATACAAAAACCAAAGCCCCATAATGGCCAATAACACGAATGAAAAAAAAAACTAATACAAAGAAACCGAAAAAACACAAATAAAACAAAAACACCGACACACACTCATAGAAGAAAGCACTCATACAAACACGACCGTCTTAATTGAAAACATATTGAACGGAAAAAATTGGGTAAATACTTCCGAAACCCTTAAAGTGTTTCAAACTTACCGGGTTTTAACAGCTTTCGTGCTCAACAAGTCTTGAACTATTTGGAGCAATGTTTTTTAAACGTCTTATGGATATTTCAAATTTTTAAAATTTTGTTTTTAATAATTTTTAAGTTTCAATATGTGTGAACTTGTTTTCAATATTTTCGTATTTTTTTTTTAAAAAAAAGATGTTATCAAAATGTATGTAAAAAAAAACACTTCACTTCAAATCGGTAACACTCACTTAAGAAATTCAATGATTGAAATTTTAATATTTCATACAAACATTCAAAATATTTGTTTTTATTTTTGTAATTTCGAAACCGTATCCGTATTGAGAACGCCCGTTAACAACGATTATCGATTATTAACCGAAAATTTTATGAGATATTCACTTTCAATATTTTGCTTTTTGTTTTTGGAAAATTTTCAAAAAAGTTTTGCAAGATTTCCAACCGTTAGAAAGATGTATTCCGTACCACGTCAGGATATGAAATGTTTATTTATGTTTGGCTTGTCTTTGGCCGTTGCTTGTTGTCGCCATATGTTTTATTAAAACACACGCATACAAGCACATTCTCTCACACACCCACACACACACACATGCAACTACCATTGCCTTTCATACACTTTGATGTTTACAAATATTCACTTTATATGGAAAGCTTTTGGTCGTTCGTCCCTTCGTTCTTTGAAGCTTTCATAGTTTTACACTCTTTCTATCTCTATCTATTTACGAAAGAGAGCTTTATTTTCTCCTTGCTAAGTGGGTAATGTGGGTGGATGGATGGCTTGTTGTCCGTGTTAGGCCTGCTGTTTTAACAAGTGTTATTTGGTTGTGCCTCTTGATTTGACAGACTTTACAACAACAAATGCCAACAAACAACAGTGACCATGGAAGGCACAACAGTCAACAGCATGGCCTATTCATGGGCTGGGGCGGTGGGCGACTGCCATTGCTAGACCTGTTGATTGCCCGATATTATTATTGTGCATTAACCCAGAAACTGTTGGACGATTAACATCTTGTTTTTATAAAACGTATACGTCTGAGACGAACAGAAACGTCTGTAGGCGAAACTTAACTGAATTGTGTTTCTATAACTCCAACGAATCCAATTAGACAATACACACAAAAATACATAAGAAAAAAATTTCAATTCGAATTTAACTGAGACTTTCGTGTTACAAAAACCCAAACTGACGAAGCAGAATTTCTGTTCGTTATTTTAACTAAACGAAAAACCTATTCGTTTTATAAAAACAGGCTGCAATTCGCCATTCCATTACAATTTCTATTATTCAATAATCTGCAACAAAATCGTCTCAGATAGAATAAATTCGGTATAGACAATGTGCAGCCCGACATACATAAAGTCATTTTAATTGGTAATGAAATGTGGTTCGACGAGATTGATGTGCAACTCAACAATTATCAGAATTTCGTCGGAATCGAGAAATACACGGCTACTGAAATACAAAATTCTTGTAAGTTGGACTAAAATACATGTCTCTGCAAAATTTTACACTTCAGTATCAAAAATTTACATTAAAAACGCTTTGAAACTATTAAAATTCACTTAAAATTCACTTTGGTGCGGTTTATGGTCCGGCGGGGTCATTGGACCTTATCTTTTCGAAAATAAGGTTGGATCAACAGTTACGGTGAATGGATTGCGCTATCATGAGATGATTAATGATTTTTTATGGTCAGAGTTGGATAATATTGATCTGGACAACGTTTACTTTCAATAAGACGGCGCTACGAGCCACACAAGCAACGAAACCATTGCTCTTTTACAGGGAAAGTTTCCGGGCCGTGTTATCTCTCGAAGAGGTGATGAAGAGAAAATTCGTTCTTCAGCCGGACTGTTCGTTTGTGGAATAATCTTCCTGCAAGTGTTTTTCCTGCCTGCTATCAAATTATCAAATTCAAGGCCAACGTCAAAAAAATCTACTCAATCCTCCAATACCCTTTCTTCCTATCGCTAGCACAGTGCATTGCATTTATAAGGGGCATCCCTGAGTGATAGTCAATAAAAAAAACAGTTTTACGCCAACAGCCCACCTTCGATTCAAGACCTCAAAGATAGAATTCGTGAGGCTATCGAGGACAAAGGCGCAGCCACTTTGCGATTTGGCAAATTTCATAAAAAGGATATGTTCCTGTAAGCGTGGAGGCCATTTGGATGCTGTATTTCATTCTTAACGGCATACCTTCCTCTTTATTATGAAATAAACATCCGATCATTTCAAAAAATTTAATTTTTCTCTGAATACCAAAATAACACCTCTTGTTGGAAAACCCGGAACAAAAATCGGAGTCTAGCTAATTTCTTCACCAAAGACACGAACACCGTCGCGACAATAGCCAGTTGACCTCCGTTTGTTGACATCTTTGTAATGAAGATATAACAGAGGGCAGTCCAAAATGTTACTCGAGTATTTTAAAGTTTTTATTACATTCTTTTCATCATATCATGTGTAAAGGAAAATTGTGGTGGACTAATTTTCCGCACCTCCATGGAAATTTCACCTTTCGACTATTTCCGCATAAACGCTATTATTCGAGAGCACCTTCATACACATTCATAGTTGAGTTCATTTAAATTTGGAAATATTGGCCCCTGCTCACCCTTGAACCAATGTTCTACAGTTTCAAACAGGAAATCATTTGGGGTTGGAGTCTGTGTGTTTGTATGGGTAATGTAACTATTGTCAAAAACATGTTCCTTTATCATTTACTGTGTTACAGGAACACTTCAGTATTTATTTTGTCAACAGAATGAATTTACAACAACATGAAATAGTTTATCTCTTTAGACTAGCACTGGGAGAAGTTTTGTCTCGGGGCATATATGGATTATTTTGAAAATGAATTAATTTCATTAGTTAGATTGCTTTGACATTGTCAGGGATGAGACCACAACCACATGAATAACAAGTTTTCATGTGGAAAAATCGGGATGGTCTCATACATATGCAATGCATATTATGCATATCAAAGCCTCCTGATCCCACTTGGTGACCAAAGCAAAGTCAAGAGACTGTTAAACAATTAAATATAGACTAAACACTACAAAATCATAAGAACAGGAAATTCACCTTTCTCTATTCGTATTTTTCCACGTCTTCATGTTCTTATTGCTTTTAGCTACATGCATATATGGTTCGCAATCAGGCCGATGCTGGATAAATATTCCACAGAAGATTTCTGAATAATTCTTTCTCAAGAGATTTCATCCTATTATAAACAAAAATTGCAGAAGAAAGTGATGTATGTTTCCCATTCCTCCTCATCTACTAAATCTTTGAATAAAGAACAAATCGCCTGGGGAAAATATGCATTTCGAATGTTGAAGGTAGAAACCTTTTCACTTTAAAAAAAAGGGGATAATTTACTTACTTATTTCCCTTAACATTCCATGAAAGAACAGACGGGGAACTTCTGTCGAATCAGTGAGCTGTGTACGATATAATTGTGTATACTCACTCACTGGAACCTACTGTTTAAAACCGGCTCCGAACGCCTAATGCTTTTCTAGAGAAGTTTTACATGGCTTAGATATTACTGTATTACTCGTAAAGTAGCCAACATTTACGAGGTGGAAACAGCCGCTGAAAAAATGTTTGATGGTCTTACCCGGTTTCGAACTCGGGTTCTTTTATGTGATAGTCGCACATATTACCTACCACACCACGGCCGTCCAAGTATTCTAAAATTGTAAACTATTGACCGACTAAAATAAGCATGTGCAAAATTTGCAACACACGAAAAAATTAAAAGCCATTAAAATGTTTTTTTTTCTCGGTGCTGGTATCCAAACTTGGTGCTAGAAAAATGTCAACGACTTCTGCGAGCACTTAGCTGAAGGTGAAGTATTTCTTGTATCGATTCAAAAAGTCTAAATAGTTGAAATCTTCTTTCTACACTTCAAAAATATGGCTAGCCCAACGAGTGTCACCCTGTATATGTCATGAAGAGTGTCTGAATCGCAGATATCCACACCACCCATACGGATTGACGACAATACTGGATAAGCGGAATGTTTCTGCGACAACATACAGATAGCACTGGCTCGTGCGTGTCTTAGAATCTACTCTGTTCTGACCCACTCATAATCGTTCTCTTTTTGCCCTCTACCAAAAACAAAAAAAAAGTTAACAAATCACCCTAAAAAATCGAGGTTCCACCATTTTCTCCGAACAAAGTTGGCGATGGCAATTTTACGAAAAGAGAAATTTCATTTACGTCATTGATTACAACTTCCTGTGAGACTTGTCATAACTATTGGTTTCTAAACGTGTTTAATTTAAAAACGAATGGTCCAATGAGTACAAATTTATTATTATTCGTCAATTAACAATCGAATTCGTCAGATAACGGACTGGAGGAAACTTAATTGTACGTTACTAAATTATTTCTGTTACAGAAGAGTCTCAATGGACTGTGGAAGTGTAAGCGTGTTCTTTAGAAATGATTGACCTAATCTACCTCGAATCGAAGGTGACTTGTACAATGTGTCTGATTGAAATAAGAAAAAATACTTTTTATATATTTTCAATTTAAAATTTGTTCTTTTATTATTAACACTTAAATATTTGTCTTTGTGTTTTTTGTTTGTTCATTAATAAATACTCTAAAATATAAACTCTTATATCAACAGTTTAGATTACCGAAGGCACTTATTTTGTGATGGATCAAATCAAATCGAAGGCGATAAAAATATAATAAAACCAAAAGAAAAAACAAAACATTTAATATTTCAATTATATTATTTTTATTATAAAAAAAGGGTTGTCATTTCATTTTCAAAATTAAAGGTATAAATAAATATGTAGTTATGTGTTCCATTAAAATAAATACAAATAATAATAAACATGTAAACAAAATACAAATTACAAAGCAAAGAAAAAAACTTACACACGAACTTTAGGTCTACAACTTACAACGAACTAAGGGATAGGGGCCAGGAAGGGGCACGATTACAAAAAACACTTAGACTTAGAGTTTAGCCATAGGCGAATCCAAAGGAAACAATAAAATAGACAATTAGAGGTCTCAATCCTAAACGAGTTTCAACAAAAATACTGGACTTTAGAATTAATATTAAATAAAAATAAACAGATTTACAAAAAATAATTAACTGAAGTTATAATATTTTAAGATAAGATACAATACAATGCGATGCGATGGGATACGATACAAAATGTTATGATGATTTGTTTGTTGTGTGGGAAGGGGGGAAGTACTAAACACTAAAACTTAACGAAAGGTTAACATTACGATTAAATTATTTGTATAAAAAAACTTAGTATGGCTTCAATGGTTTTTTGAGCATTTTCTGTTTCGTTGTTCTTCTTCGGTTACTGTCGATTTGTTTGTTTGACATTTTCCATTCCTTTAAAGTTTCTTCGATTTATTTGATACTTTTGGCCAATCAAATGCAGTTCCCCCCGATGCTGTAGATGCCGCCGAGGATGGTGTCCTATTGCCGCCATTTAGCAGAGTCGGCGTCTTTAATGCGACCATGGGTCTTTCCAGAATTTTCAATGGATTATTCATATGCGGCGAATGTTGACCATTGGTGATGTGTGGTGGCAGAGGGGAGGTTGAGGTGACTGCTGGACAGCTTATGGTTGGCGGTTGGGAACGTCTTCACGCGAAAGGAAAGAAGAAAAAACAATTAGTAATGTGTTAAAAAGAGGAACAACTTAAATACTCGTCTGTTTCCTGAGTTCCAATCAGGAAAACAAAACAAAAAATGCAAACGCTACTTAATTCGTTTAACAAAAAATTAAACAACTATACCCAAAAGCTTCGCAAAGATTCAGTATACCAAGATACGTTCTACAGAATTTATGTTTGTGTAGAAAGAAAATGAATTTGAAAAGTGAGATGTTTTAAGAGAAAGCGGTGCTATTTCTATTTTGTTCTACTAAATTTAGCTTGCAAAATTACAACTTTTACTAACTTTATTCATTTTTATTACTTTTACTGTTCTTTTTAAGTTTCACTTGTAAATTCAAAGTCATCAAAGGTTTTTTGCCACTCGAGGAGCTTTAACAATTAATTGAGAATTAAAACAAAAGAGGTTTTCTATTATAAGGATCACAATAAATACTTAGATCAAAATATAAAAACATAAAATTGATCTTATCACAGCAATTATTCTAATCAAAGACTAAAATTGTCAATTTCGGATTATAAAAACCGATAAATGATAATGATTGAAAATAATTTAGTAAAATTTTTTTAACAAATCGGTCAGTTTTTTTTTCAAGTTATGGAAACTTATGTCTTGAAACTTTTCATGTCTACCGTTCCTTGTTTTTCCTAATTTGATGTCAAATGTCACCATGTCTCCTAAATAATTCTACTTGATGGGGATTCAATCATCAAACCTGCCACTAATATTAAAGAAGTTTATCAAATGAGTATTTCTCTTTTAACTATGTCTACAACCACTTACTTTTGTTGTGTTATGGTAAAGACCGATTTGGAAACAATCCGTTTGCCAGTGTGCCAAATGCGTCCAATGTACTTCATGCGTTGTATGGCAATGATGGCCAAAGCCACGGTCCTGTAAACAGCAAAGAAAATGAACAAACTATTAGTAAAACCTTTTCCAACAAAATCTCAAAATAACTCACTTAAACATTTTCTTTTTCGGCCTCTGCTGTTGCAATAACTGGCCACCATTGAAAGCGGCCAAGGCTCGCTGTTCACTGTCTTGATAGTTCTGCAGCGAAATCTTCAAGTAACGCTTCTGGTATACCAGAGCTTTGCGGTGAGATTCGACACGGAGATAGCGGCCCAATAAATGATTGCAACGTTCCTCCAATTCCGTCACACTGGCACTGCCGTTTTGCTGTGACTCTAGCTCTTCGCATTTACGTTGCAATTGCCGCCGTTCTTCCACCAGATATTGTACGGTCTCGGCCATTTGTTTGTTCTCTTGGGTATTTTCTGCCAGCAGAGTATTGATTTCCTTCATTTTCTGTAGGAATTGTTCGGGCACGGAGGCGGAACCCTCACGGGCTGTCAATTGGGAGTTGGCATTGGCCAGAGCTTCGGCCAACTTGACTTCACGTTGCGCTGACCGTTCGACGTCAAAGCGTAGCTGAGTTATCGTCTTACTTAGAGATTCTTTTTCCGATTCCATGGTATACCACTGGGATTTCAACTCCTGCATTTCGGCGTTTAGTTGGGCATACTCTTTTTGATGTTTCTCCTTGCGTGTGTAGCGGCGAGTTTCGGCTTCTTGCAGACTGGCTATGCGCGCTTCCAGGCTTTCGATTTCCTGTGTCTGCAGTGTCAGTCTTTCTTGCAGATGTTCTATTTCCATTTCGCCGTTTTCTTTGTCACGGGCCACCTTTTCCATTTCTCGTTTAAGCTTGTCGCAGTATTCAATTCGCTCTAAGAGCTCCTTTTCATAGCGAGATCGTTCCCGTTCACAGTTCCTCTGCAAGTCCGCTGATCGTTCACGTTCTCTCTCATTTTGTGCAGTGAGCAGTTTAATTTCGCTTCTCAAACGTTCGGCCAATTCAGATTCAAAATCTGTCAAAGATCTGGGCGATTTGCGGGGTGATTCTGTGGGCGATTTCAAAAGGGAGGAATTCCTACGACTGTCCGTTCTTTGCAGGGCTGTCAATTGGGTCTGCAGACGTTCACAACGTTCTCTTTCAATGTCCAATTGTTTGTGCAACTCGTCCTCTTGATCCAAGGCCGATTCCAGGCGTTTACGCATGGCCTCGATTATCACCACATCCTGCTCTTGTACTTCCTGCGAATGTTGCTTCTCCTCTAGCAGCTCTTTGCGTATATCATCGGCATGTTCTCTCTCTACAGAAATTTGAGCTCGCAAAGCTTCCAACTGGTTGAGGAGATCACGTTCGCCGGTAAAGTTTTCGTCGTCCGTAGTGCCGGGCGGTTCGGTGGCCACATTTTTCTCTACATGCGAACGATCCAAATTGTTCTCTTCCTCGCTTTCAATGGCCTTCAGGATATTTGAATCCAGTTGGGCCGAATAGTTGAGTTCTTTTTCGACCTGCTGGGCGATTTCGTCCACGGAAAATTGTCTCGAACTATTGTCACTGCTTTGCTGCTTCAACTTCTCAACTTCTTTTTCCAGACTGGCTATTTGTCTTTGCAGATCGCCGATATTTTCCTCAGCTATGGAAAGTTTGGTGGTTAGAGTGAGTAGACGTTCATCTTTGGCTTTTATCTCCCGGTTGAGATTTTCTATTTCCTTTTTACGATTCTCATTATCTTTTGCCGTGTACTTGCACTGCTCATGAGCTTCGCTAACCGCTCTCAATTCTTTCCTCAGACTTTCTTTTTCGTTGACCTCATTCTCGGTGGTTTTCAATAGCTGCCCTTCCAGGTCCTTCATTCTCCGTTTGTAGGTGTCTTCACTTTCCTGAAGATTTTTCAAATTCTTCTCGTGCTTGCTGAGTAATTCGGTCTTCTCCTTTTGCCATTTGTCTTGTTCCCTCAAAAGCTGCTCAATTTCCAAAGTCTTCTCGGAGAGCTCTCGTTCAAGGTCTTTGATTTTCTCGGCGCTTTGTTGGAACACGGACAATTCCTGTTGACACCGCTGCAATTCGTCTTGCAGGCCATTTAGCCTAAGTTGTGAGGATATCAAATCATCGGAACTCTTTTCGTTTTCTGCCTCCAAGAACTTGATGTGTTTTTGCAGTTCACTTATTTGAGTTTCCAAACTTTCGATGGCGGCACGGTCTTCTGGCCTTTGTCTGTCCGGCATTGGCGCCGGAGTTTGATATTGAAGAGGCGTCTTAAGCTTGGAGTCTTCGGTCATGTCCGAAAAGTTGATCTGTCTTGGCACTAAGGAGGGAGTAATGGTGGCCCCCGATTGGGCGGAACCCAGCAATATGTTGGGATCTTGGAAGTAATGCGGATGATCAAATGTATTGACTTGATGGAGAGTGGCAAAGCCAGACAAATCCTCGGTGCGTTTGTGAGTCAAGTTGGCCACGGCCCCCTTGGAAGTGTCCATGGTGTTCTGTAAGAAACCGCCACTGCCTTCGGGCAGCAACAGAGGAGAGCTCATGTTGCAGGCGGCAGCGGCTCGACGCACTACATCGGGATCATCGAATTCCGATATGGATACAATGTCACTCAGTGTTCTGGCACTTAATTTACCGGCCATTTCCTCGGGCTTTTTGTCCATACCCATGGAAGAGCTATGCGTTAAGTCCAAGGCGTTCTGTAGTTCCTTTTCCCTCACTTCCAACTGTTCCTTTAGATGATCGATTTCTTCATTTTTATCGGCCAACATGGTCTCCATGAGATCGGGCAAAGCCAATTTGTTGATCATTTCATTCTTGATTTTTTCCTTAAGCCTTTGGTTCTCCGTCTGCTTTTGCTTTAGCTCAGCGTCCAGACGTTCGAGGGCAGTGCGATCCGGTTGATGTTCCACAGCCAGCTCGGCTTCCAAGCGATCTATGGCAATTTTACTCTTTTCCAGCTGCTGCTTCATGGTGGCAATCTGTTTGTCCCGATTGGAGAGAGTTTCGCGTACGGTTTGCAACTCATTCTGCAGATCCTGAATGCGTATGCTCAGGTCAGAGGTGTTGGCACGTTGCAGCTCTTCGGCACGCTGACGTTGCTCTTCGAGACGTGATTGCAGGGCAGAAATGCGTTGAGTTTGTTCGGACATGCGCTCCTGCAGCGACTCACGCTCGTACTGTAGTTCCTGGGGGAGAGAGGAAAATGAAGATGAATATTATTAAAATGGAAGACTATGAAAGACACATTATCTGTACTCCGATCATCCAATTTGCGTTTTAACCACCTAGAACTGATTTACATGACGAACGCTTAATTTAATTTACACAAAGACCAACTTAATGAGTTCGTCGTCCTTTCAATGAACTCCATTGCCTCGCACATCATATTACAAATTCAATTGTAATGGCGATGCCATGCAAACATTGGTGATATTAACTAAACGTCCAATTCACAAAAAAAAAAAAAAAAAAAAAAAAACTTTCTATAGGAAATACACATGTTGGCAATTTTCGATCGCCTTTAATAGAGCCCAAGTTTTGCTGCACTTTAAAACTCTTCTCCATTGTCCAATATAGCACAGCCTTAACGCCAGAGCACAGCAGCAGCTGCATAAAGAAAAAGCAGCCCCGGCCACCGTATCGCAGCAGCATTCCGAGTTCACGTTGCCATAAGACACAAATTAAATTAGTTATGCTTGCATCGGCCGAGAGCTTGGAGCGATTCGGCAGAGGAATTTGTGTATACTTTTTCATAATATCCTCAATACTACAGCAAGCGATGCGTACACTATCATTGGAACGAGGGAAGGCTTGGGAAGACTCAAGCTGTGGGGACTGGAAGAAAGCGATATATTACAAATACTTCACGTTGGCGCCCAACGTATGGAAAGACTCAAACTGTACGAATATTCAAAGAGAACAGTTGGGTGGCCAAGCTACGAGGAGTTTCAAATTGTACGAAGTCGATGATATTGTACAAGTACTAGACGTTGGCACAAAACCTAGGGGAAGACTGAAACTGTACGGACTTAAATGTTCCAAATAGAACACATTTTACAAATTCTGGACTTTGAACGTCTTAATTTGGCGCTTTAGAATACAGGCTGCCAATATGAGCAGATAATTAGAATGGTAGTTTGAAGTACCCTCGGTTGACAAAGGATTAAGAGAGTAATCTCTCAGCCATGGAAAATATCTTCAGAAAAAGCAATTTGTTGTTCGTAGCCGGTTTTTGGTCTCGTTCTGTTGTATACAAATTGCCCCATCATCCGTCTACAACTTCTTGATTCGCCCGAAAAGAGCGTAAGAAAGTTGTGGTGATCTTAAAGGTTCATCGCTATTTCTTTTGTGCCCTTACTTATCATACCACCCATGTACTCCACTTGCCACACACACACCACTTTCACACAGTGCAATTTATTTTGATGCCAGAATGCAAAAACAATAAAATGTTGTTGCTATTTAATATCATCAGACCAGCCGAGCTCGCACCCCAACCAACCCGACTCAACAGCCCGCGACTACAACGTAATCCCAAACAATCGAAAAGAATTCAATCACTGCGATATCGTGCATCGTACTCAGTCTGGTCGGGTGTCTATGTAATATGCGTACATGTGACACTGATGATAATGACGGACTCGAAGAGGATGGTGCGGTGTTCAGAACACTTTCATGGAGGGCAGGAGCTGCATTGAAATGTCACGGACCCTGTGGCGTTTTGTATTGGACTTTAATGTGAAAAAATATCGTGTATTAGGGGTACGTGTGAAAGTGTGAAAGTATGCCAAACAGTGTGTGAGGTCGTATTGAGGTGAGATTTAAGTAGATGTGGGTGTGTGTGTCAGAGATAATAAAACAAAAAGCTTACGATTTTTATACAGGAAATGCGAAATGCTCTCTGTGATCAAGTCGTAGCACTTTTCGTTAAAGTATTCTTGCAGCAGTGGAACTTAAACTATAAGTGTCATTTAAAAGCCATTAAGTGTTTGCTGTGAAGATTTACTAAGACAGCTAACAATAACGACCATTCTCACTATTTGCGGTTAGTTGGACAAATCCTCTCAAGAGTTAGCTCTGGATTAACTTGCTGAGATGGGCAGCATTTGCAATAAGTTTGCCGAAGTTCGACTTCGGTCGGTCGGTAAATATTACAATAACATGCTCTGTAGAATCCTTATCCCCGTACACGTAAAAATTGTTAAACCTCCATGTGCTCAAATGTACGATATTACAACTGCCTGTGTTGTCTTTAAGAAATCTTTTGAATTTGTGGACCGGAAATCCAATTCAATTGTAAAACGTGCAAATCGCCATAAAATTATGTTGTTCATATGCATTTCGGACAGCAATTTCAAAATCATAAATTACAATTTGTTGAGACGACCATGTGTGCATTTTTGTTTTCACTAGAACAAATGGCATTTGCATAATAAAGTTCTTAGGCAAACAAAAATAAATCGAGAAAAATTATGAAAAAAAAAAACATTTTTGATTATGAATTTGTAAAGATTATGTACGATATTTACGTATTCCCTTACTGTTTCTGAAAACATTTGTAAACAATTAATTTTCCGCTCACAATCAGTCACAACTCAAATAGTATAAACAATTAAATGTAAACGCCTAGAAAATGCCTATATCAGCGATGGGACGACCTAAAAAAGGGGCAATCCTTGCAAGTAGCTGTGAGCATCTATATAATAGAGCGTAGACTTTTAATCCTTTCCGTGGATTTGTCGAATATATTGAACACTTCATATGATGTTTAGCAAGTCAACAAAAATTATTTGCCACGGAAAGGGTTAATGACTGTTCCCATAAAATGAATTCGTTCGTTCGTTAAAACTTCTTCATATTGGAAGCATTATTACATGGGTTTTAGACTTCGATTCAATTCTGAATTTGAGATATTTCATAGAGAATGACATAGGGAAAGTACGTCCCAAAGAACAAGGTTCGCTTGCCCAGACATATCCGTTTTATAACGCCTTCAATTTTAACGAACGATCGAATTCGATTTACGGAAACCAGCCCTTAATATAATTATTAAGCGTCTGTAAAGGAGGTTTCTGGAGTGGGTCCCTATAAACTCCAATGTCCTGTGCTCAAATCTCCTTTTATACCATTCCTTCAGGGAATTAAACTAAAATAATAAAGATTTTGACATTATGTGTAGAGAAAATTATCTTAGGTTGGAAATGATGCACATGGATGCATTAAACTCCCAATTACTGTGGACACACGAATACATACATACATAGAGTTATTTTTAAATGTTGACTACACTTTTTTTTAAAAAAAAGTTGAAGTCGGTGTCGAGCTGTTTGGGTCGACTCTGCAACCCTGGTCTTTAACTGAAGTGCAAACTGAAATGAACTGGAACTGGTTTTATAATCGAACCATATCACACTTTTTGTCCGCGAACCAATGCACTGACAGAAAAAAAAATTCTCAAACTGAACCAAAAACAACCCAAAATTAGGAAAAAAAAAAAAGGTTTGGTTCGCCAGACAAAAAATTGTGTTTGAGATTTTGAAAAAAATGGTACAACGAGGATTAAAAAAAAATCCTGAAGTTGCTTTTCAGTTCCTTTTCAATTCAATCCTTGCAACACTTCGCGTGGTGGTCATTTAAATGATCTAGTGTTTCACAAATAATGTCAGCTTTAAAAAAAAAAAAAATATCATGAAAAAAATATTTTGTATGTGTTTTATTTACGTTTACTTTTAAAAAACACGTTTCAAGAGTCGACTCAAAGGCCAACATACTCAAAACCCGCCAATTATAAATACGGTTACTTAACCCTTTAATCACTGAAGTCGAATCCTTTAACAATTAGAAATGTAAGGTCGTGTTGATTGTAGACGGCCTCAGTTAAATTAACTGAAGCGGCTTGTGGCCCTTGTAAACAAGATCTCAATTGCATTGGTTTTAAGATATGACTAATACGCTTTCTTAATGATTTCTACTCCATTTATAGCTCTCTGTGTTTGAATTCATTTATGGTTGAAAATTAATGAAGACTGATTTCTCTGTACATGTACTCTTGGTTTTTCGTTGTACTCTTCTTCCTCTTATTTTTCTTGAATTTAAAAATTTCATTACAAAGTAAACTCTAAATCATTGTTTATGGATTTTCAGTTGGGCACGTCTTTCATCATCTGCACCTTCTTCCGATCAGTGAATTTGTGTTCCAGCAAAATGCAACAGAAACAACAACTTGTTAGGGCCGAGTGTAAAATGACATAAACCACAACAAAAAAGGGCATAAATACACATTGATCCAAAAAAAAAAAAAAAAAAAAATGAAATCTGAATACAACTCGATGAAGTTTAAGAATAGAAGGGTTTTACCCTAAACAAATGAAACCACTCATTGTTTACAATAGTTTCTTCTGTTGTGTTGCCCGTATTTTTTTTTAGTTTTTTAGTTTCGTTTTTTTTCTAAAACAGAAAAATGTTCTGTTTTGTGGAAGAATATACACAATTTTTACGGCTTGTGTGTATTTAAGAATTGCATCATAACCCGTCTGAAGTTTATGGCGAAGGGAAATAAAGCAGATGGAGGAGTAGGAAGAAGGTAGGAAGATTTTTAATAAAAAAAAT